>JAOXYF010000001.1:14593703-14604438 GCA_028565775.1 Sternarchorhynchus goeldii | reverse complement strand
CCCCCCCCCCCCCCCCCCCCCCCCCCCCCCCCCCCCCCCCCCCCCCCCCCATCTCTCACACCCTCTCTATGCTAGACAAAGCTAAGCACCCAACAGATCTAATAGAAGCATGTGAGCCATGTGTGTGCAAAAAAATACATCATACTACAAACTCCCCAGATGCAATAGCTGTAAACACAAAGGAATAGCTTTAATCTGATATGACTACTTGCTGGAATTATAAAACTAGGTGTTAGTGCAGCATTGCAATCAAGTTAGGAACTTTTTCTCCCTACAAAAGCTCTTGTGGAAAGAGGTTGATTTTGCCTTGTTTGGTCAAAAAGCATTCATGCCTTGTTCGGCACTCATTCCTATCCCTTTCGGGAAACCACTACATCTGTTTGTACTCCACAAAAAAACCTTACATACAACACACGCGTTGTATAATAACACCAGCAAAAAAATATCAAATTTAAGACAAATTTAAGTGTGATGAGTGGAGACCTCCTGTATTCAATAAAATGCCTAAAAGTTTAAGGGCAAAATAATCCACTCACTCAAGTTTGCCTCTAAACACTTTCAAAGTGCAAACCCAGATGTAAGGAAGACACACACAAGAAGTCGGATAATGGAGGATATTCCAAAAACACCCAGTTACTACAGAGGTGCAAAACACAGTACTAAACTTACTCACCCAGTATTATGTCTTATCATTGTCAGAGCAGCACCAGGTCTCTGCTAGAGTAAAAATCAAAATCTAATGGGACAATGAACATTCTTTGCAAATTCTAGAAACAACATAATTGTGGGAGAAAAGTCCCCCAAGATACTGTATTCAAGTGCTTTTCTCAAACTCTTGTCTGCAGGTGAAGAGATATTGCAATGCTTCAGCACACAAACACTAGTGTCCTTCACTGTACTGCAACATCTGTGTTATAAAGTTTTACTATAGTAAAGTTATCTACATGACTAATCTTTGGATTGAAACTGTTCGTTAGCTCGCTTTTTATGCATTTTCCCTTAATATCAAATACAGTCTCTGTCTTCTGTTTCTGATCCAAAACTGCAGAGGTACAAAAGGGCATAAAACTCCATTGCATGCTTATTACAAATAAAACCACTGTGAATGCAGTTCTGTGCCAAGCGTCCAGGGGGAGGAGGCGAGACCCTGGTGTACCACACCACAGCCCTGGAACTCAGGTTTCAGTCCTTCCCCAAATTTCCACCTGGGTAATGAGCAACAATGGAACATCCCATTCCCAGTCAGAGGCCGGTAAAGCACAACAGAGGAGGGGCAAGGCACTGCTGTCTGTGCTCTCCTGCATCAACACACAGGTGTGGGAGGCCTCCCTCTGAGCTCCAGCCTCTCCCAGCCCACCCAGAACAAGCGGCTGCCTCACCAGCGCCTCTCCCAGCAAGCCCCAAGCTTCCACAGCCAGCCTTGGGCAGTGCTGCGTTCAGGAGCGCCCACAGTCATCTTTAAGTAAAGGCCTGGTACAGAATTCTGTGCTCTACTATCTGAATTAGAGGCAGTTAACATTAACCCCTGCTCTGCTATGGACATTTGTATCTGGGCACTGTACAACAGACATAACTGACCAACTGCAGCTTATTGGCAAAGCAATGGCTGATTACCTCTTCACACATAGGCCTCTCTGGCTAATTGCTTTACAGCAGGAAGGAGCTGCAAGCACTGCAGCCATATGGCATGGTGCCTTAATACCTCTGGGCCTAAGCAAAGCTGGGCACTCGATGACTCTGGCCCAGCACAAGCCACCAGCACACTCCTCGGGTCACCTCAGAGTAGCAGCCAGTTCACAGTGAGCAGAGCTGCGACCATGACAACCAAGTCCAAGCCTGCTTTGAGCAAATCTCAAATACGACAAGTCGGATTACCTTTGTTACTGTCAGGTGGGAATACATGAGCTCTCAGTTAACATTACCTGCAGTAAAGTGGATAACAACGTTTGGGATTCTGAGGTAATATCCAGAATGATAAAGATAGTCTCATGCAGCATTAGATAGGTGTGTGTGTGTGGACACTGAAGAGCAGTGGGCCCCTCCTCATTGACATTCCATAATGACCTCATCACTGTTGCCTTCTTGCTCTGGGTGGGGGGGGGGGGAGGTGTTAGCCTGCCTGTAACCATTTATGTCTCCTTTTCTCCATCTTTCCCGCACATACTATAAAATGGGTCAAGACAAGTCTACCCACTATAACTGAAAACCTATAACTTGAAGCAATCACCTATAAATTAATAAAGAATCTTCAGCGCATCCACATACATATATTTAACACAATGAAATACTTTTTTTTTTTTTTAAACTCTGCCCGAGTATCCTGACAGGTTAACTGTCCATGTATTAATGTCCAACAGAAAGTAATCAGCAGGAAATGTAGCACACTCACATAGATGAGGCCAGAGTAGTATCTGTCCTTCAGGTTGTGCAGTACAGAGGCTTCGTTCAGGCAGGTGAGCTCAGCCATGTCCTCCACTTTGCTGAACTTGGGAGGGTTCATCTTCTGGATGTCATCCTTGTTCACGAGGGCCTTCTTTCCATTTTCAGCCAATTCGACCAGCACCTCCTCCCCTTTCTCTTCACGAATGCTAGCCGCCTCAAAGCCGTGCCTCTCGGATGGTACCCACACCAGCTTCTTGGCAGTCCAGTCCGCCTGCGTGGCTGGGTTGTAGACCACGGCCCGGTCGACAAAGAGGTACCGTTCGGGGTCCTCCTGCCCACTCCTCTGTGCCATCTCCGGCATTGGGGACTACAGACAAGCCACCTGCAGGGGAGCGCAAAGCAACGAGACAAGTCTACACCTGTGCCACCCCTACTTCATCACAAATATAAAGAAAGCCCTTAAAGAAACATGGCAAAAGGAAACAACCTTGAAGAGTGCAATGAAAGAGAGGCTACACTGACTGCACCGGAAAAGAAGATTTCAACATTCAAAGTCAAATTATCATTTGGAATGCCAAATGGAAAACACTTCAGTGAGAAGTTACCACAAACATAACACCACAAGATATTATGATACATGTCCACTGTTATATTTGAATGGGAATTACTTGTATCGGTGACAGATTAGAGACGTAACAACAAACTTAGTATAAAACTTAAATAAATACCCAAAACAAATGTTTGAACCCACAAGATTTACTGTGGGCTTTCAAAGATGGGCACCGAACCCCAATGAGCCAGATGTCGGTCAGTCGGCATTAAGCTGTAACTGTGGACGAAGTTGGTAGATTTCATGCAGAACACTAAAAATAAGTCAAGCTAACGAAAAATAGGTCAAGCCAGCAGTTTCGAAGATCGGCGCAGTCGGTCGTGTCAGTGCAATCTTTCGCGATAATGCGCCTCTGCACTGAACGCCTCTCCCGAGCGCTATAGTGAGATCATCAGTGATTCAGGCCAGGACAATCCTAGCTAGCAGCGTTTCAATGTTAAATTCTGTCATATACAAAATAGACACATTTACTCCACGAACCCCTCACCATGTGACCTAAACCATAAGTATAACTTCAAATAAGCCACAACGCCCAGTTAGGTTAACACCTAACTTAGACAAAAATCTAACTTGACTTATGCGGCATTACTCGACGATGCCGTTTGCTAGCAGACCTAGCTTGGTCATTCTTAGCAGCCTAGTACCAGAGCTGCACGCGCACCATCATCAAGCTAGCTATCCTTACTGCATGGCCTGACAAAAAATATGGATGAAGGCAGTATTAGATACAAGTTTATCTATCCAAATATGTCGTCTTTCCATTTTAGTATAATTACCGAAATACTACATTATTATAATAAAAAGTGTATTGCGCATAACAATTTCAATGACATAGTGAACATTTAACCTGCTAAAGACCGCTAGCTAGCTTGAACGCTATCCTCAGCCTCCCTATGACCAAAAGTACTGGCAAAATAATCCGTTAACGTTCCCTGTCCAAACCCCCGGCAGAAAACAAAAAAACCTTATTGTAATGACTTACAAAGGGCAGTTGGCGATGAAACCTACGTATATGAAGAGAATAATAAATTACTATCCAGTGCGTCCAGTTTTAAGAATCCAGTTCTTTTGAAAGTCGGTCAGTATTCCCTTGTTCCTCCCGCACTGATGCTACCACTGGCCCGCTTCTAAACTCCTCAACCGAACTCAGCATACCGCTTTTTCTATTCCCGCCTCTTTGACGCCCAGTGGTAACACCCACACTCCCTTATTGAACCGTGATTGGGCTGTATTAGTTTCTGACCACAGGCTATTGGTTTATATAAGCGTTCTTCTTAGAAAGCTTTCATTGGATCGTTCTCCTAAACCTCCTTTTCACCCAGTCCGTTGATGGAATGCTTTCCTGTGTCTGAATTGCTCACATAACGGTACATGGCTTTTATCCTTCGGTTTGGAAAAAAAAAACCGTTATTTACTGGACCCAAATGTGCCCGTTAAAAACTCGCATTCTTCGGTTGCGAATGCACTGCAAATACTGAATTAAAAAATAAAATGCAAGACAACAATTTCGTATAAAATGGCAGAAGAGGCGGTCTTCGGTAGTAGCCTTTGGACAAATGCCTGGGGCTTTGTGGGTTTTGTCCATTTAATGCATTTTAGCCATTGACTGCAGCACCCAAGTTTGCTCACAGATACTTAATTAAACTTTCCCATTTGTATAGCTATTTGTGCTTTATATGCAATCTTATTTTCAAGTAAAGTTTTTACAAATACTAAGTGAATGTCAATGTTCCCTTGTGTAAATATCGCCCTCACGTGGTTATGAAAGGTTATAGCATTTTGACTGGAAAAGTAACATTTCTGATGTAACATTAAATGTGCTCTCTTAACACCTCAGTTTTTAGGAATGGCTCATTATAAATACTTACCCTACAACTGCACTATTTTTTACTAATAATGTATGTTTTTGTTTGTTTGTTTTGTGGTTTACGTTTTCCGCGTAACACCGTTGTGGACGAACTTTTTCATAAATTTCGGGGTAACACCAGTAGTGGTGCATAAGTAAACTCTTCTTCTGTAAGAAGATAATTACGTGAAAGTAGTAATGAAAGTATACAACGCAATACTTATTACGTACTGTTTTGTGAGTCATATTGAGACTACACAACAGACACTGGAATCCAATTAATCTGTTGTAGTGATGCTCCAATTCATCTTCAGTCATTTTAGTAGAAACTAATACAAAATGTTTTTATAAATGGTCTTATTCATGTTTAACACTTGTGTTTTTTACTTTATTATTGTTATTTTGTATATGAGTATTGTGGCCAGCAGGTGGCAATGTTGGCCTTGTGCAAATCCATCGACTTCAGCGGGTACCAAGAAGTGTGAACGTCGTTAGGAGTATTTTGACCTCCGTTTTTTATGTTAATGCCATAGTTTCCATGGTTTTTGGAAGTTACAAAGCTTCGGCTAGAAGTCTCAGCAGTTTTCACATTTATTACTTTAACTACAGATTCATTGTTATGGCTGGCCACAAAATCCCCCCAACCCAGACCTTTGTCTCTCATGTTACGTATAGCTCCCAGGTGCTGGGTGAGTCATCAGTGGGCCGGGCGGGGGGTTGGGGGGGGTTGGACTGTGCACGTCTCTGACTGACTCGCAGCTGACCGAATATCCAACACTCGTCACAGAGACTGCATCAGTCACACAGCCTGAATGCACAAAAATGAGATTATTCACACTGCTTCATTAAAAGGCTACAACAGAACAGAATGAGAGTGAATTCTCAAAATAAAGATTTCCCTATTCATCATGCTGATCTCATATCGAGATTGGAAGTTAAAATGTAAAAATGGCTAGTGTGTTGATATCCCATCCTTGTTTCCTCCAGTTAGGGAGAGTGAGGCTCTAACAAATAATGTGTGTGTATGTGTGTGTTAGACTGTTGCAGGAGTGATTAAAACCCACCTGTCTTAGATTGTCGCTAACCACACAATCAGAGTGAGCTCTGTTCACTGTACTCTCTAACCTGCGCAAGCGTCAAAAATTAAACAGCTAGGATAAGATCTCCCTCGGCTATGTTCCATTACCTGAGATTAGGATCATAACAGTAAAATAGCGAAAAATATGAGATACATGCTCGAGCATTCACACCAAGACCTTTCCAGATCTCATGGTGTAAAACTCCAGTCCAGATGTTGTGCAGCATGAGAGAAGATTGGAGCGGAGTATGTTCACATTCCACAAAATTGCCCTCATTCACTGGGGAAATTGCAGAGACAGAGAGATATCTTGTTTTTAATTTAGGGATTTTATGTGTTCAGTACTATCTAAGACCAGAGCATTCTGGGGTATTCAGGGTTTGATGGGACCTCACTGAGCTTCAGTACTCTGAGGCTTCCTGGTAATTTCTTCAGCATTCACATTAACTCTCACACAGTGATGACCATTGCTAGGGAACAGGCAAGGCAACGCAACAACTGAAAGTATGTATGTTGACTGAAGATAATTTTTCAGTGTTTGAGTGTGTGCATGCTTGTATGTGTGTTAGAGACAGGAAGTGGTAAAGAGAGAGAGTTTCGAGGGTTCAGTCAAAGCTAATAAATGGAAGAAATAGAATTGCTTTTCTAAATAGGATCCATAAGCTCGCCGTTCCAGAAGAACCGGCACTGAGGTGGCACTTCATGAGCAGATGACGAAGCACTGATTAATTGTCATTAGTCATTAGCAGACCTGCAACCGAATGATGAGCTCCTTTGTACTGTATACCGTCCTGTGGGGAATGTGGAGAGTTTATCAGACACTCCAGCAACACGCTTTGGCCCTGTAGAATGACGAACAGCTCCTCAGCCTGCACTGACTCTGCTGTCATGTGTCACCGCATGCTTGTGTGTGTGTCTGAACACACGCTTGTAAGGATGCCACTGAAGGATTTTGAAATAAATAATAATAAATAAATTGATAAAATAAATACATTTTAAAATAAATAATAAACTCTTATGATCATTTTTACTATTATGATTACTTCTATGGTTATTGCTTTTTAGCATTTGATTTTCTTTTAAAATCCCTGATTTCTGTGTTGTCTTGGCTACATAGTACTATGAGTCTAAATAAAGGTTAATGATGATGATGATAATGACGATTATTTTCTGATGTCTTTCAGCTGCATTATACATGCTTGCTACTCTGTCCACTTAGTCTGCTGATGTGTGTGGGGATCCGTGTAAAGATGCAGCGTTGCTGTTGATCACCATGATGCTTTTGTTACAGTGTGTGTATGGAAGCTTCTGGTCTTGTGCCTGTAGTAGTGTGAGGATGCTCAGGGTGAGTCATCAACTCTGCAATGCAGTGCCTTTTAGGGAGAGCAGGAGGCTGCTGCCCCAAACCTCTCCTATTCAAACCCACGATACACCTCTACAGATCTGAACCCTGGCACCCTGAACTCCGGTCTCCACGCTCCAAATTCGAACCACAGTTGTAACCCTACACTTAAAAACAGGATGGGGTGTTCATGGGAATGTGATCTCACACACATTGGGGTGTTCATGGGAATGTGATCTCACACACCAAGAACATAGTACAGTTCCTGCAGCAAAAAAAGCCAAGGGCAAAAGTTAAATGCTATGGAGAACATTTCCCTTCTCTCTTACATCAATGACCTTCTGCTGTAATGGCAACAGTAATGGCAAATCAGTGTGTGCTCATCACCGAATGCCTCCCCAGCTTAAACTACTGCAAGCCTAATATTTGATAATAGAAGAGAACGACAATTTAGGGCCCGCGTGAGGGTGAAATAACAAAGCACAGACACTTCTTGATGAGCCACTTTCAATAGGAGAGAACACCTCCCCACCTCCCACATTAATAGTAATGTTTTCCAGATAAGAGTTATGATAAAGATCAATACAAATAAGACTAAACATGCATTAAACATACACAACTGACACATTACAGTATGATAGTTAGACCTTGAATGTAAGGTACACTATATTCAAAATATTTAGTGTATTTCTGAAAATTACATCCGTAACCTACGCTTCGTCCTGTAATCGGGTTGCCTTTTTCTGAGGCAAGGACATACCGTTTATTTACGAGACATCCAAGCGTCCGATTCACGTAATGTTAAGCAGGTAAGCTTGGGCCACCGACGTCATGCTTTATTCGAGGGGAGACTGTCAACCTGACCGTCAGATGATTCTGTTCGAATTCAGCCGGTGTTGTGACTGCAGACGTGTCTGGCGCTCTGCGTGACGCCTTCACCACAGAGACATTTGAGGCGAGGAGGATTTTTAAAAAAAAGCTCACCTGCAGGACTAATTTAGACATGCAGTCTCACAGCAGACGTAAATGTCGGTTAAGCGCTAGAACAGTCTGGTTTACAGACCGCCGTGTTGAGCGGAAATCTCGCTGCGCGTGTTTTGCTGAAATAGTAGTCGTGGCTGCGTGCACGACAGTATGTGTGTCACTCTGGTTACTGTGGCCAGATTACAACGCCTCAGCCTGCCAGATCCGATAGCACATCATTTGACTGATGGCGCATCATTTCGTTCACACACTGGGCACACACCAACAGATGCAGGAAAGCATGCCCGCACGCGCTTTTTCATCAGTACGTTCATTCAGTATATTAGCTTCAGTGTAAGTGCTCCACACATAACCCGCATCTACTGAATGGCTTCCGTACCACTAGGGTGGTAAAGACAAATGGAGTTTCAGTCTTGATTCCTGGGAAATATTGTACAGAACATATAAATACATCTACATCAGGAAGTTTTATTTAAGCATAGTACTGAAAAATTTGCACGCAGCGGGCATAACCCCCAAGCGTATTGTGGCAGTACACATAACAAACGAAACACCGCACACGTGACACCGACGGAACAACACACAATGACCTCAGTGAGTACAAAAATAAAAACTATTGGATTTTAAAAGCGTGTGAGTAGTCATTTGATTTAATGAGCTCAGTGGTTAAGGTACCCAACTAGCAATTCGAAGATTGCCAGTTCAAGCCCCTCCACTCCCAACTTGCTGCTTTTGAGCCCCTGAGCAAAGACCTTAACCCTCAATTGCTCAAATGTATTCCGTCATAACTGTAAGTCGCTTTGGATGAAAGCGTCAGCTAAATGCGGTAAACGTTCTGAAATGTAACAAAAATAAACAACCCCTCTCTGCATTACGGTGCTGAAAATGTACCTGCGGGAATTGACCTTAATCACATTGAACTGCGTACCTTTAGCTCTGGCCGCAGCAGCGAATCTGGAGAAAAACGCATGCGTGACCCTAACAGAACATCATGCAATAACTCACGCAATAAAAAAAAACATTCGGGTTTAGATGTTTGCATTTGAACATTTGATACAATGAAAGAAAGAAAAAAAGAAACAACTTCATGACACAACACACAAGCACAAACCAACAAACAGGGCGAGTCTGTTAGACTGTGCTTTACTGCTGTAGTGCAGCTCTGGTCCTGATCAGCTTGTCCAGTATTGCAACGTTTTTATCAAACTCACCACAGGAGGCACTCAGTACTGAGCTGAATCAGGCATGAAAACACTGCACTGTACAGCAGAGCTCACCAACACCACCGGGAAATTAGGAACTCCAGAGAGAAGAGCTTCGGGTTGAAGATGTTATGTTATGTAAATGTGCAGTGTGAAATGCCCAGATCTGATTGGATGATGAGTCTGGTGATGAGTCTGACTGGTAATAATCACAAGGCTAGATTATTCCCTACTGTATGAGGAGAACATTTTAATCAAAAAGCTTTTTATTATTACACAGTACCTCAAGCCTGCTCTTCATTTACTCCATATAATAAAAACTTCAGTGTAACACCTGGGCTGGAACAACACCTACAGAGCCAAAGTGAACCATGTCAAATCAAAATAAGTTCTTTTAAAGGAAACATATCTCAGTAAGGGTCCTAAATTATAGTGGTGATTTTACCCATTGTCTTTAATGTGGTCCCTTACTGTTAGAGGTAACAACACAAGACACACACAAACCAAGACCGACAGCAACACTTCTAAAACCAAACGACACGATAGTAACCAGAACGCTATGACATTCTCACTCTTCTGTACAGTAACGAGTTTTGGATCAACCACATGCATTTGAAGAGGGCTCATAATTCTCACAGAATTTATGTCATTGAATGCCTATATGCTAGTTGCTATGGAGACCGATCTCCATGGCGAAGAACCCCTGATATTATGGAGGAGCCTTTGCCCATAGAGCTGTAGTCCTGATAAACACACAGGAAGAGTGAGGCAGGAAGGAGACACTGCACAGAAGAGCCTGCTGGAATCATGCACACTGGAGGACTGGAACCAGTTCAGCACTGGTCACAAATAAACAGAAGGAACAGATGTGGCGAGCAGAAGAGTCTCCCTCTCACCCTCTTTTCTTAAGTTCAAACCTAGGGGCATGTAGTTGGACCTGCCTTGATGCGGCCTCTGGAACAGAGGGTTTCATTCAGAATCACACTGATACTGAGAGAGAGAGTAGGGGAGATAGAGAGCAGGAGAGATAAAGAAAGAGTAGGAGAGACAAGGGGAGAGACTGGGCCAGTGACCAGGGATTTGATAACAATGATGGATGATGGAATCTTTCATGGAGGCACAATGCAGCAATGCTTCATGGGTAAAAAGGACAGTCGATGACAGTGAACCAGCTGAGTGCGCTGAACAGTGGGACCCAGGGGAAGCTGACTACCCATTCTCAGGAAAAAAAAAACATTGTGTGGAAAAGAATATGTGAACAGAAGGGGTTAAAGCACAAATGGCATTATAT
>JAOXYF010000001.1:14536112-14566010 GCA_028565775.1 Sternarchorhynchus goeldii | reverse complement strand
AGAGAGAGAGAGAGAGAGAGAGAGAGAGAGAGAGAGAGAGAGAGAGAGAGAGAGAGAGAGAGAGAGAGAGAGGGGTAGGTACTGTGAAAACGTGAATGTGGAAGACAGTGGAAGAGACTAAAACCAGCGACTGCTCGGATGTCATATATGATTTTGCAAACGCCGAGAACCAAACAATACTATCACACGAGCGCTTATCATTACTTAAGGATCCGGAGATTACGTTTTAGGACTTAACACTTTATCTGCTCAGTTATACTGAGGTCCAGTGTCCTATGCGGAGATTTCTTCACCTCGTAAGCCGATTTATGTTTCGCTTTTTCAGTGATTCATAAAAACTTCTGTATTCACCAAACTGACGTATTATTCTGTAGAATTTGAAAAGGAATTACAGTGGCCTAATAGTTGCTAATTGTCTTATTATTCGAGACCAGCCAAATCGCAATGTCATTTAAGCGTAATTCGAGTTAGCCACATAACAGTCGCATGTTAACGACTGTATTTCCATCCAGAACAGCTGTATTCATTGCGCTTATTTCCGTCTCTTCTTCAGAACACGGCTGTCTTTCAGATCGAAGAATTCTAAAGAACGCGGACTGCGATGGTAAGGATTTCGAATGTCTTGGTCACTTTGGTGACAATCTCCTGCGTCGTAGTACGGACTCTCGGTGGCCCCGGTATGAATATGTTTGCAGCTCAGACCTCACCGCCGGACCCGTGTTACGACGAAAATGGTAACCCCAGAAGATGCATCCCCGATTTTGTGAACTCGGCATTCGGGAAAGAAGTGCGCGTGTCTAGTACCTGTGGCAAAACCCCGACCCGGTATTGTGTGGTGACGGAAAAAGGCGACGAAAGGAACCGAAATTGCCACACGTGCGATGCACTGGACCCAAAAAAGCATCATCCACCGTCGTACTTAACGGATCTCAACAATCCGCACAATCTCACGTGCTGGCAGTCGGAGAATTACATCCAATATCCTCAGAATGTCACGTTAACATTGTCTCTTGCGAAGAAATTCGAGGTAACTTACGTGAGCCTGCAGTTTTGCTCCCCACGGCCGGAGTCCATGGCAATATTTAAATCGATGGACTACGGCAAGACCTGGGTACCTTTCCAATACTATTCGACCCAGTGCAGGAAAATGTTCAACAAGCCCAATAAGGCAAGCATTACCAAACAGAACGAACAAGAAGCCATCTGTACGGATTCCCACACGGACATGCACCCGCTCTCGGGTGGCCTCATTGCGTTCAGCACCCTGGACGGGCGACCCTCCGCGCATGATTTCGACAACTCCCCGGTGCTTCAGGACTGGGTAACCGCAACAGATATTAAGGTCGCTTTCAGCAGATTGCACACTTTCGGCGATGAGAACGAAGATGACTCTGAGCTTGCTCGAGATTCTTACTTTTATGCCGTGTCAGACCTGCAAGTCGGTGGCCGTTGTAAGTGTAACGGCCACGCGTCAAGGTGCGTAAAGGACCGTGAAGGCAACCTCGTGTGCGAATGTAAGCACAACACGGCCGGACCGGAGTGTGACAGATGCAAACCGTTTCATTACGACCGACCCTGGCAACGTGCAACGGCGCGAGAAGCAAACGAATGCGTCGGTGAGTCCAAGCAAACCTTTTTTTCTCGAAAACTGATAGTGCGAAAGTTTATATAAACCTCCAAGGATCTTTTTAAGACCTTATAGCTTATCACACGCTTGAAATAATATACCGGCGTTTTCGATTCGGTTTTTGTATGCATGTATTTATTTATTTTTGATTATCCGTACCAAACTGCAAATGTTTTCTTTATAAATTCCGCTTGCGGTGTGGAAGGTTGTCGGGATCATTAATGCGGTAGGATGCCTGGGAGGACTACATGGTGAAACTGCAGTAGTTTAAAGACAAAACGTTTTCCTTTCGCTTTCAAGAGGTTATTATTTGGAGTACATTTTATGGATAAATGAGAATCGAAAGCAGTCCTCCATGATAAAATTACTAACCGACAACATGGCGTTTGAAAACAGAATATATGGCCTAATTGGTCATTTGTTGCACTGTCATATTTTACTCAGGCAGAAGATCACGCACGACCCATATAATGTGTTTGGAGGTAAAGAAGGACACAAAGTAGTGATGATGCGATGCTGTGTTTTATATTTACAGATATTTTGTTTTATCTTGACGTTTCGACATGATGGATCAATTTTATTTTTCTTTAGAATAGTAATGTAGGCCCACATTTTTCTATAAACATGTGAGCACTCGACGGAACCGAATTCTGGGATACGCCTGATCATTCTGCCTGAGTAGTATTTATAAACTAGAAACCAAGACTAGCGTCAGTGAAGGTGACTTTGAAAATGAATGAAAACTTTAAAAAGACCGCCTCGGGAGCAATTTACGCAACATCCTTATTGTAGAAATGCGTACACACGCATGCACGCACTCACACACTGATAAATGACAGGAACAGACAAATTATATTCTGCTAGGACAGAGGTCGGTGAAAAATACAGCAGATTTTAAAATGCCGAAGTATTTTGTTTATATTAAAGTTTTTATAATGGATGGAATTACAACCAACATTGTCGTTTTATTATTATTATTATTATTATTATTATTATTATTATTATTGCTATTGACAGTAGTAGTTGTATTGTATTGTATTGTTATTGCTGGCAATACCTGATGCAGATTTTTTTCGGCAGAGGGGGGTCTGTTATAGAACAGACACATACAATGGGCTATGATGAAACAGGCTTCTTATTTGAAGGACAGAAATCTCTGTTATTCTCTCTCACTTATCTTCACGCTGTCGTATTCGTCATTTCACACCTTCGCACCATCTATTTCACCGCTGCGAATTATGTCCAGTGTATTATGATAAGCTGCGGCAGATACAAGATGGTACTATATATATATATATATATATATATATATATAATGTATATATACATTAAATGACAGGAACAGTATATATTGTATATTATCTTATACAATATATATATATATAAGATCTGGATGCATCATTCAGACAGCAGTAAATGGATTGTTTGAGAACATCGTATTAGCTTCTTCTTTTACACTGTTGTATGTAATACAACATTCCTACATTCCATTTACACTGCTGACAGGTAATAGTTTAAAAGCGAAACTAGATTGAATGTACTTTTTTATAGTTTGACTATTTTGGTTAATTCATGCTCACTTGCAGTCTCTCCTACGAAGTAGTTTGAAGTTTGTTTGCATAAATGTAACTCTGATGTAAAACATATTCCGTGGAGTTTAATTAAATTCACAGACCAGTTTTTCTGGGCTTCCAGAGTAAGATTTTCAGCCTAACATTTTACATTGAATTGTTTTTTCTAGGAACTCTCACTTTCAAATCAAACCATAATTGAATCACATTTTCAAATTTAGCTTTTTAGTTTTCTAAAATGCTCAAGCACAATAAAACAGCTGATAGCAAATGTTGTTTAATTATGTAGACACATTTCCTTTTCATGAGTGGATCTTAGATAATATAGTCCACTCAGGGCTTGTGAACTTAAGACCTTATTTTTAAAAGACTGATACTGATCACAGTAGTTCAGATTTGAGATTTGATTATAAGGTTGAATGTGGAAATTATTAACTGTAAAACATATTTGCTGTGAAAAAGACACTCAGAGATGACAGATGTGTTAAATATAACTGATGTCCAACAATTCCTCACTGAAGGACCTTCTGCTGCGTTCCTTGTGTAAGCTGCACCTGCTTGGCTGTGTGTGAGAATCCCGGGCTTGATAGACAAGCACATCTTAAAACAGAGCAGCCAGCACTAGGTCTCAAAGAGAGACGGAGACAGAGAGAGAGACAGAGAGAGAGAGAGATCTCTGGCCTCTGTTTTGATCCTAAGCTGTAAATGTCAACAGATCAGTTTAGACCCAACTGTCTCAGAGAAGGAATGAATTGTTCCAAGTATCCTTGACATTTCATTTCGCAGCATGCCTGTATGTGCCTGTGTGTGTGTGTGTGTGTGTGTGTGTGGGCAGAGGGGGGGGTGGTGGTCGTGGTGGTGCTGGTGTCTTGTGTGGGGTACAAAAGACCGTCACTCACTGCATCCATCTTGCTGTCAACGAGTTGATGGCCCTGTCCTGCATTCCTGTTGGAGGTTTCTCACAGCATTGAGCTATCATAGACAGCGCTGAAATAAAAGGAAGGGGGAAGAGAAACACACACACACACACACACACACACACACACACAAAGAGACAGAGAGAGACAGAGGGACTGTGTAGCGGTAAAGTAAACAGTGGATAGAAACTATGGATTGAAAAGAAGCAAATGTATCTTCTGAACAAAAGGCCAAGATTGTATGTGTATAAAAGTGTGTGTGTGTGTGTGTTTCTGAATGCATGTGTATGTGTTGGTATGTGTGTATCTATGTGTTTGTATCTGCGTGTCTGTGTCTTTGTGTGTGTGTGTGTGTGTGCATATAAATGAATGTGTATGTGTTGGAATGTGTGTATGTATGCGTTTGTATCTGCATGTCTTTGTGTATGTGTGTGTGCATGCATATGTCAGTGCATTCACGTGTATTGGTGTGCATGTACACATGCGTTCATATCTGCTTGTCTTGTGTGTGTGTGTGTGTGTGTGTGTGTATGTTTGTGTTTGCATGTCTGTATAACACAGTTCGTGAGGTGTGTGTGTGTGTGTGTTTGCATGTCTGTATAACACAGTTCGTGAGGTGTGTGTGTGTGTGTGTGTGTGTGTGTTTGCAAGTCTGTATAACACAGTTCGTGAGGTGTGTGTGTGTGTGTGTGTGTGTGTGTTTGCATGTCTGTATAACACAGTTCGTGAGGTGTGTGTGTGTGTGTGTGTGTGTTTGCATGTCTGTATAACACAGTTCGTGAGGTGCTAAACCTGCTATTCAGGTGAGAAAATTAGCAGCTCTAATGCAGGTTAGAAGCACCGTAAAAAAAATAATGCGTAAAGCAGAACGACAGATAAAGTCTCACCACACTGTTCAGTCTGCCTTCAGTTTGCATCTTATTGAGGCTGCAGCACTGGGGTTGGACGCTCTGTTTGCTGTAGAAGGAGCAGATTGCCCAGGGAGACTTTGGCCAAGATGGTAGGCCTCGCATTAAAACCTTCTCCTTACATCCTTTTGACTTTCACCAAGACCTGGAGGAGCTGTCTGCAAGATGAAATGAGGTTAACAAAATGGGGGTGAGAATGAGACAGTCAGGAAGAGAGAGACAGTCAGGGAGAGAGAGACAGGCAGACTGCTGTTAAGAGAGATGCATCGTAATTAGAGAGTATACGTAAACAATTGATATCCACTGTTGTGAGAAAAACAAAAAAACACAAAAACAACCCTTAGCTGACTGCGTGACCCAACGGTAGATCCAGGGAGTCTGAGGATGTTTTCCATATTGATCAGAAAACGCCAACGGGGCCAGAAGGCACATAACACAATCATGAGAGCCACCGGACCCCACCAATCACAGGGCACAGAGCAGAGGTACTGTAAACTCTCTACAGCTCTAGCAGCTCTGGCAGCTGTAGCTCCTCACAGAGTGAAGTGAAAACTGGACACATTATTATCATGAAAAAAACAGATCAGTTTACCATGGTAAATGCCTCTAAAATCTACAATGACTGCAACAAAAAAATCCAAAAATCCATTTATAATAATGTGATTTATTTATTTTTGTTTGTGTTGATTGTTTATATTAACTTTAGTCCGTTTCAGTCTTAAATGTGGGCTGTATTTGTGTCATTAATCCAGGTCGAAATGATTTACTTAGACTGTCTCAACTGTCTGTGAATGAGCACTAAAGAGGTGCGTCCGTGTACCAGTGCTAAAAATAGAGTTCGCCTACCTCAACTGAAGCCTTGACTCTGAGATCCGCCTTCTGTCCTCTGAGATTCCTCACCCTGACTGGTCAATTAGGGGTCATGGAACAGCAGTGCTGTTTCAGGAACAGTTTTTGATTTTTTCTATCCATGTGACTGCAATGATGCTAGCAGGTGGTATCTGATCCAAGATCAGCTATTGCTATGAAATGATTCAGAAATATGATATCAATCAGCCTGGATACTCTAGCATGCAATGTTTAAATTGGAAACAGCAGCAACATCGAGACAGACAGTGGGTGGAGTATAATTTGATTTTGATTTTTCTTCCTATGAATCACGTATATAGAGACTGCTAATTTCAGACTGAGGGAAAAGAGGACTTTCCTGCTCCAAAAAACACTGCAGGGTAACATGGGTAAAATATCCAGACTGACGAGGTTAAGGTGTTTGAACCTGTCTCTCGCTCTCTCTCTCTCTCTCAGTTTGTGTCCAGGGTTGAAAGTCCTCTCTCTTCCATGTGTTGAGGTTTCTGCTGCTTTTCTAAACCCATGTACTTTTTCTTCTGGCTACGGCCCACTCGCCACCTCACCATCCCGGCAACTCTCTGGAGTGCTGTGGTTCTCCGTCCCCACCTCCCTCTCCACCTCCCTCCGTGCTCAGACCACAGCCCTCCGGAGAGTGGGGAGTTTCGACTGGCTCGCCCAGGGCTCCTCTGCGTGACTGCGAGACCCTGCGAGACCCTGCGAGATAATTGAGCTGAGATGCTTGAGCAGAAACCTCCTGTTGATGTTTGGAGCATTTTTTTTCAGCTCACAGATTATATCTGACACGTTGTCAGTATAATCAGCATTTAAGGGTGACTACATAAGAGATTTAATTAAAGGCTCATAGAATCTTCAGTTCGGTAAAATAAACAGTACGAATATTTTATAACCTATATTTATAAGTTGAGGGCAGAACATGGTGAATCAAAACTAAATTTTTTTTTTACATTCATAATAGTGACCATAAAACTGGATGCTATTCTCAAGACTTTCCTGAAGTGTAGGATTCAAACACAGGCTTGTCGTTGAGCTGTACTGAACAGCGCTGGTCTCCAAGACTTCTGTTTGGACTCGAGGGCTCTGGGTAACATTCGAACAGGTGCAGTGGTGTTACCGATTGGCACCTGCCATTCCCAAAGGTTCCTATGGCCCAACCTAAAACTGAATGAATGAGTGAGAGGAGAGGGAAAGACAGAGACAAAAAAAGAGAGAGAAAAGGGGAAAGAATGAGTGTGTGTGTGTGTGTGTGTGTGTGTGTGTGTGTGTGTGCTTGTGTGTGTAAGTGGGGGGGGGTTGCACTTTGACCTGCTCTCAAACGCCTCCGAGTGTTTGTTAGACAGTTCAAACGGAGCTACTGCACTACAGGTGTTGTGGGTCACTATCCCTGCCTGAACGAGCGTCTTTCCCAGAATGCTTTATCAGACTTTATTACTTGTTTTGTAAACGTCAGGCAAGCTTTTATTCGCTTGTAATTATGCTGAACTGAGCTCATGAGAAAACTTCAGCCAGAATCTGTTTGACGCAATGTAATACGCATTTATCTTCTCTGGTTGATTAGTTATGCTCAACTCATAGCCTGAGAACAGAGTTTTCTTAAACAACCACCACTAGAATCCAACATGGGGCTGTCGCAACAGAATATACTGTGATGATGTGGCACATAACACATGTGATACAGAGATTTGTACATTACAGTGTAATACACAGCATCGGTACAATATGGATGGTTGGAGTTACTGTGAAACAGAAACAGGCGTGATGTATAAAACATAAGACATGATGTGATGGGGAACTACCATGTGTAGTTTTTACACAGTACATTGTACTGATGTGATGTGCAGAGAAGATCAGGCAGGAGGGACTGGCAGTGTGCTGGAACTCATGAGGAAGCTTTATGAGAGGAGGCCTGGACCTCCTGGGAAGATAACTGCTGGCAGAGGGCCTGTGCAAGTCTTGTGGTGTATGTGTGTGTGTGTGTGTGTGTGTCATTCCAGAGTCTGGCTCATGAGCAGGCTGACTCTTCTGTTGCAGACTGAAATTGATGCCTGCCAGACTGCGGCACACTAGGCCCAAACCAACCATCTACAGCTGGTTTAACACACACACACACACACACACACACATACACACACACATGCACACCCATACACACACACACACATGCAGGCACGCCCACATACACATACACACACACGTGCACACATTCCCCTCCATACACATGCATGTACACACACCCATACACACACACACATGTATACATGCATGTGCATAAACACACACACACACACACACACACACACACACACTCCCACATGCACCCCCCCTAGACACACACACACGTGCATGCACACACGTGCATGCACACACATGCACACATACACACCTTGAGTTGGAATGTGTTGAAACTCGATAATGCCACTCCTGTTTTTGTGCTAGTGTGTAGTCAGCTCCAGGCTGGGTTTCCTTCCTGGTCGCTGCCTCTTTACCCCCATTGGCGGAAGTGTTTGTGATTGATGTGTGCTATCTGCCTCGGTCTGGCACACTAATGCGTTGTTTCACAGCTGCAAATGTCTGATTCGTTTTTATTTCCGCGGTAAATGTTATTTATCTGTGCTTTTAAGGGTGCAGGGCACATGAGATGTCCAATCAGAAAGCACTATCGTAATAAAGCCTTTTTAATCATTTCACTCGTCAGACCCGTGGATCAATATTTTGACGCCAATGATTTTCACCATAACAGCTCCTCAAGCCTCATACACAGCTTGAATATAAAAGTGATAAAATTGCTACAAAAATATAACAACCCTTCTGAGGAGAATCTGTAGCCTCTTCAATCAGCATTTTGTTAGAGCTCATTTAAGAGTTGCACTCTAGTACGGCCATCAGTTCAAACTGCCGTAAAGGACAGAGACTACTGCCAGTTTAAACTATTATATCATTCCTATAATATCACCCAACCCCCAAGCATCCAGTCGTACAAGGTGCTAGTCAGCAGCATCTGCACCTTGATAGGCAGTTCCATCTGTGGTTGGAGTGAGTTGAAGAGTGTTTGACTGTCCAAACATCCGGAGAACTCTAGAAGTTGGGGGTGAGGGCGAGGCCACAGGGTGCCTGGCACCCTGGAAACACCCGTTTGGAGAGATGCCAGGCCTCTCGAAAGGTTTCGAAATGGGCAGTAACCACCAAGCCATACAAGGATGTGAATTTTAGTTTGTAGAATTCAGAAGGGAATGATGATATACTGAGATTTTGTGGCTTGGTTCTGGCGACCTTGGAGTTTATGGTGGACACAACACGTCCGTTAAGAGATATGCACAAACAGTTATTTTGTCTAATACTCAATCAGTTTGTGAACCTCCTCTTCAAATTATCGCTGAGCAGGATCAATCACTTGTGCTTATCCGCAGACATCAGGTAACAGCAAGGACGTCTTTCAAAATTCCAGTTTGCCCCATTCTGTGGCAAGACGCGTTAGGAGTGAGAGGAGAGGACTCCAGTGGAGAAGCTGTATTTGCTTCTGCTTCCCCAGAGTTCTAATGTCATTTCTGAGGTTTTGGTTCTATAATGCACATTGGCTCCATAATACAACCCAGATTCCTTTTACAAGCCCAGAGACCTCAACCTTGGGTTTGAAACGGAGAGTTGGAAATTATGAGGAGGAGAGCAAGGAGGATGATGAAGAGGAAGGATTTCTTTTAGGCCACTTCCTCTTTTTCTCACTTTTCATACTCTCCTCTCCTCTCCTCTCCTCTCTTCTCCTCCCTTCACCTGACAGAATTACTCCTATCATTCATTGCCTGCTCACTTTGAGTAATTACTCTCAAACACTTTCTCTGCTACCTGAGTGGGGCCCCAGGCTCGGCAGGGAATTCTGGGTAACACGATGATGTTATGAAGGATGCACCGACATTAAACTCGACTCGAAATGTTGCGACTCGCTCAGCTGTAGTTGTGTTTGTTCTTCACCCACACAGATCCAGCTGTGCAGAAAGTGACAGTTCGACCTGTGATTTCGCCTCTGCTGCACTTAACCCATGTTTTTAGCTTTTTTACGCCATTATAACTCACCGACTTACAATAATCACTGACATGCAGCAATTGTCTTGTCAGCTATCACCCTTGATTGGATCAAAGCCTTCTCACCTCCTGGCAGTAAATCCGTTTTCAGGGGGAACGCGCTAGCTTGGCGTTCCCCCGTGTCGGTACCTGCCTGCTGGGGCGGTGCCCAGTGCGGGGAAGGAGGGGCCGTGCCCGCCTGCCCGCCCCCACACCGGGGCCTCGAGGCGCTGGAGAGCTGAACACGCCAGCCGGCCTGGACGGCGCCCCGAGCTGCTCGGAGAGGGTGGATGCTGGTGCCACGCCGCCGCAGAGGGTGGGTGGATGGGGGGGTGGGGGGTGCGGATGAATGGAGTTTGTTGAAACTCTATATGATAAGTCATGGGTGCGTGTTATTATGCACATTTACGTGCACAGACGGCTGCGATTCACGACGTGCTGCTGCTGTCACTGAGAACTGCCACGAGGAGCTCAGTGTGCTTCATCAGACTGTTCAGTGTGCTTCATCAGACTGTTCAGTGTGCTTCATCAGACTATTCGGTGTGCTTCATCAGACTGTTCAGTGTGCTTCATCAGACTGTTCGGTGTGCTTCATCAGACTGTTCGGTGTACTTCATCAGACTGTCCGGTGTGCTTCATCAGACTGTTCGGTGTGCTTCATCAGACTGTCCGGTGTGCTTCATCAGACTGTCCGGTGTGCTTCATCAGACTATTCAGTGTGCTTCATCAGACTGTTCAGTGTGCTTCATCAGACTATTCAGTGTGCTTCATCAGACTGTTCACTGTGCTTCATCAGACTGTTCAGTGTGCTTCATCAGACTATTCAGTGTGCTTCATCTGCAAGTGTGAGGCATAAAATGCAGATTCATGTTATGAATGTAGTAAAATTTTTATGGTGGAAGACATATATAACTACTGTGTACAGTAAAAGGCAGCACAGACTTTTAAATAGTTTCAAATTTTAAATAGTTTCTGATCATTGTCTTTGATTTTGTTGATCTGTAGATGGCCGTCAAATGGTTTAAGGCACCCATATTCCAGTGGTGCAGTACTGGAAGGTTTACCAGCGGATCAGAGACTTGTTTTGAAATCTCCATGACACTGGGGTTGATTGTACTATTATAGCCAGGGAGCTAACACTGTTGTTACAGCCGGACCAACACTCGGTGAGAGACCGAGTCTGGCTTTATGGGACTTCAGGGACTTAGCACGAACGTTTGTAGGTATATGATTTAGAGAATTTGGTTCTCAGCGTCAAAACCACAAAAGGATCAAGGGTTGCTAATTGCCTTCTCTTCTCTTCTCTTCTCTTCTCTTCTCTTCTCTTCTCTTCTCTTCACAGCTGACAGTAAACAGCTGCTCTGAGTATACATTATGACACTCGAGATATGAGTATCGATTAATTTGCTGTCATAATTGGCTTTAATGCTACTGACTGACTCCATGAGGATGTTACCATGCATCACAACACCTTGGATTGGTTCCTTTGAGGTAGACAAGTGTCTGGTTTGAAATGGTGGGGGAGGGGATGCAGTGTGTGTGTGGTGGTGGTGGTGGGGGTGGGGGGGTGTAGCGGTATGTGCTTCATGATCATTAAGAACAAAGGCAGTTGGTACCCTCCTGTTGTCTCTGCTCTTCTGCAACAGGCATCCCGCACTCATAGTGGCTTGCTTGTTTCCTGTCTCTGCTCCTGAAGCTGCCTGTCTGGCAACATTTTGAAGAACTAAATGAACCCCACAAAACTGGCAGACTGTATCCTTCACTTCAGAGTTTGGAACCACAGGCCTCAGAGACAGACATGAGCTTCCATCCTTCCATCCTGGCCCCCCCCCCCCATAACTGGAGGTGGTATGTGCCAGCCAGCCAATAAGGAGCCTGGAATTTCACTGCCCTGTGCTTAAAAACGATCCCACTTTCTCTATTTTTTTTCTTTTTAGTATTTTTTTATTTTTTGTTATCACTGCACCATTAAGCTGGCCAGCTCACAGCAGAAAACCAGTTTACATTCAAATCAATTTACATTGAAACCACTTTACATTGAAATAATTTTAAATTCAATGACAAAGTCAATACACAACACTGGTGTTCTATTTTGACTTTGAGGGTGAGGGTTATATCTTTGATTGTTTACACATGGCCATGTCCACTGACAGCAAACTCATTTAGAATGTTTGTGGTTTATCAGAATTACATATTGCTAAATGTTGCTTTTAGTAATAGTCCTTTAACAATAACAAATCATTTTTGAAATTGTGTCTATAAAACTCACATTCTTCTTGGGGAGGACTTCAGGACATCTCTACTTAGGTTTGGAAAATCTCCCTATTTCTGAGGTCTCAAAATGGCTGGAGGTGGGACCCTCTAACCCCCGTGTTCTACCTCATCTGTCTACAGGACCACCAGCAGCGTGCGTGAGCACCTCTCCCCTGAGGCGGTGGTTTCCGCAGCAATCCACTCCACATGATTAATAGCTGTATGAAATTACGCCTGTTTGACTGAACCTTCCTATGTTAGTGTGGAAAACTATGAAAAGGACTAAGAACTGTAAATATATCGTGTATGGTATGACATGGTCCAGAAAGTGTTCTTAAAGATATGGAGACAGCGAGTGAACAGGACTGGTGGGAGGGGCATAGCAGGCAGAGGGGCAGGGCAGTCGGAGGAGCGGTGGGAGATTTGGAGCAAGGACAGGTGTGGATGTAAGAAAAAACATTGTAGTGAAAAATACATGGTGGGTCCAGAGGCAGGGCAGTGTGAGATGCAGGATGGGGCCTGAGGTGTGGCAGCGGGAGATGTGGGCGGGGACTGAGGCGGAGAACTGGGAGATGTAGGCGTGATTGTCCCTGTTTCCTCACACAAGTGGTGCATTAGCATTTTGTGCTTGGTTTGGTGGTCTGGAACCACGATAATGTATGTATCATGAGGGAAGACCCAACACCAACACCAACACAAAACATTCTGCCGTTGTACAACAATGACAGTTCCTTTAGCTGTTAAGAAAGAGAAGTCATGAGCCAAGACTGAACACAACACAAATGGAAATACAAAGATGAGAGAAAAAAGTTTCAGTGAGACTTAAATATTGTCAAAGGCCTCTGCAATATCTGCTAAAGCTGAATGCCTGTTTTACTGTGTGTCGGACTACACCCAGGGCTGCATGCGAATGAGGCTGTGTTTCCTACTTAAAGTGTTGGCGCTGGACTGAAGTTGCCAGTGCTGGATTAACTCAATCTCTGTAGCCTGCAACTGAACCCTAATTATGGACTGCAAAACAGTAATTGGTTTGTTATTAATAACAGAATGTGGTCTGCTGGGAACAGGGTCATGACAGGGGAGGGGCTATTAGAGGGGTTATTGGAGGGGTTATTAGAAGGGGAACCTTCTCAGATCATCTCCACTGGTCAGAAGTGGCCCCACTTACAACATCTCCACTTCTCAGAAACAGAGAGTCAGCCTACTTTTAACGCTTCCATGCACAGAGAAGAAAAGTGTGTGTGTGTCAGAGAGAGAGAGAGAGAGAGAGAGAGAGAGAGAGAGAGAGAGAGAGAGAGAGAGAGACTGTGTGTGAGAGAGAGACACACAGAGACATAGAGAGAAAAAGAAAGAGGCATGGCAGGTGGGAAAAAACACTCTCCAGACTTATCAAGTAACTTAAAAGACCAACAACACTAAAGTAAAGGCACAAATTGCCACACACTCTTCCGGTGGCTGACAGCATTATTATATTTCCCCAGAACGATGGGGGAAAAGGAAAACAAACCGGGAGTAATTTCCAGGCAATAAGGAAATTGGGTCATTACAGCTAATGTTTGTGTTATGGCGCTATACACAATCACTACTTTATGACTGAACTGCTTATTTCAAAAGGACATCATGACACAAGACGAACTTTAAAAAGCACTTTATACAGCATAGTGCTGTGGGAAGATATAGAAAGAAAACAATAAAACAAATGTTTTCACACAGACGGATGCGCTATTTTTCTCTATAACTAGCTCTCAGTCAGCCACATAGGTGTGCTCCGTGAGGAAGCTTAGTGGTCTTACTGATCTTTTACTGGTAAAAACTGATCGAGGGACTGACCACGAGCCTACCGTGCATCACACTTTCTGCCTCGTTACCGAGGCCCTTATTACGTTGCATTGCGCTACTTGCGTGCTATTTAGCGCCTCTGCGCATGCACAGATCCACAACCTCGCGCTTTTTTAGAGCAAACGCTCGAGGTGAGCAATATCTTAAGTTTTTTCCATTGTGCCTTTCGACCTGTAAACATGGAGTACATACTGATATAAAATAATATATAATATATTTATATTTTGATATTAGTGTACCCCTGAAATGTTTGACACATGTATTATAATAGAGTATAAAACATGCACCTCTTAGTCATACAGTGCACATGGAGTAAATAGTGATCTAAAATAATATTATTCTGTACTCGAAGCACAACTCGTCAGAACACGTAACTTGCGAATGAAGAATTCCCTCCTAATTACTTGGTAAAGAGCCGATAGACGCAGTGTCTTCCATGGCTTAAAAGGGGTTCGATTTACTGTTCTTTTTTGTATGAACTGCAATTCATATTAAGTGTATTTGAGGGCAACTTCTACCCGACCTTCACTGCTCGGCTGAGATCCACCTATTTCGGTTGTGCAGCCGTTTATTTATTCGCGAAAGTGAGTTCTGTTTTAACGGGACGAGCCAGATACAGTATCTAGTTACCCTAGCGATGGGTGGGAAATGCTGCGAGGTCGGCGCTTCAATAACATACGATGGGGGAAATGGGAAAATGACGCGCGATAGCGGAGCTGGTGTTTGGTTTAGCGGCTTTCGCTCCGGGGTGTAGAAAGCCAGTCGGAAATTACACACGACTTTATTAGAGGGCCCGGCTCGGAGCTAACAGTTCACTTAGAACAAAAATAAACCTGCAGTGATTGAGACAGTGGAAATCTGTATCATACATTGAGCATATTGAATAGCTTATATAATACATTAAGCAAATTTGCAAATTTTGGTGTAATAATTACATTTAAAACGTATAATATAACTTAATAAGTAGTGTCGGTGGTTTTGGTAATTTTGGCAATTATGGAATGTTTAATTTGTCAATTGGGTGTATTTAACCTATAAAAAATTTAAATAAAATAAAAACGCACCCTCGGTGCTTTTGGAGCTGCCACGTGTCGTTTGTTCAGACCTATTTCTTTTTTTCTGGCGGTCTTTTTGGCGGGTTTGCTCTTTGAAGTGTCAGTATCTTACCTCGTTCTGCCTTATGTACTTAAGTTACCTGATAGAGCATATCTACACGGATGAACTTTGACCCTGGCTTTGTGTGGGTTGAAGAAACAGTAGTAGAAATGAATACAGAACAGGCAAAATTGGGCTTCAGTGTCTCTTCCTCTACACCTTTAATCCACAATTAAAATTGGACTGGCAGATTAATAACAGAAAATTCAGTTTGACTTTCCTTCCTTTTATCCTGTCACGCAATATGGGTGCAAATTCTGTAACGAATCATCAAGTGCACTTTACGATGACAAAGTTTTCCTTCTAACAAAAACAAACAAACAACAAACAAAAAAACAGAAGCCAATTAGTGAAACTGTGAGATATGGTGCATGATGGGAACAGATGCCTTTACACATTGCATGAAAATGATCAGACTGTGGCCTCAGAGAATTTTTATATACGACACTCAAGTATCTTATCAACGCCGCTGAAAATGAATTATCCAGGTGTACCTTGACAGGATAAAGAAGAAAGCCCTGGAAGGTTAATCACTTCCAAGTGTCTGACTTTTCAGATTAATCTGATTTACCTCAGTGCTCCGCACTTCATGGTCCTTGAAACAACCTGTCCCTGTACTCACGTGAGTTCACGCCACACGCTCCGCTGGACTTTAAATATTATTATTATCATTGTTGCATGCTGCAGTCATTACTGGTTGGGTCTTTTAAAACCCATTTAGGAGGTAGAAAAGTTTTATGCATCTAAGCGACTGTGACCTGCTCTCAAACCCCCCCCCCCCCCTCCACACCCACCTTCCTTTAAGGATGGGGGATAAATTCTGCTCGCCCTGTGTAAATAAGCGCGGCCTGTGTAAACTTCGTCACCGGTCTTGCTGTGTGTTGCTCAACGTTTAACCTTCTCTTCAAGGGCGTCCTCCCTACGGGTGACCATGAGGGACATTAAACTCTCATTATCTCCTGCCAGGGCATAATTACCTTCTAACGACATTAAAATGAGACACAGGTCAGTGGCCGTACCCTGTTGACACTACCCTTTTTTTACAATCTGCGGTTAAACTTATGAAATCTACCTGGTTTACCAGAAGGTCCAGTTTAGGTTTGGGTAATGGCTGCCTGAAGGTGATTGAATTGCTGTGTGGCTTAGAGAAAAACTTATTCTACAGATACCTGAGTTTCTGAATTTTTTGCTTGTTAAGTGTTGATTTATTTTATCAGTGTGGAATTTTTGAGTGCTCCTGTGTTTCCAAAAACTAAGTGTCAGATTGTAGGTGGAGGGGTAAAGGTGGGGTTAGGATGGGGGTGAGAGTGTAGGGTGAGGATGGGAGGGAGAGTATAGGGTGAGGATGGGGGTGAGAGTGGGCTGTACGGGTGGGGGTGTTGTTGGGGCGTGAGGGTGGGGTGAGAGTGGGGTGTGAGAGTGGGGTGTGAGGAGTAGGAGATTGGGGTAAATGCGACTGTGAAATTCATGCAGCATAAGTGCTCAGAATTCATCCCTGTCTGAAGCAAACATACCAACTGCTAAATTATATCCAAACCTTAAACTTTCTTGGTTGTTATTTTTGGATTGTGAAACTTCCCCAAACACAGTAAGTGTGAGCACCCTGGCCAGTGTCATATTTCCATAACTCATCAGAGCTGTGTTCTTTTGCAATGTTGTGGTATTCCATCAGTTGAGAAGGCTGGGGGGGGGCACACTAGAGCCCTGCTCTTTGACCCAGAGCACAATTCTGTCTGTGAGTTACTGTTCCTGTGCCTCAATATGACGGTCTGTTAACAGAAAACGCTGCCAGTTCGATTCTGAGATATCGTGGCAGCACAGCGGCAACACCCAGAACGTGCAACGCTGCACGGAGATGCTTCCCTCTCTGTCATGTATAAACTATACCGGCTTTTGATGCTTCCAGTATGGTGGAAAACTTTGATTAAATTGCTCTGTGTGTGTGTGTGTGTGTGTGTGTGTGTGTGTGTGTGTGTGTGTGTGTGTGTGCAGGTTATTATGAAGATCTAAGTAATTTACTTTCATGAAGGGATTAGGAGAAATGGTGAGAAAAAGAATGACAGACTAATTAAGATCTCTGAGGAGGAGAGAATAGTAATGTGGGCTCAGCAGTGGTATTTGAATGCTATTTGAGTGCTATTTGAGTTGTGGTTAATTCTTACATGTCTGAGATCCTTTGACAGCTCTTGTTGTGTTATGTGCCACTTCAAATGCCATTCTGACAGTACAGGCTGTGTGTGTGTGTGTGTGTGTGTGTACATGCATGCATCTGCTTGTGTGTGTGTGCACACTTTTTAATCACCTTTGTTATTATTTCCCCCCTTTGAATTGCTTAATGAGCATAATGAATGTATTTACCTCAGTGAAGCTATTTGTGCTTTGATTCCTTCCAACAATTTTAAACCCTAGAATACCTGAGTTTTTTTTTTCCTTTGATGTTTTATCATGTCTCAAGGCCAAGTTACTTCGGGGTGTTTGTTAAAAATAATCAGATAAATTTAGCTCCAAGGTTTCGTGTGTCCCATATCTCCCGTTGGACTAATTATCAGACAGTTAACACTCTTGCTGTGGTGATTTTGCTGGGGCCTGGTGGAGTTGCTGGAAACTTGTAGCCCTGCTCTCCATGATTGGCAGTGGAGGGGTTGGTTGAGGGGTTGTGGTGCTCCATCCATCCTCTCAGCTGGCCACCACAACCTGACCCAAGTCTTTTTCATGCTTTGTAAATTCAATGGAAAAGTTCAGAAGCACAGGTGGGGAGCTCATTAAAATCCAGCGAGGGGCGTAAATAAAAGAGGCCACACAGTAA
The DNA here is from genome assembly GCA_028565775.1 of Sternarchorhynchus goeldii. NCBI lineage: Eukaryota > Metazoa > Chordata > Actinopteri > Gymnotiformes > Apteronotidae > Sternarchorhynchus > Sternarchorhynchus goeldii. The sequence goes on along the minus strand of JAOXYF010000001.1, from coordinate 14,548,011 downwards.
TGAGGGCCTAACCATCACCCCCTCCCAACCGACACACCACCCTGCAGTGTGTGAGGAGCACAGGAGTGTGTGAGGAGTGGGGGAGACCAGAGAGGAGGAGGAGGAGGGAGGAAGAGGGGGGGGGAAATCTCACACCTGGTGTGACCATCTCTTTTTGACAGGTTTGATAGGAGGAGAGAGGGGATTAGCTGTTTGTATGTACAAGTTATACTGACTGATCGGTGAAGCAAATTAAATACATACTCAGTACACAACAACTCATGTGGGAGTTGTGGATGTATAATACATACTGAGAATCTCAGCTATTCTCAGTTCCACGTCTGTGTTAGAGATCAATCAGTTTGATAGTGGAACTTTAGAAATCAGATTTTATTTTAGTGTTTTATTTAATACTGTGCATGGGACATTTCTGAGAAAAAATGTGAAAATATTGAAATGAAAAATTGCAACCAGAGAATCTCCCCTCCATTACATACAAAACCCAGAAAGCATTACAAACGCTCCTTTTTTAAAAAAGTGAAATCAGGATTTTTGGCTGTTTCTATCCTTTATGATATGTAAATGCATCTTTCTCAGAGCATTCATGAGTTCACGTGAACAATCCTGTAAGATTCTTAAACCAATAGGCAGGTTGGCCACAGCTAACAGATGAACTCATCCTGCCCATATCACCTGTCTTGTCCTTCAGTAAACACTCCTCGCTTGCCTGTGGAAACCTCCAAAAACGTGAATATAGACTTGATGTTCCGTGACTGATTCGGGTTTAGCAGACAGTCTATGGACAATGCTGTGGAAACGTGTGTGTATGGAGCAACAGGAGAGACCGCAGCCACATGAGAGCAGGTTGGCTTTACTGGCACCAAAAGCCACTGCCCCAGTAGTTCCCGAAAGTCATTTATGCAGTGCGGTGGAGTTGACGTTAGAGGGGTCTGGTTCCTGTGTGCGAATCCCACAGCAAGTGACGGCTGGCTCCGAAGCAGGGCCAGAGAGGAGGTGTGGCACGCTCGGAGATGAGTCTCTGTGCCTAGCATGCAGCGCCTGCTGCTGGAAGTCATTCCCGTATCCTCCCTGGAAGTCATTCCCGTATCGTCCCTGGAAGTCATTCCCGTATCCTCCCTGGAAGTCATTCCCATATCCTCCCTGGAAGTCTTCTCCGTATCCTCCCTGGAAGTCATTCCCGTATCCTCCCTGGAAGTCATTCCCGTGTCCTCCCTGGAAGTCTTCTCCGTATCCTCCCTGGAAGTCATTCCCGTGTCCTCCCTGGAAGTCATTCCCGTATCCTCCCTGGAAGTCTTCTCCGTATCCTCCCTGGAAGTCATTCCCGTATCCTCCCTGGAAGTCATTCCCGTATCCTCCCTGGTGGGGGCGAGGGGCTGATACTGACTCGTCCAGCACTCGTCGAGTCAACGCTTACAGCCATGTTGCTCACTCCTATTGCCTCAGTCATGCGCTCCAGTCCACCACACCTTCGAAAAAAAGAAAAGGAATTGGGCAGAAGCAGAGGGGGAGGTTTACGTAACGTTTCAATGACCTGTCTGTTCTAAACCGCGATCTGACAGATCCGTCGCAGGATCCCTGACAGACTACATAAACACGCAGGCAGTGGAACATGATGGGTCAGGCAAACTTTCCTGCGCCCGAGGGTGAGGATTTACCCTAAACCCGTTAGGCGCGGGATTCTAATCTCATCACTCTGTCAGACGGATAGCGGTGCGACAGTGCAAACTGCTTTGGTGACTAATTTAATGAGATAATATGTGTATAAAGGTTTAGGGGTGGAGACTGTCACACCATAGAACCCAGAGCAGTGTCATTTGGTCCAAGCAATAAACTGAGCCTGCTGACATTTTTGTTCCAGATGTGCTCTGCCTGATCTTGGGGCCTTAGCTATTTACGGGTAAGGGAACGCGTGATGTGGCGACAGAGCGAAGCTGAAGCTTTTTGTTGGTTTCAGTCGGTTTTTCTTTTTTTTTCCTGGCACCTTATTTTCAGATACCACAACTTTGGAACTGCTGGCATCTTGGCTCAGCAGGTATTCGCACGTGCAGCGCAGTGCTTCGCTGGGCTCGGAGGGTGAGGGCGTCACCACTGGCAACACGTGGGAGCTGTGGGAGCTTAGTGTTTGCCATGTTGGGGTCGCTGGCCAAGGTTTGTGGTGCCAAGCATCAGTGGCTCCGGAATTCCCTGAAGGATCAAAGTAGAACAGGCCTGGGAACAAAGTCAGTATCATCATTTTAATACCTTCCCGGGAGGCAGAGACATGCCACATGTACACATTTGCTGCCACATTTCTAATGGAATAACCAAGATCAGACTCCAGTATAGATTTTCGCGATCACACTCCTCACCACCTCAACAGAAAGAAGGACAATTGATTGTAGCTAGTACCACAGGGTAAAGAAATTCCTCAAACAACAGTACTGTCATCAACACGTTTCTCAAACTGCGATCCCTGAAAGCACAAAGCAGGCAGAAAAGGTTTTATCTGCATTTCTAAAGCTCCATCCAGATCTCCATGCGTGTCGTTAACCGGAAGTGACGAAATCATTTTACTTGCCTGTTATACTCTGGACACATTGAGAGTTTTAGAACTACATTTAATAGTCTTAATAGTCTCTCATTGAGGCTATTATTCCTCAAAGGCTTACAAGATCAAGGGTGAGTCAATGGCTGTGACCTCACTGGTGAACACGCGCACGCACACACACACACACATACACACACGCATACACTTACTAAACTCTAGGAGCCTAATGCATGAACAATGCATGCCTCACCCCTAACACTCAGCCCATTCTTGTCCCCCAGCTTGGGGCAGGAAGGAATCTTCCTGGGCTGAGGGGGTGGTGCAGAGGTGGTGCGGGGGCAGCTGACCACCCCTAACGAGAGGGCAGGCCGGTCGTTAAACAGGCGCTAATGTGGGAAATTGGAGGCCATTAACTCTTCTTTGTTGTGCTTATAAAACCCGGAGGAGATTGAGAGTCCTGGAGGAGAGTCCTGGCGCGAGGAAAACCCAGATTAGTCTCCAGAGCTTTTCTCCTTATCTTCAGAGGAGAGAGAGAGAGAGAGAGAGAGAGAGAGAGAGAGAGAGAGAGAGAGAGAGAGAGAGTGAGACAGAAGATTTAGGGAGAGTTTAGGGAGGTGTGGGAGCTGTGGAGAGTGGTGTGGAGAGGTGGAAGTGGATTTTTGATGTTTGGACACTGATAAGACTAAAACACTCAGCAGTGTGTAAAACTCCACCTGAGTGCAGAACCAGGGGGGTAAAAGCATGTCACAAAAACACAGAACTAACACAGGCTTCCCTGGAGCAGAACCCTCTGGACTACAGCCAGCAAACAGAATATTTTAAAAACACAACATGCGCAAAACACGCTACTTCCAGCCAAAAGCCAGTCACTTTTTAAGTGAGGTTTATTCATTTTTCAGATGAGATATCTCAGTCATTAAATGTGATTATTATTTAAGGCTAGTGGTCCTGAAATGGCTTAAACTGGGTTCCAGATGAAATGTTTCCCCCCCTCAGCGCACTGTGTAATTTAGTTTAAAACTAACCTTTATCTGTGCTCTAATGATTTAAACTGATTGTTGTGCGTTAGCTGTAAGGTGGATGCTAATGCCACTCTCCATCCCATCTACCCATAAGACTGTGTCCCAGAACTCCACACTCTTTTAATTTTATGTATTGTTTTATAAAACAGAGCCTGACCATTCTGTTCTTGAGTGGTTTGCAAATGGTTTGCATTTGCATTGCGGTAAACCCTCTGTGGTCATGCTGGTATATTTATCTCTTTACAGTAGTGATTTTACTAATAGAGAAGGATCTGGATATATTTAGTTTTTACTGTGGTTCAGTGCTTTGGCCTTTAAAGATTCATGAAGTAATATTTTCATGTTTTTTTACGTATTCTAGCTATTTAACTAATGTGCTGACATACACTGGGTTCCACTGCTTAGGAGCTGGAAAGTTCTTTTCAGGAACAACATGCTTTATTAACTGCATTCTGCAAAAAAGAATGTTTGTAACTCCTTGAACATTCATTTGTCACAACTATTTACCATCATACTGTGGTGCCCAGCGATGTTTGTCGAACGTGTTTTGCATTTGCCAGCTAAGACTGAGTCAGGCTTGTCTGACGGCAAGGTGTCGATACAGGTTGAACGGTTGTTGAAACCCAGGGTGGGGTAGTGCCCGACCCATGTGTGACTTTAGCATCCAAAAGACACAGGAAAGCAGTTTTTTTTCTCTTTTTTTTGATGAGTTTTTTTATTTTTTTTGGTGAGTTGAGTTGAGTTATGTGTGTGTTTGCATGTTGGGTAAACATTTATTTTAATTATATCAGGAAGAAGGGCCATCTCAGTTTTCCTGTGAACAGACTTTAAAAGGACCATGTACTACAGCAGTGTAAACAGCATCAAAACATATCACTGGAATTAGAGGTATCTGAATATAATCTAGTTACTTGAGTTAGACGTATCTGAATGAACTGCAATAGCACGACTGATAGATACTCGAATGGAAACCTAATTCCTAATCTTTCCTAATCCAACTCAAATAAAAACATAACCGTCTCACTTTAAATGTCTTTTCCAGAAAACTAAATGTTCAATAAAAAGTGAAATACTTCAGTATTTTAACATATCAAATCTTCCATTATCCTTTGCTACAGAGGAGTCCAACTCCTGGACAATTGGAGTCCAGCACTGTGTCCTGCTTCCCCTTCCTATTAGAATCGGGAGAGATCATCAAGCAGTGCTGTGTCTGGACACTCCAGATATGGAATGGAGTGCATGGCCCAGCTGCATGCGATACCAGAACACCGGGAGAGTCACGGCCTGTTGGTTCTTGTGTAGATCTAATTCGCTTCCACTTGCGTTCTGTAGGCTGTTGTGACTCTTTTGGAATGGAGAAATGTTTTCACAAAGCAACAGTGACAGATCAATATGGAAATGATATAGTTTATAACAGCACATCCACTAGCTGTCAGGAGGCCTGTCATTAAAGTGACAGCTGAAGTTGAAATAAAAATTGATTGTGCTGTAACGTTTTAATGTAAAGAGGCATATATTCAGTTCTATATGTGTAAAATAGGCCCGTGGACAGAAGCGCCAAAGAAGGTCAGGGGATCTCTGAGAGTAAATGCCTTAAAATACAATGGCTTGGTAAACAGAAAATGTTTTCTTACAGAACATGCGGGACTGGCCCAGGGAACACGAAGGCAATTAAACAGGACATCAGAAGTGTTCTTCTTCTGGCTCTGTGTGTGTGTGTGTTCGGGCTTTCCCCTGGCACTGTCTGTATCAACAAACACAGTTACCTCCGCGCCAGAGAGAAACGAAGAGCTGGACCGCTCCAATAGCCTAAATGTCGAAAACTTAAAACTAACAGTGGAAACAATAATAGATGATGATGATGTTCTAAAATTTAGAGCATTATCAGTACGCTTCCAAGATATTACTACGGAATAGTGGCCTATAGATACTGATGGGTGAACTCAGACGGGCCAAGAAAAAAACTGCCATTATTATAGGATTGTTTAAATTGTTGATTGTTTTGTGAAAAACAGCAATTTAGCCGGAGCGATAATTTATTTCTAAAAGGGAACAGCATTCCGCAGTATATGAATCATCAGCTCTGAATCCGTGTGGTCCTGACGAACTCAACACACTCAGTGCAAGAACGGCGTAGCGCGACCGTCATAAACACCGCATAGCAACCGCTGCCAAGAAATGTGTCAACATCGCGTTCACATGGCAGGCGGCCAGGACCGAGAGCGCGCTGCTACAGAGAGGATCAGAGCGAAAACCATCAATTAAGCTTTATGAGCGCTACTCGATAATGTGCACATTACGACCCAGTGACAAACAAACGCGTTCCGACCTTTATTCTGCGTCGGAGGCGTTATATCGCACGTTTTATTGATATTGTGGGGTTTTTCTTTCTTTTTTTGCATCTGTAGTTTATAGAGAAAGAAAGAAAAAAATCAGAGCTGAGGTTGCACTTTTTGAAGTAGTATTTCCCAGGCTTCATACACGAACAGCTACTGCCCAAGTCCCTGCTCTAAACACACAAGTCAAGTCGACTAATGATGTCATCGGTTAATTTAAGTCTTCGTGACTTAAAAATACTTGCGTTGGACGACTGATGTTCCGTACAGGGCTAATGCGACACTGAAAAAACGTTGCTTTCTAAACCCAACTGTAGTCTCTACAAGTAAGAACAGACGAACAGAAAATGAAATAAAAAGCTTAATTTTGCATTTTTGCGTTGTTTTCAAATAATAGGATCAAAGACATTGCATGAAAAATCAAATAAAGATTATGTGAACAACACATGAAAGGTGTTCCAGAGTAGTTGCGAGAACACCATGAATTTGGAATAAACAAAAACATCAATAAATTGCCTCAGTAGTTGTTGCCAAGTCCATACCAGAGAGTGCCTACATAACACATAACACACACACACACACACACACACACACACACACACACACACACACACACACACACACACAGAAACACATACCTGAAGGGAAAAAGGAAAGATGACTAAACCAAAACAAGGCTGAGGCAGTGACACCCAATATTTTCTCTTAATGTCTTCAGGGGCTCAGACACTAATCACATTACTTAAAGGGCTGGCCCCTGGGATTAAACCCCAGCTCGCCATAGTCAGGATCTGCCGTGTGTTTGTTTGAAAGCCCAGTTGGGGAGCGCTGGCTTTAGCCAGCCTTGTGCCTGGTTCACTGGGGCAGAGGAAGCCAGTGCTGGGCCATCCTGCTAGCTCCAGGCTCCTGGGGGTCCTGTAGCTCATGAAACACACCTGGGCCTCTGTCAAGTAAGGTCAAAACTCCACACCTGAGACAGAGGGCGCAGTTAGAGTATCCGTCCTCTGGAGACACTGTGTGTGTGTGTAGGGGGGGGGGGGGGTTCAGAATGTGTTTGGTTTGGTTCAGGTTTCTGCATCATGACCTTGCACATAACATCTTCTTATTGATCCATAATACAAAATAAGTAACAGAATCACCTATTGCTTTTTTCTTTTTGCTGGTTTTGTGAAACTGCAGATCATGATATATTTTGAAGCGTGTTAAAATCCCACACGTAAGGGCGAATGCTGCCAATTTATTCCAGGTTGGATTTCAGCGGATGCAGTTGAATTTAGGGGCTAGCGGCTTAATCCCTAATCCATAATCCCTGATGTCCCTTACAATACAGTATAGAACCAAGATTCATGTCCCTGAGTTGCAGAGAGGACAGAGAAGGCCTTAACTCTTGGTGATATGGGCAGAGTGGGTAAGGGCCAGTTCACTTCCATAGAAAAGCATTAAATCACATCTGTGGCAAAACTGGAATCAAATCTTTACTTTTTTAATTTTACATGGCCCATAAGACAAAGTGGATATTTACAACATACAAGCATAAATCTCATAACACATACTTAAGCATGATGGACCAATTAGTCGTGTTCCAGTGTCACCTTACACACACACACACACACACTACTGCCCTGATGCCTGTATGTGTTCATAAGACACACGAAAGAGGAGAGAAAGACACAACTCATCTGGTTTAGCTTTCCTTTAAATCAGAAAAATCAACCCCCCCTTCTCTCTCTCTCTCTTTCCCTCTCCCTCTCTCTCTCCCTCTCTCTCTCTCTCTGCCTCAAATATTCTTTAAGTGGTTGTTTAGCAATGTGTGAGAAAAGCCTGTTTAGTTCTGTTCCCTGATGAGGGCTCCAGGCTTTACTGAATGATGTGTTCATATGCAGACCCGTCTCCTGCGAGAGAGCTGTTTACCCTCTCTGTGGTTTGGAAGTGCCCCTATAGCAGTGAGCTTTTCAAACACTTCAAACAGCTTCTGTCATTCTTTGCCCTTTTACATATAGCAACTTTTTAAACCACACATGTGTTACCATGGTACAGATCGTCTGAACAGATAAGCAAGAGCCTTTGAAGGCAAATCAGAGATATGAGGACATGGGGGAATATGGTGTATGTAAGAGGTGTGAGATCATGCATAATGATCCCTGTAATCCCCTAATCCTAACCTCCCTCTGTCTGGAGAAGGAGGGGGGGGGGGGTTGAGATAATGAAAACAGAGTAACCTCAGTAGAATCAGGGAACTGAATGAATATGCCTATGCCTGTGTGTGTGTGTCTGTGGGTAGGTGAGTGTGTGTGTGTGTGTGTGTGTGTTTACAGTGTCTAAGGTTAATGTGTCAATAGTCAAGGGCAAACCTAACACAACACATAACCCTTTGTGCTTTCCTCTTTTGAGAAGCAACCACCCTGAATCCTGCAGGCTCACCAAAGGACAGGTGTGAGACAAGTGTGTGTGTGTGTGTGTGTGCGTGTCCGCACACACGTGTGTGTGTGTGAGTATCTTACTTGGACAGGGCCTTATCACAACAATCTCATTTGTGAGGAAAACAGCACTTCATTGAAACAGCTGTGTCTGTTTCCTGCTGCCCGTATTAGTGTGTGTATGTGCGTGTGTGTTTGGGCTGGATTTCGGGTGTCGTTGTGGTTGAATAGAAACATCTTTGGCATTGCCAGCTCGTATGTATGATGGCTTAACACGCCGAATTCCATGCTGGGGGAGGTCAGTGCAGATGTTGGAAGAACACAGCATTCCTGCAGCGCAACTTTCCCAATCCGAGCACAAACCCAGGCAAAAGCACACAGCAGAGCTGAAGCAGGGGCTGAGATGAACTCTGACAGGAGAAGAACGGAATTTGGGGTAAAACATTCTCCCCTCCACTATTAAAAATAGTGTTGGGACTTGTTGGCTTTTCTTTGTGGCCTGTGAGAACATTTGGTTCTTTAACACATTTCAGTACATACATACATTTTAATTACCATCAGTAAGTCCGTCTGTCTGTCTGTCTGTCTATGCTGTCTGTCGTGTCTGTGAGAGATACAGCCCGAGGCAGTGTGTGCAGCAGTGTCTTATTAGCGATCGTGAGTAATCCATAGCTGGAGGGGAGAAGAGATCAGTTTCACAGGAGACATGAGTGAACCCTTGTGAGTAGCTTAGTACCCACAGTGCTCAGCACACAGCTCCCGCCCCCCACCTCCCCACTACGAGCAGCTCTGCTGCCCTGAACATGCCCTGCAACGGTGGGAACCTCTCCATGTGAGCTTTAGGAGGATACGCACACCCAGATCCCACGGGCTCTTCCCAGAGCCGCCCTTTTCCGGATCCGTGGATCGGAAGCTCGCCAGAGGGCTTCCTGCCACTCCGCTCCGGACTTATCCAGCCTCCGCGTCCCGTCACTGACCTGCTCACATGTGTGTCCGAATTCGATTCCCTTTTCTTCCTCTCCTGTTTCTCTTAAAAATGGACTCACCTGCAGTCTCACAGCGGGAGAGGTCCTGGCACAGGGTACCGTGAAACGTTTCTGAACGCTTCAAAAACGGCTGATGTCATTTCCTGAAACCCATTTCTGATGGCTGATGCCTGATTAATGCGCTACAAAATAAGACCCGTTGACGGCACGAGCAGCGCAGCACACGGCTGCGTTCCGCTTGGGCTTTCCTTCTCCGTGGGGAAAAGCATTCCAACCCGTAGCTGGGACTCGCCAGATTTAAACTCCAGGAATGTTGCTGATCGAGTGGCAGCTCTAAAGTCTCCTTGAGCGGTTGCGAGGATTCCTGACCGACCCAAAACAGCTGTAACCCGTGAACACCTTATGTCAGGTTATAACACTGAACATTTATTGTTCATAAATGAGCCCTTTCGGAAAAAAAAAATTTGCTCAGTGCTGTGAGCGTTTTGACCAGTGATGTCTGTGCTTTTGACCGGTGTTGTTAGTGGTTGTGGTCTGCGGTAGCGGTTTAATGTGCCTCTTACTGACGGTTTAATAATTTATGAGGAGGAGGTGCAGTGAGACTTAGCAAATAAGACAAAACAAGTCGCTAACAAACATGGCAGGCTAATTACACATACCGCTGGTGATCGTATTCATTAGCAGAGAGGCGTCCGCATCGCCTGATCATTCTGCTCGCGGGAGTCCAGCAAGATCCAACACTCCCCATGTCACCTCATTATCTGGAGGAGTAAAACCCCTGCTGACTGCTAGGTAGCAGTGGGGGGTTCTGGAGAGATTCTGGCTAATGTCTAAGATTTCTATTTCTATTCTCTAAGCTTTGAATCTTGGAGTTTGCTTCAAAGCAATATTGAAACTTGCGTTTGGAGTAGAACAAACCCTAACTCTAACCCTAACCCTAACCCCGAGCAATCTCGTATAGTACATAATGAACTACAGTGAATATACTTTAAGTGTGTGTGTGTGTGTGTTCCTGCAGCATGTAACTGTAACCTGCACGCCAGACGGTGTCGTTTCAACATGGAGCTCTACAAGCTGTCGGGGAGGAAAAGCGGCGGCGTCTGCCTGAACTGCCGCCACAACACGGCCGGACGCCACTGCCACTACTGCAAGGAGGGCTACTTCAGAGACATGTCCAAGCCCATCTCCCACAGGAAGGCCTGCAAAGGTACGAGAGCCCACCCTCCCGCCCTAAAATGAGGGTTAGGGGCGGGGTGGAGATGGGGCTCCGCCCATCGCACCTCATGTTTTTGATTCTGTTTTGTGTTTCTTACAATGACGTGTGACAGAGGGAGAAAACGGACGGCACGTCCCACTTACGCTCGTATGGGCTCGTGCTATCGGTGGTATCGTCCGCTGGGCTTATCCACGGTGTCAGGTGACTGAAACTTGTTAACCGCTCGCCAGATGCTACAGGGACTGAACGGCTGCATTCCGGGGCTGTTAACCCCCCCCCCCCCCCCCCTCGGGGTTCCATCAACATCCTGCCCAGGGGGAGAGAGGAGGGGCACAGAGTTATATCTTTCTGACACAGAGTTATTCAGATTCATTTTGGGGGGAGGAGCTGACAGGAAAAGACAAACAAACAGAGCAGAGGTGTGAACTGAGCTCAGATACGGCTCAGAGAGGGAGGAACTGGGGAGGACAGAGAGGAAGGGAGAGAGAGTAAGGAAGAGAGAGAGAGAGTAAAGAAGAGAGAGAGTGAATACGGGAGAATGAGTCTTGAAGGTTCACCACTCTTACCTGTACACTTACAACTGCTAACACGATCTGGGCAAAAGACAGCACAGGAAAGAAGGGAGGAAGGAGAGAGAGAAAGAACAGATGGGCTCTACTCTCATCTAACATAACCCCCCCCCCACCCCCCTGGGTGGGAATCTCTCCAGTTCTCTCCTCGGGGAGTTTTTTCACCCCTGTCTCCAGCACTGGGGAAAACATTAGCCCTCTGCTGAAAGCTAAAGACCCTGTTTGGCCAAACAGATAAATAGATAAATAAATAAGTCCATCCATCAGAATGGCAGTTTGAATGTGTGTGTGTGTGTGTGTGTGTGTGTGTGTTTGCTCAGTGTGAGACTCTAAGGCTGTAAAGCAGAGGGCATACTGTTTACCTTGCTGCCCACGCTTCCACTGGCTCTTTGTTTGTGTCTCAGCCTTTACAAACTATGTACATCGCTGTATAAACTACGTACGTACATTAGGTAAAGAAACCCAAGAAGCACCATAGTCTACAGAGGTTTATTTTGTCCTCAAAACTGTTCTCAAAACAGTTTCTAATACTTTCTGTACCCTCATATACAGATAAAAAAAGATTACCCTCAGTATACACATATTTTGTGCATGGAAAGGTATTACAAAAATGCATAACCAACATGTCCTTTCTGCGGTAGTCCAAACTGACGTTAAGCTCTCGTTTGGTTCTCGTGTCTGTCTGGAATGCAAACAGACATCCATCACAGGAAGGCAGGCCCTCTTGCTGTGTCTCCGCACACAGAGGGAGCTTCTCTTTCTGCTTTTACACGTTTCTCTGGTGGCTGTAAGACTTGATTCTTTCAGCATCCCGTTGCTCTTGCCT
>JAOXYF010000001.1:14523420-14533972 GCA_028565775.1 Sternarchorhynchus goeldii | reverse complement strand
TACAGTTACATGCTTCCATGAACAGTGTTACTGTTGGCTATCACTGCAATACAGTTACATGCTTCCATGAACAGTGTTACTGTTGGCTATCACTGCAATACAGTTACATGCTTCCATGAACAGTGTCACTGTTAGCTATCACTGCAATACAGTTACATGCTTCCATGAACAGTGTCACTGTTAGCTATCACTGCAATACAGTTACATGCTTCCATGAACAGTGTTTCAGTTCCTTGTCGGAAGGCCTGTGTTGTTGAGCAGATGCAGCCTCTCATACCCTGTTAAGAGCTGACAGATGCAGAGAGGCTTCAGCCATTTCTGACGGCCAGTCCAAAGCCTAATTACTCCAATACCCAACTCAGAGTTCTACAGTCCCTACCCTGCTGCGCACAAATGATCTTTCTGGCTCCCAACATGCGATTTCGAACAGGAGAGAGGAGCTCGAACTTCAAACGCCAGCTTTCTGTTAAACGGATTGGCAGAGTTTGACGCTTCTCACTTTTTTTTTAAAAGAAAATTCTGCTGGGATGAAGTTGCCACTCACGAATCTCTTTGAAAGCGATTCCACACGTGAAGTTAACCACTCACATTTTGCCACATTTATTTGCGTTCACCTGCCAGCTTCTCGTTTTATTGCAGTAGACTTCTCCCAAGCCTGGTTTTAGCTGCTCAGTTAAAATTCGGGCAGTCCTCCTCAAAGGTCCAGGTCGATCCTATTATCAAGTTCCACCAGCCTCTATAACACTCAGTTGAACGCCTTCATTTGGTTCCTGAGGGCCACAAGAGCACCTTCCCTGGACAAACTGATGCCAAGAAGTGGGAGAGGGGGAGGGGTGGGGGAGGACCAAGGGTGAAGGGGAGGGGCTTAGGAGAGATCCATATCTCCCCTTAGCAGCCTTCCTGAGGAGCACCAACACTTCATGACTAAGTGGTCAGGCACTTCAGCTCTCCCCACAGGCACTTATCAGGCAGCAGGAACTGAAGGATTTGTGAGCGTCACGCTTGGAGGCCACGTGTAACCACCAGCTCAACCCCCCATCACATTCGGACAGTTATTGGACAGGTGCTGCTTCCCCGTACACCCCTCCCCCCCTCCTCCGCCCACTCCCTCTGGCAGATTCCCCTCCTCAAACTGTAGGGTTCTGCGCTTAAATGTGTGATAGATTTACCGCAGTGCTGTGGAGAAAGCTCTGTGTAAGCCTTCAGGATCCCTGATCTGAGGCAGCGACTTAAGGAAAAGTTACAGATTGACAAGATTGGATGCTAATTACTACATGAGGGTTAGCACCCTCTCGACTGGTCTGGTGCTGATAAGGAAGAACAAAGCATTTCCTCCTGTCAAGATAAGAGGGAAACCGAAACTCAGTCTCAGACATGCGAAACTCTTTCCTGGATTGAACTGAGCCATCAGAGAAATGCTGAGAACCCCCTCAACGTCAGAACTTAAAGTTCAGGACCCAGTCATAAACATCCACAGAAGAATATAAAAGTATAGGTGTATATTCCAGCCTTTGCTAATTAACTAATTAAAGGCAGAAAATTTATTGTTTCTTTGGATTAGATCATTGGATTAGATTATAGGGTTAGCCTAGGATGCCTAGGAAGATAAATTGGGAGAATGAATTCGTAAAAACTTAGGACTTTTTACTTTGTGTCCAAACTTTTACACCTCCAGGCGAGACAAACAGAAACGATTATTCTTCCATATGCATTTCCTCTTCTCCTGCATGTGAGGTGGAAGCCAGGTGGCGGGAGGAGTCTTTTACTCCTTCAGCAGCCTTGACTCGTTTGTTTAAGATCAATCAGTGTGGCTCTACTTCGCAATCCCTTGCAGGCGTTTCGTGGAACGTTTACGGTCCGAAGTGGAGTGCAACCAATCTGGGCATGACGTCCATCTCTTAAAAGCCAGGGTTTTGATGACAGCATGGTGACAAGTGACAAGACACAGAGTGTGAAGGAGTAAAGCTCTGGCAGACCGACTCTCATTGTAGGCTGGAACGGAGCTTCAGTGATGTCAAGCGTTGGCTTTATGTAGACCAGACATTAAGCATAGCACATTATGGGCCATTATCTGATTCACGGCTCAATTTTCCCCTTAAGTCAGTCAAAAACAGGTCTGGATTTATTTCAAAGCTGGTTTGTTTAACTGGGTAGGGTGGAGGATGGGGACTCCAATAAGGAGCATTTCTGGAATAACTTTTATGTAACCACCCACAGTGGGCAAATGCAAAACCAAAGCCAACTTGAAAGAAGTTTCCAGAAGGCAGTAGAGAGTGTGAGAGTAGAGGAGCACGAAGCATGTGGCAGTGTCTGACCTCCCTTAAACAGAGGAAACATGACGGACCCTTACTGGCATCATCACAAAGGTCTAAAGGAAAATCCATGAAGCAATTACGATCGTAATTACAGTAATAGCCTGGTTTTGCACATATACTCCAATTGGGCTGTAGCGATATTCTTATTTTGCTGTTCTTAAAGTCTGGACTTTTGCTGAATGATTTCTGAACCAGAATTGTTTGATAATGTGTATAAATGTCAATCTGAGTATGTGTATGAATGTCAGTGGATGTTTTGCCAAAACATTTGCTTTTCTTGGATGTTCTTACTTTGGATTTAAAGTCATAAAGTTTCAATCATAAAGTTTCATGAAGTTTAAAATCATAAAATTGTTTCTTGGATTACACAATCACAACTGGCATTTCTTTCTGCTGAACAAAGTACAGGGGATTTGTTTAATGCTTAATGGTCTTTTATTATAGTACTACAAATGTGATCTTTTGTTGCAAGGAAAGAAACAAAAGCTGTCTATCATAAATGTTTGTATGTGTACATGCCTTAGTTCTGATGATGTGCCACACACTCACTCACTCACACACACACACACACACACACACACACACACACACAGAGATGCCTCCACTGCCCCTCACGGTCCCCGAGCCTACTCTCTCTACAGATTAAGTGCACTTTCTCTATGCACTGCAGATGTGTGTTTGTGTGTGTGTGTTGCATATGTTTCGTGTGTTCTCTTACCTGTTGTCTCCTGTTCCTCGCAGCATGCGATTGCCATCCCGTGGGGGCCGCAGGCAAAACGTGTAACCAAACCACAGGCCAGTGCCCGTGTAAAGATGGCGTGACCGGTATCACGTGCAACCGCTGTGCTAAAGGCTACCAGCAGAGCCGCTCACCCATTGCCCCCTGCATAAGTACGTGCACTTCCTCTCAACCCTCAAAACAAACAAGCAAACAAACAAAACGAGGGCTTAAACAATGCACTCAAAACCATGGGTTTAAACATCTAGACGATACACTCAAAAACATGAGTTTAGTCATTACATTTTAAAACATGGACTTAAACTATATACTCAAAACCATGGGTTTTAAGAGTTTCTGAACAATTGTTCTTAGGAAATGTCAGGGTCACATCTCTCAAAGTAAAACAGGATTCTTAGAAGGTCTGGCAGTACAGCAATTATTATGATTCGATCTTATCATGCAGGCTTGATAGCAGTTCTGATCTCATCCTGGAAACAAATGTTTAAACTGGTGCTTTTGTCAATGAAACAACTCTTGGAAATCAAACAGAGCTTGAAGGGAAACAAGACACTCTGGACATCATCCTGGCAGATCACACAATGAGCTCAATTAAAGCTGGGAACTCACAGCAACATGATATTGTTGCGTTTCCTGGGAAACTATGCATGGATGTGTGAAACTTGGAAAGACAGACATCCTTGTAATTAAATGAAATGTATTTAATTTCCTTCATAGTTGAGAAGTAATATGTTTTTGTCTTATTAGCAGGTACACTTAATCCACCTTGGACTGTCAAGGTGAGGCCTAAATAAAGTCATTACCCTTCCTGTAATTTTCAGTTACGTGGAAATTTATAGAAGAGTTGAAGTTGCATTTTATGGAAAAAGCTGGTGTGAAAATCACTTGAAACTTAATACCATCCTCTAATTAGGATTCCAAGATGATTTATACTCATGATATAAAAGTAGAAACTTTATTAAGTTTAAGACAGAAGGTGGACTTTGCTTGCCAGAATACCACAGCTTAATACATTTTAAATGAAGTTTTCTGAATCTAATTTGTGAACATAATAAAACCTGTGCCATAAGGTTTGTGCATTGGCAAAAGCACCGTGGCCGATAACAAGCTAACTTAGCCCCAAGCATTTCGCTTAGTCGTTGCATAGTATGTTTATGATCCTGATTTTGAGCCGATTTTGGGCAGAAGATGGTTTGGATGAGAGCCACTGTTGTCAGAAGACTTGATTCTCTCTCTTCTACCTTCCAGGGGCCCTTTTTCGTCACACATGAACCTCAAAGCACCTGCTCTTACTTTCAAAGTTTTTCATTTATTCTAGCATCTTTTTACATTTTACACTTTATACTTCATGCTTGGTTCTGTTCTAGTTCTTTTGGTTTTGTCCTGTTGTCTGCATTTTACATGAATTTATGTGCCAGTGTGACCAAAGTCGACAGCTATACGCCATTTATCAGTTAACCTCACTGCAGGGAGCAAACCCCCGATGTGTGGCTATGTTAAATGGAGTCTTTCTGATGTGAATTAAAAAAGACAAATGGAAAGAGGCATGAAAGAATCAAGCCTTGTGCAGCTTCAGCAAATGAAGGCATTCTACTTGTAACAATGTAACAATTTTACATAGTTGTTTTATTCAAGCTGTCAACACATGACTGTCTAACTTTAGCATTTACTCTTACTTTATGTTAATAAATGGCATTTAGCCCTTGAAGTCTCATTTATATCATATATAAAATATGCAAAAGTCTGGTATCACTTTATGTGCTGTACGTAAAACCAACCCACAAACCGAGCACAATGTTCATTTCACTGTATTCAGTTCTACATCAGATTATTACCTTAACTCTAGATCTTTTGATTTATCATCCGCTAACTTTGCATTCCTTGTTGGAAACAGAGATTCCAGTTGCCCCACCAGTGACCACAGCAAGCACTCCGGAGGATCCTGCAGGTAAGTTTCATACCTCACGGTTTTGCTCATGTTGGATCTCCTGCACATCTTTTGCGGTGTACAGCGTTTGCTTGCCTTTGCTTAGCCATGCTTCATAAACTTTGAATCAATTAGCCATGTCCTGGGGGCTCCTTTAATCTTTAACTCCGACTCCAATTAATTCATTTAAGTGGCTCACAGTGGGATGCTAAAGAGCTGATGCCCTGTGGCATGTTCTAGTTAATTTGTTGATTTTATTATTTTCTTATTTCTTGATCCCACAAGTGGGATTTGACACTCCCTCAATAATCTGGAAGAGGAATTGTGGAAAATTTTTTTGTAAATTATCTTCCTAGATTAGTTTTCCTGATATTGTTCTCAGAACATGGAAAATACAACTTCCAGTTTTTAGAGTTTACTTCCATTATTCAGATCTTACTTCCAGTGCTTGAAAAATAATTTTTAGTATCATTAAATATTAAAATGGTGCCTGCAAGCATGCAAACATGTTGCGCAAGTTTTACTTCATTACTCAGCCGAGGGAGTGTTGATCATGTGACTTATTTACCAGAAGTTTACTTATCAAAAAAGAGAAATCTGGAATGAATGAACATGTTTTGCTTTTGTCCATGTGGAAAAAAAAAAGTTTTGTTGAAGAAATGTTCATCATTCTCACGGATGGCGGAATCCTGTAGTGCGAAGAATTGCTGCAGCTGTTCGTAGACCATCGCTGGGTTCAAATGCCCCACTGACAGATAAGATTGACAGCAGAGCTGTTAAGACAAACCCCCCAAGCCCCAGTAACCCCCCCTCTCTCTCTCTCCCCCCAGTACCCCTCCTTCTCCTCCACCCCAGAACACCCACCGAATCTCCCTCTTCATTCATTTAAATTTCTTCATAACTCTTTTTCTCCACTTTTCTCCACCTTGCTCATATGTGAGTTTTGTTCTCTGCAGTTTCTATGGCGTTGGATACCTTTTTACTTGCTCTGCATTTCTTAATTCTCTGACTGGAGCTCACGTAGTGGATACTTCTGCCATCCTCACTGTGTGGTAGCTTGCGCTATAACACTGCAGAAGGTATTTGTTCAACCCATTGCCACATAAAGACACGGGCAAACAGAGGGAGAAGAAGTGTGAGAGAAAGAGAGAGAAAGAGAGAGCAAAAGAGATTTTTAATTTGCAAAAAGAAAAGACCATAATGTTTTTAAAGTGACGAAATCTCGGGATGTTTTTAAGCGTTCTGAATAATGTATACATTCACTGAGTACTACAAGGTTCCCAGTTGTCTTTTTGACAGCAGAGCAACCATTTTATAACTGGAAAGCAAGAGTCCAATTACTGCAGTCATTTCCAAAAGCAGCGTATTCCGAAGTCATAACTGAGCCAGGCAGAGTGGGCAGAATGTTTGGTCCACGTGGCATCGAGGGCAACCTTCCACGGCAACGGCAACATTCCAAATTGAGCGTAAGGGAAGGTGGTGTAAGCGCACAGCCGCTTGAGTGGCCCCACCAGAATGGACCATGAGGACCACCCAAGCTTCCCACTGCAAGAGTGCATACATTACGGCAGTTGGCAGTGCTCACCTGACGGAGGAGCAGGACGCGTGAAGAACATGAGCTCATCCAGCTGGTGACTACACAACAGATGTGGAGGTCTTATCAAGATGTCACCCAGCTCCACCCATCCTACGACTTTGTAAGGAAAGGAGAAACAAGGTTATGTGTGAATGCGAGTTGGAGGGCAAGAGATGTACCCAGGTGCTCTGAGCAGTGGCAAGGCGAGGAAAGGTGGAGAGGAGGAGAGAGGTGGAGGCAGAGGGAGAGAAAGTGATGGAGGATAGAGGGGTATTAATTTGTCTTTAGCACTTTGGGTTCGGGCCACATGGTGAGGTGGAATGCATGACAAAAATCTCCCAACTGCTCAGCTTAGACAAAACATACAGGGTGTAGCAAGATCATACCCAAACCTCGGTGAGACACTCACACGTTCAGGAAATCACTAGAAAATAGAATTTTTACCAGAAATTAGCAACTCCAAATGTAGCAATGATATATAACTTTTTTGCCACTAGCAAATATATATATTTTTTTTATTTTACTAAATCATTGTTTATATTATAAGCAGCACCAGACCCTGTCTGTCTGAGAAAAACTCAGCGTACTTGGGTCGCATGTAATGACTCAGAAAAGCTCTCTGTTAATTTATGGTTTCAACACCCAGCTCTCCCAGTGTAAATCAGCCGGGGGTAAGCCAGGCGTTGTGTGCACTGTAATGAAGATGATCCAGCCTGTTCTGCTGTTAACCTGGTTCCTCCCTGCCCTAGACAAAAACAAAAAACAAACTCCATAAGTCCCTGAAGCAAAACTGGATCCAACAAACTTCTTCCTGCCCTTATCCCAGTCTGCGAATGGAAGGGGGAGAGAGAGATAGAGAGAGGGAGAGAGACAGAGAGAGAGACAGACGAGAAAGAGTGAGACCAAGAGAAAAGTGAAGGCCTGGTCCAGTTTGGGCGAAGTTCCAGCTCTGCATTGACAGTGCTATCCAGCAGGAGTCTGGGGCTCCGGCTATAATCTAATTACATGCTTTATTTGCAGCAATTTGTTTCTCAATCAGTCTCATTGTGTGGACAGAAAGCCTTCCCCCTGTGTGCTCTTTCACACCTCTTTCACACCTTGTTGTCACAGTTCCCAGATCAGTGTTAAGGGTGAAACACAATGCCTGCTGATCTAGAGGTCCATTGGAAACAGACCTGGGGTCATTCTGAAGTTCCTTTGGGCTCCAGGAACGCTGCTGTCTGTCTAGCTCTGGTCAGTAAAAAGCCCTGCAGAGAAGGGTGTGAGTACTTTTTCTGTAGTGGAGAAACGCTGACGGAGAAGCAGCCCGTGCTGAATCACACATGCGCAGCTGGGCAAAAGGTCGCTGCCCGTCACGCCGCAGGGCTCTTCCACAGCTGGCGACTCGGTCTCCCTCTACACTCTCGTGCCGAACGAGCCGGACCTAGGCGCTCTCCGGGAGCACGACTCCGCCGGCGACGGTACCTGCCTCGACCCCAAAAGCTCCTCCGTCACAGCCTTTCGTTCAAGTGAAAGCGAGACAGACGTCCATTAAGGCAAACGGGCTTCCGTTTGGATGCAGGGGCAGGAGCCAAACCCGCTTTTGCCCTCATGCAGCGCAGGCGTGTCCAGCCTGTGGGGCACTCGGTTCGGTTCCAGGCTTTGCGTGCTCTGCTTGGTCCTACATCCTTGCTAGTGAGAAATGAGGCGTATCAAAGCACAGCATCACGATGCCATTAAACGGGGGTTATGGGAACACAAAAGCCACTCTCTCCATAGCCCCTATTTAGATGGAAATGAGGCTGCCACTATGTGTATGCTTCAATTTCACTTAGTGCGTCGTCTCCTCGCACATTTCTAACGTACTGTATTCATGTCCCTGCTGATTCGGTGTTTGTGGGAGACCCCGCACCTCCCCCAGTTCTACCCACACTCCCATCCCACAGTACTGGGACTACTCCTCTTCTGCATTTTTTTCTCATTTTGCCGTTGTCGGGGCAACCTCTTTCAGACGGCAAGAAAAAGGATTCTAAAAGAAAGTAAAAAGCAGGCAAGGACTGAGGGCCGCCCCAACACAATGTAGTTTGTTCACATGCAGGCGAGCTGAAAGACCCCCCCTCCCCCCGCACCCCACCCTCAAACCTTTGCGCTCGAATAGCACCACCTCCAACACTTCTCCATCCATCTAGAAGAAGAGAGAGAGAGAGAGCATGTCAAAGCGTGGGAGGGCGGGAATGAATGTAAAAAAAAAATCCCAGATTAAATTGCACTTGTTTCAAATGTTGTAAATGGAGAATGTTTGGGGCGGCGGGGGTTGACACAATGCTATATATTAGCAACTCCTTGTCTCTCAGTGAGGTTGATCAGAAAAAGTTCAGTTGCTCCAGAAGTCTGTATTAATGAGTTTTGTGTTTTTACTTGTCTGCCAGCTCTCTGGCAAGAGTCCAGATGTGCTTATCCTGAATGCACGGATCTGACATCTGATACTTTAGGCAAAATGCTACACATCCATTTGTTTTCAGCTCCTTTATGAGATATTTATTGTTTTAAGACCCCAGCATTTATTATTTTCCCTTTCATTTTTAACACTTCACAGGCTGCTAATTCTCCCTGACCCTCCTATTATGTTGTGTTCACTACCCCTCCCCAACACACACACACACACACACACACACACACACACACACACACACACACACACACAGAACCAATAAATGGCAAAAGTTGAGATGGCCTTTGGGGTCGGAGTAGGAGGGGTCGGAGTAGGAGGAGTCGCGGGGGAGGTGTCAACCCACAAGCCTTCATCGGTCCCATGGCAGCAATTTGACAGCAGGGGGATGGGTGCGAGAAATTAGCATGGCGCAAAAAAAAAAGGGTGGTCTGGCTCGAATGGTCTTGGTCCCAGAGGTCTTGGTCCCAGAGGTCTTGGTCCCAGAGGTCTTGGTCCCAGAGGTCTCCCATCAGAGCAAGGGAGGATCGAGAGATCCAGAGAGCAGAGTGCAAGACCTTTTGTCTGGTGCTTTTCTAAAGGACAGAGGGCTCTCGGCTCAGCGCCTCAATTAGAGAGACACTGAGGAGGGCAGCTGGGTGCAGCGTGAAGCATGGGTGCCCAGACAGAGGAGCTGTTTGAAGAAGTGTCTCTCTTTCTGTCACACACTGTCCATTCTTTTAATTAGAATATATTTGAACTTGCCTTTTTTGCCCTGTGACTTTCTCTCTCTCTCTCTCTCTCCCTCTCTCTCTCTCTCTCTCTCTCTCTGCCTCTCTCTCTCTCTCTCTCTCTCTCCCTCTCTCTCTCTCTCTCTCTCTCTCTCTCTCTCTCTCTCTCTCACTCTCTCTTTCACTCTATCACTAAAACAGATTGTGATTCCTACTGCAAAGCATCTAAAGGAAAGGTGAAGATCAACATGAAGAAGTACTGCAAGAAAGATTATGGTGGGTCCGGCACACACACACACACACACACACACACAGCCGCAGTGCAGTGCAGCCAGTTCCAAAACCCATGCCCTCCGCTACATCTATATTCCTCACGTAACGTTGAAGGTGGTGGTTCCCCAGGGCACCCTGAGCCTTGCCCCATTGTGGTGATGGCTTACTCAGGAGCCTTCAAGAAGAAAGTCAGAGGATCAAACCCAGAGGAAAGGGCATCGGTGCAAGGCTTAGGGGAGGAAGCCGCGCTGACGGACAGCCCAGCAAGTATCTAAGCCCAAAGCGGATCAGGGCAAGGAGGTGTGACAGACAGAAAGGAACGTAGTGCTCAGGCAGAGCCTCATTAAGGGAAGACTGGGATCGACGACGGCGTTCCTGAAGCCAGCAGGAATTCTCTAGTGTCTGAATGGAACAGATGTGCAGCCCTGCTCTCCCTCTGAGGTGAAGCTGTTTCATCAGTCAAGCGAGACACAGAGGAACTTAAAGAGCTTAGTAGCTTTAATGACAGACAGGCCATTCTTATAGCTCATTGACTGCATGACAGTCACAATAGATACATTTAATTTACTTTATATATATATATA
>JAOXYF010000001.1:14477982-14498732 GCA_028565775.1 Sternarchorhynchus goeldii | reverse complement strand
TACCCTACACGCCCAACACCAACATACCCTACACGCCCAACACCAACATACCCTACACGCCCAACACCAACATACCCTACACGCCCAACACCAACATACCCAACACACTCAACACCAACACATCTACACAGAGTTCAACACCAACACATCCACACAGAGTTCAACACCAACACATCCACACAGAGTTCAACACAGACGGAACATAACACACTACCACGTTCGTACTGAGTTCAATGCAAACACATTCAGATCGAGTTCAATACTAGTATGTCCAAACGGACTTTCAATGCTGACACATCTATACAGAGTTCAATGCCAAAACGGTGCCAACACTTCCAGACTAGGTGCGGGTTGTGGAGTAAAGCCTCCGAGCACGGAGGGGTGGGTTCTCCTCAGGAGATGGAGGTCTGCACTTTGGAAGCAGCCGGGGTCCAGTGCTGGAAAGCTGCACCCAGGAGACACGTACACCCCCACAGAGAAAGATCTGCATGTGTGATCTGGAATTGCACTCAGCCCAAAGTTTAGAAAGAGCGAGAGAAAAACAGGCAGAGAAACAGACAGACAGACAGACAGACAGACAGACAGACAGACAGACAGACAGAAAGAAAGACAGAAAAAGCAAATACAGAGAGGCAGTCCAGAAGAGCGAGACGTTTCAGTGAAGGTCTTGAGAGTGAGAACGAGCACATGCTGTTTGGGAGGTGGTGTCTGAACACACGCAGTGAGGTTTAGTCAGTTTGGTCTTCAGGTTCAAGGGTCCGGGCCGGTCCTCCCCGCCTCGGCGCTGCGTGGGTCCTGACCCATCGCTCTGCCCCGCCTTCGTTAGACGCCTACAGCTGCACGGTGATGCAAGTGCTTCTCCTCTGGTTAGTTCCGGCCCGTTGGGCTCAGTCTCAGAGCGCAGGGGTCTCCATCCTCACCATCCCTCCACCTCCCTCCACCTCTCTCTCACTCCAGCAGCTCTCCTTCCTATTACTTCTCCGTCCGCCATTTACCCAAGTCCAAGTCCTGAGGACGGGTCTGTTTTTGAACCCGCAGACTCTGTAGTTCTAGATCATTCTCTCTGTCGGGACCCTGCCTCAGTGCGCGGGACATGTCGGGAATCTGTTTGGTGTGTATGCCCACTGCCTGCCTGCCTGCCTTCCTCCCTCTCTCTCTCTCCCTCTCTCTCTATCTCTCTCTCTCTCCCTGTGGGCTGTGGGAGGATTAGCGTTTATCCGATTCCCCGCTGGGCTCACACACTCTCCCGGACACGTCGCCCCAGAGCCAGCCATTCAACCAATTACTCCTCTGCGCATTATGATCAAACTGAAAGGAGAGGAGATTGGGGGATGGCCAGGGCATGGGGTCGCGGGTGAGTGTGGACTGGGGGGGCGGAGAGAGTAAGGAGGCAGGGGGAGGGAGCTTAGAAGGCTTCGCATACAGCCGCCATGTCACTTGGCGCCTTATTAGAGGCTAATCTACTAGAAAAAAGGGGGGGGGGAGTTTTGCGAATATGATAATCCCTTCTTTCCAACAGGAAAGGTGGAATAGCTTTGGTTACTGAAGCAAGACTAACCCCCCCCCCAAAACACCCAAGCAGACAGACCACACAGTGAGACTACACCCTGCTCCACTGCCTGCTACCCAACACAGCTCCCAACATCGCGCTACGCCAAGCCTGCCCCCGACCCCCCAGCAGAAAAGCAAGCGCGATTAAACGCCTGCAACTTATTTGATTTAGGCGCCGTTAACTTCAGCTCACTCAGGCCCACCAGCACGATACGACCGCGTTCTGTGACATCAGAAAAGCTTTCGACTCCCAACTGCTAAGAAGTTTATTCCGACCAGGAGTGGCCGTAAAACACTCACGCGCGCGATCTTGCATACACGCGCTCGCGCACACACACAGACCAAAACCACAGCCACAAAGTGATTTCTTGAAGTCTTCTAATGTATTGACTGAGCCCTGTAAGCCTTCACCAGCCACTGCAGAGCCAGGAGGCCCCACCCACGGCCGTTCACCTGCCTTCCAGCTAAAACCAAACTCAGCATTAGTGATTCACTACCCAGAGAAGTACTAAAACAGCTTGACCTTGTAGAATGGGGCTGTAGAAACTAGACCATATCAAAAACCAAAACAAGCATACCAAAAGGGGCAGGGGGAGGCACAAAGAAGGGGCAAAGCTCCATCTGCTTAAATAACAGCACCATCCAGCACAGCCAGGCTCCTACCACAGTGCCTCAGGAACGACAGCCTCGACCACCTCAGCAGACCTCCACCCACCCACCAAGACCGGCTTGCCGAAGCCTTCCTGTTACACTGCCATGAGGAATACGCCAATGGATTCTCAATGAATCACTAAGGTGTTAAGATAACTGCTACTAAAAAGTGGTTATACAGACCCAGGATGAGGACATTCTTTTCATCCTCCAATGAGTGCAGATCTGTGTGCAGATCAGTCTGTAATAGCACACAGCTTTACCGTGAGGGCTCTGGATCTGTGCCATTGCGGTTAAAAGAGGTGCACAGTTGTTTTTCTTTTGTCACCAGGTCATCAAGCAGGCTCTGTCTTCTGTCTGCTTCTGACTGTGCGCTGCAGGTAATTTGTTAAAGTGCTACAACAAATAGGATAGAATTCTGCTGTACAATTATGTAATAGCACAAAGAAACATACAGTTTAAACAGGACTAAAAAAAATTGGATTATACATCAGATTTTTTTTCCTGTTAGTTCGGTACACTATCAGACATAACTGAATCATAAAGTGTACAAAACCCTATTTATTACAACAGAATGCCCCCTACAGGTCAATACAAGGAAGTACCGAAACCAGCCACACTAAGGAAACCTCAAAATTAACATATCTTTTAAAATATCTAATCAATACATCCCATTTTAAAATATACCATCAATACATAACGATTTTTAGACGAATACGGTTTATAATTTCACGTTGTCTCTCTCTGCATGACCCAACAATAACATGCCTGAACACACTGAGTTCTTCAGGTTATCACATGAAGACACAAAAACTTTTGAGTCTTTTGGCTTTCTGTGGAAGGATACATGCGCCGTTGTGATGAGGCTCGAATCAGCGTCTCTCGCAGCATTGAAACATTTTGCTTCATCTTCTGCAAGGACGCTCTTAGTGTCATGTTGAGCTGCCCAGCAACACACAGACAATATGGTCATAGGTCACAGACAATATGATGAGACGGTGTTAACATCTGTAGTCTTTTCCATATTTTTAACGTAAAACCCACATAATCGGTCTGCCTGAGAAGAAGAGCCCTCACCTTGGCAGGGTTACCGCCAGTCCTCTGCTGTCTGTTCCTGTCATGGATATTCTCTGCAATCTCCTGGGCCAGACGGCAAGTAGCATCATAATTCTGAAACCTAGTGATGCAGACCGAAGTTTTATCCAATTTTGAACATTTGGCACTTACTATCAGAAAGGGTACATTAAAATGAGTGGTATTTTATTCAGTCTTGCTCGACATTAGTAACTCCAGCCTCTACTGTGACAGTGCGTCAATCTGTGGACACATCTATACATCGACGGAGAGACGGAGGGTGGCCGTGGCTCATACAATGAAGTTTGTTCACTGTTTCAGTTTGAAACCTCGAACCTGTGTACTCAATGCGAGAGACACTTTGAAAAAATGCATTTGCATACAATTGTATCTACACTGATCAAAAACCAGACATTACACGTCGACCAAGCGAAGCTTCTAGTTACAAAGGTTTTACACACTCACGGCTGGACAAGAATCGTAAAATACAACGCGAGCAAGTAAATCTCGATGGTTTATCAAGCCGACTTTTCGCTTACACAAGTCTTTACTGGTTAGCGCGTAGGCTCCCTTATAGCAAAAATCACAAGACTGAGTTCTTTCGCTTTGAGTCGTGTCATGCACTCATATGCTAACAAAATAATCCAGCTATCTAATTTACTATCCAATAAGTTGGACAAGATAGCTAGTTAGCTAGGTGGCTAGCTAACCTAGATAGCTAGCGTTAGGTGTTTATGGTTTCCCAGGAGCTCCAGATATAGCTAGGAATTAAGTAACCGAGATGATAAGTCACTGATTTACCGATATGGGGAGTTAGTAACTAGCTACTGAACAGCATAACAAATGTCATTAAAATATAGCCAAGCTAGATCAATAATATTTTTAGGGATTAAGTTTCCTTAGCCAGCTAGACAGCTATACGTAGTTAGCTAGCTACTGATAATTACTGCAAATTTTCAGGTAGCTACACAATTTCAAATAACAATACACAATGGGATTATATACTTACCAGAGATCCTGTGACATATTTTAAATGAATGCTGTATGTGTAATGTATTTATTAAGTATGTTTCCTACAGCAAAAATCATAACCAATCATTAGCGAGCAGCTTCCGGTTTGACGTCAGAACCGTGTGTTGCTGGAGACATACTTTATTCGTAAATCAAAACTCGATGCAAAGACAGGTAGTTGGAATTTGGTGCAGTAAAAACATCGAAGTATCTATTAGTCTACTTCGTTCACAATGAACGCTATTGAGTATTAATATGTTACTGATTATTTAAATCAAGCTTGCATTTTACATAGTGCTCTCCCCGTCACATAGGACTGAAACAAAACAGAAAATGTGTGTATCCTACAAGACAGTGAATTCAGATACAGTGTTGCATGTTTTCATAATTATTGAAAGGTTTAAAAAAATGTTACTGTAAACAATACGATTTATGCTGTAACCGACCGTCACATATGAATGTTGTGTGTTATATTTTCAATAATTGCTTTGGAAGAAAACTTTTTTACTATAAAGTTTCTTATGCATGCGCTCCCTTGAGATTTCCTATATAATTGCTACAGTAAAACATGTCAGTAAACGACATCAGCCCACATTTAAAATGTTGCTTCTCTTTCTATTGTTTCATAAATAAACACGCATGTTTGGATAGGAAACAAAAGTGCCATATCTTGGAAAGGATTCCTTTGTCAAAAGATGTTGGACTGAGAAGAAGTTTAAAACTGAAAAAATAACAATGAATGCAGAATTTAGTTAATGAAATGTCATTCTTAACATTGTAAACCAGCAAAATAAGAATGTAACAATGTTGTTTGTGTTAGTCACACTTAACAAAACAATTTGTTGCTCAAAACACCACCCTATACATCTTATAAGAAGTGTGATGTATGTATTTAATAATATAGTAATTAGTAAATAAAAGAAATAAAAGAAAATATTTTATTTAAAAAAATTAATTAAAATCTTTTGTTTAGATAAAAATTGAACTTTGTGATGTTAAGTTAATAAAGCTATGTAGCCTGAATCATGTTTAATTTAACATGTTAAATTAGGTGATTTCTGGATTCTTAATAAGAAATATGCTGACAATGGTTTGGTGTTTGTCATTTTTATTTTCTATTTTTGTTCATTTATTTTATGCTAATGTTTATGTTCATTTCAGATGTGTCTGTCTGCTTAATGCAGTAGGCATATGTTTTGCAGTCTCCTAGGTTGCTAGGGAATTTTCCCTACATAGGTGCAGAGCCCTGACCCTCTTTGTGTTGCTGTAATAAACACAGGTAACGATCTAAGGTGGTTAATAGGAAAGACTGGAATTTTCCAGTGGGCAGTTACACAAGTCATCTGCATAAGTCACCTGATCTCTGTTGCCACATTCAGACTGTGCAAAACTCTGGAACATCCTAGATGTTTACACTCCTGCCAATACCTTTTCAGCTCTTTTAACCTTTCCTTGCACTTGTGTGGAGCACAGCCATGCTTCAGGTCTCTTCAAGCGCTGAATTCATCAGCTTTGGTCATGTGGATTTAGAGAACACAGCCAGCGCTGATGCCTCCTCACGCACCACTTGTGGAAGGTTGCGCTCCTGTTCCCTGCGTTGCCCCGAGGGTACGGGAGAAACTGAGTCCGACAAACACTTCGCCAGACCCCGTTCCAGATCCTTCTACATGTTTGAGACTGACGATTGCAGCAAGGATTATGTCAGCACAGCCAGTGCAGAGACACTGCGCTTCTTTCAAACTTATCCAGGGAGGAAGGACAGTAGGGAAAGCATTCGTATCAAACCGGCTCCCAAAAGAGCTGCAACAAGCAAACCCAAACAATTGAACAAAGACCAGGCAGGTGAGAGTGGTGTGATAATTGGATATCTTGTTAAACATGCATATAATGAATACTGCACATATTATATTCATTTTTTATATCAAATAATTATATATTTGATATTACTTTATATCAAAGAATGATGCACCTATCTCAGATCAAGCCATGCTCAACTTCAGTTAGATTAATTAGCTGGGTTGCTTACATAATCTAGTTGATTAAATAAGAACGGTAACTACAGATTCATGTATTATATTGTTCTCCTGATATGGTTAGTTGAGAGCAATTATATATCTGACATTTGCACCTGCATAACAACACTTTTATTATAGTGGTCAGTGTCATAATGACACATTTATTAGTAGTGCTGGTTATCACTTACTTTTACAGATGTGACTGTAATTTTTTTTCTTAGAATATAGAAGCAGCCCAAAGAGTGTCCCAATGCTGACTATCTCAGAGCCGGACAGCTGGGAAATCAGTTCCTGTTCTGGAATGAAGTATGGCCAGTACGTGGACTGGGAGAAGATCGATCCAGAATCCGCCACCCGTTACCAGAAAATCCTTTCCAGTGACCATGCCGAGCTGAAAGAGATGGGCCGCTCAGGATACTGGGCAATGCCACACACACTTCGGGCCAAAGCTTACCAGCACATTATCGAGTGCATTGGACAACATTCCAGCACAACATTCGGGGACGCGTACCGTGACCTGGCAGGGCAGATGTTTGAAGAACACCGGACCACCCACCCCTTTCCTAAGTTCATGGAATATGGAGAGATTCCGCGATACTGCCTGAACAAAGCAGGTCTGAACTCTGTGAAGAAGATCTTACTGTGTGCCAGTCAGCACTTCCCTGAGGTCACATTCTGCCCGATCCTGCCAGCTCTGGTCTCCCTTCTCCTGCACTACAGTGAGGACGAGTCCCAGTGCTTTCACAGTATCTGCTCGCTGGTGTCCTACACGGACCCAGAAAAACGTTACATTGACCAGACTTTCCTCACCACCCACGCCTCCTGCATGGCGTTTGGCGACCTGGCCAACAAGTACTGCAGAGGCATCCGCAAGTTAATTGCTAGCTCTCACCAGAGCCTCTTTGAGTTCTACTCTGACTGGATCATGTGGATTTTTGCTGATCTGCCATTTAGTTATGCCATTAGAGTGCTGGATGTGTACCTAATCGAGGGCTACAAGGTTCTCTACCGTGTGGCCTTGGCACTCCTCAGCCTCTACAAGGTCTCGGTGAGCTCACGCGTGGCCCGTGTCGACGACTTCCGGCAGGACATGAAGAGATTTGTGGAGAACATCTCCCGCCACAGCAGCGTTGATGCCCTGTTTCAGAGAGCCTTCAGTATCCAGCTGCCCACACGCCAGGAGCTCACTTTCCTCTACCAGGCCAACAAGCAGGCTCTGATGCAGAAGGGCATCCAGAACAAGAGGTGAAGAAGCATAACAATACAATGTTCAGGGATGAATTTACATATGTGATTTTTATATTAGTCTACTGGACTTATATAAACACAAGTATGTAAGTTAGTTTTTGTTAACATTTTATCAATATTACCTGACCTGATACTGAATCCAGTACCTCTTTAATCCAGATTTAAATCTCTTGATTCAATCCAGTCATTTGGTGGCTGATTTGGTAGCTAATAACGTTCCTTTGTGTGTGATTTGTGTTTCTAACTCACAGCTCGTACCATAGCATGGAGCTTGGCAAGTTCTGCTCCAGCGTTTTGTCAGAGACAGAGATGCGGGTGGTGTGGGCCTGGATTCCAGAGCGCTTCGCCCTCTTCAGCCCAATGCGGCTCTTCAGCACTACCAAACATGGGGGAAACCTCGCCACGTATGTCCCTGCCCTGCCCCTCTTCCCACACTCGTGCCCTTTAACCGAAACAGCTTGCGTGCATCAACCAAGGAGCAGGTCCATGCTCTGAGGGCAGCAGAACCTACCATAAAAAACTATCAGTTATCGCCAACCTGCACCTATGAGCTGAAATAGGCTAATAAATGTAAGAGCCAATTTCACCAGTCGCAATAGACATGATAACTTACTCTTAAGCATGAACACTTTTGAGTGAAACTATATTTACATGTTTTAGTATAGTGCCCTTTCCCAGATACTCTTCACAGATCTTTCACAGAAAGATTTCAGATATGATGAAGAATGAAGATGATGTTTAAGAAATCTTAAACATCAGATTTCTGACAATATTTGTAGAAACACGACAGTAGTTAGAACATTGAACTGCTGACATGATGTCTGACTTACTCTCCTCTGAAGATTTTATTCACAGGTGGAGGGACATGAGCCCACAGTGCTGCTCCTGAGGACAGTGGATGAGGAAGCAAGTCTCATCAACCACACAGCTGACTAAGTTTACTCTCATGGTTTAAAGCTTGTTATTCAGCTGTTCCTAATCTAGGCTTTGGGGAACCCCCTACCAGACAACTTTTTTTCATTGTGTAATACCTACACTAGGTAATAAGTGTCCTACAGACCTGGACTCCATGGTATGTTGAGAACTGGTATAGAACTGATAAACAGAACAAAAAAAGATATGGAATAGATGGTTGGATGGTATTCCCCAAGATCAGGACTGAGAACCTTATAAGGTTGTATATAATAAGGATTGTATAAGGCACATGTATCCCTCCACAGAAATCCAATATTAGATATTGTCACAATGCAGATTTGCACAGACCAGGATCCCAGCCCATAAAGAGCAAGCCAAGAATATTAGAGGCAGCACAACTTAATGCCTTGAGACGGATGTTCAAATGAGTCAATATAAACAATGACCATTGAGAGGTGTGACTGGGAGATCATGTCTGTGTCTAATTGTCCTGGCAGGTCTGTGGTGCATTCCTATCTTCAGACTGGACTTTGAGGAGGTGTGATGGACAGAAGCTGCCGTTTTTTGGCACTGAGGAATGTTTCGTTTTCACTGTATGCAAACCTCCAAAACAACGTTGAATGCATTATGAATTCGGAGTAGTATAATCCATTCCCAATGTCTTTCCATGTAATGTCTTATATTGTGTAGACTCAACAGAGTCTTGACCATCTTAGTTCTGTTTTTTTTTGGTTTGCTTTTTTTTCTTAGCTGAGGCCAGCAATGGAGCGTTACCAGAGAACTGTACTTCACATCTCTGGCATGTCAGGAACAAGTGAAACCTCACAAGGAAGCTTCTGTATCTCCCCCTCATCTTCCTCCTCCTGTGCCATGATGAGAGCTGAAAGCTCCTCTCACCTGGAGCCCCCTGTTGGGACCCCTCAGGACCCCAGATACCTGTGTGTGCCCGCCAGTTCTCCAGCTGAGTTTCACCCACCCACAGCAAAGTTCATGAGTGGAGATGACGAGATGCTTTTGATTGGTGAGATGCTGCATAACTCCTTAACTCCTTAACTAAGCACATTTTACAATGGGCTTAATTACATATTTTTCCTAAAATTATTTACTTTTTAATAGAGTATATGATGTTATCTTTATTATGAAATACTATAGTAAGCGGCCAACCTTGAATGCTCAAAATAGAAAAGGGGTGATGTTAGAATTGCTGAATTCCCCTGCCCTCATTCGCTCTCTCTCTCTTTCTCTCTTTCTCTCTGTTGCTCTCTCTTTCTCACTCTCTCTCTCTCACTCCATGCTTTGAACCTCAGCTATAGTCCACACTACTGGGAATCACCCCCAGGTGGTATTTATACTATAAACAGCTTTAAACATCAGTGTTGTACTAACCTTACTCTGTTTGTATGTCTGTGTCTGTGTGTGTGTGGTATGTGTGTGTGTGTGTGCGTGTGTGTGTACATGCTCTCTTTTTCTTTCTTTCGCTCTCTGAGGTGGAGATGGGGGTCATGCTCTGTGTCTGTTTGCAGACCTGGCAAGCGGCCAGTCCGAACGCTGTGACACCTTTGAAAGTCCCATGCTCTGCAGAGGTCGGTTCAGAATTCAGAGCCTGGAGGTGTGGGGCATTCAGCACTCTCTGAGCCTACAGCAGACTCAGCCACAACCATCAGCCCCAGAGCTACAACCACCAGACCCAGAGCTACAACCACCAGCCCCAGAACTAGACTTGAACCTGACCGGAAACGGACTTAAAGCTCAGTCCTAACCCCCAACCTCGGCTATGACAATCACCTCTCAGGACAGGACACACACACACACACACACATTTAAGTTCATGTTAATTTATGTCCAACTATTGTACACTTCATTTATTCTAAACACGTTTTTGTGATTTTGGTGGTAATGTGTAACTTATTTATAGGCAGAGTGCTTATTGTTTCAGTTAATTATCAACCCGTAACAGAAAGAAAAATGATGCTTGTTCCCTTTCTGTTGGTTCCAGTTTCTTCATTCAGGGCAGTGTTTCTTACATTAGTTCAGGAACTTCAATTGCACTTTTTCCAGTCTACATGGCCAGACAGTTGTTGCTGCATCGTATTGGCACGACAGAAGAATGGGATCCAAGTGCGAGGCGTCAGAGATTTTTTAATAATAAACGGCAGTACAGAAGGGTAAATCCAGACAGCAGAAAACAAAGGCAGGCATTGTTCCAAAAACCAGAGAGGAGAGCAATGGTTTAAAAAAGCCGACAGTGGTCGCAAAGAGAATCAAAATACCAGAAAGATAAAACACCTGAGTAACTCAGTGTGGTTATCGAAGTCAGAAACAGTACTTCGTAATGACGAAGCAGGGAAAGAGGGTTTAAATATAGAAGCTAAGAGGCAACGAATACACTAGTTTTCTGGATGATTATGAACGAGGTGGACGGTGTTGGTTGATTCATGAGGTTTGTTCAGTCGTTCTGGGAATTATGTGGTTTCTAGTTGTGTCACACATTTTTGAATCCGTTGGTGAATATTATGGCATGTTTAATATCATTTTGCAACTTGTATTTCAGACACAACAAAAATAATAAAGCTGTATAATTCAGTGTGTTTTTGGGTCGTTTCCCTTCCACTAATCAAGAGGTATGTTCCAAACTATAGGTAATGACGACGAGACGAGAACTTCAGGCTATGCAGGGAGTGTATAATGAGATGTATTCCTATAGTAGTTCTCTGTTAAATGAACTGTATAAACAATACAGCAATTTTAACGGAATAAAAACATTTTTAGCTCTTAGATCTTCAGAATATGCAGGGAGCAGTGAATAACAGTTCATCATGCAGGTAGGTTGACACGAAAGTTCACCTATCAATGTCTCGTCGAGATCTGGCGAGTTGGCTGATTATCGAAGAGCAGCAAATAAACTTGGTTATTTATATGTGTTACTCCTAATACCTCATGTTTTTGTTTTTAAAAACTGATGTGGAAGTAAAAGTTACTAACTCATTAGAAAAACTTGTTAACAGTTGTCAACCTTCCCCAGTTAGCAATTTGTTAGTTTGAGGTAAATATTGACTAAATCAAGTTGTTTACCTAACATCAATCAGCTATTCGTTTTAATTGCCATATATATATAGTCTCGACGTTACATATAGATGTATATTCACTGTAGCAAACAACTGTCTAATTGCCCAGTTGTCAAGCGAAATATAGAAACTTCTGCAATCACAGAAGGTGACACGTATAATGCATTAAAAATGAAGGGGTTAAATCAACTACAGTTCCCTTGGCCCAAGTCACATGACTAATGTGTACGGAAGATGCTTAAGGACCCTGTGAAATGGAATATACTTCGACCCATTGCTTTTCAATAGAAGGTCTCTAAGGTCCGTCTCCTAGCAACAGTTCCAAACAAAATGGCGCTGTTACTTAGTTACCTTTGGTTGGTTTCCGAGTGACTAGAGAGGAACCCGGTTCAATAACATCATCGCTTACACGTTTTTTTTTCACTGTAATTTTATATTTGTTTTGATGCTATGGCTGGAGATACACAAGACGTTCCAAAGCTTGAGCTTGAAGCTGTTATTGGTTTCAATGGTAAGACGGTAGAGTTACCTCTGTATCGAACTTCACTCAAAGTTCACTGCTGGGGCACAGCAAAACTTAGGTTAACCACCTGACATATTTGCGAATATCTAGCTAGAAAACGAGATGTTTATATTTCCTATCCAGGGCATGTGTTCTCAGGGCTTCGAGCTCATCCCGACAGAGAACACCTTATTTACCCGCTCGGCTGCACGCTGATCGTCAAAAACCTGAAAAGTGGAAAACAAGGATTCCTCCACGGTCATACAAACAACATTTCCTGCGTGGCCGTGTCTAAAAGTGGACGTTACGTCGCTTCTGGACAGGTTACTTTCATGGGATTCAAGGTGATAGTCGCACACATTTTTCAAACGTCTTAGAGAAAGTGTGCTCACCGTTTTGTTTTTATTTGTTTGTTTATTTTGTTTTTTATTTTCTGGCCAGACAGAATCTGATTCGACTGTCTTGCTTTGTTTGTACAGAAAATGTTTGAATACATTTTTGTTTGTAATGATGTATTGTAATGCTTTCTAGGCTGATGTAATAATCTGGGGTTATGAGCAAAAGGAAATCTATACCCGCTTAATTCTGCACAAAGCAAAGGTGGAGGCACTGGCCTTTTCCCCAAACGACAAGTACCTGGTGTCCCTGGGAGGCCAAGATGATGGAAGGTACCACTTCACCCTCACTGCAGGAGTCTCAATTCCAAACATATTGTTTTAAACCTGTGCTCAGGCAAGGTAGAATTCTCTCAAAACACACACACACACACACACACACACCTGCATTTGGAAACATCAACATCTTAAAATGATTTCTACTCTGCGCTGCCTGAACAAACATGTCATATGATTATAGAATACTTTTTTGTATTATTCTTATATTATAGTAGAATATAGCAAGCCACATTAATTGAAACATGGGCGTATGCTCCTGTTAGCACTGTGCTAATTCTCAGTGTAATCAGACGATTTGACCACACAAGCAGTGGACATATAGGATATATACAGTTGTGTTTCTGCCTGGGGTCTCCATGCTTACGCTGCTGGTGTGCATTCAGTATCGTCGTATGGAACATCGAGAAGAAGGAGGCAGTCTGTGGAAGCCCCGCATCTGCCCACAGCGCCGGTCACTGCCTCACTGTGGGCTACTCCAACCACAGTGACGACATCTTCATCTCAGCTGGGAGGTAAGGGAACATGGGAACAGGTGTTCATTACTGCTACAAGGAATAGTGACTGGTGAAATGACCTCCCATAGACCTCGGCAGGGCATAACCCAAGGACACAGTAGTGTCCTACACATTTGAGACGTATTTGTTTTGACTGGGAACTAAGGCTCACGTGAGAAAAGATTTGTTATCTGTTGTATATTTATGGCAATATAGGCCTGTGTTAAAGTTCCAGGAAGAAATCAAAATTAAAAGCGTCTTTAGTACAACAACACCAGAAGCTATTCACTAGAAGCTATTTCATTATTTACTATGAAGCTAAAACACTTCCCATCAAGTGTTAATTCTAAAACAACATTTTATTCAGCAAACAATTTTATTTCAAATGTTTAGTTTTAATGTTTAGATTATCTCTAAATTTTGTCCTCAAATGTTGATGGTTTTGTTGTTGTTGTTTTTGGGGTTTTTTTTGGGGGGTGAACATTTGCTAAGTATTTACATGTAAGTAATACAATATACATATTCAGGACATTACATAGATTCAGTACTGAAGGGTATAGAGAAATATAGCAATGAGCCTTTTTGATGAAGAGTGATCATTGTGATTATTATAGGTGTGTAATGTACAGCATGGCAGTATCTAATGTGTAGTAATGTATATCTGTGTAATGAGTAATGTATAATTCTTTCCCTCCCTGTTGTTGCCTGCAGTGGTACGCTCCGCGTATGGGAGCTCGATCTCCTGAACAGGAAGATCCGACCCACTGAGTGCCAGACAGGACAACTCAAACGGGTCATTAAGTGCATAGAGGTGAGAGGAGTTTAGAATTTACCATCCTGACCCTTACCTCTATCATACCAGACAGGCTTCTATCCAAAATGTTCACATCATTATTGGTGTGAATATCCTGAAAGAAGTATTTTCAGCTGCTGCATGTTTTGCGTTTGAGTTTTCACATCCCAGGTTGACTAAATGCATTTTCAATAAATCATCAATAAATGACTTGTATAGAATTAGATTCTATGGCACTCATAAAAGCAGGATGTAACCATTTTCTGTTTTGGCAAGCATGAAGCTAAATTTTTAAACTATAATAAAGACCAGGTCATTAAAAATATATCTACACTTATTTGAGTGATTTGGTTTTTTTTTATGAATAACTATGGATTCTAAATGTCAAGCTGTGCATGAAATGCAGGACAGCAGTTTCCATAGTAATGAGGTGTGTTGCTTTTGGTAGATTCCGGAAGACGATGGATTCTTCTACTGTGGGACCACCAGTGGTGACATCCTGAAGGTGAACCTGAAGAGTAAGCTGCTGACCAGCTGTGGGCCCGTTAAGCAGAAGTTCAGCCAGGTCAGTGCCAGCGGACCCATGGCTTCTACCCCTCCTGATGGCTTTGCCCCTCAGGAAGGCTACGCCCCTTAGGGGCCAAAGTTTCTGGGTGTGCATTATGTCTAACTTCACCCACATGCGTGTCCTCAGGGCGTGAATGCTCTCAACATGCTGAAGACGGGTGACTTGTTAGTGGGTTCAGGAGACGGCGTGTTCAGCCTTTGCTCCGGTGCCAGCTTCAAAACCATTAGGTGAAATCCCCCTAGACAGCCTGCTTTAAGGGTTATGTGTGTGTGTGTATGTATGTGTGTGTGTGTATACACCAGTAGACAATTACTAGTTATTATGGTACGGTATATGCTTAGAGAAAAACAGAAATTAGTGTGCATGGTAATAGATAATCAAAAATGATTGTTTATTATGGTAGGGAACTGAAACGATTGTCAAAGTAAGAACAAAAGTGCAGTACGTAACTTTATTAGTATTTACAATGCACAGACTGCAATGAATGAATGAATACCTAAAATCCTTGTGTATAAAATTCAGAAGTATGAATCCTGTTGTTTCTGTTGGGGTTTAGGCGGGTAGAGCTGGAGGGAGGTGTGACTTCAGTGGCTCTGCGGGGGGAAGGCCAGCAGGTGTTTGTCGGCACCAACACAGCGCAGATTTACCGTTTTGGCTACACTGACTTCAAACCAGAGCTGATCGCCACTAACCACAGCAGTGTGGTCAACGACGTGGCCTTCCCTGCGTAAGGGACACAGTTCCTCTGAAAACACTTCAAATAAATAAACTCAGACAAACAATGGCACTATAAAAGAATGACGAAAATGATCTGCTGATGCATTTTGTTTGCGGATTTCACCATGACCACAAGAGGGAGACATAAGAATAAACTTGCCTTAAAATCGTGCTCTCTCTGTTTCTCTCTGTCTTTTTCTCTTGTTTTCCCTCATTTGCTCTTTCTCACTTTCTTTCTCTCTCTGTTTCTCTCTGTCTTTACCTCTGGTTTTCCCTCATTCTCTTTCTTTCTCTCTTTCTCTGTATGTCTTTTCAGTGGAACTTCTGAGTTGTTTGCCACCTGCTCTCAGGACGATATCCGTGTTTGGCATACTGATTCCAGTAAGGAGCTGTTGCGGATCAAGGTGCCCAACATGACGTGTAACGCTTTGGGCTTCATGCAGGATGGCAGAAGCATCTTCAGTGGTGGGCATTACATTGTTAATTATAAAGTAAACATCAACTGTAGAAAGTTAAAGCAGAAAACAAATTAGTAAATATGATGAATAAACTGATCGGTTCAAGTTTACCGATCTGCTCATCAGCATAATTCAGTGAACCCATTTACATCTTTAATGTTCATTACATCTTAAATGCTTTCTGGAATTTCTACCTTAGCATGGAATGACGGCAA
The DNA here is from genome assembly GCA_028565775.1 of Sternarchorhynchus goeldii. Classification (NCBI taxonomy): domain Eukaryota; kingdom Metazoa; phylum Chordata; class Actinopteri; order Gymnotiformes; family Apteronotidae; genus Sternarchorhynchus; species Sternarchorhynchus goeldii. The sequence goes on along the minus strand of JAOXYF010000001.1, from coordinate 14,482,781 downwards.
AATCCGTGTGTTCACCCCTGAGAGCGGGCGGCTGATGTTGGTCATCCATAATGCCCACAGCATGGGGGTGACGGCCATTGCGAGCACCAGGGACAGCTCACATCTTGTCAGCGGAGGGGGGGAAGGACAGGCAAGGACTAAACCAACTCACCCCCACACAGGCCATTGAACTTCTTTCTACCTTCTGTAGCTACTATATTAGAGCTGTTTTGTTATTCCTTCACAATTATTCTTGTGAACGGTCTCCTTATCGCTCCATCTTTTGATTTACTGTGAAATGAACGAGTAATGTTCAGTCTTTTTACTGAAGTGACTGTCTGTCTGTTGCTTGGGTAAACTTGCATATTCCATTAGCTGTGATGCTGCCTTATTCAGACACGAGGATATCTGGGCAGCTGGATGGTACTGTGTTATATTACGGGTACATGCCCGGGTGTGTGTAGGTTCGGCTGTGGCAGATCTTGCAGGGCTCCTACAGGCTGGTTGCCAGTATGAAGGAGCACAAAGCTTCAGTCAATGCCATCCAGATTAAAAGCAACGACCAGGAGAGTGTGACTGCTAGCTCTGACGGAGCCTGCATTATCTGGGATCTCGTGTGAGTATCTGTGTGTTCACACACACACTCCCCCTTCCCATATATGCGCATAAAAACACACATACCACACACACCCACACTCACATACTGTATAACTGTGTTAACATCAATGTCAGTGTCGGACATCAGTTTTGTCTTTACATGTGTTTTATGGTCTCCGTCTTTTCAGGTTCTAAAATACTCTTTTAATATTATTAGCAGTTGTAAATTCTTTGTAATTTTTGTTATTCAGTGGTTGAAAAATATCTTATGTGAAAAATATAGCTGAAAAATATATTAGATTACTGTAGAAGCTATTATAATTTAAATCATTAGATGGTGCTGTTATGCAGTGCTTGTGAAAAAATATATACTATTACATATTTATCAAATTTACCTGATAAAGCTTTGTTAATGATTCTACTGTGTCCCCACCACTTTAACTCTTTCTCTCTCCCTTTGTCACTTTCTGTATAACTGTATCTCTCTTTCTCTGTCTTTTATATCAGGAGGTTTGTAAGAAATCAGATGGTTTTGGCTAACACGCTGTTCCGAACAGTGTGTTACCATCCTGAGGAGTACCAGATCATCACCAGTGGAACAGATAGAAAGGTACTTATCATTGTGTGTGAGAGAGAGAGCAAGAGAGAGAGTGAAAAAGAGGAAGACATGTAGAACTGCTGTAGTGCTTTAAATTGGCAAAAGTGTGAGAGTGGAAATGGAAAAAAGGCGAAAAAAATCAAGAAAGCAGAAGTTGAAATAGCAAAATAGGCAACATAGAGAGAGTGTGAAAGGTAGTTTACAGAAAGAGAGAGAAAGGTAGTCTATACAGAGAGAGAGAGAGAGATAGTGAAGTAGTCTTCTGAGAGAGAGAGAGAGAAAGAGAGAGAGAGAGAGAGAGAGTGAAAGGTAGTCTACAGAAAGAGAGAAAGGTAGTCTATACAGAGAGAGAGAGGTAGTCTACAGAGAAAGAGAAATAGTGAGGTAGTCTTCTGAGAGAGAGAGAGTGAGAGAGAGTGAAAGGTAGTCTACAGAAAGAGAGAGAAAGGTAGTCTATACAGAGAGAGAGAGAGAGGTAGTCTACAGAGAGAGAAAGAGAGATAGTGAGGTAGTCTTCTGAGAGAGAGAGAGAGAGAGTGAAAGTTAGTCTACAGAAAGAGAGAAAAGTAGTCTAAAGAGAGAGAGAGGTAGTCTACAGAGAGAGAGAGAGAGAGAGAGAGAGAGAGAGGTAGTCTACAGAGAGAGAGAAAAAGAGATAGTGAGGTAGTCTTCTGAGAGAGAGAGAGAGGTAGTAAACAGAGAGAGAGGTAGTCTACACAGAGAGAGATAGTGAGATAGTCTTCTGAGAGAAAGGTAGTAAACAGAGAGAGAGAGAGAGAGAGAGGTAGTCTACAGAGAGAGAGAAATAGTGAGGTAGTCTTCTGAGAGAGAGAGAGAGAGAGACGAGAAAACAATAAGCTTTTCTGCACTCCTGTGGATATGATGCTCTAGAGGTGTCTTTTGCCAGGGAGCCCATCTGCTGCTGCAGGACTGAGCTGCCACATCTTATTATAGACTACCCCCCCCTCTCTCTCCTGTATAACTGCTACTCTGTGTCTCTCTCCTGTCTCACTTCCACCCTGTCTTTATGTCTCCCCTATCTCCATCTAGTGTTAGTTACAGGAAAGCACAGAGGCATCATAGGAAAGCTTAATCAGGGGCCTGAGGATAGAATGGACAGAAAGCAAATAATTTGGCTCCCCAGCCATATATATGACCACATCCAGACATGTGGTTTTAGAATTTAGACCATCATTTTAGAATTTAGACCTCTAAAACATCCCCACACAGCTTACCACAGCTAGTCTCTGGTTCAGCCAATGAAGGACTGCATAAACTGACCCTTGACCCTCATCCATAAATTGACCTTTGACAGATTGGCTACTGGGAGGTGTATGATGGTTCAGCCATAAGAGAGCTGGAGGCCTCCCTCTCAGGGGCGATCAATGGCATGTCCATCACCCAGGACGGTTGCCACTTTGTAACTGGTGAGTAACTGAGATCTCTTTAACCTATCTGTCATTGGCACTGGGCTATAAATTAATAAAGGTCTATTGATAATCCTGCCTGATGCTGACATTTGTGATCATTTGTGATCGAGTAATCTGTTATGGGTGAAATCATTGGCTTTATTGTCATGGCACTGGTGTATTTGTGTCACCAATCTTTGGTTAAATGTGGGATGAACAATCATGGTAAAAAAAATACTGAAATACGAAGATTGTGCTTTAGATGTGTCTTCCTGATTTTTTGCCATCTGTTTCTTCCGTACAGGTGGAGATGACAAGCTCATGAAGGTGTGGAACTACAGCAACGGTGATGTCACACACGTGGGCGTGGGCCACAGCGGCAGTATCACCAGCGTCCGGATCTGCCCCAACAACAGATACATCGTGAGCACCAGTGCAGATGGGGCTGTCCTGAGGTGGAGGTTCCCACACACCTCATAGAACTACAAACCAAAACACTCTCAACGCATGGCTGATTTCTACCCCACCCCAGACTGAACCACGACAGCAGGCAAATAAACAAAATTATGGATTAAAACTGACATTTTCTTTTGCAGTCTGGAGGATTTTTGTCATAGAATGATGACAATAATGTTTACGTCAGGTCTTTAATAACTAAAGATAGCTAAATGGCTAAAATAGTACACGGGACAAGACCCAAATACTGATTCTCACATACTGCTAGACTGGACTAGACTGCTGTACTGGGTGTAAATACATAATACTGAAGTGAACATTCTGGAAACTCTTATTACTCTGGGTTTAGTTTTCAATGTAACAGTCTGTACTGATTGATAACTGTGGGATTGACTGTTATTTTGGTAGAGCTATTGAACTTGAATGTTGTAGAATATTGAGAAAGTCAGGTGGATCCTGTCCACAGCAAAATCACATTCAAAGCAGGATCCTGTTGAAAGCAAGATCCTACCTACAGTGACATCCTATCCCCACAGCAAGAACACAGAGTATTTTGCAAGGTCAGAAGTCATTAATGGTATATCATTCCCATATGCAGCAAAATAAAGCATTCAGCATTTCCAGTGCAGTCACTGATGGAAGCAGCGTGCTTTAAACAGATTCATGGTATCAAATTTTGTTTTTCAGATGAGAATTTTGGAAGTGAGGTTACCAAGTGAAGCAACTTTTTGTTAGCCTGGCCGTCAAGTAGCTCAAGTGTTGGACTGTTATATATTATAGTACAAGTCACATGATAGAAATGATACATAACATAATGAGCATATAACAAAGATGAATGTGTGTATACAGTTTTGACAATTAATGGTTGTTACAATCATAGTAAATATGTTTCCATATGTAAATACATTTTGGGTTTTTTTAATAGTCATTATGTTAATCAGATAGATGTAATTTTAATAGTACTTCAGGTTCAATCACACATTTTTGAGTCACTCCTGTAATGAACAGTAAACCATTACAAAAGCACTGTTAGCTTTCAGGAAGCCCCCAACCCTGCTATGCAGCAAGGATTGACTGTGGATTGGCTGATGCTGGCGGAAGAGAACTGGCTTGGGGTCAAGTTTGCCCGTAACCATCGAGCAGCGATTGAAGGTGCTGCAACTGGCCCCTGCACATCCGTGGGGGCCAGGGTTAACGCCTGCTCTCCTCTTAGCCAGGGGTGTCTTTGAAGGGGTATCGCACCTGTTCCTGGAACACTCTAAACCAGAGGTTGGGTCACGAGACTGACAGTTCTGTAGTGCTTGATGGCCCGTAATACTGAAAGCTGCATTCCCATAGCAACCCTTTCTGATGTGGCACCAAGGCTGACAGGGCGTGACATTTTGCAATAAGAGAACTGTTACTATCTCACTGAAAACGTTGAGAAAAAACCCACAAGATGACTTGCAAATTCAGTTAGGTTTATTAGGTTATTGTATCAAGTACAAGAGTAATTGTGAAAAATCCTCTGCAATTCAACTTGTGATTTTGCTGATTAATCAAGAGGGAAAAGTAAGAATCCACTGAATGTTGATATCCCTCCGGTTGCTAAAATATGACTGTCTTTTTTCATCATTACAAAGATTTTGTCCCCTTTCTGCAGCTGCACTGTAACTGCATTTGAGGCACTGTCCCCCTTGACAGTCGGCTTTGGTGTGGTCGGATATACCACGGTCAAAACCAGACTTTCGTTGTTCTTATAGATGCTCAGAGAAGCGTAT
>JAOXYF010000001.1:14456376-14470434 GCA_028565775.1 Sternarchorhynchus goeldii | reverse complement strand
CAGACAAGAAAAACAATAAGCTTTTCTGCACTCCTGTGGATATGATGCTCTAAAAGGCATCTTTTGCCAGGGAGCCCATCTGCTGCTGCAGGACTGAGCTGCCACGTCTTATTACAGACTCACTACTTCCCCTCTCCCTCCATCTCCCTCCCTCTCGCTGACTCTCTCTCCTGTATTCCTGCTACCCTCTGTAGCTCTCTGTTTCTCTTTTAATCTGCCTCTCTTCCCTCTCCTATTCAGTCTCTCTCTCCAGTCTCCCTCATACCTAGCAAGATCATTCATCATGTACACCTCCCCTGGGAGAGCAAATGGACCCACTGCACATGAGCACCATACACTTGCACATATCTCTACTAAAAGTTCCATATTAAAAATACTTAATCTGTATTTAATTGTTTTGTAGCATTAATAGAATTCTAATGTGTCAAATTCAGAAAACAATATAACAAAAAATAGTCATAACATTATGTTTAATAAGAAGCAAAATGTAACAAGCAAATTTTAAATGTAACTATGTAAACTTTACTTCCCCTTTGACCCTTTTAACAGCAGGTACGTTAGCTCAGGTGTGCTGTAAAACTCACCTGGGCAGGAAAAAAAGTGACACCGGAACAGCAGAGGGCTCCTGCATCCTGCAAGCAGCAGCTGCTTCTGCGACAGATAAAGGCATAAAAAATGTTGTCATTGCAAACAACCATTTACAACAAGTGGGTTATACTGCATATGCGACAGGCGGGTGATTTAGAGTGCGAGTTTATCAGTCGGAGTGCAGAGCCATTCGACGCGGACGGGCCGACTGCGCCAGTCTATGTAGTTGCGGGTGCTCGTGTTGATAAGGTGTCTGTGAAGGATTTCGGTCCTCCCAGTAGCCTACATTTTCAAACCAAACCGGATTCGTAGTGGGAGGGTAAAGCCGCCGACCGTTCATACAAAAAAAAAATCCACCAGCATCACCCCGGATAAACAGAGAGCCTGCAATAGGATACCAATGCAGTCAAACGAGGAAGTGTGTCGCGAGAGCGTGGAGCTAGGGACTTCATACCGACCGTGTACAGGTGCGCGAGACAGCGATGGCCAAGCGAAACTACGGGATCTTAAGTAATCGGAATTTCTGGTAGACATTAGTCATGTGTCTTGACACAAAGACCGAACCGTTTCTGTGCGTTTTCAGACAAGTGATGTTATTCAACAGAGGAATCTCGCACGAACAGGTGGCTGTGGCATTTTAACTCATGTAACCAGTACTTATCAGATATTCGTCACATTCTGTTCTTCATTTAAGAATATGGATACCTCGAATGAACTGAAGGAACAAGCTATGAACGCCAAATCTGTCAGTCGCAAAGACAAGAAACACAAATCCCCCAAGGCGTTCCGAAGGAAATCGCTGAAATCGCTGGGAAACTTTATGAATAAGATTTTTAAAACTTTGGGCACTTTGTCTCAAGTCGGCGACGTCGACCAGCCAGACACTGAGGAGGACGACGGTGGCTTTAGGGACAGCGCGGCACGAGCGCTGAGCGCCAATTCAGGGAATTACAAAGACGACTTTCAAGGCGGCAAAGACAACTTAAAAAATAGCGCTACTCTGTCGTCTCAAGGATCTATTAAAGATAGGTTGTCGTGGTGCTATGGTGATAAAACCCCGGGCGTTCAGGGGTTGAAAAATCACGGAAACACCTGTTTTATGAACGCTGTCATCCAGTGTCTGAGCAATACCGACCTGCTGGCCGAGTATCTTGGATTGGAACAGTATAAATCGGATTTAAGACAGGGGAGACTTAACGGGGTGATCAGAAACGAGGATCTTCATTCGGCCAAGGGAGAGGTCACGGAGCATTTGGCGTCGTTGGTCAGGGCGTTATGGACACTCGAATACACGCCGCAACTTTCAGTGGACTTCAAGGTGGGTATTAAGCTAAATAGCCGGCTGCATTTAATATACTATATAGTTCTTATAGTTAATTTATAATCAATAGAGGCAATATCCTTTAGAACTAAAGTATAACAGCCTTTTCAAATAAGTATTAGTGAAATAGTAAATTACAAGGAGATAATGTCCTATAAGACAAACTTTCCGTTGACTTGAGTTGTAACTGGAGATGGAAATTCACAGAAAAAGTGCGTTTATTACACTATTATTAGCCAATGGGTTGTTTTGGGTTTCATTTACGAAATTAACTACAGTTGGTATTATGGGCTTCATGTAGGTTAGTATAACAGCTTAGTGCATTTTTTCAACCTAATAATAAACCATATCGTGCCATTTCCGTGTTTGGTGCAAGTATGCAGAACGGGCGGAGTCACCGCTCATTCACAGGTGACTTACCTGGCAGATGCTGCAGGAGCTTGGTATGACCACTGGGAACCTAACGACTGTTATTATATAAATGCTGAGTGTTAGTCACAATCAGGAGCTTCCACCCATTACTTTGTGACTCTGGTACAGAGTTCAGGGAAGTGGAGTGTGTAGAATACTAATTAGAGCTGTGTTAATACCCCAGTCTCATAAACATGTCTGTACTTTGTTAATGCCCCAGCCTCATAAACATGTCTACTTTGTTAATGCCCCAGTCTCATAAACATGTCTGTACTTTGTTAATGCCCCAGCCTCATAAACATATCTGTACTTTGTTAATGCCCCAGTCTCATAAACATATCTGTACTTTGTTAATGCCCTAGTCTCATAAATATATCTGTACCTTGTTAATGCCCCAGTCTCATAAATATATCTGTACCTTGTTAATGCCCCAGTCTCATAAAGGTTCATATCTCTACTTTGTGTCACCTTTAGTACTTCATAAATGTGTCTCAGCTTTATATGGTTGTGCTAGGAGGAAGTTCACATGGTGTGTGTTTGTTTGTATGTGTGTGTGTGTGCGTGCAACCTCAGCTCCTCTGCAAGGTGCCAGACTATCTCAGTTTTGGCTGACACACACCACCTTGAACACACTGTGCGCTCTTCTCCCACACTGAGCTCCACCTGTGTATGTGTGTCTGTGTGTGTGTGTGTGCATGTGTGTGTGTGTGTTCGTGTGTTTCTCCCAAAAATCCACAAATGGCAGATTTACATTTATCAGTATTTTATATTCTGTTTTTCTTTGTTAAGCACTTCACTTGCCAACAGGATTGTCCTTCTCATGAAGGGTGTTCAATCAGTTAAGTCATATCTTCTGAAAATTAAGAATGTTTCCTGTGTTCGCTTACTGCTCACGTACTGACAGATTTAAAAGTGAAATACCAGAAAGCAAGAGGAGTAAAAGAAGAGGGGAGACTTTATTAGTGAGGAGAGTGAGAGGAAGGGCAGGTGAGGAGTGGTGGGAAGCTGGCGTCATGTTCATGTCTGTCAGACATGTTCCCTTAGGAGTCAAAGGCAGTGTCTGGCTCTCTACTGGAGGAGTGTCCTTAGCTCTCAGCAACAGGACGACACTGACTGCAAATGAGTGACCTGCTATGTACACTCCCCCTTTCTTGTGTGTCTCTCTGTTCCTCCATCTCATCTGCCCATCTTCTTCTACATTGTTATTTCCTGGCTTATCTCTTTCTTTTCTTTTGATTGGTTCTATCGCCCCCGTCTCTCTCTCTCTCTCTCTCTCTCAACCTCCCTTACAATATCTTCAATTTATCTTCTCCATTCCTTTATCTAGAGACACATTTTAATGGATAGAGAATGTTTCTAAAAGTACAACCATTGTTTAGCCATTTGATCATTTCCAGTGGACCCTGCTGTGGTAGTTTGAGGGGCAGTAGAACCTGCAGGTGTAACTGAAAGTCCAGATGAAGACTGATAATGTTTCAGAGAACAGTAGTTGAATATCCCAATTCCCCCTGTTCTGTGTAAGCCATCAGCTGTGGAGTCCTGCTAGGTCAGCCTGACCTGTGAGCTAGACATCTCACACATGCAGTGTAGGAAAGAGAGGCCAATAGCAAGAGGGAGGGGCCAGCAGCAGAGGGAGGGGTCAGCATTAGGTCTTCTGGAAGACATTCAAATGGCAAACAAGGGCAGAATTGTTGTGAAGAGGTCTGAGACTACTGAAATATATCAGGGAAAGCCATTGTCTGTAGAGAATACAAAATCAATGAATGACTTTTAGCCTTTTATGCACCGTACATGCTCTCCATGTTCTCTGGTTTCCTAGGGGCAATTTGGAGTTGGTAGGTATGATCCTTCAGGGCCCTCCTATGAACTCAAACTAAAGCAGGTTATATGCATGATGCCCATTCATTTAAGCCCACAGAGCTGTCCCCTCAATTCTGGGAAGTAGGGTGAGTTCATAATTCTTCAGATATGGATGTTTGTGGACCTGTGTGTGAAGGTACATTCAGAGCAGGGTCCTGCCATTTTACCAGCAATGCTACCTGCTTCTGAACTTATATCAGCCTTTATGATAGACTCAAGATTTAGTCAGCAATTGGTGGAATGTTTCAGATGTCAAAACATATTCATGTAAATGGGATTCATGAATTTGCCATTTATGATATGAAGTAGTACTTTGTTTCTATGGATGTCAATATTGTAGCATGGCATAGAGGAGCAGTAGATGAACAGTGGATGCACAGTGAATGAAGAGTGTGGGTCCAGGGATCCTGTATGTCAAGGAAAAGTCTTACCAGAGTAGTGTAGTTATTTATTTATTATTTCCCCCCCACATGACTGATCCAGTCTCACTGCACATGGGTGCACACTGTGTGTGGCATTCCGACCAGGAGTCTGCATGAACACAGTACACAACTGAATTTTCTAACAATTCTTAAAGATTCTACAAATCTTTAGTATTATATAATTGTATATATATATTTAACTTTGTTTAAATGAATTTCACTATTTAATTAAAGATTAGTTGAATACATCTGGTAAAGGGTAAGCAGGTCAGTTTTAAATATGCAGTACGGGTGGTATGAGGGTGTAGATGCATTGCAGTATACTCAAAAATGCTGGAATATGTCTGTATTAGGGTTGGGTCATGTCTACCTTACTGGTGTATGATGATCTGTACAAGGAATCATCGCTATGGATAATGACATTGTGAGGGGGTGAGTCACTTTTAGTGGTAACGGAAGTGTTTCTTCTGATTACTAGACAATATTTTAAAATTTAAATTGTTATGACTTTTTACTGGTACTGAAGATATGTAGAAGCTAAAATAACTGATTACACAAAAAGGGGGAAATGGCTGATATGGTTTTTTGTGGGAACCCGACACATAAAATGCATATTCTTCAGTTTTATGGCTCGAGTTGATCTCTAGGTAAGTGATAAATCGTTTTCTACAGTTTAGAAGAGACACTGTAATTATGACAGGCATAGTGGGAGGTGGCATCATGATTTGCGAGCCATCATAGATTAGATCGTTTATGGGCCCAGCCCTAGTTTGTATGCTCCAGGATACTTGTCATGCCTAGTTTGGAAGTCACTGATTTGGGTCACGTACCAAAGATGCTGCCAGCATTTGCAATTTATGTTTATGAAATGTCTCCTCAGACACCATGTTGTTAATAATGGTTACATAATGGTTTTTAACCTGAGAGGTAAGGCATGATTCATGCTTGGGTCCTCCTTTCCATAGTGAAGCAAAGCCAAAATGTCATCATGAGCCTCTAGATTGGGGGCTCAATAAGAACGAATGATTTTGGAGAAAATCACTTATCACACCAACTATGTAGCCTTAATTGTGTATAATTAAGTCTGAGGTATTCATAGTCTGCCTTACAAATGTATTGTTACTGCTACTTTTTTCCATTTTAACAACACTATGATAACTAATGTGATAATAGAAAAATAACAACAACTTTAAAAGCATCGAAGGAATATTGATAAGAATCTTGATAATACCGATACTAATCAGAATTGCACCTCTTGTGATTTCAAAATTGCATTCTTTGTAAATCACAATTTCAATATGAGATCGATTAACTGTTCCTCTCCTCTCCGTTGCTCCACTCTACACTCATCTACACTCATCTTCTCTTTCAATTTCTTTCTCTCCTCCACTCTCCCTCTTTCTCCTCCGCATCTTTCTCTTCTTTGCTCTCCTCTTCTCTTCTCTCCTTCTGTTTCCCTTCATCCACTCTCTTCTCTGCTGATTCATATTATATGAATGTAAGTTTGGGAACTTCACATTTATAAATAGACTCTTGTGGGTCGAGGTTTCAGTTTCTATCTTAAGTATGAGCATCCAGCTAGCCTGTCAGTCAGAGAGCTTCAGCGCTAAGGACAAACAAGCTTACAAGAGACAGCAGACCTTTGTTGGAGAAGCAGCATCATATTTAGGTTTATTTGATTGCTTATAGCAATTTAGGGTAACAATTTCTACAAAGATTAAGACTAACAAGGTATGTAAATGCATTTAATTTGCTTTGTAAATATGGAGGAGTTGTATATGACACCTTGCTTGTGTATGTCTATAGAGCATCGTGTCCAAATATGGCTCCCAGTTTCGGGGAAATGCACAGCATGACGCTCTGGAGTTTCTCCTGTGGCTGCTGGACAGAGTGCATGAAGATGCCAACACTTCCAGCACCATCACCAATGGCAACATCATCTCCAGCACCATCACCAATGGCAACAACATCTCCAGCACCATCATCAACGGCACCTCTAACAGCAGCAGGTCAAAAGTCCTGAACATGGTAAACTCTTCCACTATGAGCATTCTTGACATGGTCTTATACTGAATACACAGTTCTGAGATAAAGATGCACTAATGCTGGGTATTCAGTGCCACAATATGACCTCAGGGCCACGCTATGACCTCAACACCATATGACCTCAATGCCACACTATGACCTCAACATTGCACTATGACGCAGAGCCACACTATATTCAAATTCAAATTTAACTATGTAAATTTATATGCTTATCTATGTAAATTTATATGTATGTGCTTTTTACAAAAGCCATTGTCACAAAACAGCTTTACAGACGTCTGAGTCCGATTCCTCAGTGAGCAAGCAATGGGCGACAGCATGAGAAAGAAACCTTGAGAGGAACCAAGACTCAAAGGGTGTTCATCCTCCTCTGGCCGACACCGGGCACCAAAATAACAATAGTACAAACAACAAAGTACATAATGAGCACCAAGAGTCCATTCTGAGTTTTCTTGAAGTCCTAGACTAGATTTGAGGTCCTAGATTAGACTAGATTTGTAGGTAAATCTAAAAAGCATCTGACACAGAAGTGGATGGCTGAGCTGCAGCAGGGGGGTGGTGGGAGGAGTTACAGCAGCTGAGATGACCTCAATGCCATACAGTGGGCTCTGCCACACTATGACCTTAATGACCTTAATTCCACACTATGAACTCAATGGCACTCTCTGACCTTGCTGCACACACAGCCTGGACCCATGATAACCTACAGGGCCAACAGTGAGAGCAGAGCTTGTGTCTGTGCATGTGGGTGTGTTTTTTTGAGTGAGTAAGTATGCATGAGTGAGTGTGTTCCTGTGTGCACCAGTGTGTGTTTGTGTGTGTGTGTGTGTCCTTTTTGAAAGAGCAGAGTTCCTTTGTTTGCACGGTCTCATGCCTTTCACTGAATCTCTCCAGGAATGTGAGATGGGAGAGTGAGGGAGAAAAGAGAGAAAGCGAGGGATGCTGTTCAAGCCAAGCATTTCTTTGCATTGTAGTGGTGAACCCTCGCTCCAGCCTAATCTCTCTAGTCTAATTTTATTTTCTCTATTTGTTTCCTCCTCCTGTCCCAACTCAGAAATATCTCCAAACTAACTGTTTCCAGTAGAGTTTCACTACTGAGGGAAACGAGATAATATTACATGCAGATGTGTGTGTGTATGTGTGTGTGAGGAGTGGGGGGTTGATGAAGGATGCATGAGCACATTCTTTGTAGGAATGAACTGAGTGCTTGACAAATCCACATAAAAGCCATTTCCAGGAAGTCCTATCCATCAGATGGTGACCTGAAAGGACTCTAATTGGCTCCATCTAACCTACTCACCTAATCTGTGTTGGGAACTTTGAGTCGATGAGGAGGGAAACCAAGGGGAACATGATGAGGGCGCGAGGGACGGATTTGAGACACAACCTTTGTCCTCCAGTGTCATTGCTGAAGGATGGGTCAAGTCCTGTCTCCTTGGAGATACAACCTCTCCCTCTCTTAGAGCCATTTTTAGTAACGTCAGAAGTATTTGTGTATGCTTCAGTGTGTGTATGTGTGTGTAGGTGGATGCAGTTAATGCCCCATACAGCCCAGTCTACAGTGGTTTGTCTTGTTTTCTACTGTAACAAAAGCACTTTTTTTTGCTGTAGAATAACAAACAGTCACCAACAGTGATATGATTGGACAGCAAGCACCCACAGCGCTGTGACTGGACAAAAGGCACCACACAGTGCTGTGATTAGACAGGCAGATGATGCACTGACACATGCTTGTGCTGATGGGTTCTCTCTCTATGTTCATGTAGCCTAGAAACAAGGTACAGTGCAATATAGCCCCATGAGCCAAATCATATGAAAATAAATTAAGCAAGTCGTGAAGTCATACCAAACAGTTTACAGAGGACATTTTTTATGACCAGTGTTAAGCAGTGACATCATTCCAGAGGAACGTGGTTTGGTTAGATGGTGTTTGAATAACACGTGCTAGGTCAAAAAACATGAATGTAACGGCAGGGTCTAAGAAGAGGACAGAAGCCTGCCTGGCCTGCTTATCACACTACAGCATTACGGCATCGTCTCATACGGCAGCATGATGTCATATTAGCTTCAGTCATCTGAAGGGGATCAAGCACACATGTACATGTAAGTGCCAGAAATGAAGGACATACAGTCATCATCTGGACACACACACACACACACACACACACACATACACACACACACACACATACACACACACACTTGCTCCACTGAACAAACAGGTTTTCTTATGTGGTTTTGAGGTATTAAGGCTTGATGCTTCAAACCGGCCGAAGAATGTGAACACTGACAGTGTAATTTTGATAATGACAGAACGGAGATTTTTTTGATAGTGTTGTGACACTGCAGTAAATGACTTTGTCCTTGCTGGATAAGCTATCTACAAAAGCACTGCTTATCAAAATAGCTGCTCGTTCTGATTTGGACTTTTCCAACATTTTAGTTGAAGTTTTTGCTGATTAGCTGGTCTGTGAGTTCTGAGTTCTAACTACTGAGCCTATAGAAATGCTCTCTTACTGAGAGACAGTTGGATAGAGACCATCTACTGAGAGACAACAGGAGAGACCATCTTGCGCTACTCTATACTGAGACATACCAGACACCTTGTCAGTTCGACCTCACAGATCCCTGATGCAGGCAGACATCAGAGCTGTCTTTCTGACCATGCAGTTCAGTGCACGTTCCTCTGATGCGGCTGTCGATAATGGCTCCCCTTCCTGCCCTCTGTGCAGACAGGGAGAGAAAAGCCAGTAAGGCCAGACTGCTTATCCGGGGTAATTTGGGCGTCCGGCGGGAGTGGCGTCTGTGCTGACACGGGTGGTGGTGGAGGTGGTGGAGGGGTGATGGTGAGGGGGTGGAGGGTGGTTGTGAAGGGGGGTGTATCAAAGCCTCACCCGCTGCCTCCAATCCCTGTTCCCACATGCTGGCTCCACCTGCTGTGTGGTTGAACACACACCCTCTCGTTCACAGCAGGACAGCGAGTGTTTCTCTGTCATGAGAGTTTTTCAGCTAATAGCGCGTTCCATACTGGTGTGTTGACTCTCTTGATCTGGCAGTGCCACACTCCTGGAAGATTGGTTCTAATTCTAATCTGAACAGAGATCAGAATTCCGTACATGGAGCTATCTTTAGATATTCCTCAGCATTGTAATGAACTAAGTGAGGTGTGTGTGTGTGTGTGTGTGTGTTGTCAGGAGTGTGTAAAGGTGTATGATTGTTGGATTTGAGAAAAGAAAGTCTAAACAACTATCAAAGCATTGTTCAGTATAAGCTATTATAGGCAGCCTGTATCAGGTCTGTCCTATTGTAGGCAGAATTTTCTATTGCATAATAGCTCTGTGTGTGTGTGTGTGTGTGTTTGTGTGGCACATAAGGCTGTGGACTCCATGAGGAGGATTCACACTAACAGACAATGCAGAAGATGAAGCCTGGAGCAAGTCTGGGAATGCCAGGGTCGTTACGGTCATTAGGGGTCATTAGGGTCAGTAGGCTTGTAAGGGCCTGTAGTCATGTTCAGTGGTCCTGCCTGCAGGTAACTCCTTAAACACACTGCCACTGACCAGCCAATTACAATGTAATTAGTGCACTCGCAACATTACTGAAACATATCACATTCCATAAAACCACAGAAAGAGAGAGAGAGACAGACAGAGTGAGAATGAGAGTGAGGGAAAAACAGAAAGAACCACAGAGGCAGAGAGACAGGAGGAGTGCGGGAGAAGAAACAGTAGGTTCTTTTCTGACCTGCCAGGAGCCCGCTGTGCTGGAAACACTCTCTCCACAGAGCAGAGCTGCTCTCTCCTGTACATGCCCTTCCTCCTCAAAACGACCATCGCCTTCACCACAATTGGACTTGTGCTTTTTTTTTAAATTTTTACCCCCGTAATGTGTGATGAAGGATTTGTGCTCTGACAGCCTAACTGGTGTTACGCAGCCCAAAGAAACTTCAAATCATCACTTTATGAAATATTTCTGAGCAGTCCCTGTTTAAGCTCCACTGGGTGCAGCATACTGCGGTCCAAGGGTTCTCTGACTCATTCACTCGCCCTGGGCTTAGGAGCTGGAGCTTTCACAAACCTGAGGTTACTCCACTGTTCCTGTTTACACTGTCCTCAAATGAATCCTGAAAATGTGTTCCCATTCAGGTGCAGTGGTTTATCACTACACACAAGCACACACACACACACACACATGCACACACACACACACACACACACACACACAAGCGCACACACTCCTAATAAGATGGAAAGATTGACTGACGGAGACTTAGAAATCCATCAACAAATGTACGATGCTGTGTTAAATGAAAATCAACAAATCATCCTCTCTAGAGATGACAATAGTGAACCTTACTGACGAGTGAGCTTGTTTTCCAGAAATCTATAGTTGTAAGAGAATATTTGACTAAATAAATGCAATGGAAGTGAAATGAGCTGTTAACCAATACATGGATAATGCGGCGGTACAGTGCAGATCCATACTTCTTGGTGGTAAAACCATTCAGACTGAGAGAGGTGGATTCTACCCCAGTGCTGAGGGAACTCATTATGGAGTCTAATGCCTGTAAGTAGAAAGGACTGCATATTGCTTTTTGAAACATTGCAGTCTGTTTCTGACAGTGCGCTTCTGTTTAGCCAAGATGGTATATGGAAGGTGAGAGTCATTGTCCAAGATTTTACTGAGAGCCCTTCATTCTAGAGAAAGGAAGAGAGAAAGAGGAAAGAGAGAGAGAGAATGAGAGAAAGAGGTACTAATCAAATTCCAGCTCTGTTATGCCTCCCTCAGGCTTTGGAGGGGGGGTTAGGTGTGGAGGACGTGCTGGCCCTTCCGGACGTGCCGGATGTGTCGGATGTGCTGGATTGGCTGACCGCGAGCTCCAGCCCTCAGGGCCGCAAGTAGGGTGGTCACACAGCAAAGGGACCGGATCAGCGCCAGCTTTGGCACACATCCACCGCTCAGAGCCAGGCTCTCCTGGAGCCTCCGCACACAGCACACAGAACCGGAGCTCCCCATGTCAGCAGCCCAGCCTCCTGCTCCCTCTAGCTGGGCCTGAGCTCTTTCCATGTGAGCCCTTTCCTGTCGCCTCAATCAGGGTCTGATTACAATGTACGGAGTGCCCGTGTTTTTACGGGTGTCTTGGCTTTACATGTTATAGTTATTCACACTTCACCAGACAAAGGTAGGAAACACAAGATTTCTCAAACAAAGGAATGAAAGGCTCACATTCCTGCAGTATCTGTCTGACCAGTTGAGCAGGGCAAGGGTGGCTCACTTTGATCCAACCTGTTCACAAAGCTCAGGGCCGACCTCACAGCGCCAAGACTGGGGAAAAATGAACCACAGAGGACCTGACCACAAATGACAGAGAGAGAGAGAGAGAGAGAGAGAGAGCAGGAGAAAGAACAGGTGTGAAATACACAGACAAGAGAACAGGCAGAGACGGAAACAGCAAGTGAGTGAGAGAGAGAGAGAGAGAGAGAGGGACAGCGACGTCAGAAAAGCTTGTGGCACTGACAGATCAGCTGAGCTGGTGAAATCTGCACTGCTACGGTCCCCATACTACAGGACTGCACGGTATGACAGATACAGCATCGCACAGATAGACCGTCCAAATATACAGAAATGCCAATATACAGAAGGGCTCTTATTGGCACTTTTAGATTTAGTAAAGGACTTAGAAGAGCCCTTAGGAGTGCACTTAGAAGGGCTCTTAAGAGTGCACTTAGAAGGGCCCTTAAGAGTGCACTTAGAAGGGCCCATTGCAACTTCTTTGCTTCATTCTTGTAGCACAGAACTCTATGTGATGAAATGTGACATGAAATTATATAATGTCACAGATGTATTTTGTCCTTTTAGTAGCAGTTTTGCCTTCAGTGTGGCAGGGATTATGGAGCACATATGTGTCTTTGTGTGTGTAACAGTGGAACTGTTAGTATTAATTTCTACTACTTGTGCTATGCATACTATCTACTATTTACTAGTGTGAATGTGGGATCCCAGTGTAAAGCTGGTACAGCGTCATTCAGCTGAAGTTCTTCCAGGAGCTTTCACTGAACTAAATGAGACAGCAGAGACCCATGAAAGTACAGCAGGAAAGGATTCTGTTACACGAGCAGTCCAAGTCCCACCCAGTCGCAGCTCTGCAGAGACAGCTTCTGTTTGGTGCACTTCACCTCCTTATTGTGTCTGTGTGTGTGTGTGTGTGTGTGTGTGTGTGTGTGTGTGTGTGATATTAGGCTCCCTGCAGAGTTAGAAGCAGATTCTACCTGCCTGATGCTCAGCATTAGAGTATAATGTGCAAGTTTCTTTGTATGCATGTATTTCCGTGTGTCTGCCTTTGTGTCGTTTGTTCCAGGCTTCAGTGTGTTTAATCATCTGTGCTATACTAAAACTTCACTTACTGCATAACTCTTAAGTGTTATCAAAGTAATAGAGGAGCATCTAAGTTATTTATTAATCCTTATAGCTAATGGAAATCCTGCCTGAGATGCCCGTGGTAACAGCAGTAACCCTGGTAACATTGCCTGAGCTGTGTCAAAACAGTGATGTGTTAGGATCCCTCAGTTCTGTGTCTTTAAGAGCCTATCCAGTGAAGAGCTTCAGTCTGTATTAAGATGAAGCTCTTTTTTGCCCCCCACCACCGTCTTGTTCATCCAACTCCAACCTCTTCGCCACTGGCTTCTAATGTGAAGATGTTCTGAGAGTCCTGTTTCTGGCTTGCATTTCCAATTACAGGCTCCATTTTCTTCTCCACACTTTGGTGTGAAAGATATTGTTTATTTCTCTACTGCAGAGAATGAAATGAATGTATTATACAGTGCAGAGTTTAGACCAGATGCCCTTTATTTATGGAGTTTTAAAGCCCAAGATCTTCAGGAAATAGTAAACTGATACTGCTAGCTTGTTAACTGATGAAAAAATTAGTTAACTACTTCTGGGTGTGAGTTTGCTATAGGGGCAGTAGTGAGTGTGGGTCTGCTCTTGAGGGCATTAGAGAGAAAGTGTGACTGTTCTGTACAGAGTTGATACAGACGGATGGTGTTGACTGCTCTGGTGAGTGTTAGAGGGATGATGTAACTGTTCTATACAGAGTGAGGTAGAGGGTTGGTGTAACTGTACTATACATGGTTAGAAGGACAGTTACTGCTCTGGTGAGTGTTAGAGGGACAGTGTGACTGTTCTATGCAGGGTTAGAGGGATGGTGTTACTGTTCTATGCAGGGTTAGAGGGATGGTGTGACTGTTCTATGCAGGGTTAGAGGGATGGTGTGACTGTTCTATACAGGGTTAGAGGGATGGTGTGACTGTTCTATACAGGGTTAGAGGGATGATGTGACTGTTCTATGCAGGGTTAGAGGGATGGTGTGACTGTTCTATACAGGGTTAGAGGGATGGTGTGACTGTTCTA
>JAOXYF010000001.1:14443124-14447795 GCA_028565775.1 Sternarchorhynchus goeldii | reverse complement strand
GGATCCATGCTTTCATGTTGTTGACGCCAAATTCTGACCCTACCATCCAAATGTCGCAGCAGAAATCGAGACTCATCTGACCAGGCAACATTTTTCCAATCTTCTTTTGTCCAATTTTGGTGAGCCTGTGCAAATTGTAGCCTCAGTTTCCTGTTCTTAGCTGACAGGAGTGGCACCCGGTGTGGTCTTCTGCAGTTGTAGCCCATCCGCCTCAAGGTTCAACGTGTTGTGCATTCAGAGATGCTCTTCTGCATGCCTCGGTTGTAACGATGTTCTATCAGCTCGAACCAGTCTGGCCATTCACCTCTGACCTCTGTCATCAACAAGACATTTGCGCCTACAGAACTGCCGCTCACTGGAGATTTTCTCTTTTTCTGACCATTCTCTGTAAACCCTAGAGATGGTTGTGTGTAAAAATCCCAGTAGAACAACATTTTCTGAAATACTCAGACCAGCCTGTCTGGCACCAAGAACGATTCCACGTTCAAAGTCACTTAAATCACATTTCTTCCCCATTCTGATGCTTGGTTTGAACTGCCGCAGATCGTCTTAGCCATGTCTACATGCCTAAATGCATTGAGTTGCTGCCATGTGATTGGCTGATTCGACATTTACGTTAATGAGCAGTTGGACAGGTGTACCTAATAAAGTGGCCGGTGAGTGTATATTTAGCTGATCCTGAAGACCTTATGCTGCAGTGACACATGGAGTAAGTTAGCTAACTAGTCCTACGTCCTGCTATTGGAGGACTATTGGAGAATTCCATTCAATTCAGAGAAAACAGGACCTGACTTGGACACTAGTGACTTTGACTTCAACCTTAAACAATGTCCTGTCATAACAACATCCAGTACCTTTAAACAGTATCTGAAATACGACTTTAAACAAGAAATGCGTTCATGTATAAAGTGTACAGAACCTCTGTATTAATTTCTAATAAAAGAGGTGAGTGAAAGGGGAGGCAGTGAGGCTGAAAGTTATACTTTTGTTTAGAGAGTGCAGATATATTCAAGGACAGACAAAAAATGTTTTCAAAACAAGATGGGGCCAGACAGTCACTGTAGCAACCCATATCTGTGTGAGCACTTTACGAGCACTGCGTGAGAGGCCTTTATGGAAAATTACAAGCAATGGCTACCAGAAAGCCTACGATCTTATAATAAGAAAGTCATTGTTCAAGGAAGGGATCAGAACATATAAATACTGCAAAATCAAATTCCCATACACTAGTGGGCTTAAATGATTTAAAAGTACCTTAAATTGGGAAATGCTATATAATTTGAAGTTGGTAACAAGTTTTATTACAATTTGCTTGAAGAGAAATTATGTTTTGGACATACTGATTTGGGCTTGCCATGTGCTGCCTAAATCAGGCTGTGATTTAGCAGTTCTATTTTGATTAAATGAGATCTGATGAAATAATTTGCTACCTGTGTAGTGTTTTTACTCGATTTTTCTTACTCATAATATAAATAACTACTTTTACTGTGTAGTTGTACTGCTACAATTTTTGGCTACTTTCTCTATCTCTGCCCAGAACATCAAAATCTACCCAACAACATCAAACCTGCTATGTTTAAATCCAAAGCATCAAACTCACTCACATCCAAGTGCACCAGAGACCAGTAGAGGAGTACAACAAAGGAGTACTCTAGAGAGGAGTAGAAGAGTGCAGTAGAGGAGTGTAACAGTGGAGTATAACAGTGCAGTAGAGGAGTGTAACAGAGTGCAGTAGAGGAGCGTAACAGTGGAGTATAACAGTGCAGTAGAGGAGTATAACAATGGTGTATAACAGTGCAGTAGAGGAGTGTAACAGAGTGTAGTATAACAGAATGCAGTAGAGGAGTATAACAATAGTGTGTAACAGTGCAGTAGAGGAGTGTAACAGAGTGTAGTGTAACAGAGTACAGTAGAGGAGTATAACAGATTGGTCTGTAACAGTGAAGTAGAGGAGTGTAACAGAGTGCAGTAGAGGAGTATAACAGAGTGGTATGTAACAGTGCAGTAGAGGACTGTAACAGGGTGCAGTAGATGAGTTCAGTAGAAGAGTGTTGGGCCCGTCCAAACTACCTTAGACAAGAAACAGCAGAACCTGCGTGTGAGGAGGCATCCGCACCACCAGGGGGCAGAGGTTCCTCCCTTTGTGCAGCATCCAGACCTTGTCTCTGACTCACGCCCGCGTGTGCATGGGAGATAGGGGGGAAAGAGAACGAGGCTGTGTTCGGAGCGCCATGCATTGCACTGCCAGTCATAAATCTCTCAGCAGGACCAAACGTCCACCTTTGGATTCAAAACAGAGATCATCGCTCAGTAACCGTTGCCAAGGAAACCTGCTGCCCCACTCTCTTGCAGACACAACCCTGCTCACTTTGCGAAGAAGCAGAATGTCAACAACATATCTGTGTTCCAGACAGTCTGCAGTATTCAAGAACTGATTTGCTCCAAAACACCTGATGTGTACTGTGGATTAGCTGTGTGCTAAATGTTTGTGTTTAGGCATACTGCAAGAAGCATCTCTGCTCCACTTATATACCTATTCTCCATGCCGTAATGTATAGTGATGAATCTTGTGTTTTCTACTTCCTCTTTCAGGGTTTCATCACTCCCTCCCCTCTTCCCCATACACCACTGGGCCTGAAGGTCAAAGGTTACTAGCCTCAGGCACCCTGTCATCAGAGTTTCTGAACCAGGGCGGTTCCTCCAGCATCCTCCTCCTCATTTGCAACACTGCAGGAAGCGGACAGCATGAAGCGGACAGGAAGCGGACAGGAAGCGGACAGCATGCAACAAGGTTAAAGAGTCTCACCAACACAGCTCAGAGCATCCACATAGCCCAAAGGCTTTTACAGCACAAACACAGCTCACCAACAATGCAGCAAAGCGCAAATATACCCTCAACACACACAGCTTGTCCTAGACTTTGTTACACACACACACACACACACACATATATATATCTTGGCCACTCTTTGGTTGGTCGCAGAGGAGCATCACTGACCGGGGACACACCCCGCGATTCAGAAACGTTCTGTTCCAGAAGATTCGACTAAGTGTCTTTCTGAAATAGATTCCCCTGAAGCTCCTCGAAATGTCAGGATACTGCTTGGCTACCTGAGGCCAGGACAGAGCGACAGACGCACAATGCGGCTGTGCTGTGAGACTGACTCCCTGTTTTATGCAGAATTCAACTCTGTGAAAGAAGAGGGCCAACGCATAAAACAAAAGAAGCAAATTCATGTACAATATGCCCTACAGATGGAGACATTATAGTATATGCCCTTAACATGGAGAGATTATAGTATATGTCCTACAGATGGAGATATGCTCTACATGTGGTGTTTTATTAAGGTTTAAGAAATTGAAAGACTTAAAGGGGGACAGATTAGATGTGGAATAACTAACTCTCTCTTCTACCTCTGCTTCTCTCTCTCTCGCTCTCTCTCTCTCTCTTTTTGTCTCAGGTTTGGCCCTCCATTCCTAATGCATGAGGAAAGGGGTGTGTCATGGGCGGAGCTTCAGCAGAATATCCTCAGCAAACTCTACTACCTGATGATCAGTGGAGCTCCAGCACAGGTAATATCACTATTCTGTCATTTACTCACACACACACACATATATAAATGCCTCGATCAACTATGCATGATACACTGCATTTGATAATAGAGACAGACTGTTACATCGCATTGTTCCCAGTTCCATATGGATATTATTAGCTCGAATAGATTCGATCAGACAGATTCACTAACCACAACAAAGGGAAAACAAAGCTTTGTCTTTGTGTCTAGGGGAAGTCTCTCCCTTCCACTTGTTAATAGGCTTATGCCAGTGCACTAGTTCATATTATGCCACGCCCCCAAACAGCTGTCTATGCATAAGTCATAAACAAGGACACGAAAGGCGACGCCCTCTCCCGCAGAGACCCCGCCCACGTAACATCAGTGCAGCACCAACCACGAGGTGGTGAAGCGCTGGAACCTCTGCTATGTTGTCCAGACCCGTGGTCAGTGGACGTCTCAGTTCAGGCGTGGCAGTGTCACAGGCGTGAGGTGAACTGAAGGATCCAGAAAACTTGCCCAAGTTCACATGGAGAAGGTTCACATCTCACCTCCTCGTTCACAAGGTTTTTTTAATACTAGTATCTTAATCTGTTTCTCTTTATGCTCCGCTGCTGCCCCATTTTCTCATAAACGACGTCTTAAATTGTTAATCCAGAGGCCTGATTCCCCACTGTGCACCGAAATAAACCAAACCTCACACAGTAAAAAAAAGGAGACTCTGGGAATGAGGTGCTTGTAGGGGCCTGTGTGTGTCAGCCACAAGCACTCTGGGCTGGAGAACTGAGCCGCCGCATAAATGATGTCAGCGTGAAGAATGTGTCGGAATCTTGTGATGCTTTCATAAATGGGTTTCTCACATTCTTTGTCTTCATGTGGATTTTTCTAGAATGGTTTATTGGCAATGGAGTTACACAATGTCTTCTGTACAATGTATAAGCGCATAGAAAAAGCAACACTCTTTGTCCAATAGCACGGTTACATGCTACATACAGTGTTGTACGTGTGTGTGTGTGTGTGTGTCCAGAACGCAGGTTTGCTGTTCCGCATTCGTGTGGTTGGGGGTTCTACGTCCTGCAGTTATCTGTCTCCTCATGAAAGCAT
This sequence comes from Sternarchorhynchus goeldii, assembly GCA_028565775.1. NCBI lineage: Eukaryota > Metazoa > Chordata > Actinopteri > Gymnotiformes > Apteronotidae > Sternarchorhynchus > Sternarchorhynchus goeldii. The sequence goes on along the minus strand of JAOXYF010000001.1, from coordinate 14,443,137 downwards.
GCCACTGTGCCAC
>JAOXYF010000001.1:14423124-14438124 GCA_028565775.1 Sternarchorhynchus goeldii | reverse complement strand
TAAGCAACCCAGCATAACCTGCGTGTGTGTGTGTGTGTTAGTATTGTGTTATCTGTTATGTGTGTTAGTGCTATCTGTTGTGTGATCTGGTTTGTCTGTTAGTGTTATCTGTTATGTGTGTGTGTGTGTGTGTGTTAGTGTTGTGTTATCTGTTGTGTGCATGCGTGTGTGTGATTGGTTCTAAATCGTCTTGTGTGTTCCAGCCTCGTTGGGAGGTTTCGAGGCGAGGCCCGTGGTCCGTAGCCTGCAGGGCCGTAGCGCCAGTGTGAGAAGCCCCAGCAAAGCTCGGGACACTCTGAAGAAAATGCTGCCTCTGAGGTGGAGCGTCGGCTCCAAGGACCGTCACAAATTGGCACCTTCTCTATCCACTTCTGCCCCTGTCCCAGCTCCTGCTCCTGCTTCCACTCCTGCCCCTGCACAGCTGGTGGAGTACCTGGAGTCAGGCAGGAGGCCCCGGTGCACCAACGACAACATCATCACTCTCATGACATCATCCTCGAATAAGGAAGCCCCAGCGGCTCAGAAAGCAGCCATCTCAAACAGCGACAGGCACCCCGACCCCCCACAGATCGCCGAGGGGCAACAGCGTCCCGCAACGGAGCCGGCGATGGCGCAGAGGGCCAGCAGCAGTGGAAGCCTGCCCCGACGGAGCGGCAGGAGGGCCAGACAGGACCAAACCAAAACGCCGGTGCCTCCAGTGCAGCGAAGTTCCGGGGTGCCGGGTCCTAGGAACGGCCGGGCCACGCGAGACGCTCCCCCTGCAGACCAGGTGGAGAGCGGGGGAGATGAGCTAAAAGCTCACGACAGCGTCCTGGCTTACCTGAGGGGCAGCTTCGTCAGGAGAGATGTGGCCCAGGCGTCAGGCGAGGGTGAGCCCAATCCGGAGGGCGCCCGCGGGGAGAAGAGCCTACCTCGGTTGTCTCTCCCCTCCGGGGGCCAGGGCAGGACCCCAGGCAGGAAGACCAACGGCAAGTCCCGCGTCGAGACCCGCCCTGGAGCCGAGCTGGCCAACGGCAGGGCAGTCGGGGGTGGAGCCGGTGACATCAAACGCTCCCAGAGCTCCTCCAGCATCCCACGCAGGGCGGAGGGGGAGCTGCGTCTTGCCACGACGCTGCAGCGCAACGCCGTCTCCGGGCTGCCGCCACCCAGCGCGGGAGGAGGAAGGAGCCCTCGAGGAACCCTGCAGAGAGCTCGCTACAGCAGCAGCTCCTCGCTGGGCAGGAGGAGGGCCGTGCCCGAATCCAGCTTCTAACACACGGCCACCACACACACACCTCATGCCAAACATCCAGATTCAAGACACATTCACATCAAACACTCACATCAAGCATAGTCACACCAAACACCCTCAAACCACACAGATACACACACACACACACACACACACACAAGACATTCTTCTGGATCAACATGCCACACACATGGATCACCACACTCACACTGGTAATATTAAACACTCATCAAAAACGCACCAATGTGTATGCAGTTAACACACCTGAACACACCCCCCTGTTTAAAACTCCCCAAACAATCACGCACGACTAAAAACATCAGACACTCTCAGTGAATAATGCACAATGAGTGAATAAAGGGGAAACAGAGGGCAGGAAGTACCACAAGGGAACTTTTAGCTTTCAGAAGTATAGTGTTTCCAGAAGGCGTAAATGACAGGATAAGCTTTCCATTTTTGAAAAAAGAACAAATCAGTTGATGAAGAGGTTTTTTGTAGTTGAGATAAAGGGTTGACAGTTGAACGGAGACATACCACCGGGACCGCAGGGAGAGCTTTGGCACCCGTGGCTCTACTGAGCAACTCTAACAGAAGTACTTTGTGAGTATCTTTACTTTAATAGTATAATTCATATTAAGGTCCTCTCAGTTCTGAGAGGACGAATTGAAGACATTTTTCACAGGAAGTTTATATATAGTATTCATACGCGTCATGTTTGTGTCTGATATTCACAGTCCCAACACACAGTCACTTTGGGCAGGTATAACTGACTCTGTATATATTTATATGTTCAATTTTGGGAGGTGCGAATGGTTCACGCAGAAGTGTGAGAATGTGTGCGAAACTTCCAAAGTAATAGCTGCTAGATTTTCAGAGGACATTATAGGTCTGTAAAGATGTCCCTAGAAATGCCTCCTTCTCTAATCAGACCATTTTAGAACGGGGCAGATGGAGAAAAGGCCAAGTAGTAAGAGGAGCCCAAAGCTTTGGGAACTGTGTGTTTGGGAACTGTGTGTTGGTGGGTAATTTTGATGAGGACTCCCCACGAAGGCCTCAGTAAACCATTGTGATGTCACCAGGTGGATTCTCAGGGGAGGTGCACGGCCAAAAGCATCTTCCTCACTGCACACAGATTTTCATCCACCGCCGCCTAGAAGAGCAATAAATAGCGAAGCCTTCCTGGTATGAGCTAGATCACTGGCTGTGTGATCAACAGTTTGATCGATTTCTTAGTGTAATTAATACAATAATGATTTGGATGGAGGTTGCTGTTTATAGATAATGTTATTATAGATAATGTTTATAGATAATCTGCATTCTGGTGATGTCACTTTTTTCATGTGCTTCAGAGTGGCCTTATTCTCAATGTTAAGCAATTCCAAATGAGCTAATGGTGGTTGGACCACTTTGTACATGCCTCCTAGCACATTAGGTTAGATTTTTTTTATGAGCTGTTTTACTTGGTTATTTTGGCTATAGTTCCTTGCTGCCTGATTCAGTTGTTTTGCTAAATGCCAATGGATTATGTTAAACTGACATATTCACTTACCAAAAAAGAGTACTGCTGTATGGACTCAACTTAATTCTGTGCCAAGACAGGATGCCTTACCTACAGATATACGTTTTCACAACACTTTAGGAGCTATACTGTGTTCTGAGTACAAATTAATGGTCTTTATGGGGTCAGTGTTATGAATGGTAAGGTTTAAGTATGAACTGTTTCAACTTTGCCACTGAGGAAAAGCTAGTTTTTGCATTTGAGATTTTCTGAAATTGTGGTGTACTTAGATAATGCTGTGTTGCATGAAGATTATAGATGTAATAATAATGAAGCCTTTACTAATAAACATCACCACCATCAGCACACATCACTGCAACCTTATGGGACCAACATCAATACGTCATCACCAACAGTGCATCTCTACCACCAATACATCACCATCTTACATAATCACCTTCAGTCAATGACCACCTCTATTACATCACATTACATAATCAATACCAGCTTATATCACCAACACCGATATAATGCTACCAGCTACACCTCCACTCTCAAAACATCATGAACACCTTAAATCACCATCTCCAAAACATTACCACTAGCTTACTTCACCAGCCCAAATACATTATCAGCAGATTACATAACCACTTCCATCACCCCTACTTTACATCATGATCTCAATACATCACCACAATCTTACATCAATACCACCAATACATCCCTATCTCCTAATACGTCACCAACAGCTTACCTGACCACTTCCTAATACATGACCAGCAGCTGACATCATCTCCAATACATCACCACCATCTTATATCATCACCAAAAAAAAAATCCATTACCACCATCACAAATAAATCACCACTTGTAATACCTCACCGCCATGTTACACCACCTACACCACCTTAGCATACCCCCTGCCCACATCAATCATATTTATGATGGACATAGTTCAGCAAAGCAACACAAATACATTTTGTTTTTTGTTTTTTTAATACTGAGCCCACAGCTAAATGTTTCAGATGGATTCTGATGGACTGTGGTTGAGTGTATACTCTGCTGGGCCTGGGGAGTGCTACAGCTGCTACAGTTCAGCCTCCTTCACCATCTACATTTCACTGTGTCTGTCTGCTAGGTTTTGTAGAGCAGTATTTGTAGCTTAACTGGGTTAATCAGGATGCAAATGTCTGTGTAATTAAAGGGCATTTTAAATTCCTTTTACTTTTTTCCAATCTTTGTTGATTCACAAAGAATTTTCTCATGTTTACCAAAAGACGCATTTCTTTTACAAGTATAGATGAAGGAATTAATATAATTTTGTTTGTTTCCTTGAATGTGTTTATTTTATATACAACTTTTATATACATTTTTAATGTCTTTGTAAATACAATATTTATGTAAATAAGATTTTTTAAAAGAATAGTATATTAATAATTGGTAAAGGTCAATATTGAAGACTATTACATATAGAAATCAGCTATATTCAAGTTTAACTATTGCACAAGGTTCCACATTCTGCTGATAAGATGATTATGTAGGTTGGATATGACCAAGTGTCTGGTAAAATATTAAACTGTTTTATTTTTGTAAGCCTCTATTAAAAACACCCTCTTGCCCACAATAGAGTCATTGTCTTTTCAGCAACTCTAAATGGAAAAAAACTGAGTAATGTATTAACAGTGGACCATAGTAGGTCACAGTGGACCTACAGATTGCTAAACATTTTAAACATTTAAAAATCACTGAACAGTCGAAACACTTCTTGTTAGTAAATGTTAGTATACTGTAATAATATAATATATAATATAATAATACCTCTCTGTAAGGTGATGATGAATAATGTGCAGATTTATTAACAGCCATAACAAAGCAGACACAGCACAGTCAGATAAGACTCAATATCCATACCAGCAATGTTCATATTAAAAGAGCAAAACTCACCCAGCGGAGTTAGGGGTGAAAACAATGCAAACTTCAAAGGCAAACTGCTACAAACCATGACTGCTCCCAAAACAGTTTGCAGAGTGGTTGTTGCCAGGAGCCTGTGTGACACTGGAGTTCATATACGCACTGATGAGGGAAAGCTGTACTAAGCTGTAACAAATTTACAGGCCATCAATTCCTACTAAATCTAGACCAGCGTGGTTCGAGTCTGGCCATTGGTGATCATGAGTCACCCACTAGAGACGAAAAAAAAGCTTAAATTCCAGTTCCTGTAGAGAGGCCGAGAAGAGGACTGGGGTTTGTATCCTGGCAGTGAAATGTAGGTACTCATCTTAAAACCAATTAACACATTTTACCGACCATTTTAGGAAGCTGGTTGTCTCAATAAAGCATCCCTATAAAGTACTACAAAATGTGCCCTTTCTAATCATTGTTGAAGTATAAAGGGATTTTTTCTCTTTATGCCTTTGTAATACTGGGAGGGGGAAGTAGTTCACATTTGAGCTTCAAATGTTTCTCACTGTGAGGCTGTTACAAATAAATGACTAATGAATAAGTACACGGGTGAGCAGAGATTTTGCTTCCTGAAAAATACTGTTTATTATGTACTTTGCGTGCGGAAACCAAATATGTTTTCAGAATTTCTCTCTGTTCCAATATATGTCATTATGTGTAGTAAGGAAAGTTGTGAAAGTCCACACCCTCTATATTAGCAGACTAGTGTTGAACACTGAAAAAAGGACGTTTCTGAAGGTGGCTAAAGGCAAAACCCATACACTACATTTTAGAAGTATGCTGTACACATTGTGAATAAATAATAAGTGTTGTGAATAAATAATATATAATTAATGTAACGTTTACATGCCTTAGATCCATATGATAGAAAACAGCATAATCAGCAAAACATCAGCAAAATAAATTCAGCATAAAACATTTTAGAAATTCCATATATTTTAGTTTGTGAAGCAAAAAAAAAAGCCCAGAGTAATGCAAACAAATACTGGGAGGCCAAAATGGATGAAGCAGATCAAGCAACTCCAGATTGTATATTCTCATCTGTAATGAACTAGAGCTCCTTCATCGCCAAACTTAAGAGGCTAATGTACTTACTTGTGAGATTCCTTAGGAGAAGCACAACCCAGTGGGAGCAGCCCTCAAGAGCTGGCAGGATCCACGGCGTATCTGGAGGAGGGGATCCTAGTGCAAGTAACCTAAGAGGACAGAGCAAAAAGAAACATTATAAGTTAATAGACAGCATTCTTACTAATATAAGAGGAAGAAGTCACTATATTTTGAATGTGTAACGTCACAGATGTACCATCCTCATTGTATAAGGCTATATATATCAATGTATGTTACCCTCAACCACAAATGGTAGATTCCTACCAATTAGGTGCAGGACCCGAAGGTATTTATAGAGGAGGAAGAAGCCATTGGAGTAACTCAACTCTCAGTGGTCACCCACAGATTTGCTTTGAGGTGCTAGCTTTAATCCTTCTTGATTGACTGAATTTTGTGTTGGCTGGCTGAGGACTCCAACAGGAATCACGTTTCCTTGCTGTAGTGTATAGCTTCACTTTGGTGGGAAGGAAAAACTGCACTTGTGAATTTCATTACATAAATAATAATTACAAATGTTTAGAGAACTTATTGAATTGAGTGAAGTATTTGTTAGGTCAGTGTTCATCCAAGAGAGCTAACAACACTGCGTATTTTGAGTGTTCCTACACATCGAACAATCCAGCTTCAGTTTGTTGGCTGTAAATTACTGAAGGGTTTCCACACCGTAGGGGCAGTGTGACTAATCTATTGCAGTATGTAAATGGACGCAGCCGTTTTTTAATTTTTACTTTTAACAAAAAAAATCTGAATGTTAGATCATGTACATAAACTGCTTGAAATTTAATCCCACTGAATGTGCCAGTCAAAAATTGCTTTGCCTTGCATTTAGATCCAGACATAAAATTAATTGCTTTTCCGCAAAATTCGCCGTTCTTACATCATGCATGACTTATCAAAAAAGGCTGCCACCTGAAACGCACTCTGTGTAGTTCGTGAAGCTGCAGTTGACTTTAATTTGTATTTTCCGTGACGCCTTAAATGGTAAAACAATACGACGAGAAAAACGATATTTAAGACGGAACGGAAATTTTCAAGAAAACGTTAACATTGGAATTAAAAAGACATAAAATAACCTCGTGCTTTGCGAAGAAATGGTGAAGAAAATGTATGAAATGTGAACTTATTCTTATACGTATAAATAATAAAATTAAGGAAAAAGGATGGTTTTCGGTGTCTTTGATTGCTGTAATATATGGCCAAATGGACAGAGGCCCAGATTATTTCTAGGTAATAAAACGTTTTGCTTGATTGGACCGCATGTTTTTTTCTTCCCTGTACCGTATCAGAATATTACATTCAACTACACCCAGAGCTGTAGAGAAAGACAAACCTCCTTTCAAAAGCTATCAGTAGGATCACGACAATTTACATCAGTGGTTCAACTTCGTTTGTGTCCATGTTTTTCTTGTGTCCAGATTAACTAAATGGCAAAGCTTGCTTCCACACAGCTCACTACAATAATCTAAGTAACAATGAGAAAAAATATAAATAAATAAAGTCTATGCTTTTATGTCAAATTTAGGATGGGGACAAACCTTGAGGATACCAAATCAGTCACGAATTATTTAAAACAGCAGAGCGTGCATCAATTAGATTATTTTAAGGAATAAAACCATTAATTTGTTCAGGAATACAATTTAATGTACAATTTTAGTCAACGCAGCCAAGACGTCGTGTTTGGTTGTACTTGGAATGTGCTCTGATTTAATAATACGATGCTGACACCTATAGACATAAATAGGAACTGCGCTCCTCTGCATCGTGCTCATGCTGCGATATAAATGGGTAAGATTTACAAGCAATAATAAACAAAAAACTATTTAAAGAAAGTGTTCCCACAGTTCTAATTCCATTACTACAAATAAGTTGTTTGGTTGTTTATAGTCTGCACGTCATTTCACGGCGTACTTTCTATTTGCTAAAGCCAGATGTCTTCATCATGCTGTCATTACTCATGATAAATTGCAAAAAATCTCATACTACATAAACAACAAAACAAGAAACACAAACGACTGTGCTTGTTTTTTTTATCTTTACTTAAATACGATATTATTTTCGCTTAGAAATGACTGCTGTCGTTCACCCAGTTCTTTTTAATTTTAAAATACAATTTATAATAATTATAGGCTAAAATATATGTAAATTACTTATATTTACATATATATTATATATAAAAAATGACCACGAGAATTTTTTTATATTAGCAATATGGTCCAACTATTCCTTTTAAAAACTGGATTCATGCAAAACAAACAAAAACAACTGTAGTTGTAAAACCTTGTTTACATCTGAATATTTAGCTTCAGGTGAGACTGAAACAAATCATTTGCGTAGCAGAGTATTATAAAAGCATTCTGAAGCGACTTCTGGAGTTTCATGAACGACTCCCGTGTAGTGGGAGTTGGTTGGATCTTTCCTTCTCTCTCGAGCTGTCCAAAGAAAAGGAAGCGGAAATACGCTCACTCTCTCCCCTTGCTGTTTTCGGAGCATATAAAGTCAATAATCCCCGTTAAATGGTTACGTAGGCTATGAGTGTAATTCAGATTAGTTGACCGGATAGTTTTTTGTACGTCGAATGAAGAAGGCATAGGCTACTGTTAATTAATTTATGACACTTCTGTGATGTTTTTGTAAAGTATAGCTCTGTGGGTGAGTAATCCTTTTGGTTCGTTTTACTACTGCAGCTACCTAGTTATAGAGAGATGTCGATAAATGACTAATTACATTTTCTAGCTGATAAAAAGTAGTTTGTTTGTGAATGTATAAGATTTTTTGCGTTTAACATGGTTTCCATTAATCGCTGTGTGCTGCAAAGTTGTTTAAATACCGTCCCAATAAAGAAATCAAGCTATCACTCTATATGTGGTCAGTCGAAAATGCTGGATTGGATGTCAGAACCGAAAGGCACTATTTAGAGTCAGTAATGACATTTTTAGGATCGCTGCGACGCACTGTATATGATGACTCACTTCAGAATATTAACCTAGCACGATTCTGTTTTCCTTGTGACTGATAAAACCTAACCACTTATAGATCAAAATGAAAAATCATGATTCAACTTAGAACCCGCATGATGGGCCGAACGTCATCGAAACTCCGTTCATACATCCCATTGGTTGTGAGAACGTTAGGGGTCGACCGCAGTTGGTTGAGAAAGGGAAAAAAATCTTAAGCGTTTCCATCTTTCCCCATTTGCGTGTAGCATATACTGTAATTACTGTCTGAGCATAGTCACACTATAACCCTCCAATCCAATAACGACAATACCTTTGTGAATGGTGACACATCGCTCTGATCTGTGTTCTGTCCCCAGGATAAAGACTGCTGCTAGGTTCCCCCGCAGATAGAGCTGCTGGCGCAGCAGAGACAGCGACCTAATCGGGACTGGAGTATTTTTTTTTTTTATCAATCTGACGTTTTGTTCTACTAAACGTCTTCAAAGTGTAACGTCATAAGTATCGCAACGGGACTGTACAGCGGTTGAACGTCCGCGCCGCCTCAATCATGGAGGCAATTGCAAAATACGATTTCAACGCCACTGCGGACGACGAATTAAGTTTCAAACGTGGAGAGACGCTAAAGGTGGGTTGGCGATGATTTTGAGATGTGATGCTGTTTTTCGTGCCAGAACTATGTAAAATAATGAACGACGTATCTTATTTAAGTAGACAGTAAGCTTTTGGTCTGACCTGATCGACTCCTACAGTTGTTACTGAACTGTAAACAATTACTGTTTAGCAGTAATATATTGGACTGTCACGTAAATGCTAACTGTACATAGCTCTAACTACATACTGCATAGCAAAACCCCCAAATACATAGCTAAGCCATGCCCACAAGCGTAGTGACCAACTCCTGACACATTTGTGTAGTCACTTGTGAACAGGTGACTTGGTTCTCAATAACATTCAGTGACAAGATAACACCGGCTTGAATTTAATGAACTTTATCTTTAAAAGCCTACGATAGTGTGGATGCGTTTTGGTGCTGGATACTGTGGCGACAGGCAGACAGTGCACACACCCAATATCTCTCACACTCTGTATCTTACTGTATAAATACTGCGATGAAACGGCAGTTTGCCGGCTTGATTTTAAGCCTTGAGGGGCTGATACGCTCAGCCTTAATCAAGGAGTGTTGTTCAAGTGTCCCCGACGGCGCGAATGCTCTGTTTTTGAATTAAACCCACGTTCTTCTACCCCCTCCCCCCAATCATCCAGCTTGCCTCATTTGGCTGGGACTCTGCTGTGAGAGCCTTCACAAATGCCTTCCATGGTCTTCCACTCCTAATTAAATTTAGACCGCAAAAAGCTATGCTGTTATTCAACCCCCACCCCCACCCCCACCTAAGCTTCAAAACCATTTGCCATTCTCAATAGTCGAGTCTAGTTTGAATCATTAGTCTCCATAAAAGCTCTTAATTCTTGCCCAGTGCCAGCCAGAGTGGGATCAAATCCTTCTCTGAGGTGAATATCAGCTCAGGCCTCCTCCTCCTCTTCACTTGGGGAATGGGTGGCACATCAGCTAGGGCTGACTCAGAGGTGCTGTTTCGGCAGTGCTCCTGTATTCAGCCCTAAGAGGAGGAGGAGGAGGAGGAGGAGAAGGGAGCCAATAAGGAGGAGGCCCCTGCAGTGAGACTCCTGTGAGCTTGCAGTTCTGGAACATGATCAAACCTGTCGCTACACTGTGCTCCACTCCAACTGCCTTAATTGCGTTTCGGGAAGGGAAGTGCTCGTAGAAGTTCCAAACTCGTCTCTGGTCTTCCATCATTATATCTGAAGCGTTCCTAGAATTCTAGAACTTTCAAAAGGAAGTTCCTGAAGACTCTAGCAGGAGCAGGAGGGTTCTGAAGTGCACTTAACTCCAGGGTCTGGGCACACATGCTGGATTTTATTTTTTTATTTATTTTTTGAAAATGAAAAGTCAAACTGGAGTGTGGCTAAATTTAGTTTAAATTTAAATTTAAAGGGAAGGATTAGAAACCAGAGATTTGCAACTAGCAACAGGCCTCTGAGAGCCAACAGAGAGTGGCATTAGTGGGTCTCCCATCTTCATTTGTTCACCATAAAAAAATGTCTCCAAATGGCAGGAGGTTTTTTTTTCCCCTTAGTGCGTTGTATTGTTACTGGTTCAGCAGTTACCCTTTTTCAGTGGTTGTGTTTGTTTATAGAGAACTGTAGAAGATATGTAATTTTTCCGTTCTGTCTGCTGGTGTTTGAACTAATTCCAAGCAGCTTTCTAACCATGGCTTGAACCCCAGATTCAGACACACAGCAATGGTTGCAATGGATTACAAATGAATCTGAGAGTTGTTCTCACAGTCCCAGATTCAGTTGGATATTCTGGAGAGTTTTTGCTCTCCATGGCAGGCTGGCATGTCCTAATGTTGTCAAATCCACCACTGATTACAGCTCCAGTTCAGTTCAAGTTAATTGCAACTACACGTTTTTGCGCATAGCTACAAACTTGCGTATATGGCGTTTCTACCGAGTGAGATGTTGTTTTGCTTTGTGTTGTTTATTATTGTGTTGTTTATTATTTATGTTTGTTTATTAGTTTCAAATAATTTAACATTCTGTGAAACCTGGCTCAGCTGGATGATGGTTAGGCTGCACTCAGAACACAATCTTTCTACAATTCCTATCTATCAAAGAGAGAAGGGGGGGCGGGGGGTTTGCAGGAAGTGGCCTGAGTTCAGGAGAATTGGTAATGTTTATATTTCTCTTTTAGCTCCGTGGTCAAGCCTGCAAAAGAAAACCACCAGTTCCAAATTGCACATGTGAATGTAACATGTGCGGTGTGGGTGTGTGGAATGTGTGTGTGTGTGTGCAGTTGCATGTGTGCATGCATGTATTTGTGCGGTGGGGGTGTGTGTGAAGCATGTGCGTGCATGTGTATGCACATGCATGCGTGGATGCATGAGGGGCGGGGGGGGGGGTATGGTCATGCATGTGCATGTATGTGTGTAGGTGAGGTTGAGTGGTTCTGAGCACGCAATGCTGCTGCCGTGAACATGACGAGTCTCTTACACTCAACTCACCAAGATTCTGCCATCCATCTGTATTTGAGAAAGCTTGGAGACGCCAGCAAACGGATACATGGTTTCCCTAATTTATTTCATTGTATAGAATTGGGTCAAGAAAGATTATAGGAAAACATGACAAAGAAAGACCTTTACAGAGAAACGTGAGGAAGATGGATGTTTTTTGTTTTTTTTCTAAAATCCAGACGAAATTGTTGAAATGTTGAACCGAACGTCTACTGAACTATTAGCCTGACTGAAATCTGTAAAATTCCTGCTAAATGAGCATACAGAAATCAGGCCAAGGCCAGAGAGCTTTGATATTTTGTGGGTGAACCCCTCCCCCTTCCCTAGGAAATACTTCTAAGACTGAAGTATTTGGCTCAGAAACGAATCTGTGCCAGTTGGAGCTCTAATTACTGTATGATAGCTCATCTCTGCTGGGATAGTGGAGCGTTTCTTCTTTGAGTGCTCTGCTTTGAACATTTCACTTCGAAACTCTCTGCCACCCCCCCCCCTAACGCGCGCGCGCACACACACACACACACACACACACCGAACAAAGGGAATTGTGAATGTTGTTATCTGTTTTGGTTTTGGTGAGCTCCTTCCACTGTGTACCACTGTGCACCACATTACATGGGTATTACGTATCCCGTTAGTGGCTATAACTTTCATTATTTGGACAGGTTTTTCTTTCCTGTTTATGCCACTTTTAAATGCTTCTTGACTGGACTGATGCATCATTTCATTTATGTGCCCTCACACAGACCAGCACCTTGGTCACTTGGTCATGTGTGTGTATATAGACGTGCTGTTGCCCTACCACATATCTCCAGAGGTACCTGTGGCCAAATGGCACAGTTCAAGCCCAGAAAGGACCACAAACGCGTATCTAATATGGCAAAGCTTCAACAGTGACCTAGAGAACCGGAGAAGAACAGAGAGAGGATATAAAGTGTCTCTGGGTTGATTCCTTCCATTTATGGCAGTAGGAAGACGCCAAGACGTGACGGCTCAGATGTTGCTAAACCGAGGATGTCAAATGGATATGTAGTCTTTCTTTAAAAGGGCCATCTTTATTGGTTAAATGTTGCTGGTGTTGTAGCAACAGACAGACCTACCAGTTGAGTCAGATGGATGATTCCATGTTTTGTGACCAAAGGGCTGGTGGGTGGGTCTTTGGAGTTGCCATAGTGACATATGGCATATTTTGTCATATTTCCATGTATTGTTTTCATTAATCCATGACCTGGTTTTGTTCTCTCTTCACTTTATTTTATAATGGCCTTTTTGTTTGAATTGAACAGTTTGTTTGGACTGTTTGCCTGAGCAGACAGAAGCTGACCAGCGTTGCAAATCGTCACATTTTGCAGCTTCTATCCAAGCTGCCGGTGACGCGTATGACCGTGCCCCGTGGCGCCCCCTGGAGGCCCTCTCCCAACAAAACGACATCAGATCTCACCTGCTCGTGGGAGTATCTCATTACGGGGGAGAACAGGGAGCAGATGGAACAGTTTCAAGGTGTCGCAGAGATGCTGGAGGTGTAGGGACACAGTGGGGCAGTTTTACTCAAACTGTGATCTCATCTCCATCCCTCTCATTATCTAGCAGGTGGACTGGTGTTAGTCATAATACAAAGCTGCTGTTGGAACTATTGTTTAACAGAGAAGCATTAAACCTTTTATGGTATCTAAGACACTGGCAGTAGTTCATCATCATCATAGCTCGTATCTTTAAAAGGAGACTTAGTCACGCTGTCTAATTTTTTATCATCACTTTAGGAATGTAAAGTAATATCTCTACTCTGTGAAATGAAATCCATTATGAGATTTTTAAATTTATTTTTATTTATTTGTTTGTTTTATTGTTTTATTTACAATTTTTGTTCACTTATTTGTCAGAAGCCTATTGAGAGGAAGTAACGTGTGTATTTGTATTTGGAAAGTTATCTGCATTTGTGTAATAGAAATCCCCATTCTCTTAGTTCTGTTTACAGTTCAACACACGCATGCATGCTCAGTCACACGCTCCCTCACACACACACACACACACACACACTCGCCTCACTTACCTCTCAACCTCATCAGCATGCTTTTAATGACGTTACTTCAAGCCTCTGTTAATTTGATCCTCAGCTGTGATTTCTCGGTTAGAAACGGCAAACCACTTTTTTCCCAGCAGCCGGCATAATGGCCAGGTTCCAGGGACATACTTTGTCTATAATGCTGCCCTTTCAGGTCTCTCTTGTAAATGGTAGCGAGCTTCATTTTCATTGTCTCAATGTTCTTGACATTTCCTTGATTTTTAACTTTTTTTAAAAAGTTATGTTAATCAAGCTTCATCACACATTTCTTAAACTTGAGTGGTTTTGTGATGATTGTTGTACTTCTAAATGCATTTTTTTAAAGAAATCTCCCAAACAAAAGGCAGTAGACTCCCCCCGTTTGCTCTCCTCTCTTTCTCTCTCGCTTTGTCCCTCTCATGCTCGCTCTCTCTTTCAGTTCAGTTTCAGTTCAAATGGCTTTATTGGCATGAATTGTGATTTGCAACTGTTGCCAAAGCACTGAGCAGCTATGCTTATGTAATGAGTGGTTAAAAAAAAAAAAAAGTGTTCCTTTCTCGGCTTCCTGAACCCTTCTCTTCTGGAAAAGATCGTACTTCCTGCCTCTGTCTCTCACTCTCTCAGTCTCTGTCACTCTCTCTCCTACCGTCATTGCCAGCGAGTTCCCCATATTTTATAGAAGGATTCTAATAATGGAGGAATGGCCAAGTCTGCCCGCATTGTGTCTGAGCTCCAGGTCGTTCTGAAGTAGGGACCTGGATGGTTCGTGCTGGTTGGAGGCAGCCTCTCTTCTGCCTCCTGACCATCTTTATGCTCCAGTGCTCTCTCTCCTTTCACAGTTCCCTCTCCTTTTTTTGGGGGGGGTCTGTTGTGTCATGTTGTGGCTTGATGTCTAGAGTTTGGCTCCATCTTGCTGAAACCTTTCCTGCTGGAAAAGATGGTACCTTTTCTCTCTATGTCTCTCTCTCTCTCTCTCTCTTTTCTCCATGTATTTCTCCCCCTCCCTCTTTCCCATTCTCTTTGCCTCTTATCATTTCTCTCTCCATGTCTCCTTGTGTTTATGTGACATGGGATTTAAAAGGCAGTTTGGATCCTTCCGGAGCTACAGAAGGGAT
>JAOXYF010000001.1:14388719-14423024 GCA_028565775.1 Sternarchorhynchus goeldii | reverse complement strand
TTTCAGCGGTCAGGGGTAGTTAATGACACATCCGAGGGGGCCCATTTTGAACCGAACCTTAGTTACCCAAATTCTGCCCATATTTTCCTCTTCATCAACACATGGACCCTCTTGCTATGAAAGATACATGCAAAAAACACACTAATTTGAAAGAGCAAGTGGTTAATTATCTGATGTACTGTGTGCTGGTGTACAGCTACTGTACACTGTCCCTCAACAACCTGCTGCACTTCAGTGTTTGCCCGCTCAGTTTGTTTATAATAACACTGTGTGCTTTGCAAATGAGAAGAGATTAATGGGTGTTTGGAGTATCACTGGGGAACAGGGTCAGGGAGAACTTTCCAGAACAAATCCTTTGCTCTTCCATCTTGGCTTAATTATTATACTTTATTTATTTCATGCCATTGTTTGTGATGGTTTTGAGCGTGAGAGGGAATGCCTTGTGCCGTCTTGCTGGCATTTCGCAAAGCTACAGTTGGCACCTTCACAGGCGCAGTGTGGTATATTCCCATGAACCTTACCATGGAAAACCTGATGTTCCTTGGGATGACCGAACCAGATTCTGTTGGACACGAGTATCTGGTGTCTGCTGTAAAGTCTTATTAGAGGGAGGCTTTCCAGTGCCTGCGTGGTCAGCGTGACAGGAGTCTTGTGTATACAGGATGTTGTGTGGTTTAAAGCTGAAATGAGGAAGATTTCCTGTGTGTTATTTATAGAACGGCTTGACTGTTTTTATTTTTTGTTACTCCAAGACCATCATTGCTGGCCCTAAAGAGCCTGCAGAAAGTTTGAAGGGTGGAGCTAAAGTGTTCTTTTGGGAGGGGCTAAAGTGCTATTTGCATCTACTGTGGACGGGTGTTGACCACAGTCCATCGTATGTATGTGTGGGTGTGGGCCTCCATTACTGCTGTTTGAACGCTGACATGGCTGCTGTGAGTAATTCCTTACTCCAACTGTAAATTCTTCTGTTCGTTGTTGTCCTGTAGGTGCTAAATGAAGAGTGTGACCAGAACTGGTACAAGGCTGAACTAAACGGAAAGGAAGGGTTCATCCCCAAAAATTACATCGAAATGAGGCCGCATCCGTAAGTGAGCCGAATCCATGACCATGGAGCCTGCAGATCAACGAACACAGCAGACTGTGATGTTTTGTTTTCACATCCTTTTATTTTGATCAGATGTTCGGTTTAATCTTTTTTTAAGGAACGTCCTGCAATATTAACATCTTAAGTATCTGACCAAAGACGTACTGTACACGTGCTTTCACTATTTGACCTACTGTAGAACTATTGTATATTGTCTGTTCTGTTCCTTAAACCACCATAAGTGTTATCAGTCACACCAAATCTGATATGAATTAAGGAAAGATAAAGTTTTGATTTCTACTTAAATGTGACCTCCTGCCTTTGATCCACTAATGAGGGACTCAAATATCTTCTGCTTACCCATACAACTGCAAGCACATTTTCAGTGGAAGTCGACAATAATCAAAACAACAATAATAATAAGCTTCAATATTTAATAAGCTTTATTTTTGTCCTGTTTTAATCTCTTCACTCCTTCGTGATGGTTCCACTGTGGCATCACTCCGCGCCCTGAATCTGCTTGGCCACCCTCCTGGCTGATCTAGTTCCCACACGCGGGAGGGTTTGCTTTTCCCCTTGTTATGGCTTTGTTTTTATTAGGGCTTTGTTGTGGTGCAAGCGTAGTGTGCGGTCTGGCCCTGAGCCGTTTGTCTGGCCGAGACGTCGTTATCGTACAGCGTCCATTTCGGCTGAATTAGATTTGATGTTTATCCAGGAAGATCATGACGTTAACCGCTACATGAACTTGCAGGTGTGGTGAGGGTTGTAGTCCCTTTTTATTAGAAGCCACCCATTTTAACCAGAAGGAAGATTCTAGAACTCTTCTAGCTGGAATGGGACTGAGTGCAAGTTCCACGTTTTTATGCTGTTTGCTGCCACACTCCTTTACAATCCAAACGAACTGTCCATTTTGACTTAATTTGTCAAAATGTAGATCCAGAAACCTTTTATGGCAGGACGGCAGGAATCTTGAATCCGCTTTACTGTATGTTAATTAATGTATGTGACTGTGGCTCACTGTGACCTGTTTTATGACTCGCACATTTAGATGGTTTTATGGGAAGATACCACGAGCGAAGGCAGAGGAGATGTTGAACAAACAGAGGCATGATGGCGCTTTTCTCATCAGAGAGAGTGAGAGTGCACCAGGAGACTTCTCACTTTCAGTGAAGTAAGGCTATTCTGTTCTGTTCTGTTCTAATTCTGTTGTTTTATGTTGCTTCTGATCAGTAGATACACATTTGATGGTTCGATTGAAACCTGTATCTATTTGGGTATTTTAATGTGAGTAAATTATTTATGTAACACCACAAAATGACTGCTGTTAGCATTTTGCATGTGTTGCTTTGAGAGCTAAAACTAGGCCAGCACAGTAAATTATTCTCTCAGCTCTCCACACATTGCTGTAGAGGCTACGGTGCAGTCAAATGGATTTGAGTTATTTGAATATAGTTCATTCTGAGTACTCTAAAATCCCCTCCAGCATGGTGGAATGCTTAAGCCCGGAATCTGCAACGTCTTCTTAGGTTTGGGAATGATGTCCAGCATTTCAAAGTGCTACGAGATGGAGCAGGGAAGTATTTCCTGTGGGTAGTGAAGTTTAACTCACTCAACTCTCTGGTGGACTACCATCGCTCCACATCTGTCTCCCGCAACCAGCCCATCTTCCTGCGTGACATCGAGCAGGTGCCACAGGTGAGTCTTCCCCCCCACCCCTACCACTCACCTGTCTGATCACACGCAGTTCCAGAAAAGGCAGTTGATGTGCTAACAGGTCCCTATGTGTTTCTGTAGCACTCAGCGTATGTGCAGGCTCTGTTCGACTTCGACCCGCAGGAGGAGGGAGAGCTCGGTTTCAGACGCGGCGATTTCATCCAGGTGCTCGACAACTCGGACCCCAACTGGTGGAAGGGGGCGTGTCACGGTCAAACCGGAATGTTCCCCCGCAACTACGTCACTCCGGTTACTCAAAACATGTAACTCCAAGCCAATAGAAAAAAAATTAACAATAAACAAAAACAAACAAACAAACAAAAAAACCCCCAAGAACACACAGTCAAGTGAACAGAAACTGTCTGTTAAAGCGAATGAGGACTTCCAGCTGGGTTGCCATAGAAACAGGAACAGTGCAGGGAAGTAGGGGAGAAAAAGGCCGAATTGGTGCCTTGAATGCCGATTGGCTGATGGGGACGGAACAGTGTTCTGCTATTGGCCGGCGGTGGCAGTTGGCTGGAAGACAACTGCCAGCAAGCCTGCTGGTGTGGTGTTGTGGGAAGTGTGGAAGCTCTGGCAGTGTCTCTAAAGACCTATAACTGTGCTGCTTTCTACCTGCCTCTCACTGTTTCTGTGTTTCTCTCACATTCCCAAGTCAGCTGCACTAAACATGAAAAAGATCTTTTGCAAAGAGAAAATGTAAAAATTATTGTGAAATGAGGGGGTAAAAAAAAATGATGAACTATCTATAGCACTAAGGGAGAGAGAGGCCCAGACTTGGGGTTTGTGCCTGGTCCTTGGCCATATGACTGAAACTCAGAGAGAGATTCTGCCTCATGATATCACATTTACTGTGCATACTTTACAAGTGTCTGTTACTGTGGTGTGGTGGTATTGAAATGTTCCTTTCATCTGTTTTCACATGACTGAAGGGGCAGTAGATCATCGGTAATAATATGATTTGCAGTTGATCATGCAGATCAGCATGTTTAGTCCTCTTAATCTTTTTTCTCTCTAATGAAGTCTTATTATAATATCTGATGATGTCATGAGACCAGTGATGTTTTTTTCTTATACTAGAAAGCCTGGCTGTTCATGAGCAAGAAAATGTGGCTCCTCTGTGCAGACCTGAGGTTTAGGAATACACTGTGGTTTTTGTTTCTCAAAGTTAATGGATCTAGGTTGAGCTCAGTTAAAAGGTTTATTAAAGCAGAATCCACACAGTCACTGGCTGTATTTGAGTGTGTAGAGATGTCTGTTAGAATGGCCAGACTATCATGCGCCCTTTTAAAACCTCTCTGAGATTATTCAGATGATTTACTTTTTTTAAAGGCTATGTGGGTGTGACATTAGTCATTGTTTCTCATAGCAGAAGCGTCGCCATCTTTGATTGTTTTGTGCCAGACAAATTCCAGTCTATATTTTTTTTTTATTCATCTGGTAGTTGGATTTGATCTATTTTTTGTGTAGCCCACCAGCTTCTCTGATGCCTCCTGAGTAGATTAGCAGTGAAGAGTTCCTGCTGCTTAACCCTGAAGGTCCTCCTGATTGGTATTTTAGGAGGCAGTGAATTGGGGTCTTAATACAGTGGGCGGAGCATCAAATGGCTGCCAGGGGAGAACTGTAGGGTTGCCCTGCTCTGTGCCTTTCCACCTCTTTAGTTTCCTCTGTCAATACTGCAGTATGATGTGAGGCCATGAGAGTATATGAGGTTCAGGCTGGTCTTCTACATGGCCTTGGCAATTGAGATGAATATCTTTTATAGATCTTCTGTTTAGACTAAAAGGAGAGAACTGACCACTGACCAAGAAATATTCCATATTAACAAGTTGGTATCTTTTTTTTTTTGTTTGTTTTTCTTTTTTTTTTTGAAAGCATAACCTCTTTGATAATTAGATGTTCTGCATGGTGTAAGAGGATGCGGTTGAAGGCTGGAGATTTATATATGCGTTTAATGGTTATTAATCATGATTTAGCTATTCATTTGAACAACACCTGATGATTTTGCAGCCTGCTGTAGTCTTTTTGTACAGCTGAAGGAAAAGTCTTGTGCGGACGACATTCTTACTTGTTCTCTTTCTTTTCACAACCAAGGACTAAGATCTTTGAACTTGACAATCAGTATTCCATGAAAAAGAAATGGCGAATTTCTAATGCCATGAAATGGCTGTCACCATGCCTCTGATCTCATCATCTCATTGGAAAGTTCACCTCCGAGCTGTGACTGCAAATTGTATGGAGGATGGAAGGAGCACTTTCTCCTCCACTGTGCACTGTAAAGGAACCAACTGCGTCCTGAAGGACCCTACATGGCACGGGGGGGGGGTGTATGCGGTTCACCCTCGAGCTTTTGACGAGCTGTCGAGCTTCATCTCCATATTTCATCGTGTCACTGAGTGAACACCACCATCATCATGTCCTAGTCTAGCAGATCTGTCACAGCAAAAGCTCGCAGTGATAACTCTGTTCCAGTTTCCATCATTGTGATGAAAGCTCATTGTGCTCCTTATTTTGAAGTTGCGTTTCTCACCTGGAAACTTGTATTGTGTTGCTCTGTTAAGATGCGTTTGATGTCAAGTGTGAAACACACGGTTTCACCCCAAAACAATAACACCTTGAGCGCCATGTCAGAAGCCTGACATCAACGCTCCTGCCTCTCTCAAACTGGCCATTGTGTACTGTGTTGCTTAGCCATTTTTTTCTTGTAAGATCATTAAGTTCAATAAAAGGAGGATGATTCTTTGCTTTTCTCTCTGTGCTGCTAGGATCAGCCACAGTTACAATGTTCTATTGTAACCGGTCAAACAAACTTACATGGTACTACTGTAAAAGGGTATTGATTCCAAACTTGCCATCTCTCTGAGGAAAATATGATGTAAATCCTGAGAAAATTCTGTATGTTTATCCCTTTAAACTTGTTTGTTTCCTGGTAAAATCACTAAAATTTGTGACCTGTTTTGCATTTTTATTCCTCTGGGAAAGCACGGCCATTTCAAATGCCACATACTGGAAGTATTTATCCACTATAGTTAGTGTAATGTTTTCGTGACCGTTGTAAGATGGTGGTTTGTGACCAAAGCCTCAATTAACACGATACAACTGAATGTCACTCTTGTATGGGTGCAACACAAATCAAAAGTAAACCACTCCTGAGTTACTGAGATAAATCTGTTGGTACAAGTCAACTCTAGAGGGTCCAGACAACAAAAACGAGTTTTTCTGTGTAGGATGCTATGATTATGATCTGTAATGGCATATTCTTAGATGTTGGTGTTATAATAAACACATGCCTTTTCTGTCTATTTGATCACCATGCAAGCAAGTCTTGTGCAAATGCAGGTAGGTTTCTGTCTAGTAAAACATAAACTGACTTCTCAGCTACTGGTGGTAAGTACAGTCACAACCTGTCATCATCTCCCATTAAAAGGAACCAAGAGGCTGAATTTTACAAGAGTGTCAGTTATTACATGTGCATGTTATGACTTTTTTTGTATTATTAAAACATCATAATGCACTGAATACTTTAAAAAGGTTCTAATCATAATCTGTTTTTGTTGCTCCCATGTTGTCACTCGTTTCTTGCATTTTTCTTAGTGCAGAATGTATAGCATGACTTCTCTGCTTCCTTTTCCCACTATAGGTTATTTTAAGATTTGTTCAGTAATGGAAAATAATGAATTACATGAACTTTAGCTACTGTACTGTAGCAATCCAGCTAAAACCAGTTTGTGGTGGGTAGATAGGTTTCTTTTCAGCAGGGACAGGGTCAATGGATCTACTTTGGGGATATTTTAACTGATATTAGTTTTTAAGAACATTTAAAGTATTTTTTGTCTGGCGAAGACCGCGCAAGTAAATTTCTTAAAATCGTTCAGTTAATGAGGCTGAAGATCTACTTTACACTGAACTCTCCAGTGGTAGCGCAGATATAGAATTTAGGTTTGTACGAAGATCGCCTTTTCTGAGCAGTTTATTGATCTGTTTCACTGTTCATCGCAAAGTGTTTGAAAGATTAAAGACCTGTGAAGAAAAGAAAAAACACAAATACAGTTAGACCTTTGAGCATGCGCAAAGAATATACCGGAAACGAGCGTGGAAATGTTAGCTAACTAGCTAATTACTCTGTATTACTAGCTCCATCATTTATAGGGTTATACATTTACGATATTATTAATGTCCATAATAAGTCACGATGTAATTACTTTGTTGTTGAATGCATAATTTTATGTAAGAGATTATTTATTTTTACCTTATTCTTAATTAGGACGAGTTAGCTTCACATCCGATAGGTTTGCAACACAGTTACCTAGCCAGCCGTTCATCTTTATCATAGAGTAGCTAGGTGTGAATTGGTGCGGGACTAAAGTAGAAGAATCAAATACGACAACGTTAATTTCTACGTATTTTGGATAGCTAGCTAGTTAGCTAATAATTGTTCGTGGTTTTATGTACGGACAGTTTTTTATGTTTTTATGCGGTTGTCCACGCCCCCCAAAGTTTG
Organism: Sternarchorhynchus goeldii; assembly: GCA_028565775.1. NCBI lineage: Eukaryota > Metazoa > Chordata > Actinopteri > Gymnotiformes > Apteronotidae > Sternarchorhynchus > Sternarchorhynchus goeldii. Next base: position 14,415,726 of record JAOXYF010000001.1, on the reverse strand, counting down.
GTGTTTAAACTCGAATCGCGTCGCATAAACTAACCAGAATGGATAATATTTTGGAAGAATATAAAATACAGGATTTCGACATGGAAACTCAGAATATTCTTAAGGCAGCACTGAACGGTAAGTCTGATTTAGCTAGCTAGCGACATTTGGGAAATCTTGTGCTCATGGTGACTCCCATGTATTTACTTGGCTAGCATAGACAACACTTTAACCGTTGCAAAACCAGCTGCTCTTTAAATAAATGTGCTTTCCTACCACACAGACCCATCCACAGTGGACATGGGGAAGCTTTCCGAAGCTATCGTGAATGAGTCGCTGAAGGATAGATCTTTATGCAGAGATGCAGGACACATCTGTTATGTTTTAGTACAGGTGTGGATTTTTTCTGTTCCTGAATTGTTTTGTGTTCACGTGTGCCTTCAGCATACTCGGAATCAGTCAATAGTGACCAGCGCTCCTTTGCCTGTTTTCTTGTTGGATAAACTCAGATGGCTGACTACTGAAGTTACCACAAAGTTTCCACAGCACACATTACTGTTTACTTTAGCAGAGTCCCTTTCATCAAAGAACTGTTATTTTCCTTGCATGATGTTTCTAGTGTGTTCCTTAATATCTGTGTGACAGACGGAGGCGAAGAAGGGCAACACGAGTGTGTTCCGGAGAAGCCTTCTAACACGACTCCAGCAGGAATTCATAGAGAGGGAACAGACACGCGCGCGCTCCATATCAGAGTGGGTGTGCGTAGTCATGTTCATCTGTAACATATTTGATTACCTTAAGGTAATTGCTCCTGTTCCTCAAATGATAAATCAGATAGCTTACCTGAGCGCACACACTACCTGGTTGTGGTTCTTTTTGGATGAGATGAGAGATGGATGGATTTGTGCAAAGATATAAACAATATTTGCATTGTGCTTTGTGTCCAGGTTAACAATGCCCCCATTAGCGCACTGGTGGATCCTGTGTATGATTGTTTGTTCAGACTGGCTCAGCCCGACGCGTTGATGAATGAAGATGAGGTGAGTCATTGGGAACATGCAGTGTCCACTACACCCATCCACCTCTTTCTGTACGCCACTCTCATCTCTTTACACCTCCCTCAACTCAGTCTTACAGCCAGGGATTTCTGCTCCAGTCATTTGACCTCACCGCCCTGAAGCACTTCAAATGCTTCCTGCTAAAGGGGTAGACCATGTGCGGATGAGCTGGATCAGGTGTGCTAGAGCAGGGAAAACTATGCAGGGCTCCTGGACCTGAGGTGGCAAGCCTCTGCTCTACACCCTGCCCATTTTTCTCTTTACCTGCCCCACTACTGTCTACACCTACACATTTCCATACATGTCTCTGTATCTCTATGTGCTTCTTTCCATATCTTTGTAACACAGACAGAAATGTTTGTGTGAGTGAGTTGTATTCACTATTCCAATTAAGTATTCTTAATAAGACTCCTACACAGTACTGGTGCTGTATCCACTACTTCTAATCAACATTTATTATTCAATCCTATATTTTGGCCACACTTTGTTAAAGCAATGTATCACCTACTTCATTGATGTAGATGTACAGTTACAGACTACAGCTCACCTGTTGATTTGTTACCATCTTCATATTCGATTACTGGCCAGCACTGCTCTGTTACTACCATGTCAGTGCTAAGGCTGTAAGAATGGCCTGCATCCACCAGGGGTCTGGTGACCAAATAATATATATACAATAAATAGTTTAGAAGGTGGCTGCCGAATTGTATGTGTAAGCTTTAAAGTGCACCTACAAGACACATGTTTTTAATAAAGCAAACCCCTTTATATCTTCTAGTTTAAGAGACCTCAGGGGTTTAAGACACTGAAATCGACCCTAAGCTGAACCTGTGTGTGTGTGTGTGTGTGTGTGTGTGTGTGCGCGCGCTTTGCCAGGTGGACTGTCTGGCAGTGCAGCTGCACCGTGTGGGTGAGCAGCTGGAGAAGCTGAACGCACAGCGCATGGACGAGCTCTTTCGCCTGCTGCGCGATGGCTTCCTGCTTCAGAACAGCTTGAGCTCCATGAGCCGCCTACTGCTGCTTGAAGTGCTGGAGTTCCGTGCCAGCGGCTGGGCTCTGAGCGCCTCCGCCCAGTGCTACTACTACAGCGAGGTCGTAGACTGAAGCAGCCAGAGCTGTGCTCCTCCCCCAGTTAGCTGAAGCCCCGCCCGCCGGCATCAGAGTTCAGGCATCTCTCTCTGATGTGGACCGGGTGAAGAGTGTGTGGAAGGGTGGGTTTGACGTCCAAGCATGATGCAATTAAAGGACATGGCTAAATGAGAACCTATTGTCCATGCGTTTATGATCGTGCAGTTGGAGAGTGAAAAGTTCTGAGTGTTATATTTTCCGAGGTTTGCATTGTAGTTGGTGGTGTGTGTAGCCACTGAGAAACAATGAGTAGAGCCTTAAAGGTTATATCTGGATGTAGTAAACCAAATGATGCATGATTATTTTCTTTGTTTATTTTTAAAGAACTGTCTTTTATTATGACTGAGCAGTTTCACATTTTGCTGTTAGTTGGTTGTTTTATAAAAATGTGAGGTAAGTGTTTCTGAAAATGTAAAGAACCATTATTTTTTCCTTTTCAATAATATACCCTGCTTATATTCTGATCCTCACCAGCGTAGGTAATGTCTTTTAAATTGACTTTTTGACGTTTGGAATTGAATTTTGTGCGAAACCCTCTTGGTGTCTTTGAGAATCGTTTTTTAAATGTTTTGTACCCCGATTTTGTAAAAATAAACCGATATTTAGTATTTAGTTGTTTTGATGTAAATTTTTGTTGTATGAAAAAAATCCATCAGTTATTTTGTAAAGTCGCCCCGCTTTCCTGTCCGAGTACCAAACATGGCGGATACGGAAGGAGAGTCACTAGAATCGTGGCTAAGTGAGTAACTTTGCAAATTCGAAGGGTGGATTTTTGCAGTTTTTAAACTACATTATACTCTGAGAAGCATACATATTTATTACTGGAAATTGCTTTGGCGTCATATCTTTTGTTAAGGATAGTTAATTGTCTTGAAAATCCTTTTAATAGAGTCTAGTAACCTAGCTAGCTAGCTAGCTAGTATTATCTTCTAAAGCTAACGCTTAGCTAGCTAGCTGACCTGTCAGTTGTAATGTTACCGTGCAACCCTTTGCTGAGATTCAGTTCCAGCCAACAACTGTTACTTCGATGAAGTCCTGCTGTTGAAATTTGTAGCCAAAGACTTAACCAACTTAATTTAACTAGCTATTTAGCTAGCTACACTGACTACAATTCCAGTTAGCTAGTTGGCTAGCTATTGTATATACAAGTTCTACAGAGAACGCACAGAACTTTTATTTTGCTTCATGTTATTTCACAGTACTCATTTTACGCCAAACTGGAGAGTATAGTTATTAAAACATCGAGTAATATTTATTATCCGTTTGTTTTTCTGCCTAGACAAAGCCACAAACCCTTCCAACAGACAAGAAGACTGGGAATATATAATTGGATTCTGTGATCAAATCAACAGGGAACTTGAAGGGTGTGAATAAATTGACTGGAATTGTATTAAATGCAGTACTGTGTATTTTATTACTGTAATAGCTTGCTAAGTTAACATTTAAATTTTCACATTTTTGTCCTTTCAGTCCACAGATATCAGTGAGATTATTAGCCCACAAAATCCAGTCACCACAAGAGTGGGAGTCATTACAAGCCCTGACTGTAAGCTACTGTTTTGTTTTATTTATAAATGTTTATATGAACAGTTTTATGTTATGCTTAATTTAATTTGTTTACTTCTGATACTGCAGGTTTTAGAAGCATGCATGAAGAACTGTGGGAGAAGGTTTCATAACGAAGTTGGAAAATTTAGGTTTTTAAATGAATTGATTAAAGTAGTATCACCCAAGGTGAGTCTAGATGATTATCTTCTGCTGTTAGTCATGTGTTTAATTCCAGTGAGAGAATGCTGTTATCCAACTCTGTTTGTGTTCATTCTTTTGTTCATTTGCCCTTTGCAGTATTTAGGAGACAGAGTATCAGAGAGCGTGAAGTCGAAAGTAATAGAGATGCTTTTCATTTGGTCAGTTGCCCTACCTGACGAAACAAAGATTGCAGAGGCTTATCAGATGCTAAAGAGGCAAGGTATTCCTTCACTACATAACCATAATATTTACATAGATTTTCATTTTACCATTACCTGTGCAAACTGTAATTGTTGAATCCCACTAGGTGTTGTGATGACAGATCCAGAGGTCTCTTCTGATAAAACTCTCATTGCTTGCCCACCTGAGAGGCCTTGGAATCCCATCTTTGACAATGAAGAGAAGAGTAAAGTAAGACACATATGTAACATTCATCCAGTATGAAAAATATTCAGGAAACCTTCCATCAGATGTGCTTCATTCCTTCAGCACATGGGGGGGGGATCCAATATGTCAGGACTGGTATGACTTCACTTTAAGATCAAAGTTTGTGTAGTGAACAATGAGTCCATTGTTCAGTCATTACTAGACACATGCGTGTTTAGTACACACTTTGGTTTCATTAAGATTATTTTAAGTGGCTGAGAGGGCATTCTAAGCTAAAATTTTTATTTTTAAAAATCTGTAGCGTCTTGCAGAACTGCTGAAAAGCAAGAAGACAGAGGATCTGCAAGAGGCCAACTGTCTCATCAAAAATATGGTGAAAGAGGTAAGTGTAGGTATGTTAGATAAGATTTGGTGAATATATAAAGTATAAAATATTAGTGTTCTTTTACTCTGTGTGTTTCAGGATGAAGTGAGGGCACAGAAAGAGTCCCACTGCACCAGTACTTTACTGGAGGTGAACAACAGTGTGAAACTCCTAAATGAAATGCTGTGTTACTTTAACAGAGAGCAGTCCTCCCAGGCAGACAGAGAGCTCCTGAAGGTAAGTCGCTTACTGAAATGGGAATTTTCTTTGCTAGTACTGGGAATCTGTGAGCCTTGTTCTTGAAAGTAAAAATGTAATAAAACAGGGAAAGCCCATGAATCGGCAGAGGAGTGTGGTTTAGAAGCACACTAGCCAAAAATTGAGATGTATTTTTTGTGAAATCCTGTAGAGGCTGTCTCGTATTACTCACTAGCTTTGCTTCAACCTTTTTGAGATTTTCTCTTAAATGTGAGAGACATAGATGAACGTGAATTTTTTTATTTTCTTCTTTATCTTTTTGGGGGGGGGGGTGGCAGGATCTGCACGATGATTGTGATAAGCTGAGAACGACAATATTCAAAATGGCCACTGAGACCGAGGACGACGACAGTCGCTTAGGTAGAAAGCTATGAGCTACGTTTGCACACAATTTTACAACTGGCACCTTTCAGATGGAAATATCTTGTAAAGAGCGACTTTCTGAATTATTGATCGCCTTTTAATAATGCATTCTGGAGCACATTACAAAAGAATGCATCTCAGGATCTGAGTGTAACATCACTCTGTCCTTCCTGTCCCCAGGTGAAATTCTGCAGGCAAGCGATGACCTGTCGCGTGTTATTAACACCTATAAGACTGTAGTAGAAGGGCAGGCCACCATTGAGGAACATTCTGGATGTTCACCACCAGAACGTAAATACCACACAGCATTCTTCCACTCTTCCTGCTCTGCCTTTGTCGTCTGGAACATGTACAACCTTTCCAAGTGCACAAAATAAAGTGCCTGTTTTTTCCCTCTTTCTTACTTTGTTTATGTTCAGGCACCAATAATGGAAACTCATCTGAGGTTTTGATAGATTTGGCTGGTCTGAATGTTCACGCGCCGTCACCACCGGATCCGCCTTCCCCAGTCACTCAAATCCCACAGTCCATTCCTGCTGACCTCTTCCTGTCTGAGCCTCCTCTCTGCACTGGGTTTTCCTCTGGACAGCACAGCTTGCAGAGCAGTGGGAAAGAGAGCTCTAACCGTCCAGTCGTGGATCAGACGTCAAACAGCATGTCTCTCCTGGATGAAGAACTCCTTTCACTAGGTAAAGTCCTATTTGCCAGTAAAACATTTCTGTAAATATGCTGGAAAAGATGTGGTGATGATGGCTAGGAAATTGAGTTTTCACTCTGCATTTCACTTTCACTTTGCATATGTTGTAGGTCTCTGTGATCCAGTTACATCTTCAGTCACTCAGACGCAACGAAGAAAAGATAACACGAGCAATCAGTGGACAACTTTACAGGTGCTTCTGTCAGAGTCCCTAATAGATAATTTAAAGCAATATTTCCTGCATCAGTCTTACATTACACCTGCTTTCCCTAGCGTAGGATTGTCCATGCTCCAAAAACACCTGATGTGAGCTCTCAAGTCAGATGTCAAACCCTTCCTGACCTGAACTATATAAATCAAATCAAATCAAGTTTATTTATATAGCGCCTTTTGCAACAGATGTTGTCTCAAAGCAGCTTTACTAGAGTCCAGGCCCCCAGTGATCAAGCCCAGGGCGACAGTGGCAAGGAAAAACTCCCTAAGAGCGTGAGGGAGAAACCTTGGGAGGAACCAAGACTCAAGCTCATCCTCTTCTGGCCGACACTGGTCACCATGAGCTAATGGCCCTCCTTTGTACCAAGGACGGTCATCATTAGCTCGGTAAAAGTAAAGCAAGACAGTTAGTTTTGTATGGGGCATAAAATATAGACATTAAGAATACAGTCTAATTGCTTACCTGACTTTCACGGAATATTACTATGAAATGTAATATTATATAATGTTATATAATATTAAAATGAAATGTTCTCCCAAAAATATGATGTAATTCACCAGCTTTCCCATGATTAACTTTTAAACCCCCCCCCAAAAAAAAACAAAACAAACCCTGGCATATAAAGTAACTTTTTTTTCTCCTTGTGTCACTAGCCTGCCAGTCCAGTAATGGATCTCCTGGGAAGTTCACTTCCAGCAGACCTTTTCCATCCTGCTGCTCCAGCTACCGCTGAACCTGCTTCGCTGTCTGACTGCAGTTCTGCTCCGGAGTCGCTGAGGGCAGCTGCGGCTCTGCGCTGCCCTGCTCACACCTCGTCTGCCTCCAGCCTGCTCCAGGACATGGTCTTGCTGGACCTGGGGAAGCCCAGCAGGTGGGCCGTTGTTTAGTTGCTGCGACGGTGGATATAAGGTTCCACGACAGTTGAAACCCTTTGATTGGGGCACATTAATGAGAAGAAAACCTCCAATAAAACAGGTTCACAACAACCAGCTTATGGTGGTGCCATATAATGTGGCGTGCTGTTCGTATCTACAGCTGTTTTAAGAGAAGCGGTGTCTGAGCTAAGTAACCATGTGTCCTATAACTACCTCGTCCTTCACTTTACTGTCATTTCTATTAATCGTTTAAATTAGCATCAATATTAAATGTCATTATAAAAAGGTTTTCACCCACCTAAAGTCCATGTAAGTGCGATGTGACAGTAAAACTGACTTGATTTGATCTCTGGGTCTTTTGTAGTGTCCCATGCTGAATCTTGTTATATATGCCTGGTTACAGTGGTCCAGCAAGCCTGAGCAGCAGTCTACTGTCTATGGGTGAAGGCAGCACCAGCCTGTCCTCTTTACCCAGTGGGGTGGGTGGAGCTCTTCCTGCACTGCCCTGCACTAAAGCCCCAAACTCCAGTGTTTACCCAGACAGCCCTCTGCTCCAGCCCTTCTCCTCCCCTCTGCTGGCCAGGAAAGGAACTGCAAGCCCACCGCCTGACCCCTCCTTGGCCAACGTCTTCATCCCACTGGATGCCATTAGACCCAGTGAGTCCAAAGATAACAGGTTGAAGTAATTAAGTTAGATTAGATTTGTGCATGTGTGTATTGCATCCAGAAAGAAAACTGAATGTGGTGCAGCCGAAATCAGATTTGGGTTAATGGGAAAAATCACATTTACTGACAAGTGTGGAATTATTTAAGATAATCTTGCCTTACATATAAATTTGAATAATTAGCACTGATTTGAAAATGTTAATATTGCAAAAGAGTCTTGAAAACCTACAGATAATATTCTCAGGTAGAGAGAGTCCTGTGACGGTCTTTGACAAGGATGGCGTGTGTGTCCTCCTGCACTTCGCCTCCGACTGTCCTCCTGGACGACCTGATGTGCTGGTCATGGTGATATCCATGCTGAACACAGCGCCTCTACTGGTGAAAAATGTGACACTACAGGCAGCCGTGCCAAAAGTATGTAAGAAGGGGAAGGGGGTTTGCTAAACCATAAGATTGTATTCCATCCTCAGTCAGTCTTTATGGGACTGTTTACTGTGACTGGTGTACTACTTTATAGATCAGCCAGTGTTCTGGTGATTCCATTTGTCTGTTAGTTGTGATGTCTTCTGCCTCTGCACTGGTGTACTTTTAACAGTTGACAACAGCCAATTATAATAGTTGCTTATTTTGCCCCTTATATAATGTTTTCTTTGAGGCTTAAAGTAAAAGAATTTTCCCTTTCTCTTCTTTTTTGACACTTGCGTATGTTAACTGGGCATTTCAGTAAATAATTATAATTAAAGATTCTTTTTCAGTAATGCATCAAGTAAAGTAAAGAAGTCTCAGAGAGCATAACTCAGTGACATGACGAAGGATAACTTTACTATTCTGCTGTCTGGGTGGGAAGAACGCCAGAGTTATCCTTCATCGGTCCGTCAGTTAATCCAGTGCTAGCCGTCGTCAGACCTGTCTGTTGGGCGGTGTGTTCAGCCATCCTGTGACAGCAGCTTGAAAAGATGTGGTGTCTTCCTGTGATGCTGAGGAGGAAGCGCATACACACCCTCCTACGCTGGGAGACCTAGTTTGTGGGATAGGAACTGGTAAACGAATAATTATGCAGAAAACTGGGTAAAAATAAAAACATTGATGCAAATGGGATGCATCTCAGATTGCTGTGTGAACTGTGTTTTGGCATTGCTATTTTACACTGGTGCATTAGTAGCATTAGTGTTCCTTTAAATACTGGGACTGGGTTCATTCTGGACGCACTCATTTGTTCTTCATATCTGTGGGTCTCTGATTGACAGTCTATGAGAGTGAAGCTGCAGCCGCCCTCAGGCACGGAACTGGCACCCTTCAACCCCATACTGCCCCCTAGTGCCATTACACAAGTCATGCTGCTGGCCAATCCACTGAAGGTAAGCACCAGCGCACAAAGAGGAGGAGCTCCCCAAATGGGAATTTTTCCAGAGTCCAACATGTTACTGTTCTCAGTTACGTTTGCTTACACCAGTAGGAAATAGGATCAGTGAAGTTGGCTGTGAACGCATTGAAAAGTACTTGCTTATTTACGGGGTGAAACTCCAAACATCAAATCCAATACTTTGGGGGAATCTTCCTGATTAAGCCTGTAAAATATTTTGAAAAACTGGAGCTTTAAAAGTTGAACAGAATGACAACTGGTGTTTCGAAAATGTGAAGTACAAAGTATTCAGTCCTCCACTGATTTCATGGTTGTGCAACCCCCAACCTAATGATCATCATAGATTCCTTTTTAGTCATTAAAGAGCTATAAAAAAAACAACTTTTTAAATAGATGTTTCCATGCAAGATAAAATGTATGCAAGCTAATAAAGAGACAAATGGGTTGAAGTGTTTTAAAACTTTTCTTCCACATTGTTGTTTTGACATTTCCCAGTTTTCCAGTACAATTACAACTAATTAAGATTATTTAACACTGCATTTTTGTTTTATTTAAAGTGGCAATTCAAGAATTTTAGAAAAATTCACAGATCAGCTCATCTCCACATATTCTCCACATTGTCAGTATTATCAAAATTAGCCACATTGGATATTATATAGATGGGATAACCAATGTAATTTATTTTGTTCTTAGGAGAAGGTGCGGATGAGGTACAAGTTGACGTTTGCCCTGGGTGGCCGCCAGTGCACTGAGACTGGGGAAATGGATACGTTCCCTGTGGTGGATAGGTGGGGCCGGCTTTAGATTCCTGTGAAACGCAGATCCCAAGCCCATCTGTCAGAGATTCAAACTTCTGCAGAGTTCAGCTACACCCTAATACAGCCAATCCGGGTCTTCAGAAGAATCCAGTATTAGAGCCAGGCATGTTAGATTAGGCTGTTGAATTAAAATGGGCAGGGCAGTAGATCTGCAGGAGCAGGTCTGTGTTGCCCTCAACTCTCTTTTACCTAATGCACATGTTAACTCTCTGTAAAGGGGAGTTTTGTAGCCTAGTGTACGTTACAGGACGTTTGCCTCTGAAAGGGCCCTCAACCAAACTGTACAGTAAGACGCGTGGGGAAACCGTAGCAATAATAAAAATAATTTGTATGACGGGATTTTTGCTTCTGGGCTTTTATAAAATCAAGATCTGTTCAGGATTTATTTCAGTCAAACCCCCTGTCATTAACCAGTGTGTGTCTCATTATCATAGTCCATTAAGTGCTATCAGCATTGATTTGTTACTGTGAACATCTGAGATTATGAATCCCATCTCTCTTTAGAAGTGGAAAATGAAGCAGAGTATGTTGGGGATGAACTTGCTGCCTTTTTTTTTTATTTACTGAAAACGAATTCGAGTGAAATACATTTTTGGACTAAGTTAAATATTTATTTATTACAGTATGGTATCTGGCCATAAAACTTTATACCAGCATGTTAACTTTTTAATTTGACCAGACGGTTCTCCAGTTACTGCCTACTGTTTGATTGCTTCAAGTGTTTCTCTGTATTTATTTAATGTGTTTAGAAATGCGTGTTCTAGAATTGATCAAAGGTAATTATTTATGCTGTCAGATTTGGTTTGTATTAGTGCTACTGCTATGTACTCTGGTTCATTTGAATGGCTGGAAGCATTTCCTGCAGTCTTTTTAGCTTTTGATTGTGTATCTTGCAGTATGAACGTTTTTAATGTTACATGTGAGTAAATGAGAGAGTGATGTGTGAATCAGGATTGCTGTCTGTCAGTTTGACTGCGTTTCAGAGCACATGGTTCACATACGTAGTCCTTAGGAATTAGTGGTCCGTTTTTGGTTTTCACCATCAAATTAATATTTGGAGACTACCTAGATATGCATAGCTTTTAGGCGTTTGAAAACACAATAAAAGCCTTTTTGGATATTCAAGCTGGCATCTTTCTTTATCTAGTATGTCGATTTGAATGGCAATTCACGATTGAGCTACACTTAAGATTTAAGTTGCGCTTTAAATACAACTAGCGATTGAATGCAGCAGCCTTGGAGGTGACGTCATTTCCAGCGACATTACGTACAAGGTTGGTGAGGGAGAAACGCAGAGACAACAGCAATGGCAGACGAGAAACCCAAGGTGAGAAGCTATAGAAAAACTGCCATCATATGTGTTGTTATCTATAATTATTGAACCGTTACGTGTTTATTAAAGCGCTATACTCGGTTCATCTGTTTAATAGCTTGTAAAGTCATGCAATTCGTCGTATTATGCTTTTCAAAGTATGTTGCTAATTAGCTAGCTAACAGTGTTTGGGCCGGCTAACTTGCTAGCTTGCTAACTACAGTGTATTACAGCAAATGTAGCTAGTTACCTTTCAATTTTGGCATAATTCCTGTTTCTAATAAGCCGTGTCACCGATAAAGTTTTTAATGCTCAATTGATTTTGTACGTTGCAATGTGGGATACATATTACATTTTCTTTTTCTTTTTTGTTGCCCAAAGCAAGACCGATCTGCTCAAAACATAGGTTATTTCCCGGCTCTTGATATTTGGTTTAGTGTTTTAAGTTGTACATTTATTTGTTAAACCTTTGACCATTACTACTACACATGCATAGTTATCCTCAGCGAGTTTGGTTGGCAGCTTTCTTGCAGTGGTTGTATTGTTTTAACATCTGATTGTAATATGCGTCTATTTCACGATGCACACTTGCACCATATCTCGGCTTCATGTTTTTCTTAATCATGTTGCTACGTATGTAATACACATTAGTTGTTTAGGAACCAAGACCTCAACTTCAAGATTTGGAAAATTCTAATTAATTTTGTCAACTAATTCAAGCATTGAGGATACTGGACCTCTATAGATTTTGTATACAAGATAACCTGAGACTACTGGTTTCTTCATAGGGACAGACTTGGACTCCTCACATTTATTTCCTGTTACTCTGTTTTTTTAGGAAGGAGTGAAGACTGAAAATAACGAGCACATAAATCTCAAAGTGGCTGGACAGGATGGCTCAGTGGTCCAATTTAAAATCAAGCGGCACACTCCACTCAGCAAACTGATGAAAGCTTATTGTGAAAGACAGGTAAGAGCGCCAGGTTTAGTTGCCCCTTATCCCTGATTTATTTATCATGGATTCCTTAATAAAAAGTCAAGAGACCTTTTAATTATGGAGCAGAATGGGTTGTATCAGAGAAAGCAACTCCTTAGAAGAGTGTCTTCCAACCCAGTGTATATGTGTCAGGGGATCCTAGGTGATTCAGTTTCCCAACAAATCTGATCCAAGCAGGCAAGAATAACGAATGGCTGCTTTATGTATGTCAGAGATTGAATTAAACCACTTTCATAGGTCTCTGAAGACACCAATGCTTGCACTACAGCACTAGATGCTGTATTGAAAATACAACCCTATCTGACTGTATTGTGGTCTGAGTTGGCATCATTCAGTGACCTTGCAAGATGAGCAAGGCTTGTCTGATGGCGATCAAAGAACAAATGAACAGTGAAACTAATAGTACACTCTGTGATTGACCTTTTTACAGGGGCTTACAATGAGGCAAATTCGTTTCCGATTTGATGGACAGCCTATCAATGAGACAGACACTCCTGCTCAGGTATGACTTGGTCTGCTTCCAGATCCGACATCCTGATCCTACGTCATTTTATACCGATGTTTCTAGTGCTGATGGCGCATATTAAATAATGCAAAGTATGGAATAAGGCTTGCGCTTCCTTTTGACAGTTGGAAATGGAAGACGAAGACACAATTGATGTATTTCAGCAGCAGACGGGAGGCGTAATGTAAAGAAGCAGTAGCTACCTCTCTCTCACCCCTCCACCTTCCCCTCCCTGCTCCACCACCCACAACCTGCTCCTCCCTGCTGGAATCCTGCGTGTGCTTACCAGCTAATCACCATGCCAAACCTGCACAGACTGAAATGCCTGCTAACAGTCTCACATACAGACAGTGTTTACCACCCCCATCTCTCTCTCTATCTCTCTCTCTCTCGCTCTCTGTTTTTATTATGTAAATCCGTCTTCAAGTCATGCATTTCAAACTATGTGGACCTAAGAGGAAGAAATGCTAAAATGCTGTCAATTGAGGTGTTTTAAGTTTGTTTTTCAGGTAGTACCAATGATGCTCAAGGCTAAAGTACAGTTTTTTTGTGTTACTTACAACAGTTGGCTTTTGTATCTTTTATATATGTTGTAGTTCTCTTTTGTACCCAGCCAATTTTATTCAGTCACATTTACAATGTGAAGTGTTGATAAAGTAGTTTTGTGTTTAAATAAAACCATTGTATAAAATTACCCAAGGCATGGTTGAATTTTCAGTACACAGGTCAAATCTTAATATGCCTTTTAAACATCTGCATAAAATTTTTTTTTTCTTCATTTGCTGAGCTGTTTACAAATGGCATTATCTCGTTAAGGTAAATATTTGCGACAAGAGCTCAGCAATGATCACGTATGTCACTCTGCTACAGTTTGTACGAAAAAGAACCTTGGCTAGAAGTGCGTGTGTGTATGCGTGTGTGTGTGTGTGTGTGTGTATGCATGCATGCATACACGTGTGTGTGTATATATATTATACACGTGTGTATGTGTATGAGATGTGTGTAATGTGTATTATTTTTATTTATATATATATATATACATATTTTATATTTTTTTTATATATAATATATATATAATATTAAAAAATGTGTGTGTATATGTCGCTTTGGATAAGAGTTACTACCGGATGCTGTAAATCTCAGAATACGCATACACTTTGAAACCCATTTACTTGTAATAAAATTCTGATTATGTTAACTAGTCAGAAATAACGGTGAAAGGATTAAGTGATGAATAGGGTGGAGTGATTCTTTCTCTCCGAAAGGACCGTCAGTCATAGTGCGGGAAAGGATTTTACTCCAGCCAATCAAAACGAGGGAAATTCCTCATTAGTCGTCTCGAGGCTGGGGATGGAAAGGTTCAAACCTCAAACGGCATCCTCAGGACCAGGTTGATGAGCAGTGTTGGGGTTAAGCGTTAGTATGAAACGCTAAAGCTAGACAGGTAGTTGTAGCGATTTGTGTAATTCTACTTTGTGTCAAGTAGCTAAATTGCCGTTTTCGTCTGAGATACTAACCATTTGAAATGACGACCACTACCACTTTCCAAGGCATGGATCCGGAAGCTAGGAGTAGCTCCAGGTAAAAAAAATGTTAACGCTAACGTTTAGTAGCTTGGAAGTGCTAACATGCATATTGTGGGTGGACATGTTTTTAGTTATCTATCTCAGGAATTATGATGGGCAAATATTGGCAGGGCATATATTTTCAAATAAAAACCGAGCAGCATCGACCAATTAAGCTTCTCAAACGGTTCATTGTTACTGCTGCTAGCTGGCTAAACCCCAGGGCGCCAGCGAGAGGAACTGGTTTGAGAATACTAAGCAGAATCAAAGATGCTAGCTGGTGTTCTGACTGAATGACTGCAGTAGGTGGCCTTTTTACTTAGCCTAACAAATTCAAACGTTTACTTTTCGTATTAAAAAAACAGAACAAACGGTAAATTAACCGATACAATTTGGTCTCTGTTGCATGTATAGTTTGTCGTATTGTTAGCGTAATATGTTTCCCATTGTCCACGCTCCACGCTTTGCCACTGATGCTGCTGTCTGCAGCGTTGCTTCCCCACTCTTAGACATATAGCTCGTGAGCTTCCATCTAATGTTACCTTTCTGTATTTGGAAGCGTCATAGTTCCGTGTCTCCGTAATAAGGAAGTAAAATATTTTACCGCCTGTCTACCTAGCTAAATTGAAATGACTCCATCGTTTAAGACGTTTTTAGACACTACTACATTGCAAGTGCTTGTAATTTTGTGACTGGGTGGGGTTCTGCCTTTGTCGCAAGCTGGTGTTCTACCAGGCATCATTAGCTTGTCCTCGGCGTACTAATGGCCGACCTTATTTGATAAAGTGATGGATCTATAACTACAAAGGAATGCAGTCACAGGAGAACGGCATATTTATCTTCGTCATTTGTTTGATTGGTTAAATCTCATCGCGGTTTATCTCGGCGATCGCGCTGCGCGATGACAGGTGCGGTGACAGGTGATACGTCTCCGTTTGCCCTAGCACTTAGTGTGTTAATCTACTACGTTTACATTCATGCATTTTGCTCAAAGATCAAGTGCATAAATAAACAATGCCGTCTGTAAGTATTGCCATATTGGTACTGTTCTAAGGGCGTCATTCTTATTTATTTAAATTATTATTTAGATAGATTTGGAAGTTGTTTTTTCAACATATTTTTTTAATTTTTTTTTCTTGATCCATCTTTTCACTTCTCTCCTAAGTTGCATTGTATTTGGTGTTCATTCATTTGCACAATGGATCAACCAGGTTGGGAGAGTGGAGGTGTGTAACATTGCAGGGAGATCCCTGGGCATCACACAGCCAGACATGGGACCAAATGTTTGGGTTTCCCCGGTTTCTTCCAACCTGACTCAACTGTCTGTACAGTTAGCACAGTAACACTGACTTTTGGGGTTGAATGTCCATGTGCCCCTCTGACTCTCTGCTCCAGAGTGCTTCGTCCACCGGGTGGGGGCTCGAACATTTGCTTCGGTACAGATGAGGAGAAGCCTGCAATCCGCAAAAACAAAATGGCTTCCAGCATCTTTGCAGAGCCTGAAGATCCTCATGCTCATCGAAGGAACAATCCACCAGGTAGGTGAATGTGACAGGGGTGTAGTCCTGTCCCTTGAGGGGGGGGGGGGGGGACTGCTGCCCTTGGAACCAACTTGTGCAGATACGCACCGGTCCCTGTGTCATTCTGAACATGTGCTTGATTGTATGTGCCAGTCCAGGTAGTTCCATCATGCTGGTAAGAGCTCTGATGGGTGTGAGTCTATCTGAAAGTCTGTTTGAAATTCTCTCTTGCATTTTTGTTTGAAGTTCTGATGACTAGATTTTCTCTATACATCTACTCTAAAACTATCTAGATTTACATATACTAAAATTACATTTGCTAACTATTTTAAGTCTTGGTAGTATAGGATGACACACCTGATGTTTATTGTTATAAATAATGCAGCCATTTAGCCCATTAAGTTGCCATATAACATGCATGTTTTTTGAATTGAGCATTAGTGCTTTGACTTCTAGTACTGATATCACTAAAGGATGAAATATGATGTAAGCATCCCAGTCATTCCATGACCCTAAACCAGTTTTCTTATGTGATTTCATAGTAATATATGGGGAAATGTATACACTGAATAGCCACTTTATTAGAGACACCTGCCCTTTCATGATTGGCGCTTTCCTGTAACAAAATTAGACATGTGACCTTGGAATTTTCGTTGGATCAGGTTCAGTGTAAATCCACATTAGAATGGAAAAACCAAACAACCTGATGAATTTCAAACATGGTGTGGTCATCAGTGTTGGCCTTACCAGGGACAGTGCTTCAAAAACTACCAATCTTGTGAAGTAGTGTCGACGGTATGGAGAGAATGGTGTGATCAAGGATAAATATCCAGCAAAAGGGTATCCTGTGGACATAAACAACTATGATGTCAGAGGAGGATGTCAAGAATTGTTCAGACAAACAGGTAGTGCCCAGCGAATCAAATTGCAGCCGAATACCATGCTAGTGCTCCAGCTAATGTATCCGAATGCGTTGTTCTTTAGTGCAGATGGGCTGTAACAGCAGACAATCAGTTAGCGTGCCACTGCTGTTTAAGGAGAACCAAAAGGCAGGAGTCGAGCAGGGGAAAAATTGGATCGCTGAGCAATGAAAAAACATCGCCTGGTTAGATGAATACAGATTTCTGTTGCTCCATTCTGATGGAAGGGTTGGAATTTGGTGCAAACAGCATCAATGGATGAGCTCTTCCTTTTAGGCGTGAACAGTTTAGGGAGGTGGATGTGCTGGTGTGGGAAATGTTTTCTTGGCACACCTTGGGTCCCCTGATACCTTTTGGATGGACGTTTGAACAGTAGGGTTCACCTGAACTTTGTGGCTGACCAAGTTCATGGCAGAACTTGTAGCAGAAGCCACTTTCAATGCAAAATGCCACAAGGCTTGTAAAGTCATGAACTGACTCCAGGGACATGATGGTGAGTTTTCCTTGCTTCCCTGTCCTTCACAGTCCCCAGATCATAATTTTATAGATCATCTCTGGGATTAGGTAGAACAGGCATGCCACTACATCCATCTTAAATGTGGTAACTGCGCAAAGCTATCCTGTCTGCATGGGCCAAGATTCCTGCAGAACATTTTCAACATCTAGTAGAATCTAGATGCCACGATGAATTGCTGAAATTCTGGAGGCTAGATGGGGAAGCTTTCTAATAGATTGGCTGTTCTCTGTTTGTGTATGGTGTGTACTCACACACATATTAGCTGGGCCACCCAGTGGAGGATGGGTTCCCTTCTGAGTCTTAGTCCTCTCAAGGTTTCTTACTAATCCCCATCTAGGGAGTTTTTCCTTACCACTGTTGTCTGGCTTGATCATTAGGGACTTGGACCCATGCGTTTGTAAAGCTGCTTTGTGACATGTGTTGCAATAAGTGCTATAGAAATAAAGTTGACTATGACATGCACGCATGCATACCCACAGCTCTGAAAATTTTTTATAAAACACTGAAATTATTAGTTTTGCTAGTTTTACTATTTATATGCAAATGTTTGGGTAAAATTTCATATTCACATTCCATAATTTACTGGCATTTCTCCTAATTTCTCCACCAGTGTTTCATGTTGCTCATAAGATTTGGTTGAGGTGATTGCCCTCATCAGTAGTAGGGCATAGTAGAATGAGGTGTGTTTTATGTTTGAATTCAGCGGAAATTTTGCAGCACCCCCCCCCCCAGCACATATATATCTTTAATTTCAGAAGCACTTGCCTTGCACAGCTGATGAAGAATCTCTTTTTGAATGTCCGGTTGCTCTGGAAACGCGTGTGCATGTGTCACTACAGTTCAACTCGAAAGCCACATTACTCACCGCTACGACAGGAAGGAAGACTCCAGAAAAAAGAGGAGGGGAACTGTGTGTATCCATTTACAGTGACTGGTGCATAAACATAAAACCATAGACGCTCGTTCTCCTGACATAAACAGTGATTCAGAAAGGCAGCGTGTGTACGACAGTAATCATTACTGCTGTGTGCATTCAACCTGATGCAAATTTCATCTGTTCTTAAGTAAGCAAGCATCAGCTAGCTCATCCGGATGGGGCGTAGATTATAGCAGGGGATTTTAAATTAAGCATACTTCAAAATGGTCATTCCCACGTTTTGTACAGTCCTGGATGATGATAGAGGTCCAAGCACTCCTGAGAGTATTTGCTTTCAGGATGGGGCAGGAGGCCCTGTACAGTACAGCAAGGGCAGAGCTGAAGAGAGCCATAAAAGCTGCCAGATGGACTTTACAAGAGAAAGGTGGAGGGCACCTAGCAAATAACAACTCATGACAAGTGTAGGAGGAATTAAAACGCCTCACTAACTACCAGCTTCTGGAGGTGACACTCAGGGCAAATGTCTTACAGGCAGAGGAATTAAACCTCTACTTTGCCTGCTTTGAGGCAGGACCCAGTATAACCACCACTCCATCTTGGATCAAGACTGAAGGCAGTCATATAGGCATTACAGGAAAGTACCTGGTAAAGTACTTAAAGCTTTTTGCTGTCCTCAAACAAAAACCTCTCTGATGTATTCAGACCCATTGCATTGATATCAGTTGTCATGAAGTGTTTTGAGAGACATTAAAGACTATTGTATAATACCGGCGGGCCAGCTCCAATAGTAATTTGATATTGCCTCGTGGGCCAAATATAATTACACTGCGGGCGAAATTTGGCCCGCGGACCAGAGTTTGACATCCATAATATGGTGCAATCTGGGACTTCACTAAGAATGCTCTTTTTGATTATATCTCTACTTTCAACACAATTATTCCTAATATTGTTTGTACAAACTAACTAACTTCCACCATGATATGTGCCTTGGTCAAAGATTTTCTTACAAAGGGATGATGAGAGGGGTAATAGTAGTCTTTCTTACACTCAGCGGCTCCCTTCAGGGCTGTGTGATGAGCCCGCCCCTGTATGTCATTTACACCCATGACTGTACCCCCATTCACCCCACAAATGCAATAATCAAGTTTGCTGGAGAGGATGAGAGCCTACAGGTGGAGGAGGTGCAGCGGTTGGTGGGGTGCGAAGAGCAACGTGTTTCTCAATACATGGAAAACCAAGGAGATGGTCGTGGACTTTGGAAGGTATAAGGCAGTACCTGCACCTCTTAATATAAATAGTGTGGACAGAGTCACCACCTTCAAGTTTCCTGGGAACCTGTATCTTGGATGACGTCTGGTCAGCAAACGCAACAGTGGGGATGAAGAAGGCACAGATTCCACTTCCTGAGGGTTCTCAGAAGGAACGGACTGGAGCAGAGGCTGTTACTAACATTCTACCATGTTAGAAGTCGGCACACATCTTTCACCATCTCTGTGTGGTATGCAGGCCGTACAGAGGTAGAGAAGACCAAGTTACAGAAATAATTAGGACGGCAGGAAAAATTAATAGTCTCCCCATCATCTTCCCTGGATGACATCGCTAGATCTCTGTGCCTCTCTAGAGCAGAAAAGATCACCTGTGACGTCCTCCATCAGGACTCTAAATATGGACTTTACACACTACACCAACAGCATACGTTGAATGAGCCATCCTGTATTTACAATATACTCAGCTGCCCAGTTCTATACTTCCTTCAGACACACACATTTACCCATTACATTGCACCTGCACTGCCGATCAGTCCTTAAACCATAAAATCCATACTGTCCTCCATCAGGCAACTAAGGCTTTACCCAGCTCCACTGGCACCACTAATACCATCTTAGTGCTACAGATTCCATCAGGATTTAACACGATGGACCTAACGATCTACTCACCTGCCCAATCATCAAATTGCTTGAGGGACTGAAAAACCTTCTCCACTTCCATCTTCGTTTTATTTCTCCTCATACTTAGATACTGACTAGTCCCATCAGCTACTTCTGATGATTTCTTCACAGCCATCCTTAGCATTTGGCCTCTAAATCCAAATTCCACAAGCAAGAATGTGTAAGAATCTTCCTAGTGCCTGTACCTACTGGCCTAAAACACACCTGCCATGCATGTTCTCTTATTTCAGCTTCTTCTGAAAGCTTCAACTACAGTCCTCGATTAATATCGTTAACTCTATAAAATAATCTGTTTATTTTGAACGCATCATCATTAATGCAATGCACTGTGGGGACCTATAGTTTTCTGCCTATATCCACTAACAGTTTCCAATATTGCGCTTCAACCCGTTTCCTGAAATTAATAGCCTGTTGCTTGCAAGCCACTACACTGCCCCTTATACACAAACCTAACGTCCAAGGTTTTGCATAGTTGGAAGAATATTGTAAGTTGGTCCAAGCAAATATTTCTCACACCCATGGCCCATAATTCTAGCCGGGGGGTCTCCGCTTTTCTAAATTCTCCCATATTGACCATTGTTGCTTTTGCCTTGTGAGGCTGCTGATGCACACTGCACGTCCTTTTCATGCTCACAAATAAAACTAGTAATGTCACCTTCTCTCTGATGATGTGGCCTTACCGAACACTTTCTATGAGTCACATGTCCCAAGCTCTGCTCTACATCTTTGCACCTGCCTTATCACATTCTCCAGTGCGCTCTTGGCTAAATCCATCGCATCTAACACATTTTTGTGCCGGGTGCAACTGCTTTCATCTCTGCATCCTTAGACTCCAACAATATCATCGTGTGACTTAATCATAAAAGCTTGTGGTACCAAGCCAAATCCATTAGCCAAGTCTATAATAGTACATGTAGGCCTGTACTCTCACTGTCTGAAACATTTGCACTGATTAACTTTTGCAGTAAGTCACTGTGCGATCACACTAAAGAAAATGTTACCTTCCACATTAGGAAGGCTTATAGGTTGACACTGCACACAGCATACTTCTCTTTTGGTATAAGAATACCTCCTGCTCTTTTACACTCCTTTGAAATAATCGCTTTCCACACTCTGACCATCATCTTCCATAAAAAACTTAATCAGGTGTGCTTTTATACTTAAGGACCTAGTGCAGAATCTGCCTTTGCCTGATGTACATGTGACTCATTCCACGGGGTTAACATCCATTTGTCACCCATTGGTGGAGTATCTGATGGTAGCTCCTGCTCCTTTACCATATTCTTATCAGAATACACACTACAGAAATGCTCCACCAAGTCAGTCTTTCCAACTTTTAGCCTCCCAGATTTTTCCTTATTAAATGTCTAACTTGTATGAATCTAGAAACAATGCTGCTTCGAGACCCCTTCTCTCCTCAGTACCTCGACCTCACCATTGCTCTGCTGCTTTTTAACTGACCTTAACTTCTGAACAAGTGTATATCTCCATCTACCCTCTCAACTTTATTATGCTTTGTCTTTCTGCAAAATACCAAATCTTGCCATTCTATACTCATAAATAACCTTACCTAGACTGTTCATTTACTCTCTGCTGTTTGCTTCAAACCACCAACTTATACCTTTTTCAGGTCAGAAAACAAGACTTCATAGATCAGAGCTTTTGGCACGTGGCCATTTAACCTTTTACTTTCTGCCCAATGCCTTCTGCTTACTGCAACTGTTTCATCTTTTGCTTCTCTCCACTGTTCTCATCTTCCCGTATACCTGTGTTGTAATTCTCCTACATTGTGGCAGAGGTCTTGGTAACTGCTAGTAAGCTCTTCATATTAGGCACATCCCTTTGTCTGTATTTTGATGAATTAAGCCCACCTCCAGAAAGTGCAGCAGTATGGTATGGTGGTCAGACCAACCCCTGTCCAAGCCCACTTTTAAACCACACATTTATCATTTATCACCTCTTTAAAGGTAAACCCTAACCGGCTTTCATGGTGACTAACATGGCGTACCCAGACCACTGACAATGGGAATGCATGCTTAGTGCCTTCATATGGCCTTTATGCAAAAGCACACATTGAATTAAACTCCCAATATTTAAAATATGCATGTGCTTCCTGCTATCTTACCAGCTGGTGCAACTGTACATTTTGTAAAACGAATTTGAACAAAATATTAATGGTGTTTGTGCCAGTCAGTGCTTTCAATGGTGCGGCATTTGAACAACCTGCTGATGGAACATATAGATCAGCCTGCAGCTTCACAGCTGCCCACTTTTCTTCAGCGTTTGGTGCCTGTTGGTTTCATCAGTTTTGCATCCAGAGTACCATTAACCCAATCCTAAATTACATTCAGAATAGGGGGAAGAAACACTCTTAATCCATTACTCTTAATGACAACTGTACAAAACATGATGGTGTATTGAACAGGTGTGAGCAGGCTTCATCAGTGGCAGGTGTTAAATGATGACGGATTCCAATTGCTGTTTCTCTGCATGTTATTTGTGTCTCAGGTGGGAAGCCCACAGGTGTGCTCTGTGGGGAACCTTCGGCACCACTGAGGAGGTGTGCCCCTCAACTTACCAGTCAAAACGATGCCACACCTGCCACAGACGAGTCTTCATCTGTGGTGAGAGAGGAAGTTCACACTTTAGCTTCAGGACTACATGGAATTGTTAGTTGTAGCTGGACAATGACATTGTTTGTTACTTTTTTCACAGAATGGTGACAGTGGCAAAGTGAGTGTTGGTAAGTACCTTAAAGGGAGTTGTATGTAAGGAACAAAAGTTATTTACAGTAGGCTGTGTACTAGAGTGAGGATGCACTTTGAAATAATTAAAATGAAACTGTACAGGATGGGTGATTATTTCTTTTGCTTGAACCGAATAAGCAAATTCATGACCATAGATATGCAGTTTACCCAAATAACTGACAGAGGGAGCACTTTTGTGGCTGTTTCTCAATAAATAATAGTCATCTTTTAGATTGGCGGCACCTCATAGACCTGGACTTTAACTCACTCACTCTTGTCCATATGCTCACTCGCACTGAGCAGAAATTCTTCACTACTTCAAGAGGGCACTACAGGCACTCTAGTAAATTTTGTGTTGGGGGGGGGGGGGGGAAGCCGTGCAGCATGTATGCTTGCAGCCACAAATAAGTATGTCATTATATTAAACAAAATTGCTTAATCAACCGTGCATACTTTCACAGGGAAAATTCAGTAGAGTTGCTCTGGCAGTGGAAAAAACCCCCCAACTGTTTACTTATTTAAATTATTTACTTGAGGAGAATAACATGTTTGTTCACCTGGCTGCTTTTGTAGGGTTTGCTGGTTCAGAATTCTCATTTGCGTGCCTGTAATATGCCTGACACAACGGCACAGCTAACAATGATTTAGTCCCGTCACTATCCAAAACCCAGGGGTTTTACACTTGTACATAGAATCTAGACTGGGCCACTTGGCTGAAGTGAGTCCACTGAGAAGACGTTTGTGGACACATGAGAAGTGTGGTTTACTGACATGCCAATTTGAATAGGTTCTTTATTTTAAACTTGCAGAACTGTAAAATTTAAATGAATACATTTCAGCAGGCTTTTACTTTATCCACATTATTTTCCCAAGTCTACACATATCAGAGGGGTTGTGGGCAAAGAACATAACAGGTTATTGTCAGGGTGGTGCTTTGCAATAATGATACTGTATGTCCGTATCGAATGGACACAGTGGCAGCACTTATCTTTTTGGGTAATGTAAAATTAGAAGAAAAGTAAAACGAAGTTCTGAAAAGCTAATAGGGGTTGTTGTATATGGCAGTACGAGTTTTATATAACTAATCAGATGTTTTTGTTCATTTCTTTATAAACATTCCTATTGTACATGGGGTTTATGAACTTTATAACAATTTTCTGAACAGCAAGTGAAAATCTTACTGGTGATTTTCCTACTATTCAGAGAACACAGAGGATATGGAGACCAACCAGGAGCAGGCAGAGAAGGCGGCCCCACCTGCTCCGGATGAGGGATCTGCAGCCGGGGGTGCCTCTGGCCGCAGGAACCCCCCCGGGGGCAAATCCTCTCTTATCCTGGGCTGAAGAACATCATCTTTCAGCTCCAACGTTCAGAGCCATGTTCACAAAGTATCTTGGAGCACTGTTCTTGCGTCCGATTTGCCTTTGTAGATCAGCTTGACCAGACCCTGTGTGAATGGGAGTGGGGATGGGGAGAGGGTTCTGAACCTGGCTTGATGATTAGGATACTTTGTAAATACAGGCCTAAATCCTGCCTACAGTGTTACCTTGTTCCATGTTTTTTCCCCATCACTATGAGAGTATTACTTGCTGCATTTGTGCAAGTCTGAGGAATTTCTCCCCTTCCTATCTCTCGTCCTTCTGCTCTGTTATTGGATGGTAGTATGGACACGGAATAAACCTGATGCGCATACTCAATAAATTGTTAAACTCACAAAGGGGCTTCTTCCTCAAGAATCTGCGTCCTGTACTGAGTTTCATCTGTTTGCCATGTTTGTATTGCAAGCACTTCTCAGACAGCACAGTTGAACGTGTCGTTGCCCAAACCTGCTATGGAAGGCATGAGGCTTGTTACTGTTTGTCCTGTC
This sequence comes from Sternarchorhynchus goeldii, assembly GCA_028565775.1. Classification (NCBI taxonomy): domain Eukaryota; kingdom Metazoa; phylum Chordata; class Actinopteri; order Gymnotiformes; family Apteronotidae; genus Sternarchorhynchus; species Sternarchorhynchus goeldii. The sequence goes on along the minus strand of JAOXYF010000001.1, from coordinate 14,391,031 downwards.
CCTAGGTGTAAATGATTTTACAGACATTTGTGTTATGAATTTCTAATTACAATAAAAAATTGTTATGAAACTGGAAATTGCATGTGTCTAGAATTTCTGTTTGATGTAATGTGAGGACATCTTGGCTTTTAGGTTGCAGAGATATGGGGAAATATGGATCACTGGGATAACAGCAAGTGAAATAAGCACTAATAATGAAATGCATTTCTGGTGTTAAGTTTAAAGTTAAAAGTGCATAAATTTGTTGAAATGGAGCTAGGAACCAGGATTATTATTAACCAAAACAAGCAGTGAAAATGTACATGTTAACCAAAATAAAAATAAAAACAAATGATTAAAAAAAAAAACCCCACTAATGTTCACTACAACACAAATAAAAAGGATTTTTTTTGTTCTTTAGCTAAGACATTTATAATGGCTTATAATGGCTTAAACAAAACAAATACCCAGGAGATGGCGCTGTCGCTAAGCATCCAACAAAGCATTGGTATTCAAGTCGCTGTCCTCAAGGTCCGAGTTCTACACTTTTTCCTCCTTTCCCTTACCTAAGAATCAGGTGTGATGTCAAAGTGCCCAACCAGTGACATCATGCAGAACTGGATTTGTATTGTTGGTTAAATTAAAATGATGACACCCATAGATATTCTGGTTATATGCCGATAGTTAGATGTAAATGCTTGTATGTCCGTGCTAAACTAAGATCCGTGGTAGGAAAAAACTGTCCACCTCGACCACTGCGATCAATGAACGGGCATTTAAACAACATTAAATATTTGAGGAATTTAATACGGATAGTTTGCAGTGAGTAGCGAAATAACAATATGCGCTTATAGACATATTGAGATTTACATTACTGTAAAGCGTTGCCCTGATCTTAATCCAACTACTCTTCTACACCTAAAAATGAGATGACGAACCACACAACTATGTGGCAGTTGTGAATGCGGTCTGCTATACCAGACCTGATGGAGATACCATTGACTAATCCAAACCTGGAACTCTTTGTGGTCTGACCAGCATTACCCAATCCAGAGATTGGTAAATATCAAGTTGGCTATACCGTGGTCACACCACATGACACATTAACAGCTCAGCCACTTCCTAGCAGCCTGTCTGCTCAAGACACAGGATTACGTATCCTTATTGCGGCCTGTAGAATTGATGAAGGTAAAACAATTTCATGACAAACAGTAGCTTTGGGTGTAGTTCACGATTTTGGCACTGTAGCAAAGATAGATTTTATTTTTCTGATAAAAAATTCTTGGTGAGGTCAAGTTGTCTCACTCCCTTTTGGTCCACTGGACAGACACTAGGGCTAACAACAACAAGGAAGAATTTTGATACATTTATTTCTTCCCTCAGATATAAGATCTATAAATTACTAATTGTGTTTAATGGCGTGTCCCTTGGACCTCAAATGATGTAGGAGTTGGTGTCTGGTTGGGTAGTGGGGTGTAGCTCCTACTATCCTGGCAATTATTAGTCCATTGTTTGTTTTTGTTGTTTTATTCTCTTCATTACATGTTTGTTTTGTTATGTTTTGTTGTTGTTTTGTTCTCTTCATCACTTGGTTATTCGATTGGTCATTTCTAATCATAATTATCTTCATCACATGTTGCTTACTTTATATTCATTGTTCATGAAATTAACTACTAATTGGATTTGTAGAAATCAGATGTGAATCAAGGAGACAGAATACATCAATACCTGATTCGGTCCGAGCGCCCCTTGGAGGTGCTGACCAACCAGCGCCACTCAGAGGAGGCGGCGATGCTGGCAGGGGTGCGTATCCCATTAGGGGAGGACTCTCTGAAACCCCGGAGAGACCCAGGGGACTGCGAGGACTTCTCCGCTTCCGGCGCCGCAGCTGCCAGGCTTTGGGGCATGGCCCTCTGGAGCTGGGGGACTGTGGGGGCTGAAGCCCATGGGGGGAGCCGGGGGCCCCCTGCTCCAAGTCCCGCTCACCATCCCCGTGACCGTTAATGTTACTGTGTTTATGCATGTCCCTGTCTTGCCGTTTTTGTCTGTGCCTGTACCTGTGTCTGTTCCCGTAACGTTGTTTGTGTCTGTCTTTGTTCCCCCAGTGTCGTCCCTGAACCTCTGGGAGAGTCACAACAAACGAAACATCACCTCAAATACAAATGTATAAAAAAACACGCACAAAAAAAACCCCCATTCAACCCAGTGTTAGCTATACACCGTCACACCACAAAGAAAACAAACCACTAATACTATAATTACAGTGCATCCGGAAAGTATTCACAGCGCTTCACTTTTTCCACATTTTGTTACGTTACAGCCTTATTCCAAAT
>JAOXYF010000001.1:14335891-14354955 GCA_028565775.1 Sternarchorhynchus goeldii | reverse complement strand
CACACACACACACACACACACACACACACACACACACACACACACACACACACACACACACACACACACGAGCTCATTCTGTGGAATGTAGCACAGACATGAAAGACACTGTGTGTTCCTACAGATTTGAAATGTTCACATATTCCAGGGTTCAAATGTTACAGGTGTTCTTTTTCAGTTTTTACATTCTCTCATCAGACGCTCAAAGCACGAACCAGAATCGAACCTTTTTCTTGTGGAAAATGGCACCATCTGCTATTAGACACTGAAGAGTTACGATTTCAGTATAAGTTACTGAAAGAGAGGGTGAACACAGGGACAGTGTGTGAGAGAGGGAGGAGGATAGAGGGAGAGAGGGACAGAGAAGATGAGAGAGAGGCAGATAATGGACAGGGCTATAGTGTTGTGGTCACATACACACACACACGCGCGTATACCATCTTGGCTGTCTTCAGAATAAATGGTAAGTAAACAATCAAATCCACAAATCCTTTTTCTAGCACCATACTATTAGCAAAGCACAAATATAAACACATCTACACAAGGCAGTCTGCCTCACAAACTCAATTACCTCTAGTTGTTTGAATGTGTTCTCTCCATTTGAGTGTGTTGTTTTGAGTATGTTTGAATGCCTGTGGACTATATACTTTTCATTTGTTGAGATGAGATGGGGTCAGTAAAATCATACACATGCTTTCCAGACCCCATTCACACCCTCCACTCAGCCTTGAAGTGAATGTTGTAATTTTTCAGTCGAGGTTTATGTATTATAACTACTTAAATCGCTTAACGCGTTAGTGATGCAATGTGTGATATTACACTGCCATCTAGTGGAATTTTGGAGAGTTACGTGACAAATGAAAAAGTGCACTGGCCTATTAGCTCAATTTAAACGTTTTGAATTCTCATTTGTTTAATTATAAATTATTGTCAATGTGTTTTACGTTGTAAAATAAAAATATCCTGTAGGTATTATTATTTTTTAAATATGTAATCCTCGACTAAATGATAACTTGAGACTTGCTTTTGTTGTAGTTGAGAACATGGCACATTGTGAGTTCGCCTATCTGCGCGATCTGTTGATCAGGTGAGCCTGTTTACATTCAAATGAATAGTGAAACTGTCATCGAAGCATAGAACAACATTATATTTTTTCATTATAACATAATGGACAGAACAGTAGACTCAGTTCTCTCTTTCTGTGCCTTTCTGTCTTTGTTCGTCTCCCCCTCTCCTTCTCTCTCTCTCTCTCTCTCTCTCTCTCTCTCTCTCTCCTTCTCTCTCTCTCTCTCTCCTTCTCTCTCTCTCTCTCTCTCTCTCTCTCTCTCTCAGAACTCACATGCAGAACCTGAAAGACATCACCAGCAGTATTCACTATGAAGTTTACCGTGTGCGCAGACTCAACGAAGACAACGCACAGTCCAACGGCGAGGAGAACAGCCATCCCGCCGTCCACGCCAATGGTGTCCCTGCCCACGATGTCCTCTCGCATGAGATGTAGATGTCTGCCTCTCCCTCCCTTCCTCCCGCCATCCTTCCATCCATCTCTCTCTCCATCCGTCGGTTTACCACTCGATCAAACGCTGACGTGAAGCAGAGTTTTCCGCTCTCTCTTTCCAGGATGGAGCCTGTTAGTCATGCTTAACTGCTCCCAGACGTCATGTGACCATGCCACTGTAGAAGCGGCAATGGCTGTCTGCAGTACGAGGCGTTTGGTTACTCCTGTGTAGTTATTCTACTTTTCCAAACAGTGCTTAGATGTTCTGTTAAAGTTTTTCCATCCCTTGCTATCGTGCCTGAACTTGTCCTCCCCCCCCCCTTTTTCTTCCATAAACACATGATGAAATGCTGCTTTGCTTATGGTTATGGTGCCTCGTGTGAGGCTGCTCAAATGTGAGGTCTGTGTTGGGTGTTCAGAGCAGGAATCACTCCTGGTGAGACTCGTGCTGTCAGACTCAGAGAGCGGAGACAGAGGCTTTGAGCTGGTAGTGGCATCTGTTCCGAGTCAAGCATCTGTTCTGTGAATTTTTTTTTTTTTGCATTCTGTATGGGAGAAAATGAGGTGTACAAAATTCCCTGTCCCAAATCAATCTCACATCAGTCTCTCATACCCCTCGCACCCTTCACAATGAATAAAATTAGATAGGGATCAAAAATCTGCCATATTGCTGGTGCACCCTTTAGAGACCTTGAGTAAATGTTGTCTGATCTAGTCACAAAGAATCCTGCATAAGTAGGGTTTATGGGACAGGAGTGAAGTGTTGATTTGGGATGCAGCCCAAGAATAATCTGCACTAGTCATACTAACAAATTAAAGTTAGTAGGAAACAATTAGCCTAATGAAAATGCCATAAAAGTCATTTTGAGCGACATTGGTGTTCTGGGTGATGCATTCTTTGAACTCGCCACAGACACCCTATAGTAATGGGTTAGTGATATTTTGTGATGTTTTGTGACATTTGCTGCGTTTCTCACGTAGACTTGATCTCTTGTCTCCATACTTCATTCATTGCTATTACACTTTGTTACATGTTGAATCTATATGTTACAGGCGTGTCTGTGCATATGTTACAGATCTGTCGGTATGTCGTGTCAGGGGCGTACGTGTTACGGGATTGTCAGGGGTATGTCATACTCTTGGGGAGGGACGTAGGCTTTTTTTTTTGCAGAGGAGGTAAAACATGGAATGGTTCTAGAAGAAGAACCATGTGAAAATTGGAGAACCTTGGAAACCTTCTTTATATATATGTGTGTATGTGTGCGCGCGCAAGTGTTTGCGTGTGCACATGCTTGTGTGTATGTTTTAAACTGAGAGTGTATATTTTTCTGTTGTTAAGTTTTTTTCTGTTGGCCAAAGGCAACCTGCCCATTTAAAATTCAGTGTTCAATGTCATGTTTGAACTCTCCTCCTGTTTTAACCTCGTACTACAAATTTACATTGTTGTTATTAATAGTCAGTAATATTACTCTGTTCATGTTACAATGCAGAGGTATCCACCTCTGTATTGATATAAACCAAATAAATGTCTTTTCATGTTTTAAAAAGAAACCCTATACAGTAATGATTTGTAAAGAAATTACGATGCATCTGTAAGGTGTTTAGATCCAACTGTAACTTCTAAACTGGTGATTTCCCCACAGACAGTAACATCAACAATGTCCTATTATTAACTGTTATTAACTGTTAACATTGTTTTATTTTGGTTGTTTGCCCCCTGTAGTCCCAGACCACAGTAATTTAGCTTTAGTAAATTAGTAAATGCATTATGTATAGTACATGTATTTTTTTTATTATTATTATTCTTGTTGGACTGTAATCCACAGCGATTCAACAAATGCACAGCATATAATGAAAATGATCTGAACACCAGCTATTGACTGAATACATAATCAAATATGAAGCAGTAAATATCTAATTGACTTTGGCCACATTCCATACATAATATGTCTCATGACTTTTCGGAATGGACAGTAGAGCGTTGCCTCACGCACGTGTGTGAAGCAAGCTTGGGTCAGTGCCCAGGCTCACAACACAGAAGTACAGGCACAGTGGCTTTAGGCCAGCAGTCTCGTCCCATTGCTGGAATGCAGACTCTGCCTGTGAGAGAATGTCGCTGGCCCTGCATGTAGCCTGGGTTTGGCATGTACGTGTCTCTGCGCTACGGTGGCCCAAAATTCAAAGGCCAAAAAAGGTTTTTTTTAAATCGCTGTACGTTTAAGCAAACTCTCTAACTTTTCACACTGTGCTGAAACAAAATACGCCAGCATCATAGGGACTAAACTCCCGTTATACAATTTGTCCTTGGAAATCCTACTGCAATAAACCATGCAGCCTGAACCACAGAAACAGAACACAATTTGCACGAGCTAAGAATTTTCGGATCTGTTTGGTTCTAAGATCCAACGGTATATATTGCAGCTCAAGTGGGTGGAGCCTGTTCCTTCATTTTGAAGTGAAGTGGAATCACAGCATGCTGTTTCTGCATCAGTGTTGGTCTTCACTGTGTTGTCAAGAATGCCAGTCAAAATGTGTGAAAGCTGATTGTAGATCAGCAAGAAATGCTGTCACTGATATCAAAGCCCTTCACCTACTTAACCTGTTGTAAATGTCTTGCCTGAATCAATTAGAACTAATCTTACATTACTACGTCACCTCATTAAAGACTTAAATTCAAGAACCCTATAGCCACAAACATTCCAGAGTTGACAGGTGAGAGACTTTCCAACAATAACACTGCTATGGATAAACCAGCAGGGGTGGGGCTTGGGTGTGAGGGTTGGTGGAGAAGGTGTGGGTTATGGACTATAATATCACATATCACTATTTTCTAACAGATATGCATTTTGGTGTTTACCATTCATCTCATTCTGCCTTCCTAGTGTCAAGAGCCATAAATTATTTAACTCAGCATTACTAATTTAATTCATAAATTACAGACAATCACTATACAGAAATGTAAAAAATATAATGGATGCATTCAATTACTGTTATCGAATTCAACTGATGTAATTTGAAGAAATAAAATTCAATATTTTATACCATGCAACCTCTGTTTTTGCTTGTTACTATCAATTATTAGAGACTCTTAGTTTCCATTTAAGCACTTCATTGTAAACTCTTACTGGGCAGTGAAGGGGCTGAGATCATTCCTGAGAGACAGAGAAAAACTTTGTTAATGAGTTCCTTTTGAGAAATTGTCACTGAAATTCAAAAGCTCAAAACACTGCATGATGCATAATCGCCAGAGAAATCTGCGAGCAGGTGTAAATACAGAAAAAAAAGTTCAAGGAAATGTCAAAATGACTGACAGAAAATGTGATTTCATAAAGAAGGCTTAAAACGAGTTCGATAAAATTCTGCATTATAGTTCACCATTTAAAATTAATATTGATAATGCTGTCAGTTTGCGAAAATCCATATTTGTCTTTTAGTTCTTTATAATGTAGAAGGTCACAGTAAAAAGCTCTTCTGCTTTCAGGAGAGGGAGAGAGATACACAAAGATGGGGGATTTGATGGAAGGGTTGGACAGACATGAGCAACTATAGGCTACTTGTGAGCTGTATGGAAAGACCATCATACATTAAGTACCTGGTTTAAAATAGCAAAAGTCGCTTCCTTGATATTTATTTTTTTAACTTTATGGAAAACTAAAAGAAAGTTTAATATTGATTTAACAGATTGTAACAGTGCAGTTCCTTGTCATTAGTATGAGTCCACCCTGTTCCAATATGCAAATACAGGTCATGTGTGGATCAGACTGATACTGTCTAGCCAGCAAGCAAAGATCCTGATGTTATTTGGCTCAGTAGCTTCTTGTTAGCTGATGGCCTGTTGACCCTACAATTAGGTGGGTAGAAGTGCAGGTGTGATATGTATTAAATAAGTATTTCTGTTGTTTAAAAACAATGAAACCGCTGTGCCAATTCAGTTCAGTTTGTTGGCATTCATGCATGTACAGGTGTGTACAGCACAAAAAAAAGTGGTTTGGCAAACCTCTGGTGTGGACATACAACATTTAGTACAAGTGAGTAACAGTACACAGATACAGTTTAAACAAATAAGTCAAGTAATTTATTATACTATATATGATCTTGTTCTCATATCAAGTTTTAAATGACTTTAAACATGTATCACTGAATCTCATGAACTCCAAAATCTACATCTACATAAATGCAAAAATCTACATGTATTCATCCTGTCTGTGTTTGTTTGGCCATGAACGCGCGCGCGCGCACACACACTCACACACACACACACACACACACACACACACACCATCTTCCCACACATCTTCTTTGACGACTTCTTACTCTCCTTGATAAGAGAAGGAGCATATTGGGTGGTCTTTGGTTCCATCATGCTTGAAAAAGCTCCATTTCCAAATCAAAGTTGCAGAGAATATGTGTGTTCACATGTCCATAGCGAGGTATTTCAGCATTAATTAATCCACTCCTGTTAAGCATGTCTGAACTTCAACTGCATGCAGTTGGTCATTTTAGTTCCTTTTAGTAATTAGTTGATACTGTATTTTTTGGAATTCTGGAGGGACAGAATCCCTCATTTCCCTGCTCAGCATGTGTCAGCAATACCCTTGAGCCTGGTTTTACAAAAACATACACTCATACTCTGGCGCGCGCACACACACACACGCTGTTTGATGTTTTTCAATGTAAATTCCCGACATCCATCTGTTCATTTATTTAATTTTCATTTTCCTCATTTGTTTGTGTGCCCCGCCTTACAGCCCATCTAGTTAAAGAGATACACACACACACACACACACACACACACACACACACACACACACACACTTCCTTCACAAAGACCCTTGCCACTCAGTGTCTCCTGGCTTGGTGCCAAGCACGCAGACTTACGAAGTCAGATCATGCCTGTAGCCCTGTCCTGTATGCAAATTATCCTGAAACTGATTAAAAGAAAGCTGTAAATTTGATTCAGGAAACCGGGGGGGGGGGGCGCATACCCTTCTCTCTGGAGATGCCTGATTGGCTTAGATAAATGTTTGTGAACCCTGCATTCAGTGTAAACACTGCTGAGAACGCCTAGGGAAGATTTCAAAGCTAACTGATAAGCGAGAAAGTACTGCAGGTGAGTTAACCCGGCCAGGCTAAAGGAGTCTCCAAACCAGAGTTTACAGCACACAGTCTACTTCCTAGTAGATTATTCAAATCTGTTACTGAGACGGTGTCTAACTCTAGCCAGCCAGCCAGCCAGTGTTGCTCTCAGCACGGCACTCAGTTTCTGTTTGCCACCAGCTCTTTAAAAGGTGCGAGATGAAAGGCTTTATAAATTGCACTTACAGCCTCGCGCGTGCGGTGTGAGTCTCACTGCGGCATCATCTTTCACATAGCCGTTTCACGCTGTTTAAATTACCGCTGTTAAACACGAGGAGGAGGAGGAGGAGGACAAACTGTGACAGCGGTGCTGATGTCCAAGCTTAATTAGCGTGTTAACTCGGCACAGCCAAGCTAAACAGCCTGTGAATCCGGCAGCTAAGGGAGCGGAAGCATAAAGAAAGACCAGGAGAGCGAGGAATGATTCACCAGACTGCACACCACACAAACAACACACACACTGCAGGCAGTTAATGTAGTCTTCCAACAAATTTAAATAATGGTCCGTTAATAAATATAAGACTTACACAATCGTGCATATCTGTATTTGGAAGGTGCTGGTATCTTAGATGCCTTACTACTGCCACCTACTGTTGGTCTGTATTATAACATAGCGCGGTCTCTCTCTTGGTCTGTATTATCGCGGAGGGGAGTCTCTCTCTTACTCCGTCTCCCTTTCTCTCTCCTTCTGTAATTCCGACTTAATTTTCCTCCTTTCATTCCTCTCTATTCTGCTTTCTGGTTTTCTAGCTGTTTCGTTCAGTTCTTCCTCTCTGTTCAGTACTTCTACTGCTTCTGTTAAAAACCATCGTACATTTTGGCTGTCTTTTCTATTTGCTTCTCTATACATCTTTGTGCAGGTCTCTCGTCGTTCTATCTCTCTTTCTGCAGGTCTCCCAGTCACTGTATCTCTCTTTCTCTGTCTCTCTCCCTCCCTTTCTCCTTCCCTCTTTGCCTCTGTCACCCTTCTGATTTATCCTTTTTTTTCTTTATAAGAAAAAAAATCACACTTAAATTCCCCCCTTATTTACATTTATATGATCAGATTTACCACCTTATGGCTGCTATGTAAATTTACCCTTTCCCGAGAACTTGGTCACCGTGAATGCATTTTCCAGATGACGGAAAATAACAACATTGCCCTCCGGGAAGAATCCGTGCCCGAGCGGACGACTGTTAGCGAACCTCATGAATTTGATAATGGCAAATTTTTTGTTTACGCCGGCCCCTCCGAGGTCTTGCCGGCGTATCCCGAAGCTCGCAACCATCAAAACAAAAGCTGCACGCTAAAGTCCTGCGCAGTACGCGCGCGGAAGCCCCGCAGCTGACCATGGATGGTTTTACCATGAACGAGCTTTGAAGTTCGTCTGGACTGTGAAGTTCCTGTGGCTCTGCTCCCTGGGCAGTTGAGGTTTGTAGTGTGGCACCTTGGAACGTGTTGACTGTAGTGGGTAATAGCACTGGCTCCCTTCTGTGGGGGGCTGGGGTTCAATACCCATCAAGGCTGGTCTCCATGTTATGCTACCATGAGTCCTTGGGCAATAGTCTTACCACTACCATCACCTACTTCTGTAATATGATTCAAAATTGTAAGTTGCTCCAGATAAGAGCATCTGCCAAACGTGTAAAAATGTAAATATCAGGCTCTCTGTAACCTCTACGATCAGAGCCTCACTGGTAGATCCTGATCAAAGCTTATAGGTCTTCCAGTCAATGACTGCTCTTTTTTTCTCCAGAGGCCACATTTAAAGGTTATCACTGTTGTGCACCCAAGATGAGCAATTAAACAGAGCATTTTTATCGCTCAGCAACACAGGAGGCCATCGTCATGGAAGCCAGCAAGACAGCTGGGAAATTGAGAGGCTCCTGCTTTCTGATTGGTCTGTGCTCATCTGAGATGTGAGACAGAGAGATAGAATGAGACAGAGTGAGACAGAGAGACAGACAGAAAGGGCAAGACAAGGAGCGAGAAATTCTGCGGAAGCCGTATGCTCTGTTCAGTGTGTCTGTAGACCATGAAAATGCTGATGCAGTACGTTTAAAAAACACTCCTAGCAAAATGCAATAATATTGCCAGGTAATAAGAAATTAATTTTCCCCCTGACTAGCTATTGATACGAAGAGGGAAATTATGTAGTTTAGACCTTCGAGCACAAACGCACACACGTACACTAAGACACACACACAACACACACACCTCGCTCCCAAGCATTTACCCTCTTCGCTTCTGTGTGTGTGTGTGTGTGTGTGTGTGTGTGTGTGTGTGTGTGTGTGTGTGTGTGTGTGTGTGTGTGTGTTAAAAGCAGGATTGGTTTTTTCAAAGGCTAATTATAGAGAACAAAACTTAGGGAAAAGATCCCCCAACCCGCTGCTCCCAAAATAAAATATGTGTGTCGACCAACAATGAGCTCTCACAAGCATCATCTATACAACATACCATATAGAACACGCAGCAGTGCCCACAGGGCTTCTACACTCAGTGTCCAATCAGCATGTGCATGCATTCCTTCCAGGTTCAGTGCTGGTGGTATTTTCCCTGCTTCAGCTAATGAAGGGCTTGGTAATAAATAGTGCTTGAGATGCTTGGCGTGAGTGGACAGGTGTCGGGGAGTCCTCTGTCTTTCTTTTCTCTCTAGATAATTGTACCTGTTCAGGTGTAGGATCAGGTTAAAGCTACTTATAACTATTCTAAGCTCCAGTTAAGGCCGGTTATACTCTGGTTTAAGCACCGTTTGCAGTTGGTTACAATCTGGTTTAAGGTCTCTTTATAGTTGGTTATAACTGCTTAAAGCACTGGCTAAAGCTGCTTATAGCTGGTTTAAACTCTGTGTGTTCTGATTCATATTGGATCAGGGCTGTGACCAATGACAGGCATTCATGCTACCGAATTGGACGTTTTATTAGGGAAGCGTGAGAGAGGTAAGTCTTCTACACAATGAGTTCATTACTGAACAGGGATGCAGGTGCGTCGCTGTGGAGGATGCAATACTAGCGATTTAGTCAGATTTCCCCCATACACCATCCATCATCCACATATACACACACACACAGAGACACACACACACAAACACACACACACGTGCGTGCGTGGCTGCCCCACCTGAGCACGTTTGTCATCTGCCGCTCTGTATTCGTTTCCCGTGTGAGCTCACTGATGCGAAAACTCCAATATGCAAAAATGAGGCGTGAGCTACGCACGGGTTGCCTGGGCAACGACGAGGTTATTTTCAAACCCTGATGGAAATCAATGTCATGTGCCAACCTACTGCGCACTCGTGAAGATGAGGAAAGGTGGAGGGGGGGGTTTGGGAAGGAGAGAGAGAGAGAGATGGAGGGAGGCAAGGAGGGAGAAGGAGAGAAGGAGTGGGGGAGCAAGGGAGGTGACGAGGGAGGGAGGAAGGACAAAGAGAGAAGAAAGGAGGAGGCAAAGAAATCATGTCTGCCTTCAGTGTCAGTGGTAAGCAATACTGCATTTCATTAGCGTGTCTCCATGTTCCCTCATAAATATCCTGCCTTAGTGGCTCATATGTGGACAAAATCAGAGCTGCTCATCCCATATCAACCTAATCAAAGAGATGACACAGAGAGGAGAGGAGAGGAGAGGAGAGGAGAAGAGAAGAGAGGAGAGGAGAAGAGAAGAGAAGAGATGAGAGGATATGAGAGGAGAAGAGAAGAGAGGAGATGAGAGGAGAAGAGAAGAGAGGAGATGAGAGGAGATGAGAGGAGAGGAGAGGAGGACAGTGGAAATTAGGTACAGAAGTGCAGGAAAGGAAATTAATGAAAAAAGAGGAGAGGAGAGGAAACAGTGCTGAGTTCAGTCAGATCGACCCTCAGACCAGGTGTTGCTGTAACAACGAGCCCCAAATGGCAGAACATGACAGATTAGTCGAAAAGCACTTGAAAAAGTCTGAAACCGCAGGCCTCAGCAGGAGATTTCCTGGTGGAGTTTGTTCTTTTGCATATCTGCAGATCTGTCGGAACATGATTGACCCATGCAATCAAGCTGCTTCCCTCAGCCTCATGCCACACACGTCTGTGTGTGTGTGTGTGTGTGTGTGTGTGTGTGTGTGTGTGTGTACATGTGGGGGTTGGGCATGGGAGTAGTTTACTTCATATGTACATATGTGTGTGTGTGTACCCACATGCGTTAGAAAAAGCTTTTTTGCTTGCTTGCTGTTAGTTTTTGTGTGTGCATGTGCGTGTGTGTGTGCATGCACACACGCATGTGTTTATTTCCCTGGCTTCGTCTGTGTTCATCTGGTCTAATGACTGAACTGAGATCAGTGACTTGGCTCGTGGTCAGTCCACACAGTCTACACCTGGCCTCGTACAAGCTTTCACACTTTGTTCACACTAAGCGTTCACCCACGTGTTCATGCCTGCATGTGCCCAATCATGAACATGTGTGCATGTCATGATGTCACCAGCACCTCGCTCTGTGGCCTGCTTGGCCTGTCCTCCCCCATAGAGGCCAACTCTCTCTCTCTCGCTCCATCTTTCCCTAACTCTATCTCTATCTCTGCATATGCATCGGCAAGGCTGTTTTGATTTACTGTGAATGTCTTGTGTGGAAATCGTAGGAAGGTGTCAGGTTCAAAATTTCAATTTCTGGTTCATTCCCCAGCTGTATTAGAGAGAGAAAGAAGGAGTGTGTGTGTCTGTGTGTGTGCTTTCATTGTAGTGGTTAACTTTCTGGTACGGTATGGTTTTACACAAATCCCAAGCATGTAATAATTTTTTGTGCTTGCTTTTGGTTTTAAATGCCTTCTCTTTCCTCTGATCACTCATAGGATGGGACATTTTGGAGGGCACCATTTAAAATCATCATCAGAACTGGAGAGAGGGCGCGTGTGTGGTCCAGATGGATGAGATTGCCAACTCTCCCTGCTTGACATCCTCCTCGTTTTCACGTGGGAGACGAGAAGGGTGAATTTGCTCAGGGTGTCCTCGGACGGCATAGCACTTCCCAGAAATGCTGCTGATTCGTTAAGCTAAAACAAACAAAACAATGGCAGCGAATCGGAAAAGACAGCCCAAATGTACGATGGTTTTTAACAGAAGCAGTAGAAGTACTGAACAGAGAGGAAGAACTGAACGAAACAGCTAGAAAATCAGAAAGCAGAACAGAGAGAAAGAGGAAAGGGAGAAGGGAAAGCAAGGAATTATAAAGGGAAAAAAATCCAAAAGAATAAAAAGAACAATGTCAAAGAAGGTAGTGAAGCTGTGGGTCTTTTCTGTGAGAGAGCTGTGATAGAGGAACAGAAATCCTTTGACAGAGAGATAGAGGTGCTGTGATAAAGGAATAGATTCACTATGATAGAGGGACAGAGGCAATATGAAAGAGCCATAAGGTTATTGATGGAGAGATAGAGGTGCGATGATAGAGAGATAGAGGTACTGTCATAGAGGGATAGAGGTGCTGTGATAGAGGAACAGAAATCCTGTGGCCGAGGGATAGATGCGCTATGATAGAGGGTTAGAGGTGCTATGAAAGAGGCATAGAGGTACTGTGACAGAGAGAGTTGTGATGATAGAGGGATAGAGGTGCTGTGATAAATATATGGTGTCATAGAGGGATAGAGGTGCTGTCATAGAGGGATAGAGGTGCTGGGTAAACTGACCATTGTCTGGCTGCACTTTGCACAAAAGGTATGATTAAAGGTGTGATGAAGTAGTTAGCCAACTTGATTATGGTCGTTAATCATTGGAGAGCTTTTGTTTCTGGAAGTAATTAATACTGCTAAACATTAGCAATGTTTTTCCATCCAGACAAGATGCCTGACAAATAGAGATTGATAAATGATGTTTCATCGTTCTTTTTTGAAGTGAACGTCGACTGTGATCACACACATTTATCTGGGTGCTAATGACCAATAGCTGAACCCTGAACATTAGCAAGGATAATTCGGATTCGCATGCTAATCACGGCCTGTCTGCCTTTTTTTTAATGAAGCGGAAAAATGATGCCGTTTAACTAACTGTGACGCTGGCATTTCCAACTGCCCCCAGGCTTTCACTCTAATAAAGCACCACAGGCCTATTATAAAGGCAGGATTAATACTGCAACATTCCAACACTTTGGATCAGAGAGTTTCAGGAACGTTATGGGAATATGTAAGGAATATTTCAGGAATATGTCAGGAATATATCCTCCTTTATGCATGGCTGCTGATTTTTTATGCCTGTTCATGCTGGGATAGAGGAAGCCGTCAAAACAGCAAAAAAGTATTGCATTGAGTCTGACTGGGTCTGGAGTGAACAACTGGACTCTGTGCTTGGCTGGGTTCCGTACTCTATGTGAACATGCTGATATGCAAATGAATTAGGGCCTGATTCGACGGATGCAGGTGAGGGTGTAATCAACACTCTAGGACTGAACCATTCAGCGCTTCGCCAAGCCACTGTCTCTCTGGCTTCCTCTCATGTAACAGACCTTGCCCATGGAAAAAGACAGTGGCAGAATGAGATAGAAAAATAGAGAAAGAGAGAAAGAAAGAGAGAGAGAGAGAGAGAGAGATCTGATTAATGTGAGTTTCATTGAATCAGGACTTCCAATCTCTGTACCGACTTATTATTTTTAACTGGAATGTGATTTGCTCTCTCTCTTCCTCTTCTTCTTCTGCCACTGTCCCATTCTCTCAATTTCTGTCTGTCTCTCTCTCCTTACACCCTACTACCTCTCTGTTCCTATTGCTCTCTCTCTTGTTCTCTCTTTCTCTCTCTGCCACTCTCTCCTTGTCTCTTTCCCTCTCTCTCTCTCTCTCTCTCTCTCTCTCTCTCTCTCTCTCTCTCTCTCTCTCTCTCTCTCTCCACCCACCCCTCTATCTCATGGGGTGCAGTGAGAATAGCACAATAGCTGCTATCTGAAAATGAGAGGAGAGAATTGCAGATCCACAAAAATAGAAAATATGCTAATTTCCCTCTGTCAAATCATTGCCTCGTGTGTGTATGTTTGTGTGTGTGCGTATACGAGAGAGACGTGAAATTGAGATATCACTGTGCTTTATTTATTTATTTTCAAATGTAAACAGATACATGAGCTTATGAGCAAATCTCACGGATTCTTTCCAATATGGGCAGATTAGGTGCCATGTGTCAGAGGAAGGTCAGTCTGCCTTTCTGCTAAACCTGAAGAGAGAGAGAGAGAGAGAGAGAGAGAGAGAGAGAGTGCAAGAGAGAGAGTGACAAACAGAGAAGGAGAAATAGACTGAGTGAGTGACAGCAAAAGTGAGAGAGAGAGAGAGAGAGAGAGATTATAGTGTGAGTGAAAGTGATTATAGTCAATACGACTGCAGTAGATGGGACAAGCGTCCCACAGTTCCTGCATGCAGAATTTTAGGGAACTATAATAAAAGTTCAAAGAAAAACACCAGATAATGCATGTTGGATAGATTAGGCTGATTTTACACATTCTCTAACATTTTGGCTGCATCCAAAATCAAAATACAGTGCGGTGTGAAAACATCTAAAACCCAAAACCCAGTGTGCTTCTGTAAGCTGGCACACTAACTTGCTGATAAATCTCACCTAAATCCTCAACAGGGACATATTCAGTGACCACAGTCTGGCCATACAAAAAACACGTTCATACAAGAAATCCTGGCTGCCCAGAGAGAGAGAGAGAGGACTACACGGGCACTGCGAGAACGATGAGATCGACACAGAACAGCACTTTCTCCTCCACTGTAAAAGCTTTGTAGATTTTCCACATCTTCACCTGTAAAAATTTATGAGTAAATTAAGAGTAAATAACAGCCACCTCACCTCTCAATGAATAATAACAATTTTTGTCCTGTTAATATATTTACTGTTTTGCTGTTGATCATGTATTACCAAGCTTATTATTATTTATCATCACGTCTTTTTTATTTATTTTGAAACATTATTGTTTATTGCTGTTTTGTTACTTATGACAGTCATTTGTTCAGTTCCACAGTATTTGCTTTTTAAACTGAATCTACAAAATTCAATCAGATTCAAACAGAATAGGTTTGTGGGATAATAATAGCCATGTAGCTATTAAAATTAGCCACGTAAATGTATTTAGACTCCTCTCCAGTCCAGAGAACCTGCCCTGTGTTCTATGAGAAGATAAATAGTTCTGCACACTGGTAGCCCAGGACATTTACACACAGCACACTTACACTCAGTAAATGTACAATAAATGCATACACAGTACATTTACACACAGTACACTTACAAACGTCCATTTATACACAGCACATTTACTGTGACCACTCCACATCACAGATACACTCATACAAGTGTATTTATTATCAATATTGTTTTTTCACCTATTTCTTCTACATTTATCGTTCTTTTTTAGGGTTGTTATTTATAGAGTTGCTTATCTATCTGTTAACGTTATAGGCGATGCAATGTATTTTCATTTGTACTAACTTTACACCAAAGCTTTGGCACCGAATGTGTTAAGATTTCTCACAGCAATAACTAAACCTTAAACTACCGCGAAACGAAGACCCTACGTTACAATCACCAACGTACATTTTTTTCTCATGTTTTTATGACACCCTTTTCAACAATTGTAACGCGTTATCGTTACTTTTTGTTTTCAACGTACTTTTCGTTTGCAAAAACGACGCAGTGTATGGTTTCTTGCGTTATCCATAAATGCTCTCAACATCTATAACCTGTGTGCCGAGGGACTCCGCCTATCCGACTGTCACGCTGCTCATTACTTCCTCAGCCGGAATCCCGAAACTACAGAGGAATCGCCGTTCTGAGCTGAACTGAGCCTATTGTCCTCTCTCTCTCTCTCTCTCTCTCTCTCTCTCTCTCTCTCTCTCTCTCTTTCTCTCTCTCTCTCTCTGTGAGTGTGGGGGGGAGTAGAGATCAGGTCAGGCTGTGCACAGAGAGCTGTGGTGGGCCTGTAGTTTGATTGACGGCTGCTGGGGATCATTCGTTACCACTGTGCTTTGGTGTTTTGGCCTGTTATCAGCCATGGCCAGGAAACCAAGCACCACAGGGACCCAGGCTTGGCTATTTCGACACAGGCTTTGTGAGAGAACAGAAGTGTGTGTCCATCAAAATATGGACAAAAGCTATTACACTGATTTGTGTCTCATGTGAGTGCCGCGATTCATCGAACCGTCATCTGGAATGTGGCTGATTGGTCAGGCTGCTCTCAGCGCATCAGCAGCTCATGCTACAAGAACATGAGTTGTTAGGGGACTTTTTTCTGTGTTCATTATTGCAGAAGCCAATATTTTGATAATGCTTAGCAAATGCTATATTCAGCCCTAGTGTGTGTGTGTGTGTGATGCTTTTCTGTGGATGTAGAGTCAGTTGAGTGTGTATTGCTGATGAATCAATAACACACACATTACTTCTTTTTGAGCTTTATTGAGGCTGAATACCTTCTGCTGGGTCTCAGTTACATCAGAAAGGCACACCACTGCGCTTTAAAGCCAAAATTAAATTGAATTGTCTTTGAAAGTGAAACGGATTCCCAACAGATAAAACAGGCTTTGAGTAATATGGAGAAGTTGTTCCTGGTGCTTGTGTGAAGAAACCACCATCTCTCTCTCACACACACCTTCTCCCTCCCTCTCTCTCTCTCTCTCTCTCTCTCTCTCTCTCTCTCTCTCTCTCTCTCTCTCTCTCTCTCTCTCTGTGAAGTGTGATACTGAAATGACTCCAGGGACCAAAATCCTCCTGGGATTCCTGCATTTATTGCTGTCTGTCTGCCTCTGTCTGCTCTATCTTCCTCACTGCTCTGTAACACCTTGTCTTTCTGTCTCTCTCTATCTCTCTCTTAGTTTCTCTCTTTCACACATACCCACACACACATACACCCCCCCCCCCCACACACACACGCATGACAGAAATCATTCCCAAACACAGACCAGGCAATGGCCTTGCATGAATGCATGAGCAAATGGTCTGGAGATCAAGTTCAGGTACTCTGTAAATTCTCTCTGTCTCTCTCTTTCTCTCTCCTACTCTGTTCCTCTCTATCCATCTCTCTCTCTCTCTTTCTCTCTCTCTCTCTCTCTCTCTCTCTCTCTGTGTGTGTGTGTGTGCGTGTGTGTGTGTGTGTGGATCCTACATCTTGCATGTTTTACAGAGCTACATAAACCTCTCCCAGCGGGCACCCTGACACTTCAGTAATGAAGAGACTACACACACATACACAAACACACAAGCATGTGTGCATGGACACTGCCTAATGAAGTGGTACCAGTTATACACAAACACACACACACACACACACAAATACATGCTAATGAACAGACAATAGTTACACACACAAATACAGTCACAGCTTAATGGAGAAAGACACTACAGTTACACACAAAGTCACAGCATAATGATGACAGTACTTTAGCATACATACACACACACGCACACACACACACACACACACACACACAGAGTCTAATGAAGACTTGCACAGTATAGCTGAGCTCAGTGCCAGCACTGTGTGTGTGTAGGGAGTGTGGGGATCAATTACACACTAACCCGGCACCACCAGATTAATGACATCTGTCACAACCTGCCTTTTCCACGGCATTTGTCTTCTGACAGCAGCTGCAGGCAGAAGCATTTGTTTGTCTGTGTGTGTGTGTGTGTGTGTGTGTGTATGTTGGGCGCGGGTTATGCGACTCACTTAAGACACTGGAGTCCCTTTCGCTGTAAGGTAGAAGTTAATTTCTGAAAGCACTCTGACAGCTTCTCCCACCCCCTTCCTCCTCTCAGAAATGAATATTTGATTAATTAACCTGATTTTTATTCATTATTTAACTGATTGATGAACTTGCTTCTTTTTTTTTCTGATATCAGATTTTAAATACAGAATAAAACTATACTGTGCTCATGTGTGTGTATAAGGTGTGTGTGTGTGTGTGTGTAAAATAGGAAATACAGTATAGGAAATACTGTTTCTAATCTTTTTGTATTGATATCACCTTTTATAATAAAACTATGCTGTGAGTTGGTGTGTGTGCGTGTCTGTGTGTGTAAAGTGTGTATGCTGTGTGTTTGTATGTGTATGTGTGTGTGTGTGTGTGTGTAGGTGACACAATGTCTAATCCATTTGTAGAAAGGACAGAGAGAGTCTGGCATGTTTGTTGTGATAACACAGGTGACTTAACAATAGCCTGAAGTCAGTTTCCCTCTAGTATTTGTGCTACTGGAGTCTCCAGCATGAGGCAGGTAATGAGGAATATAAAGTGGAACAGAACAAAAACATGGACTGGACTCTCTGGGATCTCTCTCTGGGATCATCAGTTAAGTTATTCTGCATATATATTGAAAGTAATGTGGTACATGATACATATGAGAAAATTGTGTGGATCTTTGCAATTTGTTTTATTTTTTAAAGCATACTGGATTTTTAGTAAATTCAGAAGCAGAAATATTATTTATATATTTTCTGCTGGAATATTCTGGTATGATTTCAGCACAGGTGATATTCACTATAACCACACTTATCTCAGTCTCACTGAGCGTGTGCACAGGTGAATTAATAACAATAACCATAAAAAGAAATCAAACCTATGAAAACAATGTGTGCTTAATGCCTACCCAGAACCCTCAGCTAAAAGCCCAACTCATCAACCAGCGAATCAGAGACAGCCAGAACTTTATTACAGGACGAGAGACGAGAGAGAATAAATAATTCAGCGCGGTGTCTGAGGGGAGGAAGAGAGAGAAAGAGGTAGAGGGAGAGAGAGAGATCGTTAGGGAGAAATAGATAGGAGAAGAAAGAGACTGGAAAAAGGAAGGGAGAGTGAAAAACAGAGAAAAAGAGTTAGATAGATAGATAGATAGATAGATAGATAGATAGAGAGAGAGAGAGAGAGAGAGAGAGAGAGAGAGAGAGAGAGAAGGGGGGTACGGTGGAGGAGCCCATGGGGTGGCCTTTCTGTCTCCGCATGTGATGGAAATTTAATAAGTGTGTTAGGATTGGCAGTGCCGCCCACCGCCTGCCCGCTGCATTAGCATAAAGCTATTTATTAGTCCGATTTCAGCTGCTGAGTGCGACCCAGACCGGGCGTACGCAGGGGGAGCACATGTTGCCATGGCAGCGGCGGCACGGTGAAGCAGCGGCGAGGAGCAGCGCGTGTGGATGAATCTCCTACCATCATTTCTTCACAGGTGCTGGACGAGTGGTAGGAAGATGGACATGCAATAAACGAAAAGAGTAACAGATAAAAGGTCACAGCTTTCTAAACTCAGGCAGGACAGAAGAAAAACGAAGACAGTGTTTTGGCCCGGCAGTTCACTTGCCGGAAAATGCCGGCAGTCTCCAACTGCAGCAGCCTCTGGTGTAATGGAGGAGACGACTCGTCAGAGTCGAGACTGTCTGATCTGTCTGATCACAGTCTCCTACTGCAGCAGCCTCTGGTGTAATGGAGGAGACGACTCGTCAGAGTCGAGACTGTCTGATCTGTCTGATCACAGTCTC
>JAOXYF010000001.1:14308961-14333991 GCA_028565775.1 Sternarchorhynchus goeldii | reverse complement strand
ATAGATAGATAGATATATAGATAGATAGATAGAGAGAGAGAGAGAGAGAGAGAGAGAGAGAGAGAGAGAGAGAGAGAAGGCTATAACCAACAGACGTGAGAGACATGATTCTCTTCTTGGTGATTGATGGGTAGGTTTTCACTGATGTTCCTGTTCTCTGTAAATGGCCTTGCATTTGCTTCACATCATTCTATGTGTTCTTTCTCATTTTCTTGGTCCTTGTATGTTATTGTGTTTCTACCCTTCCTGCTGTATTGCCCCCTACTCCATCGAGCTGTACCCACCCCACACCCAGTAGCCCCTCCCCCCACAGAACTTGCTCTTGAGTATTGCCTTGCAGTCAGGTAGTGCCATGGCAACGAGCTAGGCAACGACATCAATCTTGTGGGCATGTGCCCTCAGAACAGTGGAGACAAGGGGAAAGGGTGAGTGTGTGTGTGTGTGTGTGTGTGTGTGTGTGTGTGTGTGTGTAGGTATGTGTTTTTTAGCAGCAAAGGTTTGGGATCAAGCTGTGTGTGTGCACATAAGTGTGTGTGTGTGCGCACATGCATGTTTGTGGGTGTGTGCACATGCATGTTTGTGTGTATGTGTGCATGTGTAAATGAATGATTGTGTGCATGAGTGTATGTGTGTGTGTGTGTGTGTGTGTGTGCATGCGTATGTGTGTGTGTATGCGTGTGTGTGTGTGCATGTGTGTGTGTGTGTGTGTGTGTGTTTGTGTGTGTGTGTGCGCATGTGCATGCGTGTGTGTGTGTGTGTTGCAGTACTAAAGGTTGGATGGTGTGCTTTTTCTCTCCCTGGAGGGAGTTTTCTGCTCTTAAAAGGGTTTGAATAGGCAAAATGTCTGCAACATTTGCACGATTCAAATGTCACCGTGTCTGACAGCTCATATTTCTGTATTAGTGCCGCTGTGACAGGCTGCTGCTCCTGGCTCAGTGCAGAGCCATCGTTCAGCGGCGTTACGTTAACGAACGCAACAACGCTCGCTTTAGCATGTGCTGGATTCAGACTCAAAGAGCGTGTGAGTAAGAAAAGATGCCAACTGATGCAGTGGCTAAGCGAGAAACTCATCTGCCATTACGCCAGGGAATATGAGCAGCTAGTCAGTGAAGTGTGTGTGTGTGTGTGTGTGTGTGTGTGTGTGTGTGTGTGTGTGTGTGTGTGTGTGTTAGTTAGAGTGAAGGGTCGGGGGTATTGTTTGTGTGTGTGTGTGTGTGTGTGTGTGTGAGAGTGTATGAGTGTGTATGCTGGCTGAAGGGTGAGTTAAGAGTTTGCGTTCATGTTTGTTAGGGCCTGTGAGAGTGAGAATGTGTCAGAGCATGAAATATTAGTGAAGAGTGTTGTACATATGTTCGCATCAGTGTGTGGGAGGTTTGATAGTGTGTTTATGTATGTGTGTATGTGTGAGCGGAGGGTAAGAGTTGTGTATATGTGTGTGTGTATGCGTGTGGTAGGCTGGGTGCTTGAGAGTATTTGTATATATGTGTGTGTGTTTGTATTTGTGTGAGTTAGAGTGGAAGATGGAGAGAGTGTGTATGTATGTGTGTATCTGAATGTGGCAGAGTGGTGATAGCCTGTGTGTAGTGTGTGTGTGTGTGTGTGTGTGGTTGTGTGTGTTTGGGTATTTATGTGTGGAAGGGCATGTGTGTGTGTGTATGTTTGTATCTGTATGTGGCAGAGAGTACGTGTGTGTTAGACAAAGGGTTTGCTCGAAACATGCTGTCGCTTCGTCTGTGTTCACACTGCTTGTGTTAGACGCTGCAGCACAGAGCTTACATGGTGATGGCTGACTCTCGCTCTCGAGAGCGGAGCTGGGTGTGTGCGGAGGGTCTGCTGGGTGATGTAACCGCAGGGCAACGGTCGTGGAATACCCAAAGAGCTGGTGGTGGAGTGAACGGATGACATACGGTAAAATATGGTAGAGAGTGTGTGTATGTGTGTATGTGTGTGTGTATGTGTGTGACGGAGGTTTGGAGAAAGAAAGAGAGAGTGAAAGAGAGAGTAACAGAGAGGGAAAGAGAGAAACAGGGTGGAGGAAAAGTGGGAAGTGATAAGCAGCCACTCCAGCTTTAACTGGCCACCTGTACCTCCATGTCCTTTGTAGTAAAGTGTTTCTCTGGTAACATCAGAATTTGTGAAGAATTCCTGAGAGCCCCCTGCTGGCTTGGAGGTTCAGGGAGAGGCAGGCTGATACAGCACCGTACAGGTGTGGAATTCTAGCTTCTTTCAGCATTCAGAGCACAGGAGGCAGAAGACAGGACTGCTTCAGGACTACTGCTTACCGCGCCTTGTTGCCATGGCACAGATGCAGTTAAAGTGAACACTGTGAGGTTCTACAAATCCTGTTCGAGTTAGCAGTGCTCACAGATAGGTTCTCAGTTCAAACCACTGGTCCGGCACGAGCTGCTGCCCCTCCCACATCTGCCCCCGCCCCTTCCAGTAACCTGCCTCAGGTGTGCTTGGGAGCCGGAGCCGAAAACGCGGACCGGATCCAGAGGCAGGCTGGATCAGGAGCCCAGGCCCTGCAGAAAAACACATTGTTTATGTTCCACTCTTCCGGCTCTGTATTTGAAGCTTAATGTAAATACAGTAGTGGCTGCTGTCATCATGAAAATTGCTATAATAGGCTTCATATATTAGCTAAATAAGATGGTTTACTGTAGGCCAAGTCAAACTAACCATGTGTAGATAGGGGGTGACGCTAATAGTGACCCCAATAAACTGGCAGCTCACTCTCTCTCTGTCTGTCTGTGCATGTGCATGTGTGCATAAGTGCATGTGTGTGTTAGTGTGTGTGTTGGTGTTTATGTGGGCATGTGACAGAGATCTGTTCTGCTTGATCTCTCTTTCTACATGTGCTCCTCTCACATGTTTAAATCTGTTAATTAGCTCTGTGCTGCCACAGACAGAGAGATAGGAGTCTGTTGCTATGATACAGTGCTGATGTTAATTAAGAAGTGCTTTATGTTCCTGCGTGCGCGCGTCTGCGCGCATCTGCGTGCATGTGTCGGGTGTGTTTGCGTGTGCTTGTGTGCCTGTGTGTGCACAGGAACATCACTTGTGTTGAAAGAAGTGTGGAAAGCACACGGAAAACCTGTTATTTCTCATAAATAGCTCCTAATTGTGCCTCTACAGCTCTAGATTGCTTTGTTTATGTGGAGCAGGGGAGGTATTACTTGCTAGCATGATGCAGATGCTAAATCTGGCATGGCATTGCACTCATTCGTTTGATTGGGAGTTCACCGAAGCTGTACACCAGGAGACCAATCAAACTGTTCTCAACTTGATGGACACGCCTCCCTCTGTACAAATGAGCTACAAAACTTAACCTCCGTTTATTGGTTCATCTGTGGAATTTAGACAGTACTTAAAGATTTTCTTTTTTCTCTGTTGTTTTTGCTTCTGTATTGAAATTGCTATCATGACATATACATGTACATGTTTTTTACACCCTGGTTCATTAGCTTTACACGGATTTACGTGCATTTTATTATTAGCATAATAATTACCCCAGTTATTCTCAGGAATATTATTACAATATATAATAATGTAATAATGAGAATTATTTTTAATATAATAATATCATAATTATATTTTTCCCTCTTTCCCTCACACTCTCTGCATCAAGTGCATGCACTTGCACACACACACACACACACACACACACACAAATCCAGTGTGACCTTCATCTCTCTCAGTGCTTCTCTCATTTTTGTAGTGTGTTTCTAAAAATACAGACCCTGAAACGGGGGTTGGGAAAGGGGCGACCAACCCCAGGGGCACATACACACACACACACACACACACACACACTCACACACACACAGGTCTAATGATCCTATTCAGCAACTCAGCATGCGTGCACGTGTGTGTAAGACAGCGAGAGAGAGAGAGAGAGAGAGAGAGAGAGAGAGAGGTGTCAAGGAAGGAGGCATAATTAAATGAAAGAAAGACAAAGTGTATTTCTGCTGAAAAGATGGAGTATGGGCTAGAGATAAAACGAGAGGAGGATGGAGGGATGGAGATGAATGAGAGTGTGAGACTACAGCAGAGTGAGACGGGAGCCAGTACAGTAGGAGAGGGAGAGAGAGGGAGAGAGAGGGAGAGAGAGAGAGAGAGGGAGAGAGAGAGAGAGAGAGGGAGAGAGAGGGAGAGAGAGGGAGAGAGAGGGAGAGAGAGGGAGCGAGGACAATAAGCAGGATTACTCAGTCACTGTCTATATAATAAACCATGCAATGTTTGCCCTGCAAGAGAAAAATATCTCCCTGAGGAGAGAAAGCTAGATCTTATTTACAGGGTTTCTCCATTTCTTTCACTATAGTGCATGTCACAGGAAGTTTATTTATCTGGAACATAATAAAGGATGTACAATGATTTGTCCTTCCCGCCTAAAAAATCAAAAAAATCAAAAATTAAAATAAAACCAAAATGAATATAAACATGCTTTATAAATGTGTTTCTGTGCTTTATAAATGTGTTTTTAATCTGGGTGGATGTTCATACATGCCTGCCGTTCCTATTGCTGTTAGTTAATAACAATAATAAATTTTATTCTAATCTCGAAGCCGTTGAAGTTGCTGCACTAAATCTGGTTGAAATCAGGAACGCTGCACCAAATCTGATTCACTGGGGATTCCTATCTTGAGCTGGAGCTGAGCAAAATGTCAGTTTTTTTTTTTGTTCTTTTTCCTCGTCCTCTCCGACATGCTGAGCACCCAGCTCTCCTCCCCGTCCTCCCCGAAACCCCCTTGCCCTCCCCTCATCCCGGCGACCCTCTCGACCAGCTGCTAACGAGGCGACCGCCCCGGCCCATTCTGATTACTTCATAGGTTAATTAGCTCAGTGAAGGGGGAGGCGTACAAGTCCTTCATCACCCCCCCCCCCCACTCCTCCCCTGTCCCTGCAGTCTGATCTATCATTAGTGTGTGCTGGAGACTCCCTCACTCCTTTCTCCTCTTCTGCCCTCATCTTTCTCCTCCTCCGCACATCACCTCCTCTGTGTCGCACAATGTGGCATCATCAGGGCTGGGGACTCTGGGGAACTCGATGACGAGGGAACGATGACGTGAAGATCAGTGAATGTGTGCGAGGAAACCTTGGAGTATTGCTCATCATCAGCGGCTCTCCTCCGGGTTCGAGGGCTGCCCCACCAAAAGAAACTGTGTGCAATCATTCCAGCACAACACATTCAGTCTTGACTCGCTCAACGCTCTTATCTGACCCTGTTCATCAAAGTCGTATTTGGTTCAGTCTGATTATGAAATCGTTGGACTGTGGAACGTGGAGTGATCAGTTTTTATTCATTAAGTTGATGTTCAGCAAATATACAAATTCCAGAAATTTGGCCCTGGAACATTCTGGCTTTTTGGCCCTGGAACGGTTAGTAATTCAATACATGGCTGACATGCTTGTATTTGTCTGGCAAATGTAAATTAGCACTTTACAGCTGCGAATCTTCATTAGCTGATTAGACCTTCACTTGACTAGCAAATAGAAACAAAAGCGTGCCTGTCAGGCAGGTGGTCAGTCAGAGTTAGCAATTTTAGGAATCTGTGCTTGATTATCAAAGACTATTCTGATTATTCTGTAACCAGGTAGATGTTGTTTTACGCAGAGAGTCGAAAGCCCTTTGCAGAGGCGGCAGCATCACCTCCGCCACTCGTCAGCAACGCATAACACTCATGACTCTCGCCAATTAGTGTGGTTCTCCTCCTGCTTTACAGGCTTGGTAATGCTGAGAAAACCTCTTTGGCTCTCCTTTTGTCAACAAAAGCTGTGTTGACAACCACTGTTATTTTCCTTTAGACTTTCATTTTTTCTGTCTGCGTGCGAGTGTGTGTGTTTTTATGCGTGCGAGTGTGTGTGTTTTTTTGTGTGCGAGTGTGTGTGTTTTTGTGTGTGTGTGTGTGTGTGGGCGCCCGCGTGCTGCTTTCATGTCTGTTTGCACAACTCTACTTCAGGCCTCAGACATAAGCACTTTGTCTGTCAGCTTCACCTGTTCTTTCCTCTCCATTTAGATTTTCTTCCCTCCATTTTTTTTGGCCGCATGAATTAGGGGGTGTTTCATGTAAATGATATGTATGTCGGAGTAAATTGGAGCGCCTTGTATGCATATGATATGCAAATAAGGAAGTGGGTGTGCAAGTTTCGAACGAGCTTCATGAATCAGATGTGGAGTGGTTTATATGTCATTCCTGACGCTCAAATCTGTACGTGTTTCTGGACTGACTGAAGGCTATGCATTGATGAATCCGTTCCCTGACTCAGACGGCTGGGTTTCCGAGCAGGAATGTGCATTTACACACACGTGCAGACAAACACGTGCGCTGGCATCAGGAGACAAGCTCCAAGACACGCTGTGCTAACATGCCAGCCTCTTTGTCTTCATCTCTCTCTCTCTCTCTCTCTCTCTCTCTCTCTCTCTCTCTCTCTCTCTCTCTCTCTGAAATTGGTTGGATGCTGGCCAAATTGGCCAGGGTGAAACCCCGGAGATTCCATTCGCCTGCTGGTGTCTGGGTCCACATCATGGACCCGCATTGTCTCTGGTGGTGTTTAATTAAGTGGCTGTGATTGTCACATAACTCACGGTACCCGCTTCCTAAGGCCTTCCTGTCGAGCGATCGCATCCTGTTGAGTTAATCATCCGCCAATCAGAGGTGACGGATCATGTGTAGGAGGTCAGTTTCACGCTTTCGTTTCTGAGCCTCTGTGTGTTTTTGGGGCTTTTGGGGTGACATCCGTATGTGACTGTGTAGACAGATTGGACGAGCCGCCCAATTAACCAACACACTTTCTCTGACTCTCCTCTGGTAAACCTGCCGTTCGCCGAACTCTACCAAGGCTCAGATCTGCTTCTCACCGTAGAGCTCGGTGCCATGAACGCAAAAAAAAAAAAAAAAATACCCAGTTAGTCAAACAGCCGCTACAGCGACACAGTGCAAACTGGGAAAAAAAAAACCTCAGAAGCACAACTGATTATTTGACAATTTTTAAAAAAAAATCCATGTGGCAATTCTGTGTCTATAACTGGACAAAGACATCTGTAATCATTCAACAGTGCATGATCAACTCTCACTCAATGTGTACATCTGTGTGGTAGGGTTAAAGATGCTTCACACACACACACACACACACACACACACACACACACACACACACACACACACACACACACACACACACACACACTCCATGCTGCAAGCATATGTAACGTGTTCTTGCTCAGAGTCAGCATATGTTAGCCAGCTGGGTGGGCATATGCCTCTACACACTTCCATACCGCATGCATTTAACACATGACAGTCCTTTCCTGCACTCTGGGTTGGCCTCCACTCCCGTATCTTTTCTTTGTTCATTTGTTCTTTCGTTTCTTTATCTTTTCTTGCTTGCTTTTTTCTCTCTATCCATCATGTGAGTGAGTAACTGAGGGTTTGTCAAACCCTTCCCTGTGTTGTTTCTGTTCTGGGGCTGGACCTTCATAGCAGCACCCCGGGCCAACTCGCCCGAGCTCTGATCCATTATGCTCCCACTGGCGGACCTGGTAATGGGTTTGTAATGAACGTCTCTCCCGTTCCGTGTCTCAGGCTGTGGTATAAAAGCCGCCGGATAAATCCTGCTTATGTGAGCGCGTCATACAGGCTTAAGAGCGCAGATACAGGCCGCTTTAGTTCCAGCTCTTTGTTCTGTAGCGGTGAGTTCAGCCATTAATGTTGCTGCATCGTGTGTTATGCAATAGTTTGTTCCGTGTGTATGTGTGTGTGTGTGCGTGTGCTTGTATTCTCATTTTAATTGCGGCCGTCATGCCTGACGGTTGTAGAGACAGCCCTGCTCTTTGTGCATTGCTTCTAATTGAAGCCATTACACGTGTAACTAACCAGTTTGGAGTGTTCAATTGTTCGTGTGGCTTAATTACAAAAGGGGCTGGAAAACATCAGTCAGTTTCCTAACAGAGCAAATCCATACACTTCCTATTTGCAATGGCTTGGACAGACACATCTATTACGCTCCTGTTTGCCCATTTGATCATTTCTACATTAAGGCAAACCCAAATAGTCCCCTTTTCCCCTCTCGTTATTGTGACGTCCTCTGATGTTCAACTTCTCTTTGTCTTCGCATTAATCTCTATTCTTGCTGGCATCTTTTTTAGATTTGTTTTGCTTTGTCAGGATTCTGTACCACATCCCCACCAGGGAATCATTAGGAACAAATGCTCGGTCTGCATATTGGTTATGTTTCACTGAAGAGTCTAAACAGAGTCACAGATTCCAGGATAAATGGAGCAGATTTCTGTCTTCTGGAACTTATGGAACAGACTGTCAAATCCCAGTATGCTGTGCTGAGAAAATTCGCCGTCTCCTGTGGTTAGCAGATAACATCCAGGCATCTGCTGGTTCCTCTCCCAGGAGGTACCATGGGAAATGGGCCCTGGAGCAAAGTGCTGCTCACTCTCAGCCCCTTGTCAGCTCATTCTCACCTCGATCTAGACCTCTCAGATAGCTCTTGGCTTGTCCTTATCTCATTCTTGGCTCGCTCTCAGCTCGTTCTCTTCTCGTTCTCATCTTGTTCTCATCTCAATCTCATATCGTTCTTGGCTCATTCTCAGCTCATTCTCATTTCATTCTCAGCTCGTTCTCCTTGCTCATTGAGCACTGCTGTTGGGTGGCTGCCCACTGAATCTCAAGTGGTTTCAGAGGATTCTTCCCTGTCCCATGTGGTTTTATGCCTGAGGTAATATTAACCCCTTTTATGCTCCAAGGATGATGTCTGTGGCTCCAGAATCCCATCCTTCACTCTTATATCTACATAATCTCTCAAATTAGCTTTACCGTAGTTACTAAATAATTCACAGTGGTCATTGAATAATATGGCTTTAAATGAATGGCTAAATAATAAGTGTGGAGTTTAAGAGATAAATGGATGGTTAGAAAGATCTTAATTGTGATGTCTTTTTTTATAAATGTAAGTGGCCATGTGCGTCGTTACAACTAGTCAGCTTGAAGGCAGACTAAGCGTGTAGAAGGGCGGGGTTACTGTCACCAGCGTGTAGAAGGGCGGGGTTACTGTGACCAGCGTGTAGAAGGGCGGGGTTACTGTGACCAGCGCGTAGAAGGGCGGGGTTACTGTGTCCAGCGCGTAGAAGGGCGGGGTTACTGTGACCAGCGTGTAGAAGGGCGGGTTACTGTGACCAGCGTGCTGCAGTGAACCATCGCGAAGGACCTTCATAGCACTAAAAAGCCACCCAAGTGGAAGCCGACTGTGTGCCAAATCCAAGGGGAAATCAACTTTATAAGAGCGCGTTTTACAAGGACACAGTCTCGGAGGGCACAAGCACGGTATCTCCATCCAAGAGCCCCAGAGGCTTGGAGCATACATACTGGAGAGAGAGAGAGAGAGATAGAGAGAGAGAGAGAGAGAGAGAGAGAGAGATGGAGCCAGAGCTAGATGATACAAGTATATTCATGTGTAGAAGAAGCAGAAGGTGAAGGAAAGAATGTGATAGATGGATGGTTTGTGTGTGTTCATGTGTATATGCATGTGTGTGTGTGTGTGTGTGTGTGTGTGTGTGTGAGAGAGAGAGAGAGAGAGAATGAGTTGTGCGAGAGGTCTATGGCTGGGTGAAATCACTGTTATCTCTGGCTGGCTGAGCTGCCCTGCAGAAATGAGTTCAGAGACAGCAGCTTCGAAGGAGAAGCGTGACCGTAATCTCTCACAAGCAGACCACCGAGCAAAAAAATATCAGCTGTTCAGGTCCCCCCAAACCAGAACTCAAGGCCCGCCCCATCCTCGGCCTCCACACAGGGGGTAGCAGGGGTAGGAGGGGCTAAAATTCTTCTATTTTTACATTTCCAAAAAGAATGCATTGAGACAAAGCTGAGATACTGCTACAATTAATCATTGAATTTCAATTCTATTTTGTGAAGATTTTGTGCCAGTACTTAATATTAGACTTAATATTAATCTGAATTAATATTTACATGTAGGTGCATTTACACCCAACAGTAAAATTTCAGTAAAGGTGGATGAATTACCTTCTAACACCTTCTGATGGCAGTATATATGATATGTGAGTTCATGTGGCAGTATCTGTGCTGCCTAGAAAGTCAAATTTACAATTTATGATTTCAGCATTTGTTTTGAGCACTAACCATCTTGATTCAATTACGTTATGATCATTATGCACCCTGAACTGGTCATCAATACCCACCCCTAAGAGCTCAGGGAAAAAAATGGGAAAAAAAAGGGAAAAAAAATAAACATTCCCTCATTTAAAGAGTTCTACGTACATTCAGGAAGGAGAACTTAACATGATGCCATTTGGTAGGGAACGGGAGTGGAATGTTCTAGAACATCTCTGTGTAGTGTGAACTGGGTACTGAATGCAGAAATGCTTTGGCAGTGTAGTAACCTTGGAAATTAATTAGAGAATGCAGCTCCATGGGGTGAAAGGTTGTGCTGGGTGCTGTATTGATTTTAAAAAAATCGTTAGGGGAGCTTGATCAATGTCGTTCCAAAAAGGTCAGTCTGAGGTTACGACCTCTGACATGGAATCGTCCTTCGGGAGTCTGGTGGTCAGACATAAGGTTAATGGCAACTGGGTGGGGTGTGTATCACCTGCCTCCTCTTAACCAGCACCTGTCACTGATAGACACTCCGCCAATCAGAGTCTTACAGCAAGCATCATCTGACCAATAAGCTTCCTGGACTCCAATAAGCTTTCTGTCCAATGAGCTTGGCTTGACCATCAGACATCACACGTAGCTGCTGCTGTTGTGTTTTTTTGCCGTTTGACGCTATGTTCACCCTCTAAACCCTGGTGGCCTGTACCATCTTGGCTCCATCAGTGTCGCCCATTATTGCTGGAGAGTTGAACACAGGGGTTCTCCTGTTCTCCCCTCCTGAACACCTCACTGTAGCTGAGCCCGGCGGTGAGAGAGGAGAGCTAAACAACTAAACGAAATTGGTATACAATGACCACCCACTGTTACATTTCCAAAGACCCCTAGATCAAGAGAGCTGGTTCTGGATCAGCTTCTTCCTGGCATGTAGCTGCTTTACTGCCTGCAAAGAATGTAGGATGACTGACCCTAAATCAGCCGTCCTGCTTCAAATGGCCTTTTAAATGCAAACCTCAAGCTCACATTTGTAAGGTGGCTTGGATGAGCTCCCACGGTGAAAACAGCTAGGGTTCATTAGGATGACAGTGACAAAAACAGGTCAGAGATCAGCGCGTGTGCCGCGAGAAGGCTGCGGGCCGGAGTCTGCCGGCAATCCCATAATGAGCGATGTTCAAAAGGGTTAAGTTGTTATGGAGAGGGGTGAAAGGGCAAAGGTGAGAATTGGCATTAATGGCAAAAGCCC
Organism: Sternarchorhynchus goeldii; assembly: GCA_028565775.1. Classification (NCBI taxonomy): domain Eukaryota; kingdom Metazoa; phylum Chordata; class Actinopteri; order Gymnotiformes; family Apteronotidae; genus Sternarchorhynchus; species Sternarchorhynchus goeldii. The sequence continues at coordinate 14,322,633 of JAOXYF010000001.1, read as the reverse complement.
TGATGACCCCACGCTCAAGTGCCTTGGGACTAACAAATTAGCAAGTGTACCGAACACGTCCCTCTTTTACTCCCTTCCATGATTTTTTTTTTTTATGGTTAGGTTTGTATAATCTATAGCCTTATTTACAATGACAATAGAGTGCCGTAAAATATAGTGTATCGATGTTAATCCTGGCACCTGTCCCATCATTCATTGGGGCATTGTGTATTGTAGGTGATGAAAGATATGCATGAGTGCCTGCTGGTCATTATTCCTGTTAGTGAGGGATTACTCCATAATACACTCCCTTTCTGTTATGTCCTAAAGCCCTGCTAATGAAATTAACATCTCTGGCTTCAGCTGCATGAAGTCCACCACATTGGCACATAAACTCTAATTCACACACACCTACACACACTCACACACACACACACGCACACACACACTCACAAAATGCAGCTGTAATCAGACCTCCCACTGGAGGGCTTCTATCCGTCAGCCACACTTAAGTGCCTGCCTCCATCCAGACAGACTGATTGTAAATGACAAAAGAGAAACATTTTTCATGTCCTTCTCTTGTTTCTGAGGCCACGATGTTTAGCGCTGTGTACAATACTGTTAATGTTAATATTGATAGCTGATGTTGCAGTCAGATATGGTTGCGTGCCCATGTATATTCTTGCATATTGTCTGTCACAGACTATTTTACCACAGCAAAAATTATAAGTATATTTTACATTCATGACATTCAGTTGTTCCAAATGCTGATTCAGGCTACACCTTGTCCTCAGAGTGCATAGTGCAAGCTCCCTGATATTCTGTTAGATCCTCATTTAAGTGCATCTTTAAAACACTACAGTTCTGTGCCTTGAACAATGAAAATGCATTTCAGTTTCTTTTCTGGCCAGAAGGGCTTATGCTTGATTGACAGTTGAAAGAGGGAGGCGGATCTCTAGAGAGCCAATCAAATGTGAGATGCTAAGAGGTGTGAGGGTGGTCTGTCATGTTGGAATGAGTGATTGTGTTCTGAGGGAAGGGGTGTAGCCATTAACATCAAAAGGCAAGCTCTATGTGTGTGGGGAGGGGGGATTCTATCAGAAGAGAGTGTAGGCCTTTATAAGAATAGACAAGCAAAGCCCATCTTGTAGGTGGGTGGAGTGGGGGTGGAGGGGCTTATGTGCAAGCATATGTGTTCATGTACCCCTATGGAATGGGTGTGGGTGTGGGTGTGTGTGTGTGTGAGAGAGAGAGAGAGAGATTGACACCCCTGCAGATTAGTGGGTCGCCTTCAAAGGAGCGTATGTGTCTATGATGCTCTGTGCATTTGAAGTTATCACATTTAAATCGGCCGTGCACGAGCATAGTGATTTGTGAGTTACTTCTATGTCCTGCAGTCCACCACAGACCCATAGAGAGCATGGTATACAGAATAGGGTGATAATATTTCATTCCAAACAAAACAAGGAAATTCTTAACAGATAAATTTAAATGTTGTCTATTTTCCATGTACAGATGTTTAACAAATGTGATTTTTGAGCTTTAGCGTAACATTTGGGGTTTTTTTTTTATTACAGAGTAGTGTCCTCTCAGCATAAAAACAGGAAATCAAATCAATAGTGCAACAAAGGGAGTTCAGGTCTGTGCAGATTTGGGTCTGTGTAGATTATCCCTTTCCACAGGGGGTTAAGATAAAATGAAATATGTAGTATTAAATCCTGTATGTGCAGTAAAACAGCTACTGTAGTTTACAGTTTATATTTTATATATATATATATATATATATATATATAGAGAGAGAGAGAGAGAGAGAGAGAGAGAGAGAGAGATACATAGATAGATTGGTTGATCAGAAACAACATTATAGTCTTACCAGTCTTACAATGGCTTCTGTCAAGGGGGTAGGAAGCGTTAGGTAGCAGGTGAACAGTCTGTTCTTGAAGTTAATGTAATGGCTTGGAAACAAGAAAAATGCTCAAGCGTAAGAACCTCAGTGACTTCGACAAAGGGCCAAACTGTGAAGGCTAGACGAACGGTCCTACCAAAAAGTGCTCAGAAGAAGGGTGAGCGGTGAACACGGCGACTGGGCTGCGGGCGCTCGAGCCTCACTGATGTGCGTGAGAAATGAGGACAGCTCCACCTGATCCCACAAAAGAGCTGCTGTTCCACAAGTTGCTGAATAAGTTCATGTTGGCCATGACAGAAAGGTGTCATTTACATTTACAGCATTTGGCAGACGTCCTTTTCCAGAGAAACATCCAGAGAAGAGCTCAATAGTGTTAACAGTATCAGTCCTGACTGGTGTGAAAAAAAGTATAAACAAATGGAAATGGAAGTTGATTGTTCTGGACGCCAGAACAGAGACAAGTCTGGATACATGTCTTCTCTGTGCCTTGAGCGATGGTGGTTCAAGTGGAGGAGCATCAGAGCACAAAATGCATTGCAGTTTGCTGCCCACGGTTGAAAAGCACTTGCAATGGGCATGTGAATATCAAAACTGAACTATGCAGCAATGGAAGGTGGTCTGAAGAACCATGTTGGGTGTATGTGCAGTTGTCTAGGGAAGAGATGGCACCAAGATGCAGTATGAGAAGAAGGCAAGGTTCTGCTGTGAAACATTGGATCTTGGCATTCATGTAGACACTACGTAGACATGTAGCACCTACCTAAACATCATTGCATGGCAACAGTGTTACCTAATATCAGTTGTTTGTTTCGGCTGGATAACGCACCCTGTTATACTGCAAGAACTGTTCTGGAATGGTTTGAGGAGAATGACAAAGAGTTCAAAGTGTTGACTTGGCTTCCAAATTCCCTAAATCTCATTCCAGTCGAGGAATGTGCTGAAAAACCTGATCCAGTCAGATCCAGTATGAAACTTACAGCACTTGAAGGATCTGTTGCCAACACCTCGGTCTTGTGGCCGAGGCGGACATACACCATATTAGGCAGGTGTTGTTTAATATTGTTGCTTTATTATATGTAGTAATAATAATAATTATTATTAAATATAATATATTAATACACACACACACAAATCTGTATCAGCGACAGAAGTAGCCTCACTTCAACCGTTCTATGGAAGCCACTTTTAGGTCCTGTATTTAGCGATTGGACGTCATCGATGAACGCCGAACCCTTTCCTGTTCTCCACCATCGCTCCGGATCGACGTTAATCATCCTCGAGCATGTCATTTGAGAAACGAGCGCCTCTTTTCCTCCCTATGCTTTTAGATTTAAAAGCAAGATTATTAAAAGGGTTCACTGGAGCGGAGCACGAAAAGGCTCTCCATGCACCTGCAAAGAGGCATGTGTATGAAAACGGTTTTAAAAAAACTGTACCGTACCGTAGTCTGGACTCTACAGCTAAAATCTACAGCTTGATTTGAACTTCCTTAATGTTTCCGTTTTTAAAAAATGCAATGAAATAGTGTGCAACTTTCAATCGATATAATTTAACTTATATTCCTAACTTTGATTATATTTGACAAATTCCCGGTACGGTAAAAATTTACACATTAATACGGCAAATTAATTTTGATTTACACATTAATACGGCAAATTAAACTGAATAGCAAAGGAAGATTTTACAGCGTAAACTGACTGATCAGAATCATAATACAAAAAACAAAACGTCTCTTCAGGTTTAAAGGGGTGTACTTTGATTACTAGTGCTACAATAACGCGAGCTACTGGTTTTCATATTTTACGTATTGCGTGTTTTGGGCTGTTTTTTTAGTTATTATATAGACAAATATATAACGTTATACTTGGAAACGACAGAGTCGGTTTGGTTATGTGACAAAAAATGTTTCAATTAGTTGTTCATTCTCGCGTCAGCCTCTCCAGAAATCTTTGCGGACCACTGAACAGCAATACACTGGACCTCTATTCGGTCTAAATCTCCGATTCATATCTTTAGGGCTGGATAAGCTTTAACCGTCATTTCTGAGTTCAGGGGTTGTCCGCTGCCTCTTCAGCGAGAAGCCAACTTGCACTTTTTTCAGGTCGGTTACAACGTGTTATATTTATGCCTGATGCAATTCTCTTCTTGGAAAATGCTCGGTTCTCGAAACACCACAGAGGGATTTCCCTCTTCATTTGCATATTTCATTTATACATTCATTTGTTTGCATGGTTCTTCTGACAAACTCAAGGTCAACCTGCAGAGCTTCAAAAATAAACACAAAAAAGAGACTGTACTGAGCTGTAGCTAGATCTAGCTGAGATCTAGTGTGAGATGGCGGCTGGGTGTTTATTCGGTAAAAGAGAGAAAGATGAAGATGCAGCTGTATTGGGCCAGAGAGTTCCAGAACTTGACCCCATGCCTCTAAATGAGGAGGTGCACAAGTCTGATGACGCACTAGGAGTCCAGTTCCAGAGAACCTGAATCAGGTTGTAAATGTGGAGAACCTGACCTAGATAACAGAGCAAGACGCTATGGGAGGGAGACCAACAAGGCTGGGAGAGAGTAGTGAAGGGATGAAGCGGCATCTTTTACTGTGACCTCTTTTGTTCTAGATCCACCTGCAGCATAAAGGTGTGTAAACACAGAGTTGAGCGTTAATGATAGTGGCGTGAATATAGCAGGCTGGAGTTGTCTTTGATTGCTGCTACCTCTCTGTGCTAACGGCCATAATAAATGCCCTGGCAGTGCGTCGGGCGGGGAAGCAGGTCCTACCCGCGTGACCCACCACAGGCTTCCACGCTCCACTCCCTTAATTGTATTACCACGACGGCAGTTCTTCGCCGGGTCCTGCATCAACCACCATACGAATTGCGCCGGCAATTAGCCATATAGTTCGCGAGGGGAGATTAAAAGCGATTACGATGAGAATGAAGTGAGTTCGAGCCCGTGGTGATTTGTTCTCGGAGCTCATGAAGACTGCTGTCTTCCGCTTCTGTCTCAATAAATTAGCCATCGTTCTTAATAAAATTATTGCCGTTAATATTGTCTGGGATAGCAATGCTTGTAATTATGATAATGATCATCCTAATTATATTAATCACGTTCGAAGTGAGTGTCGTCGTTCTGTTGTATTTGGTGTTTGCACATAAGTGAGAACGTGTGCACGTTGAGGTTGCTTATGTAATTAAGATGTTATGTTACCCTCCTTTTGGTCTCTGATTAGTCATTGCCGTTTTAATCCATCTAATTTTGCTTTCATTTAGCGGTGCAGACCGAATGAAGGAATTAATTCACAGAGTAGAATTTCAGGCACTTGCCTTTGTTGCGGCTAATGTTTTTCAGAGGAATAGTTGAATGAGTTAGAATTAGCGCGCGCGAGCGCGTGAGTGCGCGCGCGCGTGATCAAAACCCCGCTCTTGCGGTGACTGGGAGGATCTTTTTCTTGTATGTTTTCTTCCTCTGATCTCCTTGACCTTCGTCTCACTCCCTTTATCAGTTCTGCCCTTTCCTGAGTCTTGCCTGCAGCGAGAACTATCTCAAATACATACACCACACACACACACACACACCCACACACACACACACACTCCCTGACAGGATGATTTATTTACTGTACTGCTCAGCCCCCCAACACACATTCTCCCTTTCTGTTTCTTTTTTCCCCCTCTGCCTTTCTGCGTCTACACCTTTCCCCTTCAATCTTATTTTCATTATTGCCTTACTTCTTCAGAAATGGTTCTGTCATCCTCTCTCTCTCTTTCTCTCTCTTCTCACTCTCTTTTTTCTGGCTTGTTCATTTCCTGGTCCATTTCTAGCTGATTTGCATGGAAATGAGATGGTCATGGTGCCCCACAGTCATGAACCCAGCTGTTGCCAGCTCTTCCATGATCACATCAACCATAGTGGTTTGCTTCAATTTTTTATTTTTTTAGACCAGGCTTTCCAGGAAGTAACTAGTCTTGCTCTGTATCTGTAATTAAGTTAAACTCACTTTCTTAACAGTATGTTTCCAGTGGGATGTGTATTGATATTTCCTCTAAATATCAAGACTACAATCACCACAGATAATATAATAGGCAACTTTTGTATCGTGTGTTGGTATGGCATTCTCATTCTCTTTGAAACTACTTGTGCAGAAGTTGTCACAAAGCAGCTTTGGGTAACCTTGGCAAGCCTGAAACGGACATGTGGGGGAAGCCACAAGAGGAAAGGAGCTGAAACAGTGAAGCCGAAACTATTCCCCCGAGGGCCTTTATCGGATGGTGGAAAAACTTCTGTGGTGGGATTAGGTTGAGCTGCTGGAAATAACACAGATTACACGCTCGGCTCGCGATGATCTTGCGCCCTCGCTGGAGTCGCTCACTCCATGCATACTCCTGGACTCATGATCACTCCAAATGCTCACTCCTCATGCTCAATCATACTCACTCCTCATGCTCACTCCTCATACTCACTCCTTGTGCTCACTCCTCATACTCACTCCTCGTGCTCACTCCTCATACTCACTCCAGGCCTAAGAGCACATCAGCACAGGCTGAAAGAATTCTCTGCAGGTGGTAGCATTTGTATTATGCCCTCCCCTCTAACACACACACACACACCCATGTCGCATGCCAACAATTATAACACTACACAATTTTCAGAAAAACAGCTGTCATGCCAAGCAAATCAATGTGAAGGGGGGGTGCTAGAGATTTCCCAACGATCACACACAAGTACACCTTTTAACACCAGTGCTTGGTTTGTTGCCGTAATGGAACATACATACAAAAAGATATGCATTGCATAATGTAATATATACAGATGCACATTGCATCATGGGTTTTAAAATCATTATTCTGAATCAACTGGTCTCTTTAATTTCATTCTGACCTGAAACCCAAACATATAAAATGATACAGTCCCAAATTATCAAACTATGTTTTGGATATTTGAGGTTAAAATAAAAAATTTTGATTTTGTTAGAACTAATAAAATCAGAACTAACAGATCTCACATGACGTGTTTTGTTTCTCCGCTGTGTTCAGAAAGCCAGAAACATTAAACGTGGCTTCGCGCCCTGAATGAGGAAAACATCCTGTTATGTGTAACCCGAAAAAAACGTAGCCCTCATCTTCCGTCACTCCCGGATGGAGCTGACCACGCTGCCCCACCTCAGGGCTTTGGGCATGCCATCAGAGCTGGGTCAGCCTGGGGGTCCCCACCGCTGTTAAGGTGCTCTGCACAACGCTTTTTCTCGCCAGCGCCCCCTCGTATCCTTATGCTGGGCTTTATTTAGAACCGTAACTAAGCCTGTTATCCTGCAAACGCCTGTATGGTGGGACAGGGGCTGTTAGGGTGGAGGAGGGTAACTGAAATTAATGGTTTTTTAATATGCCATGTTGCCCCATATGACTGACCCCATAATTAAAGGTTGAATTAGTTCATCTAGAGTTTAAAATGGGGAACTTTTGCCAACATATGATTCTGTTAGGGGGTGGAGGGTTACATATTCTGTGCACACCTTGTTACGATTCAGTGAGTTTGTGTTTGAATTACCGAGCACGAGACCTGAGCCTTAACCATTGGTCTCCAACAGCTCCAGCTCTCTACAGGTCGTGTGGTTTTACTGGATCTGCGCAGTGTGCTACACATCTACTATCCTGCTGAGGTTTTGCCATTGTATGGGTCAAGGTAATCTTCTATAGCTTCGCTTTCTCTCTCTCTCTCTCTCTCTCTCTCATACCTGCAAGCACATAAATAAAAAATATAAATAAATAAATAAATAATATATATATAGGGTATATTACACACACACACATAAACACACACACATACACACACACGTATATATAATGTGTAGGTGTATGTGGTAGTGCTTGTGTGTGCTGTGTGTGTGTGTGTGTGTGTGTGTGTGTGTGTGTGTGTGTGTGTGTGTGTGTGTGTGTGTGTAAATTCACACAGCTCTGCTCCCATAGAGAAGGGAGCACAATAGAACCCGGCAGACGTTTTCTGTCAGCCAGCCAGACACAATTCACTTGCTCGTCTCGGGTTTATAGCTTCCACCTTTCTGCCCCTCCCCTCCCTTTCTCTCCCTCTTTCTCTCATTCCATCTCTCCACTGCCTCCACCCCCCAACCACCTTTTCCAAATTACATACACTCTGCTCCTTATCTGCATATCTGCTGTAATTGACATTTTCCATTTGGCAGGTTCCATATCTCTTGCCTGCCGTTGCCATGGCAATGATCACGGGACCCCTAGCTAGCAGGTTAGTGCCGTAGACCTGAGGGCCGGTCTTCGCCACAGTAACAATCTCTAACCCTGACTAAAGCCACTGCCTACCCCCACAGGGGCTACTTCAGTTCCTAAATACTCATGATTTCTACATCTAATAAGAATTCAGCCATTAGTAAGTAATTTATTATTGTAATAGGCTGGGGGAGCCCAGCTTTCATGTTTATGTAATGTTGTCCATTCTTATTGGATCTCATTGGAACTGAGCTCTCTAGGGTAAATATTCTCTTATAGTATCGTCTGTTGGGATGTGTGTGTGTGTGTGTGTGTGCCTGCAAGCATGTGTGTGTTTCCCTTCCTACACCATACATTCAAATGTAAAGCCTTCTTCTTATTTCACCTGTTCCAAGGTTATCTAAACCTCAATGTCCAGAATTTAAACTGGTACTTAAAAAAATAATGATTAGGGAAACTAGTGACCGATCAATGAATTCTGTGGCTTAATCTGAATACTTAATTAGACTATTGCCTATACAAGGCAGTTTAATCCATAATCCTGCTCCATGCTCCCCAGATTGTTCAGTTTAGGGACAATTCAGTTTGTTCAGTTTAGATCAGTCAAATGGAGGGCTACCAGAACTCTGCACTGTGGACAGTCACAGGTCCTGATGTGTTGCTCAGATCTAAACTGCAACACTGTCTGCAGCCAAAGTCAGTTTCTCCCAACATCTATCAAATTGTCTCCTGTCAGAAATTATCAGATGAAAGTGAATGTTACACAAATAGTACTCCTTCATACCATATTGGTTTTGTGTTGTTTTTTTTATCACCTGGCACAAAAAGTCAAAATTCTTTTGAAAAAATATTTGTGGATAATATTCTGTAAGGAGTAACTGCAGAGAGATCTAGCTTGGCAGAGGGAACATCTAAGGCATCATGTACTTTTATTTAATTGTTTGGTTTCTGAAAAAAACCATTCAGCATCCAAAACTGGCAGCAAGAACCAAGCCAGTTGGAGCACAGTGGACGTAAACACCCAGGTTCTGGGTTCTGGGTCTCCAGCTGTGCTTGGTCGATGATGATAAGGAAGCTCGTTTATTTCATTTCGATGCATGTAAATATTTAGCATGGGCAGCAGTCCTCATCCCACATTAGGATGTAGGCTTGGGTTTCAAAGCTTCAGAGGAGGTTTTTTTTTCATGGTTAAAATGTCACAGTAACATGATGAATTTTACTTTGGTTTAAAGGATCACTGAAATGAATAATCGCAATGCAAACTCACACATTAAAGAGACTCACTGTGGCTGACCATGCCCCTCAACTGTCTCTCTTTCTCTCTCTCTGTCTCTCTTTCTTTGTCTGTCTCTCTGTGTGTCTCTGTCTACCCGTCTCTGTCTGCCTGTCCTTCACCCTCTCTGTCCCACTCTTATTGTCTGAGTGGTTCCAGTTTGTATGTCTGTGTTCATCTCCTTGTGCGCATCCATCTCCATGTGTCTCTTCTGCATCTGATTTTCCATCTCCATGTCTCCATGTGTGTCTGTCTCTGTGTGTGTTTGTACATCTTCATATGTCCATCTCCATGTGTATCCATCTCCATGTGTATCCATCTCCATGTGTATCCATCTCCACGTGTGTCCATCTCCATGTGTATCCATCTCCATGTGTATCCATCTCCATGTGTATCCATCTCCACGTGTCCATCTCCATGTGTCCATCTCCATGTGTTTGTAGGGGCTTTAATTACCCATCATAACGATTCATAGCTTCTTAAAGCTTCTGTTTGTTTTTTTCTATGTAACTTTTTTTTTTCAGAACTATTTTTGGGAAAGTGTATTTAATTGAAAACGAAAGTGAATACGTACACGCTGTTATCACAACTAACCATTTCATGATCACAAAAAAAGAAAGAAAGACCTTCCAAAGTATATGTAATATGCTCCTTTGCACTCAGTCACTAGTTACTGGTCATTTAAAAATCAGTTGTCCCATATCCACTGAACTGAAATATTCAAATAGCCATAATTTTTCACCCCAACAACCATACCTCCCCCTACCCCTGTTGGGCGCTTTAATTAACTGTGATTAAATTAAAGGCTACAGGTTCGTGTTAATTGATTCATCCTGAGAATCCATAATTACAGTTTTCTGTATGGAGAGATCTGCAGTGTCGCTCCGAGCTTTGTGTGTGCGTGTGTGTGTGTGTGTGTGTGTGTGTTCGTGTGATGCCCACACATCTCAGAGGCTTTGTCACCGAGTACATAAAAGCAATTGTTTGAGCTAACTGAGTGGCCAGCGGTAATGAAAGCCGACACCAACCATAACACCACTGCAATCAAGCTCAATTACGGCCCCTGTTACGGCTATAATTGCTTTGTTAGCGAAGCCGAGTTTATCTCTGTTAGCTTTTGTTCCTTGGTCTGGTTCAGCGTGGCGCGGCTGCGTTCTTGCTCTGTTTGTTTTCAGCGCCACATGCCACCTTCGGAATTGATGCCTCCGTAATTAGCGCACTGGGCAGACCGTTGTCGGAGTCTGCCAGGCCCTGAACAAAAGTACCAGGCTCAGAGCTCCAGATTACGCATGTTAATAGTGCATAAAGAATATAGATATATTATTTACATTCAAAGTGAATTTTAGTCCCAAGACCGGAGAACCGTAATGTGCGAATCATTCTACTGAAACAGCAAAACATAGTCTACATTACGGGCCTTGTATTGTGTTAACAATGACGGTACAGCGGTCCTAATTAGACAAGAGATGTCTTATCTTGTATTCTCAGTTATAGAAAAGTCGTCTTAATTTGCAGCAAATTCTCCTTTCATCTGTGCAGTTGAGCTGTGCGCTAGCAGAGTGTCGTCCTGCGTCTGTTAAGTGAACTGTGATTGATAGCACATTATTAACTAAACCGTGATTGTTCTGCAGATATGCGGGCATCGACAATGCCGGATTTCCCCCTTTAATAGCCTACATCTGCCATATTTATAATATGTCATTTGCACCTACCCAGAGTAATGGATTCTAGGATTTGTGAAAATTTTGACTAATTTGGGAAAACGTCCTGGATAAGCGTAGTGGGAGAGTAATTCTCCGGACGGGGAAGCCGAGGATGAGGACTTTCACAGATCATCCGTGCGTAAAATCCCATTTGGGAAGATTCGGGATATCAGCCCCCGGGCACTGGCGGGACATCAGTCCAGCAGACCGTAATTGTCACGCTGAGTTTCGCAGACGCGCCAACGTTTCTCGCGCTGCTCTGAGCTTTGGGCTTCGGCTTACTGACCACGTTGAATGATCCTATTATTCCTGTCCTGGAGAAAGTGAAACCCACACGTTACTCATAGCCATAACCTTCTGTGGTCGCTGTATTCTCGCAAGTCAGGGGAAAGTTCAGGAGTCCGGTTCCTGATTTACACCGGCAATAGGCTATTAATGACATTTGGGCGGCGTTGGGGGCGGGTTGTGACTATTTTGCATATACTGAGGCCAGACACCAGACTGAGGGATGTCAAACCAGTGTCTGAGACACACACACACACACACACCATAACTCTAATCTTAACCTCAAGGAGTGTAATGTTTCAGTGATCGCTTCATTTTGGAGATGTGGAGAATGTCAGACTTTTCATGTCAGGCGTTCCCTCATCCTTTTGGTCTATGCACCCAGTAAAGACAGAGCGCATACGCACAGAGAGCATATGCACAGAGAACATACGCACAGAGAGCATATGCACAGAGAGCATACGTACAGAGAACATATGCACAGAAAACATATGCACAGAGAACATACGCACAGAGAGCATACGCACAGAGAGCATACGTACAGAGAACATACGCACAGAAAACATACGCACAGAGAGCATACGCACAGAGAGCATACGCACAGACAGCATACGCACAGAAAACATACGCACAGAGAGCATACGCACAGAGAGCATACGCACAGAGAGCATACGCACAGAGAGCATACGCACAGAGAGCATATGCACAGACAGCATACGCACAGAGCGCATACGCACACATCCACCCTCCTACTCTTTATAGAAGGTCCTCCACACAACGTGTCTGCAGCTCACCGTGTGAACAACAAGGCACCGACAAACTGCTATCCATAATTAAAGAGCAGATAGCATCCCCTCCGCCACCTCCCCCCACAAGCCCTGAGGGCGGCTGGCTGTTCAAGGAGCTCAAACAAGCTGAGAATGTGTGCTACACTCACATGTGTGCAGGTGGGAATACGCCAACGCTGTCTCCCTGTCTCTCAGTGATATAATTACAGTCCCGTTATGCAGTTATTATACCGTTATCGGCCCTAATTAGACCCAGACTGAAGCAGAGAGTGTCTAGAGGCAAAGGGGCAGGACAAATGGTAAATAAGACAGTTAATACTGCCAGGGGAAAAATGTTGGGGCTAACTGTGGGTTTCTTAATGTTCAGGTTACACGTCCATCTCTCTCTCTCTCTCTCCTCCTCTCTGTCTCTCATTCCCACTCTCTCTCTCACTCACTCTCTCTTTCTCTCCCGCTCTCTGTCACACATGCACACTTTTATGGTTATTTCTCTCTCTCTCTCTCTCTCTCTCTCTCTCTCTCACACACACACACACACACACACACACACTTTTACATACTAGCCGGGTTGTTAGTTGGAGATGGATATGTCTGTCGTGCTGTTGTCATTTCTGACTGTGGGGATGGAGGGACACGTAGATGAGTGGAGGGAGAGAGAGAGAGAAAGAGAGATGGGAGGTGGTGAACGAGTGCAGCTGGAAATGGCAGAAGCAGAGGCGTGAAATTGGTACCGTGCCTCCCCTTCCCCCATATGTCTTCTGAAGGCTATGATCAGGTGACCACAGCCAGATCTCCGAGGTTACGGCTACACCCCCCACACACACACACACACACACACACGCATACTACTCTCTATATATCTCCCCCTCTCCACCCAATGCACCCACCCACACCCGCACAGCACCCTCTACCTCATTTCCCCCATGCGCTCTACACACACACTGTTCCTGGGTATCTCCACACCTGCACACACGCCTACTTGCAAATGCGTGCACGCACACACGCAAGCGCGCCCATCAGCCCCAGACTAACTCTTAACCCCACGCGAGTGTGTTTCAGAGATAGGTCTTTACAATCACACAGATCCGTACAGAGTCCTGAACACACACAGCCGAGCTTGTCTTTTATTGTACTGCCGGAAGCTGCGACTCCTGCTGCATGATAATCAGTTATAAAAGTACTGCTTTCACTTTTTACCTTTCTAATCTCTCTCTGCTTCCTCCTTCCTTAATCTCTAGCTTCTCTGTTGCACTTAAAACCATGCTCAATGCTCTATCCCTTCTATCTTTCTCACTTTCTACCTCTCTAATCTATGTATTGATCTCCCAGAATGCTCTTACTTACACACGCAAGCTCACAGAATTGTTTTTCAAACATAGTTTTGACCCACAGTGGTCTCACACACACACACACACACACACACACACACACACACACACACACACAGTGCTGTTGTGTGGGTGGGGGGAAGAATGCAGTTCAGGCGAGAAAAGTCGTCTTGAAAA
>JAOXYF010000001.1:14295774-14307715 GCA_028565775.1 Sternarchorhynchus goeldii | reverse complement strand
TGTGTGCGTGTGTGTGTGTGTGTGTGTGCGTGTGTGCGTGTGTGTGTGTGTGTGTGTGTGTGTGTGTGTGTGTGTGTGTGTTTGCGTGTGTGTGTGTGTGTGTGTGTTTGCGCGCGTGTGTGTGTGTGTGTGTGTGTGTGTGTGTGTGTGTGTGTGTGTATGAGCGTGCACGTTTGCGTGTGCGTCTCCTGGGAGCACGCCTCAGGGATTACAGCGAGCAGCAGCATGAAAGATTCATGACTCTTCATAGAGCGTGTGTGTGTGTGTGTGTGTGTGTGTGTGTGTGTGTGTTCTGGCTGGAAATATGGAGCACAGAAGAAAAAAAAGGAAGAAAGAGAGGAGAGACAGAAAGACTGACCCTTGATTCACAATGGCAGAGACAGACAGATATATATATATATAGAGAGAGAGAGTGAGAGTGAGAATAGACAGAGAGTAAAGGCAGGGACACAGTGTGGGTGATCACCCTGCGGTCAGCAGGAGTGTGAGCGATGACCTGTTCACCAAGTTAGGAATATCTGCTCTGTCTTACACAACAGGTTCCAGTGGTACACACACACCGCCATTATTTATCAGTGAGAACAACAGCAAAAAAATCGCCCCAGTGTGCTAGAAAAAAAGAATATGTTCCTGATCTCATCAAGCCCTGTCTGTAATGTTCCCTAAGAATCTGTTCTGGCTTTTAATGACTGATTCACCTTAATTCATTAGTTCCATGTTTCTAGGGGGGTATTAAGAGTCCCTGGGATCAGTAATACAGCACAATGGGATAAATACATGCACAGCGATGTGGAGATGTATACTCCAACTTCTTCATGATTAAGACAAACCTAATCCCCCCAACAAACAGAAACAAACAAACCCAACTTCCCCTTTCCACCCCCCTCTCTGCTCCTCTGGATGGTTTATTCCAAGCACCATATTTCCTCTGATGTTTTCTTCCTTTGGCTTGTTTGTTACGGATCTGAGCCTTTAGATCTGCAAAGCTGCTCTGTGTGGCAGCAATGAAAGATTAAGACAGATTTGCATCGAGTTATTCTGTTGTCCAACACAATGACTCTTCTGCTGCCAAATCTCAAACAGGACATGGGGTACATGAAGTTTCCCCATGGAGAGGGGGAATCTCCATGCTGTAGGTACTGGGAGGCAGATACTGTGGACTAGATGGTAGCATCCTCACTGCTTTCCTGATTTACTGCACAAAGGTGTTCATTAGGTGACAAAGCGAGAAGGTGACAGATCACAGACGCTGACCTCCACACTAATGATTTTGGCATACTTTCACCTTTAACATTTTTATGTGAGAGAGCGAGAGGTCTGTCTCTCATCCCATTTCTCTCTGTCGGCCCTTTTAGCCCCCCCGTCTCTTTGCGTATTGTCCTGCGTCTCACTTCTGCTGAGCTAAAGACCAGTCCTGTTATGTGGGACGCCTCTGGTTGCTTTTTCTGGTTTCTTTTTGGAAGAACAGAGTTAGCTTCACGCTAACTCTAGCACAAATGGTTAGTTTTGTTTTCAAGGATTCAAGTATTGTGTGTGCATGTGTGCATGAGTGTGTGTGCGTGTGTGTGTACGTGCATATTTGCATGTGTATGTGTGTATTCTATGGTTTTATAATCCTAATATTATTCAATATTATGTATTATTCATCATAATTATTATTTGAATAAATAATTAATTATCATACATAATAATGGTACTTTAACAGTTAAATATAATTATTAAGTATAATTAATGTTTCACTAAATAAATATACACATATGTACTACATGTAGTCCCACCTAACCGAGTTAGCTTCTTTCATATGATATCCTATTGTGATATATTGGAGCTGAACCTGTGGCTAGGTTTACTTATTTGATTGGCATCTCTCTCTCTCCCCTGCAGCAATTGTATTCTCCTGCTCTCCCTCACTGGCCAAAGAGAAGCTAGGCTTGTTACCACTTAATTATTCATTTAGGTTCTCGAAGGCAATCAATTAGTCTTAAGTGCACAATAATTCTGATGAACCATTCCCCTTTCCAAAGCAGCATATAAAGCTGCCATACTTCTACTCTGGCTGGTGCCTTTCTAGGGATGGCCTGACTCATAGAGTCACCAGGGAATCCAATGCAAATGCATTTGAAATGCATTAGAATCCAGGGTCTGATTGACTGGCTACTATTTTGATTGTATTCACTGCTGTGTGTTGACAAAGAGATTTGCCTGATAGAGTTTCTGAAGTTTGCCTGAAAGTGAGAGAATTTGCAGTAATTCACACATATAAATGAAAAATAATATATTTAAAAAAACCTCATAAAGGTAAGACACCTTCAGCAAGGGCACTTGGTGGTTTTAAAGAGGGCATTTGTGTTGCTTAGTGTATAGTGTATTTGAAATAATAATTTTAAAGAAAAATAAACAATAAATGGTTTTCTCTTTTATGTTCACTGTAGATGAGAGAAATGGTGAGTATCAAAGTGTCCCGATGGATAGGAGACACAAAAGGTACTAGTAGCCTTCTGTTTACATTAAGGGTTTGAATCTGAGCTGTGCCACATGCTGCTGGTTTGAATGTGTCTGGGAGACCAATAAGCTGCGTTCTGTAGCCTATCTCAGAACGACTCTTTTGCCTTGTTGTGTGTTAGTCACACACTGACAGATTGCACTGTCTTGCCTCTGCAACCAGTTGCTGGAAGAGATTCAGTGACAATC
Source organism: Sternarchorhynchus goeldii (assembly GCA_028565775.1). NCBI lineage: Eukaryota > Metazoa > Chordata > Actinopteri > Gymnotiformes > Apteronotidae > Sternarchorhynchus > Sternarchorhynchus goeldii. The sequence goes on along the minus strand of JAOXYF010000001.1, from coordinate 14,305,024 downwards.
GCTTCATGGATCAGAGCAGGCAGTTGTGGACCACGCTCTTTCGCGGTATGCCAGGGGAGAAATAGGCTAATACTGGGGCTACTCCCTGTGTGTTCGTCTCTATTTTCTGTGTATTAATGCTTTCTATCTCTATCTCTCTTTCTCTCTGTCTCTCTTTGTCTGTCTCTCTCTCTGTCTCTCTCTCTGTCTCTCATCCTCCCTCCTTGGCTGGACTTTATGCCAGCACACTGTCCTCCCTGGGGAAATTACTGCAGCCTAGAAACCCCCACTATATCACTCTTCTATCCCCTGCTGTTTTGCCTGGCCCTCACTCTGTCTTCTCTCTCTCTTTCCCTTTCTCTCTCTCTCTCTCTCTCTCTCTCTCTCTCTCTCTCTCTCTCTTTCTGGTCAAAACAGCCTCAGTAATTGCTGCTCTGAAAATCCAGTCCAAAGGCACATCTTCAATTGGTCCATATTCTTTCAGTTTCCTTCACTCACTCCATCTCTCCCCTGCCTGTCTGTCTTTCAATGCCCCTCCCAACCCCTTCTTGTTTATTTGGTGTATTCCATGTCCTATATTGGGGTCAGAACAAGGTCAGGCCAAGGTCCAGGCTGTATCACTGCGGCACTGTCTGACTGTCTGTTTGGCTTAGATGTTTATTGTAGCTTCTTCCACAGTGCCATTGATTAGCCGTCACAGTGCTGGAGTAAATATCCTTCCATATCAGGACACTATAAACACTGGCAGTACAAGAGTCTGATGCAACAAGCCATTATAAACCCACTCTGCTGGAGCTTTATAGATCGTTAATTTTATTATACTTTTTTATTGTTTTAAACAGTTTCCATGAGCTCAACATCAAATATGTTGTGTTATAAATACACAGTGCGTTATTATATTTTCATTATATGTTGAGCAAGACAGATAAGCGTAATCTTCCATCATTTAAATACAGTTGCCTCTACGTCATGTCTGGATCCTGTTTGGAGTTCCTGTGGTCGGCATAATTGCCCAAGTCATTTTGCATATGTCAAGTAATGCCTCTGGAAATGTCAGTTTGTGTGGAGGCAGCGGTCACTGTCTGCATTTAGATCATTTACGCGCACAACAGTCAGACCGGAGGAGCATATCTAAATTCATAATCAATACGATACTGAAAGCCCACTCATGCATCATAACATATCAAACCCCACGGTACCGAAATCTATTGCACAGTGACTGGAAAATTACCATGTAGCCTACTGAGATTAGTGTTGGGTCAGTGCTTTGTGGTGTATTTTGCTTAATACCATTTAAGATGTTAATTTAGTTTTTTTTTTTACTGTCTATAGAGCCACGGGGAGTGATAGCCTATTTAAAACCCTGCAATTTCATATTCAGCGTCTTTGTAAAATGGAATTTCAGCGTACTGCCGTTCCATGATAAAAACGTAATTTATATTCAGTGCGTTACCCTAGTATTTTATGTAAACGATTAAAAGGGGGGGAAAATGGTAATATGTTTACATATTTAGTGTCGTGGGGCAATTAAATATTCAGTACAATGGATCGAAACGGGACGGTGTCAAACGCTTTATGGGCCGAGCTCAAGAGGAAAGCACGCTTCTTATTTGGTCACTGTGCGTCACGTGGGTTTTTCTTCGCCTCGAGGCCGCCTCCTTCTAGTTTAGGTACAAGAGACCAGCGCTGACACTCAACAAAATGGCTGCAGAGAAGGCGCTAGTCTGAAGTAGTAACGTTACTCTGAACGCTTCCTTTGGACACTCCGTATTTACATCTGGATATTTTGACAGTTTTTTTTTTTACATTTCCAGATCTCGTTATGTTCCGAATGTCGCAGCCAGCATAACTGTTGGCCGTATTAGCTAAGTCATACGCCAACTTCAAAGCTAGCAATCCGACTTCTTTGCACTTTATTGATTTAGCTAGCTAGCTCTTTAGCATCATCGGTTTTCTAAGCCAATATATTCCGAAAGAGGAGCTTCATACTGCCCTTTTTTATTTTGCACCGTAGATGTAACATAATAGTTGATGACCAACCTATGCCACTGTACTTGAAAAATCGCCTATTTACATATAAATCTTTTTCTCTTATAAGGCAGTAAAAGTATTGGGTAGTGTCTAGCTAGTCAGCTTGTTGATGTTTGCTTTTTGATTTTCCTGTATACAGTAGGGAAGCATGCATTTGTTTTGCTGTTACTGAGTGCTGAGTTTTCATTCAGACTCCATGACATCGTATTGTCTTGACTCTAACATACCTAGCTAGTTAATTGTTGTTTTGTGCAAGAGTGGTTTTTTTTTGCCCTTTTTTGACAAGCGGGACACTTGAAGTTAAGCTGCTCATTGCTCAGGTCACAGTGAGCGTCAGCTAGCCAGTCAGTAAGACTCATACGAGTAGCTAATCGCTAGCCAGCCACTCGGATCTGCAAGTCGTCGTTACGGGTACCTTTTAGGGGGGGAAGACGCATGAAAATTGCCTTTCTACATCACTCTCCGCCATGCAACGATTCCTTAAGAGCTGCCAAAGTCCAAGTTGTAACTACAAAGGTAAGATGGGGTTCTTGCCCACCGTTTCTAAGTACGTAGCTCGGAATCCAGCTAGCTAACGCTACTGTAGTTAGCTTCATGTAATCCGCTTTAGACATTTTCTCTAGTCAGTCGCGCAGCGGTGGTTGTCGGGTGTACGACGGTGATTTCTCTAACTCCAAATGGTCATACAAGGACAGTACAGCTGTTACCTGCTGTTTTGTCCTTTAGTTCAGTAGCTACATAGCTAGGTAGCTACGTCTGTAACTTATTTATTAAATCGATGTTGTAACGTTATTGGCGATGATGTATAGTCATATGTCCTTTGTTTTTCAACAAAGCCGCTATGTTCAATTCCGCAGTTGTATGCAACAAAGTTGGTGTTTTAGTAGTTGTGCTATTATTATCAAATGCTTTCAGTCACGTTGCGGGTTTGAGTTCTCAGGTTAATTTTGACCGCAGTGCGTTCTCAGATGGTTCAGAATGAAACTCGGTGCTTGAAGAATGCGACTGCTCATGCAGTCAGACATGATTCTTCATTACACCCAGTTCATGCGCAACTGCTTCTGATGTTTTGCAGAGAATATCTGAAGCAACGGCTAACGTTATAACGAAAAGGTGACATGTAGGCGAACTAGTAGAGGGTGTTTTAATCGCCTCTTTACTGAACTACCTAAAATCACATAAACTAATGAAGACGCGATACAGTAGTGGAGTATTTGTAGAATCAATTACGTTGGTGAAAGAATAAAATGTCCATGTTGCCTATTTGCTTGGATTTCTTTTGGTGGTTCTTCCGTTGCGCAGGGATTATGGTTTCAGTTTCTCGAAGTATCCACGTAAAAGGAAAAAAGTGAGTTTCTCACTAAAGGAGTGCTGTTTTATATGGAGTCAGTGATATTTATTTATTTTTTTTGTGGGTTTGGGGGGGGGGGGCTGTTAAATCTTAGTACCTGCTATCTTCACAAGTATATTCACCCGAAAATGTAAAGGTTAACTGCCTATTTGGGAGCTCCTCATCACTCTAAGCTCATTTCATTGCCATTCACCAACTCACTCTTTCAGTCATGCCTGCTTGTCATTTGGAAATGTAAGTGGCACTTCACAAATCTGTGAACTGACTATTGCTAACATTGTATTTTATTACTAAGTGTAAATTTTGTAGACTTCAGTTTTTGAGCAGTTTTGTTCTCTTCCTTTTTGGTCTGGTACATTAAACCCCCCCCCCCCCTACTGAATTTCATTTGAATGTTGTTCTTTGATTGGAGACCACAACCTACTATATCTCCAGGCGATTCTCTTTCCAAGGCTCTGCCTTTTGGAATGGAAACGTCACTGGATTTGTTGTTCCCCTTGATGCGCTTCTATTTAGTTCAGTTTTGGGCTTCTGATTGAACTGTCATCTCTCATTGCTGCATTCCGCTTGCACGCTGTCCTCCCGCGTTTGGCGTCTCCATCACGGGTCTAAACGAGGGAGTGTAATTTCTTCCTTTGATGTGTTTTCCTTCTCCTGGGTGTCACACTCCATTGGGGTTGATGAAGCGAGATTAAATGGATGGGGACATGGCTGGGAATGCCTAATGCCTTTGCTCCCTCAGTGCTAATATGGGCCTGATGTTCAACTCGTGTTGTAAATCATGCCACCATCTCGTGAAGTCCAACTGCCCGTCCTGGCTCCCCTTTCTTCCAGGGTTAGGGCCCCACACCCACAGCGAGGGCACCTCCATCCCTTCCCAAACCACCCCCTGTGCCGCCTCCTACCCCCCTCCCCCAGAGGAAAGTGAGCCTTGGAGGTCAGGGCACAGGGCAAGGGACATTAGGGCTGCATTCAGCCGAATGAAAAGGCTAAGAAATCTTCTGTCACTTGGCTAAGTGATTTGGCGGTGCGTCTCACGCCTGAGTGGGTGCTCTAGATGGCAGGCAGAAACTGACAAAAACCCTCTTAAACTCAGGCTGCTCCAGAGCAGGTGGTTGGCCAGTCTTGGGAGGATCATGCAGTAGGGCTGTGGGGTTGGTGGGGCAATTGGAGAGGAGGGGGTGTGTGTATGTGAGACAGGGTTTCTTTAACTTGGCAGAGCTGCATTCCCATGCATGTGAGCTGCTGTAATGACACTGGGACACTGTGTTCTCTCTGGCCTGGTCTTCAGAGGTTGGCCGCGATGAACTTGGGGGAGCTCTTCAGCTCGTAAAACGGGCAGAGAGAGGGCCATGTCTGTGATGTCATTCAGATATTTTGAACCTTTGGAAAAAATAATAGAGAGGTTGAGATGTTCAGTGGGGGGGGGGAAAATAGCCAGAAGTAGCTGAACTCAGTAGCATGCGATGCTTTTAATAACACGCTTATCTCTTTTCCCCATTGATATTTGGATTGTGTGATTAATACATGTTCCCCATTGGGAAAACCTTTTTATTTTAGCACTCAGGTTAATCTGGGATAAATGTTTTTAACTGTTCCAACAGGCCAGCTCAAGACCAGACTACCACAAGTTATTGTAACTTTAAGGAGGCAAGATCTAAATAACAAATCACTTGGCGATTTACTGTTGTGTGAACTCTACAGCCACACGAGAATTAGCAGGAAACACCCCCCTCCCCCCACGTGACTTGAGTTTACACTATAAAAATAGGTCCATTATTTAAGGAGGAGTAGAAGGGGTGCTAAGTGCTGCCTAGTCTAGCCGGTGTTTAGCCTTCGGATCTTTTAGTGGCTGCTTGAATGGGAATCATTCGTCTCTACTGCCAAATGAAAGTGACTAATTCATGAAGGCTTTCCTTCCTGCAGTCGCTGAGCCTACACAGGTTTCCGTTATTAGCTCATCGCTAACTGTTTTGTTCTGTGGTGATGTAAGAGAGTGAAATCTGCATTTCCATATGTTTGATTGTGTGTGTGTGTGTTGGGTGCGGGGGGCGTCACAGTGGGCTGTGTAAGTGTTGGCCCTAGACCAGTGAGTTGTCTGAACTAGGGTAGGATCCTCGCTCGCCCCTTGGTTCTCTAAAATTCAGTATTCGAATGGTCAAGTGTTGGTGCTCTACCTACCACCCAGATGTGGACAGAAGCAACACTGGATGCCAATCTCTGTTCGTTTCCCCACTGTTGCTGCGCTAGGTTTGTTTTCCAAGTCTTGGGAAGTTGCATCTCCCGCACATGTAAGTATGTTATGCTTAACCTTTCCTCCATCTGTAAATATATCTGCTCCCTCAGGCGATGGTCTTCATTTTGTCAGCACCTTTTCAGGGGTTTAGTCTGTTCCTTAATGAGACGTAGACAGTCATGCTTCTTGGGGTGGGGGGTGCGTGTTGGGGGGGGGGTGCTCTCGATAAAATGTCAACATTGGCGCACCCCTCTCTCATGTGCGTTTGGTCACAGGCGTAAAAAAGAGATCAGCTTTCAGTAGAGGCCCACCAAGTGATTATGAGATCCTCGTTTCCATGCTGTATTTGGGGTCATGGAGGGTTTGTTTAAAGAGTAGGAACCATGGGGGGCCTGGGTGGAGGAAGGAACGAGGGGGAACCTTTTCCCAGTCGCACAGCTAGACAGAATCTGTGGGTTCCTAAGAGAAGGCCAATGACATTTTTTATCAGACTGAAACACCAGCAAAGGAACAATTGTTGATTACAATGTAATAAACGTAATAAATGTCTGACTACATGTTTAAAATTAAATAAGGCTAAATTAAATAAGGCTAAATTCCTGTGCAACCCATGTACTGTATATAAATATCATCACTGTACAAAACTTAGAGTATTGAGACTCAATAATAATAAAAAAAACAGTCTCATGAAAAGATACAGATTAAACTTTTCAGTTTATCTGCAGTCATAGCAGTGCTTGAGGTCCAGTGTTAAGCTCACATAGTGTAGTGCAGGCGTAGAGAACCAACAAAATGCCTAGAAATAAGTCTGAATGCAGAATTTGCGTGTCTGCGAGTCTGTGGGCAAACAGAGAAGCACCACCGCCATTAAAGCTGGCCTTCCCAAGGCTGAACAAACAAAACCAGAGGAAAACATTCAGACGTGTAGATGTGTACATCTAAGCTTTAAGCATTTCAGCTGTATGGTTTATGTTGAAGCACGGACGTACTGCTGAAGGTCATGAAGGTAGACCACAGGTAGAGAACTCCTCACTGTGACCTCAGAGGGCTCTCCATGAAATGCAAATTCAAGAACAGAAACTTCAGGCTATTTTTTCTAAAAGTGTACAAAAACTCACAAACATCTGGGACAAAAATATGATAATGAATAAACTTTGAGGGAGAAAAGGACATCTTCATGATCCGAAGAATTACCAACTCATTTGTAAAACGGTGGAGAAAGTGTCATGGCTGTTATTGGAACTTGCTTTGTCTGTCATTCTAGATGTTATAAGGTGTCTTTATGGATGCTATAACCTGTCATTATTTAGTGCATAACCAGCAGAAGGGTGATTTATATTTCTCAATTCCAGCCTCGTCAGCCAAGGTCAAAGTGTGGACTGTTCTGAACTTGTTACTTCAAACACCAGGCCTGAAAGCCACTCAACATGCATTAGTGTGTGTGTGTGTGTGTGTGTGTGTGTGTGTTTGTGCATGTGTGAGGGAAAGAGAGAGAGTGTGTGTGTGTGTGTGTGTCTGTGTGTGAGAATGTGTGAGAGTGACAGTGAGGGAAAGAGAGAGAGAGAGGTTGTGTGTGTGTGTGTGTGTGTATATCAGAGACAGAGAGTTTGTGTTGTTGTGTTCCAGGTAAGGCAGACCATCTCCAGGAAAAACACTTATGTCTAGTAATGCCTTCAGTCATCGATTGCAAATAACTAGACATGAAAATTTAAGATGAATGTTTTTCCAGTGTTGCTCTCCAATAAAATGGTCCACTTTCTCCACCCTCAGATACAGTACACGTAGTGAGTAGCATTCCTCTCCTGTTCTGACAAAGTGGTTTGCATGTCACATAATATAAGAAGTTTGAGCCCCCTCCTCCATCTCAGGTATTTTCCAGTAACGTTCATCTCAGAGGTTCAGGTGTAGACCAGAGACGAAGACAGCAGAAACAAGAATAGTGTGATGTGATTTTTAAAAAAAGCACGCGGACTGCATGTAGCACAAATAAACTTGGACCCAACTTTCCACGCTTCCTGTTGTGCTGTTCCCATGTTATCTGCCTCCGCGTGCAGGGGCTATAATTCCAGAGCAGGGTTCTGTTACTCCAGGAGCTGCTCTCATCTGCACTGTTATAATTGGGGGCCCAGGCGAAGACCTCAGTGATGCCTGATTGTGGGTCTCATTGGCACTGTATGGAGATGGGGGGGGGAGGGTCTCTGCAGCATTACCAAAAGCTATAATTTCCTGCAGTATCATTCTGCATTTGTTCTCTTTCTCTCTCTCTCATCCTCCTCCTCTTCTGACCATCTCTGTGCCATTAGAATGTAATTAAGAGTCGTGACCCTTTGACCTCAAGCCACTCAGAAAATGCTACAGAATAGCAAATCTTTAACGCGGTAAACTCTCCCCCTTCACTCTCTCTCTCTCTCCCCTTCACTCTCTCTCTCTCTCTCTCTCTCTCTATCTCTCCTCATGGCATGCTCCCTCTTTCTCTCTCATTCACTCTCTCTCACTCTGAAGTCTTTCTCTCCCTGGAGGTTCAGTAATAGAATAAAATGATTAATCCAGTAATTGTATGGCAGACATACTCTGCATTGAAATTGGGATATTTCTCATTCTCAGTGTGTGGTAATCAAGGGTGGGGGGTGGGGGGGGTGCTTTCTCAAAACAACAACCTGTTCACGCGTGATTATGTCAAACCCATCGCACACGAGACCAAAGATGCCTCACTAATCGAGAGATAAACTAAATACACAAAAGAGACAGAGACTTTACTCTGCAGGGTCGGCATAGAAATGAATATTGAAATGTCACAGGACGTGAGACATGGGATGTGTCCTAATTATTTATGTGTTTGTAAACTGCAGAAGATTTGGAACCCTAGTTTCTATCTAAGTTTCAGAGAACAGGGAACTAGTGGTAGGAAAGAAACAAACATTTGAGTTATTAAAGTTCCCAGATTTTGCATACATTTTACAAAAAGGACACACAACCTTACCAACGAATATTAATGTGAATGCCACTCTGTTAAAGACATTGAGGGTAGATTGGATAGAATCTAGAAATGTAACCCTACTGAATAAACTGTCAAGGCTTGCACAGGTCAGTGACAAACAAACACTCCAAATCTATTTAATGCTTGGTGGAATGTTCCTTTGGGTCCTTTAGTCTTTGTGTGTGTGTGTGTGTGTGTGTGTGTGTGTGTGTGTGTGTGTGTGTGTGTGTGTGTGTGTGTGTGTGTGTGTGAAGTGGTCCGGAAGATGGATTTCCAGGTATTCTGTGTTTTTAAAAGGGGGACTGAGGAACTGGGTTCTCTTATGACAACACACTCATAACTGAAATGTAAATGACAAGAATGGGAGCACTCAAACATCCCCCCCCAACACACACACACACACACACAAAACCCACACAAAGTCACACAGACACACACACACATTTCCTTAACTAACTCAACTACCTCTAATGCAATAGAATTAAAATGTAACAGGCAGCTGAAGTACAGAAACTATTAATGTAAAAACATCTAATTGTACTTTAATATTAATTGCCACTACACTGCACTGCAATGACCAGTGACTCGTGGACAGAGATCACTGCACTGCAATGACCAGTGACTCGTGGACAGAGATCACTGCACTGCAATGACCAGTGACTCGTGGACAGAGATC
>JAOXYF010000001.1:14273307-14284910 GCA_028565775.1 Sternarchorhynchus goeldii | reverse complement strand
GTGTGTGTGTGTGTGTGTGTGTGTGTGTGTGTGTGTGTGTGTGTGTGTGTGTGTGTGTGTGTGTGTGTGTGAGAAATTAATATGACCGTGTGGCTGCCTAGCTGAAGGAGTTTGTCCTGCATGTACACCCTCTTACTAGACTTCGTGATCCTTTCTGCCCCAGGCCTTTCCTAGGGAGGGATATTTGCCCCGACCACTCCTTAGTGCTTCCCCCCCGGCCGCTGCACACACACTTCGTCACAAAGTTTTGGGTCCAGTTCCTTAATGAGAAAAGCCAGCAGATAAGGTGGAATAGATTAACTTTTGGAGGACCAAGACTCGAGACTAACGTGTGTGTGTGTGTGTGTGTGTCCCACAGTGCCAGACTCTGCTAGGGCCCCTCCCCCGTTAGCCCCATCTCCTCCGACCATCGCCGCCACCAGCAGCAGCAGTCATGGCCGCCACAGCCCCTCCAGCCCTCAGCAGGCCGTGCAGTGTCCCCCTCGCCACCCGCCCAGAGAGGTCCCTCCACGCTTCCGCCACCAAGAGCATCGCCAGCTGCTGAGGAGGGCCGCAGCAGGGTCCCCACCGAGCACACCCACCAGTGAGCACCTAGCAGGTGAGACACTGTCGGGGGGGGATGTCTGTGTCTTCGTGTATGTGCAGTCGTCAGCGGCTGTGTGGCTATATCTTTGTCTGTCAGTAGAAGAGATTTCTGATAGTGTCAGCGTCTCTCTCTTTTGTGGGTTTGTGTCTTTTTGAGTCCCTCTGTCTGCGTGTGGGTTTTGAGAAGAGGACTTTTGGTTGTGAACAGCTTTGGTTGAGGCTCTGATTACACTTGGGCATTTTCCTGTCCTGGTCCACTTGCCATACCAAATTTACCAGGAGCTCTGTGCTCCTGGTCAGACACAGACTGATCAGTCAAAAATGCAGATCACACCAGCAGGTAGGGGAGCAAACCAGTTACTGCATCTGGGCTGAAAGATGAGAGGAAAACGGAGGAACGGCTTTGTTTTGCAAACGCAGAGAGCATTTCTTTTTCTGCTCAGCCTCGCTGGGCTCTCTCCATGAGCGAGATCTACTTGGCTAACAGCATATGACGACGCGCTTTTCTGAAGGAGGCGGATGTAAAAGACACATGCTGGGACACGACCAAATCGGGGGACTGAGCACCTGCTGAAGCTTGTGAAACGATGACCCGCAGCCTTTAAGCCTCCCTTTAGACCACGCCTCCATTTAACACCCCCCCCCCCGTTTAGACACCTCCTTTCATAACCATATAAGTGCTTATCAGGCAGTGGTCATGCAAGCAGTATGTCAGAGAAACACGAGCTTGTGCTCCTTTAGCACGTTTACTGGTTTGTTGTTTACCTCGAGCCCAGCTGTCCGACCTTCCGCATGTGAGCCTGTTTGGCCTTGCGCTCTCTGGCAAATAAATATTCGATTTGTGCATTTCTTCTTCTCACACATTAATAGCTATCAGACTGATGTCTGATCGAATCATTCTGATTTTTAAAAAGTTACGACTTATTAATAAGGATGGACCAATATTGAATTTCTTCGTCTGATTTGATAAACTGATGTGACAAAATTAGCACCTTGTTGTGGATGATGATGTTAATAACTGACACATTTACCTATAAATTTAAAATCTAATTCTAACTAGTCTTTATATGAAGTGGGTGTACGACACGATGAACTAAAAACGGATCATTCATTTTTATCATCATGTCACTGGTTAATCAGGCTTTACAGTTCCTATAAACATACACACTTCAATTTTCATTACATTTTATTCTTTGAACCGTTGTCAAACATTGAGTGCCTAATTTTTTCCTTGAAATAAATGTATTCCAAGACCTACTGCTGGAAAAAAAACCACAGCTGCACAACTATACAGTCACCAACATCAAATGCTTAATGACTAAAAGGCAAAAGTAAAACAGGCATTTTAAATCTGATGTGAAAATCCTTCCAAACGCAAGTAGAGCTTCTTGGCTGAAGAAACCATTAACCTCTTATTTAGAACTTTTTCTTGTAACTGTAGTAATATACAAACAAGGCCTAAATTTAATCTGTTAAATCTATAGATAAAAATTATTATGCCAATTCCGATGACCATATATATATTTGTATTGTTGTAATTGCAGTACAAACTGCATTATCAAAATAAACAGTAACTCAAAATAAACATGCTATGACCATAACATCTGCTTGGTGAAATGAGTGTTTGTTGGCAAAGAAGTTTGAAAAGGCACATTTCATCGTTTTGGAGCAAGGCTTCATTCTGGCCCCATGTATTTTAACCAGCCTTCGAACTAAAGCTTACGGTTACCAAAAATAACAAAGACTAGGTTTTAAGTAAATGAATTGAAAACATGCTTGATTTTTCTTTTCAAGACCAGGCTCCAAGCAACAGTCACCAGCCACCTGTTGTTTTCGTTCTGTTTTATCTGTTTTATTTTTTTATTTTTTCCATTTGCGTGGGTAGAAGCCATGTGTAAGCTGTTTTGAGAATACTTAATGGCTCCTGTTTGAAAGGATTGAGAGGATACCAGTATTCGGTTGATTTTAGCTTGACCTTTGAACGATGTAATTGTGTATGTAAGCCTTCATTGGCTACTTTAGCATTGAAGTGCTAACGAATAAACGGAAGCTGGGGTCAGACGCCAAGCGCCGAGCTACACCGGTCTATTTGGAGCCAGGGAAAAGTGTTTTTCATGTATTCGTACATCCATAATGAAACGGAGCAGACGATCTTAAGTTCAGTCAGGTTCAGTTGGCGTTGTCTCTACGCGTTTGTAGTAACGAAATTTTTGTCCCGTTTGATGTGTTTTGAAAATGAGCACGATCAAAGCAAATCATCAATCAGCTCAAGTAATTGCGGCCAGACAGTTATGAAATAATCGTGACTAATTACGTGACGGGTCTAGTAATTACTCGTTGCGATGAACAGTTGTTAATTTTCGGTTATGGGGCAGACTACAAAAGCCTGTGTGATTTGGTTACTGTGCTGAGCACCTGCAACTCGTCAATCTTCAGCCTGACCATCACGATGGTCAGAAGGCAAACAGGTGATCAGACACTTAAGTCTCCTTTTAAAACCGAAAATGCTCCGTTAAGGTGATACCGACGTTAATAATTACTAAATGTGTATCTGCAGCGTTACACATGCAAGTAAGTACAGAGGTTGAAACTTAGAGGGACAAGTAATACTATATGAATGTTAGCCTAAGCTAACAGACACCCATAAATGGTAAGATAGCCAACCTTGAATGGGTACCAACCACCAGGCACAAACCCCAGTAGTTAACATGATCGTGACGAGTACAACTGGCTGAATCCAGGGGGTTTTATTTCATCATTAGCTGCGTTACCATTTCAGTTTAGGTTCTGTCTGAAGTCCTGATGTCCTTTTCACTTCTTTTTCATGCACCTTTTTGCTGCTTTTCATGTTCGGACTGCACGCGACGCCCTCCCTCGTGCTCTTTCTGAGGACTCTCTCTCTGATACAGCTCTGATGAACAGAGCGTGAGGGATGAATGTGTAGTGCACGCACGCTATATTGCTGTCGGCAAGAACAAGTGCCTTTGATCTGCACACAGGCCGAACAAACTGAAAAGGGTGTCAGAGAAAGGAAGTCACCAACCCCATCTTTGTAAGCTTGCCTAGAGAGAGACCGGCACAGCGAATCGCCCAGTACGCGATTTACCCAACAGTTTGACATCTGACATTTTACAATCTCCAGGGAAGCATTTATTTTATTTAGAATTTTTATAAAGAATTTTTCTTTAAATATAAATGCTTAGCATTAGGAAAGGGAGCCCCACTTGAAAATTTATTGGAATGTCCTAATTACACCATTCCCCATATTCCAAAATGAGTAAATCCTATTTTTGGGAGTCCTCACTGGAGTAGAAAAATAGAGGTGATCAATGGACTTTAAAAATAGCCACAGAGAAAAACACACAAATAGACACACACACACACAGTCAGCAGCAGCCTTTCTTGGCACCAGTTCAGGATGAGGCTCACATGTCTGGGAGCAGACACAGAGGAGCAGACATGCGACTGCTGCCTCTCCCCTTCTCCTCCTCCTCCTCCTCATGCTCATGTGGACGCTCTCTCCAGGTACAGCTCCACCTCGCACATGTTCCGATTTTCACCTTCGCTCCTGGCACACCTCGTCTCGTTTTTTGTTTTTGCCGCCCGTGAACTCGAACGAAGGATTATTGGAGAAGCGGTCGGCTTGCTGGATGCTTTATTCGTTTATTTATTTGTTTTTAAATGTACACCACAACCTGTGTTTTGGTTTTATTTCTTTATGCCGCCCACCGACTCGCCCTTAACCCATGCTTGAGTCCATGTAACCAAGAACGAGGCAAGGGGAGCAGCGAGGGCAACTTTGAAGCAGCAGAGGAGGCAGACGGGAGTCGTCTGAAGCGACGCGCTGTAGACGGGAGCCTTGTTCTTTTGGCTAGTTTCCGCTCAGCTAAAATGGCGTCCCGTTCTGAGAGAGGCTGGCAGACAGAGGAAGGAACGCCGCGGCACCCGTGTTGATCGCAGTTCTGTTTCCCATCGCATCTTTGGATTTTTACTTTGTCGTTGAGTCTTTTGCCATTCGTAATGCTTTAGAAAATTCTTTTAAATGTTGGCATCTGTGTTTGGGTGGGGGGGGGTATTGAAATGTTAAGTCATTCAAATGCTGAAACAATGCCAAGGCTACTCTAAAGGCATTTCAGCCCTTGCTTCAGTGGAAGGGCATTTGAGCTTTTGTAGATCAGTGCTCCAGCTTTACCCCCAGACGGCACCAGACATTCTAATCCACCAGGGAATTTTAATTTGAAGAGTTGCTTCCCTTCAGTGAGCTCCTTGGTGCCGAAGTTCACACTACAAGGAGCGCAAAAGAATATTTCAAGTAGTACTTTTAGCTTTGTTTGGGGGGGGGGGGGGATGAGGACATAAACGCGGTGCGGGTTTTTAGACACGAACTTCACCTTTGCGCCACCACTGAAAGGGAACCATGGTTCACAGGCACCCAGTTAAAGGTAAACTGCAGTGTAGCATGCTGTGATTGGCTCTTCTTATCTGGCTCTTCCTCCTGAACCTGTGAAGTTCCAGATATGTAAACCGTTATGAAGGGAAAGACGATGCAGCAATCATTTTCTTTCTAAGACCGTGTCAGCCCTACTATGATTCTGATTTGAAATGTGTGCTGTTGATATTTGCTGGATTGTTCTCCTTATTTTATTGTAAACAGAATCTTTGTTCTCTGTATGTGAATGGTAGTGCTCTCAGGTGATTTCATTGTAAATAGGATTTGTCCTATGGCTTTTTAGACATGGATATGAAACGTTTAAGGTTTATTTTCTTTACACACCGTCTACATTGTGTGGTCTCTGTGTCCTTAAATGTTCCTCTGAAAAGACTGTGTGAATGACATTTGGGTGAAAACTCCCCAGTCTGGTTTAACCTGTACAGGCCAAGTTTAAGTCGCAGGTCCATGCCCAACCGGAAGCTGTCCTGTGGTGAGCTTGTGTGGATGTAGCAGGAACACAGCATGGCTGACAACTCTGGCAGATAAGAGGCCTGTGGAGACCTGATAAGTGTTTCGAAGGGAAAACCGAAGGCGGGGAAATGTTGCAAGTTTGTTTGTGCAACCTTAACCCTCACATCTGTTTGAAAGCATCACAAACGCCTTCTGTGTGACTGATTGCCCTCAGTTTATTGTACCACTGATTGACATTTATGTTTGTTGTCCAAATCGAGACATTTAATGGAAATGAAGCCCAGAGGTAGAAGGAAGAAAATGTAGCAGCCTCTGCTCAAAGGCGAAATTCGGGTTTATTTCTTGTATACTTCCACACTACATATTTGATGATTGAATGCGAGTTCGCGACGCAAAGGCAAAGCTTAGTTGCAGTTTCTTTTGTGGCTTCAGTTATAAATCATGGATTGACCTGGGTCTTTTGGGACACAGGAAAATGTATTCCAAGGCTGTTTAAGAGAACTGCTCTCAGTAGCAGAGAAAGGCTGGTTGGGTTCGCTCCACATGATCAATGCCCTCTATCCTGTTTTCCCCCCCATCATTTACACACCATCGATTACCTGCTGTCTTGACTGATTACAGCACTGGAGAAGTAAAGCGCACTCTGCTTTGCATTTGAGTCGTGCATGCTCGACAGACAGGGAATACGTACACCATGTAGGCTTTTGCTTCAGCGTGCAACCCTTTTGGTTTCTGTGCTCTGCAGCATTCAGCCCTGTGGTTATCCACAGAGGCGACATACTCTTGGTTTATGTGGGGACCTGGCAGGCTGTGGGAAGTGATGGATGAGGCACTGGTCTTGGATGCATTCAAATAAATGAACCCTGTTCCACCTCAGCTTCCCTTCATTGCAAGGCGATATGGGGAGGGAGACTGATGGTGCTCCTTTTTCACACACTTCTGCTTCCCCAGGACATGGAATATACGGATATGTTGTAACTAATATGACTAGTGATACGGTCCACTGAGTTTGGCAATATTCAGGAAATCTAAAAACTAGACATGTATGACAAATACCTACCGTCAGCGTAGGAAAAGTCATAGATCATTGTCAAACATGCCCCCCCTCCCTTCATGTTTGTCAAGGTTTTGTCCCCTTGCACACAGAGAGACTTGGTCATGCTAAACATCTCATTGCTTCTCTTTGTTTGCAGTGCTGCCCCGTCAGAGTGACCTGGGAGCCAAGCATGAGAATTCTCTTTGGGGCGACCCAAGCAGCAGCAGCAGAACCAGCGCCTGTTGGGATGAAGTGATTACTGAGAAAAACAACACTGAAACTTGGCCTTCCATTCCCTACAGCAACAGCCAACAGGCATTAGAATGTACCTTGAACACTGACACATCAGAGGTTGTTAGTAGCAGCATGAGTATGGCTACAGGAGCCAGCCAGCAAGGTCACTACCAGATCAACAAAGCAAGTGTTAACCACTCCTCAACTATGGTCTCCAGTCAGGGTGGCCCCAGCAGGGGCTGGGCTTCTGAGGGCAAAACTGATTTGTCCATGGCCAGCAGGGGCCACTCCAGTTGGGGGTCTTCTAATCTGAACTTGAACCCCAGTGCTAACCCTGCTGCATGGCCTGTACTAGGACATGAGGCCCCAGGAGTGGGGTCAGGGCCTGGTATTATGGGTGGGTCTAGTTCACTCCCATCCAGCATGTGTGGCCCAGGAGCTGTCGCACCAGTTCACAGCACCAATGGAAATGGCATTGGATGTGCCGATGGAAACCTTGTAGGGGATTGTGCCTGGGGGACCCCAGATACCCCAGAGCAGCACCAGTCCCCAACGAACATGTCTTTCAGCATGGATCCTCCAAACCTTAAAATGGATGGACAGAACACTAAAGCTGAGCCAATGAGCCCTGCGCACAGCTGGGGGGGAGCCCTGAGTCAGTCTCCCACTGAGCATACAGGTGGGGATAGAACTGCTCTGTGGAGTGGTGGAGACATTAAGGGTGGAGTATCTAAAGACTCAGGCTGGGATTCTGATGGTATGGCCTCTTGGGGGCCAGGAGGAGGAGGAGGAGGAGGAGGAGGAGGTGGTGGTGGTGGTGGTGGTGGTGCTGGTGCTGCTGCTGCTGCAGGCTGGGGTAACTGGAATAAGCAGTCAAGCACTGAAGGTATTGGATGGGATGGCAACGATAATGCAGCTCGGGAACCCATGAGCTCCTGGGGTACTGATGCTCCAGCCAGTGAGGGTAGCAGGGACAGCAGCGAGGGCCACTCCCAGAGTAGAGAGAGGTCCTCCAGTGTGGATTTTCCACTTCTACCAAGACAGGACTTGGACCCTCGTGTTCTCTGCAACTCCGGCTGGGGACAAACCCCAGTCCGTCAGCACACAGTATGGGAAATGGATGAAAATCCTGACGTTAAGGATGATGGTGGCACTGAAGCCTGGGGTTCTTCTTGCAGTGCATCTTTAACCGGATCTGCACCTCCTCCGGGTTGTGCCAATCCCAATTTAAATGCCTCTCCCAGGATGGATTCTGGGAGCAAAAATGAGATACCTTCTCGAACTATGGCAACCCCTGGCTGGGGAGGATCAGTACCACCAACCAGTCAGCCCAGCACTGGGTGGGGTGAGCCACCTGCTAATAAGAAGGTACCAAATGGATCCATTGGTAGTTGGGGTGAGCCAATGCCGAATGGCCCCAGTACCAATGGCTCTAGTGGCCAGTCATGGGGTTCAGAGGACAAATCCCCCAGCTGGGATGATGCTTCCATCCAAGCCAAATCACAGGGTTGGGGAGACGGCCCCAGCACTTCTTCTGGCTGGGGAAGTAGTGGGAGTGGAAATAGTGGAGAGTGGGGAGAGACTTCAGATGGGAGGAAGAATGGGTCTGGTAGCTCGTCTTGGGATGGAGATGGAGGGAACTGGAAGGACTCCCAGAAGGGCTGGAGCAAAGCAGCTCCAACAGCAGGCGGAGGAGCCTGGGGAGATTCTCAGCACTCAAATGACGCCTTGCAAGGTTGGGGTGCCAAACCCCCAGAATCCACCAATGGCAGCAGTGATGGTGGAAGCATGGGCTCCTGGGGTGGCCCAAGCTCAGTAAAACAGGGAGGCTCCGCCTGGAGTTCTGCCGGGAGGCCGGATCCTGGAGAAGAGGCCACAGGGTGGGAAGAGCCCTCGCCTTCCTCGATAAGACGCAAAATGGAGATTGATGATGGAACCTCCACCTGGGGAGATCCTAATACCTACCGAAGTAGTGTCAATATGTGGGACAGGAACAACCCTGCCCCTCACAACAACCCAGGCACCAGCAACAACGGCAGCAGTAACAAGCACCACACGGGGCCTAGTAACAACAATCACCACCACAGTCACCACGGCCAGGGTCCGAGCCAGAACCACTCCAATGGAAACAATGCTTCATCCAACCAACTGGGACCTCCACACAACCGAATGCCCATGGTGAACCCAGGTAAGTGGAGTGGCATTTTTCTCTGCCTGTTTTTAATGTGATAAGTTAGTGATGCATTTTGAAATTAAATCTTTTGACATTTTGTTTGCAACCTGATTTTACATGTATAGCACACGCTAGGAATCCGAGTCCTTTTATGGTCAGTATGTTCGTGTAATACTAGAGTAATTCTTACAAAGGTGAATGAGCATTTTTAAAGTATATTCCTCTTGTGCATGTATACGCGCTTGTGTATATGCAAGAGTATAAACCTAATGCTGTAATATAACTGGAAGGGAAACCCTCGAGCCATTTAAATGTACTTTGTAAAGTCTGTTTGAAGGCAGTTCTTTCTAGGACTAGTTAGTCTGCTGAGAGGCATTGGCTGAAAGAGCTACTTAAAATTTAAACTCTTCATTAATAATCTGAATGGGTCATCAAGGAGTGGTGTTTGTCAGAAAGCGCCCCCTGCTGTTCATCTCTGTGTGACTCTTGGCAGACGTCTCCAGTTCCGTGATGGCATGCATGCTCTGTTCTCCTGCTGCCAGCTGGCCTCTGGCCTACAGCTGAAAAGACATGGCTACCTTGTGCTTGGCTCGTTGGGGTTAGTCCTCAGGCCCTGCTTGTCAGCCCTCAGAAACCGTTCTGTTCTGTTTATGGAAGCCCGCAATGGCAAAAATAAGCATTTACTTTCAAGATTTTTTTTTATTTTTTTTTATGCTGAAAACAAGTTCAAAAGAATGGCTTATTTGTTTCTCCAAGCCTCCTATGCTGCCCCTGTCAAAAACCAAGGAATGCGGAAATGTATTTTCCTTCATTTAATTGTGCACAAGGAACACTAGTGCACACTTAACAAAACAAAAGCAAACAAACACAAAAAGCCATGAGCGTTTCTTGCCTCTTTCAGGCTGGGGAGAGCTGCCCAGTGTGCAGCCCAAGTTGGAGTCTTCATCATGGGGAGAGCAAGCCTCTTCCAGCCCCCCGGTGGACAACGGCACTGCTGCCTGGGGGAAGCCCTCCCGGGGAGCCGGGGGCTGGGCAGAGAGCTCCCACGAGCCCTCCGCGCCCTACGGCAGGAGCAGCGCACCTACAGGCTCGGGCTCCTGCAAACCAGGTGAGGCTGCATCATGCCCACCAGGCTGCCACCGTCAGCCACGGCATCTTCGTTTTCTTCGTTTTTGTAAGTGTCTTTTGTAATTAATACATTTTTGTTGATGCGTTCCTGAATTATTAGAGGCAGTACTGATTGCAGGAATGGAAATAATTAATGAATTGTGTATGTGTGTGTGTTATATAATATTAATGTATTAATGTATTGGTATTAAAAGTGTAATAAAATAAATGACCATATTTTCATCCCTGATGTAAAAAGATTTTCCTCATCTGGCTGTGTAGAGCTGTCAGTTGAACCACACTGACATCTATTGGTTAGATTGCAGGGTTGAAAATAATTGTTAAAGAATGTATATATGAATGAATGTATAAATTTAGTTTGGTTATTTTCAGATACCATGTTAAATATTTTCATTTCTGATTGTTTAGGTAAATTATCCTTTTCCTCATCTGGGGATGTGGAGCTGCTGTTGCACCACACTGACCTCTAGTGGCTATATGGTGTCCCTGCATTGTAAAATCCCTAAGACTTGGGTTGGAGAATGATGATTATGCTTCTGTGCTTTTTCCAGGTCCCAAATCTATGCAAGATGGCTGGGGTTCAGGAGGGGAGGAGATGAGCATGAGCAGCAGCCAATGGGATGCTGAAGAGGGAGACATGTGGACCAGCCCCACCTCCCAGGACAGTGGTTCTTCCTGTACTTCCTGGAACCAATCCAAGAAGGGATTACAGAAGGTACCAGAGGCCATCTATAGCTGTTAATTACTGTTTGTTGTGTAACATCTCGGTTCATTTAATTGTCAAATAAAATTGTCAAGAGTTCTGTATGCTGAACTTTTAATAAGCAATGGTTTTAAATATGTGTTTGTGCATTCACCACCCACAGGGCAAAGTGTCCACCAAACAGGATGAAGTCTGGATCATGAATCGACTTATAAAACAGCTCACGGACATGGGCTTCCCCGTAAGATACTTATTTATATCTCGGCATTATCCAGCACTGCCTGTAGTGTGTACAGCACAGGGTTCTCTTCAGTGCAGAGCGACTTGCCACATATTAGAAGTGTGTCATCGTGGGTTTGATGGAGGCTGTAACATTTTAACTCCTGCTGTTTAGTCTGGTGGTCAGAGCCCATGATTGGTACCTGGATGAGCCAGGTTCAAGGCTGGTTGTGATTTCTGCCCTCTGCCATTGCCCCCATGTGAGGTGGGCTGCTAACATCTGAGCTTGTCTTTGTGCACTACAGAGGGATCCTGCAGAGGAGGCTTTGAGAAGTAACAACATGAATTTGGACCAGGCTATGAGTAAGTGGCTTTTAACATGCTCGGATGAACACGCGCTCAGGCTTTTTCGCCACAGTGGTTCACTCTACCCTCCATCTGCAGGTGCACTACTGGAGAAGAAGAGCGAAGGGGACAGGAGAGGTGTGGTGGGCGTGTCCGACTACAGCGGCGGTCTGAACAAGCCCCTGGTGGGACGTCCTTCGAGCCTGTCCAAAGACTCCGTCCTGGACCGAACCTCCTTCCTAGACAAGGTGTAGAATCAACACTTGCACACATTTAT
>JAOXYF010000001.1:14254297-14268180 GCA_028565775.1 Sternarchorhynchus goeldii | reverse complement strand
TTTTTTTTTCCCACATTATTATTTTTATTTTTTTTTTTTTTTTTTTTTTTTTTTTTTTTTTTTTTTTTTTTATTCTTATTTTTGTCCCAAGAAGTTTTTGGGTTTTTTTTTTTAGGTTCGGAAGAAGCTAAGTAACAGGCGTTCCCGTGGCGTGAGATGGCACGGCGCTCATGCTACTTTTGTACCACTTTCAGTGTTTCCGTGGTTTCTTTGAAATTTCTGTCAGCCTTAAGTGCGCCCTCTGTCTGTCTTCATCTCTCGCCTTCCCACGTCATTTTTGAGCAGTTTGTTTTACAAAAACTAAAGAAATTTTTGTAACTTGCACACTTCTGTTTCTGAGCCAGCGATTGGGCCAGAGCAAGCCAGAAGAACAATATTACCCAGCAGCCCATGGCCTGACTGCTAGACCAATCACCCGTGAGCTTTTGCATTTTTTTTTTCTTCTTCTGTAGTTACAAAAAAAATGGAGGTACACTGATTCGTTTGTTGTCTGTATATCCAATCTGTGTGTATTTTTGAAAAAAATAAGCTGAATGTTTGAGTGAAAGTGAGGTGAATGTATATCTACAGTTACTTGACCAAGCATCTCTCTGTGAACACGCAAGCCGCCGTTTCAAAGACCCTCAATGGAAGTATTTCCGTACTAACTGGATTTCAATGCTGAATCAATTCTAAACTTAATTTCATCCTCTGTATGTAGTTGGACATTTTTTCTGGAAAAAGACCCAGGAAGAAAAAGCAGAAGCGAAACCAACAAACAAAAAAACAAAACCCACATCGTCCAAGTGATGCATCATGCAATATAAACATCGACCGCCACCTTCCATGCGCACTGTAGTAAACCCAAGCTCGCTTTCTTTACTAATAAGCGGTTTTATTCAATCGGAACTGTGTCGTGTTGGAGACTCGTCAAGCTACAAAGACTTGGGAACTTCTTTCCATCCCTGCTGGTCTTCGCTTCGTTGCCTGGAAGTCTCTCTTTCTCTCTCTCTCTCTGGAGGGGCAGAAACACTGCGAACTGCGTGGCAGTTCTGTGTTTTGGATTAGAGTGCGCCGGGACAGAGGAAAACCACGCTTCCATGGAGCGGGGCGGAGCCTCGGGATTCAGGCACAACACCAAAATAAAAGCTTTTCTCCTAATGCAGTAAAAAAAAAGGATTCTTGTATTTGGTACAAACAGGAAAAAAAAACTCAGTTTTCTAATTTGCCGAGGGGGTTTAATATAGCACTTATGAACAGACCAACGCTCCACCTGCAATGCCAATTCACCATTATGGAGCGAGTATTTAAAAAAAAATAAAATAAAATTTAAAAAAATTTAAAAAGGAAAATAAAAAAAAACTTTTAAGTGTATAAAAAAAACCCACAAAAAAATACAAAAAAAACCATATGGCAACTTTTAGCTCTTTTTGTACCTTAGTGGTATTAAAAAAATCTTTCTTTGTTTGTTTTCCCTTGTCGGTCCTGGAAGGACTTGAATGGACTTAAATCCATGGGCTCAGACTGAAGGGGATCATAAGACTGAACCTACAATCAGACCGAACTTGCAGTACATTTTTTACATTCACATGCTTTTTCCTCCTTCAGGACTCTTTCAGAGTGAATGTCACCGTTACTCCACCCTTGTCTATGGCCTTCGCCGTGTCTGGCTGAAATGTCAGATGTGGATCGTTATCCAGATTGGGTGGTGGCCGGGAAGCAGTGGGCAGCACCGGCTGCGTCAAAATGGAACCTGCCAATCGGTGTGCTTGCTGTGACGCAAGGCCTGCGGTACCATGACCCCCCACCCCCCCGAAAGCTCAGCACATCTTTTCCTTCTGCGGTCACGCACTTAGCCTCATCGACGGGCACCCAGTAGTGCTACTCTGATCGGACATCTCGCCTCTCAGTCACTGCCCATTTCCCCCATCCCGATAACGCACCTTTAGCAGGACACTGAGACAGTCTGACCTCTACAATTGCCACTGTTGGGGGTTTGTGTGTGTTCTGTGTTGTTTTGTTTTGTTTGGGGCGGGGGGGGGGGGGTTGCCTTTCTTTTATTTCCCCATGTACTGTACTTTTCTGTTGGTTTGCATGCAGTGGGTTTTCACTGCCTCCAAAACCCTTCAGTGTTCATATGCAGAAACACTTTAAGTGGAGCCACTGTAGGCCTGTCTTGTGTAACCAATGCAAATGAGGAAAATTGCTTATAGGCCATATTTGATTTTATGTCATAAGTAATTTGCAAATAATTTGTGTGTGTGGGGGTGAACTGTGTTCCCCATGTGTCTCATGACATGTTGAACATGGGCTCTTTAATTTGCGTGTGGGAGAGGCCCCGTCTCGTAAAGCTGCTAGTGCCCTCCTCTTCCTCTGCAACCTCCATACCATCGGCCTGTTAGAGCATGTTTCATTTCCAAGAGAACGCCTGCCCTCGTTGCTGAGAGCACCCTCCGTTCCGTTAGCAGGAGTTCTCTTCGCAAGAGTACCCCTCCTCTGTTGATTAAAGGAGCACGTCGTACTTGAAACACCCGCTCCGAGAACCCAGAGCTCCGTGAGGGCGGGCCCTTTTAGCCGCCGGCTCACTCTCCAACCAGCACATCATTTTGTTACTATGCAAAGTAAGAGATAATGGACACATCGTTGAGGTGGCGAGTGTGGCCCTTCGCAGGCATAGTGTCAATCATGACTCCAGAGGTCAAGCTCCGCCCCCGAACCCTCAGGCCTCCAGTATGTACACATGACATTGCTGTCTATGCTGTAAAGATCACATGGGTAATATCCTAGTGTCAAATTTTCGGATATAACCTGTGATTTAAATATCAAATTAAAGCACTCTTTCAGGGCAGAAACGAAAGGAAATTAATTTACTTTTTTTTTTTTTCTTTTCTTTGAAAGGCGGTTGTATTTATGGCCCAGGGTATGCCAACTGTCTAGAAATGCTAGAATGTGTTGGATTACTGTAGGATAATTTAATTATTTAAGCGTAGCCACAAGTAGGCTACTCCATTTTATTTTTTACTCTTTTAATTTTTTTTTTCCTGCAAGGGGTGCCAATGGGTCATCACACACTTTTTTTTACAATGGGACCTACTTAACCGCATGCTGCTGATCGCATACAGTGATCTTTGTGGTCTCGCGGGCCAACATGTTACGGCATACTCTGGACAAATTTGCCTGTAGGGTTTTCATGTTGCGTTTCGTTCTTTGTTACACAAATCACTCACGCATGTCCAGGACGGAGGCCCTTTACGTGTTTGAGGTGGGATGGATCTTGGAGAGGCTGGGCCGCATTAGTGAACCGCCTCGGCCACCTCGCCCAGATTAACCTTTTGCCGAGCGAGAATATTCAGTGCGTCAGGAGGTGCACAGGCTGTGGTTAATCCCTGGTTCTGTTTTTGAATACCAAAAAAGAATAAAATAAAAAATGAAATCACAAATCTTTTATATATATAAATATATAAGTATATATAAAGTTGGGGGGGGAAAAAAGAACCTTAATGTAAATGACCTAAGGGGAGGGGGGGACGACGACTGATGTTTAAAACTGCACTTCTGGCTGTCTGATATCTCGTTTTGCAGATATGTCTGATATCTCCTGTTTTGCAGATCTGCTCTTTCCCTCATTGTTAATGTCAACTGCATGCAGGAGTGCCTTTTTGTATACACTCTCTTAAGTGTTTGTTTTGTTAACCCAGGCCTGCCGAACTGTGCATTTCTGCTCTCTGATCGCGAAGGGCCCTAGCGCATCTGGCCCTAGCTACCTGATCCCTTCTTCTGAGGGAAAACCACTTCAGCAGATACCGTGGAATGTCTTAAAAGCCGGTGAAGGCCGTCGTCACTTACTCTTTTTGGACTCCAATCCAGCATTGAAAGCAAAATCACTGTTGCCTGGGTGTGAAAACTGCCTTTCTTCAAGCTCAGTCATAGCCCCAATTAGACTCTGTGAAGGCTGCGAAGCTAGCCTGTCCGAATCCACAGGAAACCATACTGTTAACACCAGCAAAGGTAATGCAAGAATCGTGCAGCATGCCTCAGTATTGCAGGCTAGCCCATCACTGTAGGCCAAAACTATTCCAGACTTTTTTCCATTTTGATTAACTGGGCAGAACACAGGTTTATAAAAAAAAAAAGAAAAAAAAAAGCAATATTTGCATTTGACCCTATGATTTAAATTGCATTTGACACTTGGTAATTCACAACAAAAGCATTTAAAATTTGCACATGTTGGTTTTATTCTCTAGGACACACTGTATTTTAATGTATTAATTTATGGTTGTCCAGTCCATTGAGATGTATGTTTTGTTTTTGTTTGTTTGTTTGTTTGTTTGTCCCATTTCCAGACAAGAAAATAAGAGCATAGACATATCAAAACAAAACAAGTTACTACACTAATACTTGAATCAAAATTGCCAATAATGTGATGTGAAGATGAACTTTATTTTTCCTCTTTGTTTTGTTTTGGTGTGGCTTGTACACTTTCAAGAAATGTGGTATTAATCTCAAAGCATTGATCAGAACTTTTTTTTTTTTTATATATATATATATAAAGTTTGTGGTGTTCAGACTGTGTTCCTGGTTAATCATGTACCTCCGCTTGTGTTCCTGTCTGCTGCTCGTCGTTGTTGTTGTTGTTGTTGTTGTTGTTGTTTTTTCTTCAGCTTGTTGTAAACTGTTCTGAGAATTATTGTAATCCAATGTTGCACTGAGTGTCTTCTCTTCCCTCACTCAGCTAATCAAAACGAACAACAACGTGACGAGGGAAGGCAGTTCATGTTAATGTTTACTCAAGGACTTCATCCATTCTGTCTGTAAAATGTTTATTTGCCTTTTATAGTGGCTTTCATTGTTAATAGCGCTATCAAGAGTTTTGCACCACTTTTAGTTAAGCTTAAAAGAACAAAAAAAATGGCCATATTTTCAGATGGTATAGAACTCCATATCTGACAGTCCTGTGTAAAACGAAACTGGAGATCATGGCGAGATTAGTTCATGACGGTGTCATTTGTTTCAGAGGTGCCTAGTTTTCTCTTGTACATAAAAGATTCAGTTCCCTTCCAAATCACCTGCCATTTACCAATGACCAATTTTTTTAATGTTTCCAAAATATTAGTAGGGGAAAAAGCAGAAAACATGCTCTCAAAATGTATATGGGAGAAAAAGACAATTCCATCTTCCATCAAACAAGAGCGAGAAAACTTTTCAAGTGAAGATGTAAGCTATTTCTGAACTCTGGGATTGATTGTGTTTGTAATTAGATCTCCTTTTGTTGTTGACAGACTGTATACCTGTATCAGTTTCACATTTCAGCTCTCAACATATTTCAGCTCTCAACATATTTGCTTGCTCTCCTGCACATTCACAGTGGACCATTTTCTCAGGAAGACGAGAGTTCCACTTCTGCTGTTTTCTAATGTTGAACATTATAATGAGACCATGGCAAGTTCATGGAGGAAAAAAAAGATTAATAGAAATCCAACTCTTAAGCACTGAAGGACATGGATTTCAGAATATCTTGAGCATTTTAATCAGTAGCAAATACACATTTACCAAAAAATAGGCATGTATTAAACTCACGGTTTTTTGTTTGTTTGTTTTTTGAGGTGGAGTGCTTTATCTATACATCTACATTGCTTTATGTTCATAGTTTGTGTGACGTGAAGTTAGTAAAAAGTCCTGTATGTATGCGACTTGGCTCTGCAGTTCCCTGCTAGGTCCTGTAAAGTGAGGAGACGCCTCACTCTCTCTTCCTGCAAGCTGAAGCTCTTGTCTAAAGCTGGGCACTGTTGCCTGAGATTTCTAGATCTCTGGTTCTAGAAGTAGAGTTCCTCTTGGATTCTGTATTTGTCTCTATTGTGCTGGTTTTGGGAGGGAGTGGGTTTCAGAGCAGGTTTATAAAAGGATTGTGAATCTATGCACAACGGGGCGGGGGGTGGGAGGGTATGGTCATTGTAAGATGTTTGGACCGAGTTTAGATGTAGAATTTTCTCGTCCTGGGTATCTGCAAGGGTGGGTATTTTTGGGTTGGGGCGGGTGGGGGGTTCCTGTCATCATTGACAAGCTAAGCACTGTGGCTTTTCCTGCAAGAGTCTTAAAACCTTGAGGGGCATCGAACAGGGGAGCCTGGGCGATATTAAATTCGATTTATTTCAGTATGGTTTCGATGTTAAGAACTTGACTGTAGGGGGGTTCAGAAAATGTTTGGCATTCAAATGTTGCCACACCAGCCCTCCCTCGTAGAATGTGATTTGTTGACAACTTGCACCGAAGATATGATCTTTTCATTGGGTAAGAAGATTCTTTCTGCTTATATTAATAAACGGCAATTTTTTTTTGTTTCAAGCACTAGTTGTGTATTTGTTCTCAGCCTTGTGTTGTCGACCTGTTATCCGATGAGTGTATCCCTAACCTTTACCTCAGTTATACATTTATATCAATTACTTTTAATAAAGGCTGCTTTGTATATTAAAGCCAAAATTTCAGCCAGTTTCAGTATTTTTCATACTTTCCTATCACCATGGTACCGAGTCTACAATGAGCTAAAAACGCACACAAGCTCTCAATCATGTGTAGTGCTGTACATGTAAGGACAAATATTGATTTAAGCTAAAGCTTTCTTCACTTGTAAAGAACTTAATATATAGTGTTCCCAATCTTGGTGTTATTTTAATTGCGTTATTTTTTTTATTGTGTAATGTTTTCATGAGGAATGTGAGACATATCGCTTGTATAATCAGGGTTCGTACGTGTGCTTGAAATCCGCTTGAATTTTATGTGCATTTTCCAGGTTTGAAAAGTGCTGGAATTTCGGATAAAGTGCTTGAAAATGCTTGAAATTTTAACCGTCATTTCACAACAAACCTGACTGAATAGTTTGCTTGTATTAAGTTACAAAAAAACGGCCTCTGTCGATAACTGGCTACTGTAAGGGTTACTACAGATTTTCAAACATTCACAAACGAACATGCGAAAAAACACCCAAGCGCTTCAAGAGACTGAATGGTTCTTTTGCAGTTAGAAACGTTGTTGCGAACGGCAGTATTGTTTCTGTTGGTAAAGTCTCCCTCCTTTCTGAGGTAAAGCGAAATCTCGCCTCAGCGGTTCATTCCAAAATTCCCTTCACTACCATCGTTCACTTAAGAGCTGTCTCAGAGCTCATTCGTCACCGATCACCGATAGCTAATGTGTGACTGCGATCTATCAGTCAGTATTCATGTGTGTCCCGCCCCTGAATACCCAGCGAGTCAGAAAGAACCGCACCAACATGCCTTTGGGAGTGACGTCACTGGCACCCCCCCATATCATTAGTGGCGGACGCTACAATATAATGAACATATAATGTGGAGAATAAGAGAGAAAGAGAGCTCACAACTCCCTGGATAAAGGACCTCTGTTGGGAGTTATATGAAGCTATACTGAGTTATACGACTGTTATGATGGTACAACGAATAAATCGCTGGTGAGAGCAAAATGTCTGGTGTTTGATTGCCTGCGCGAACATTACAATACTGTACATTATTTGATTAATAATATTTTGATTTATAATATTTCATTTTATATGTGACTTCTCTTGGGTGTTCGCCCGCCCTTGTCAATAACGATGGACACCAGTGCGATGAAGCAGTTTTATTATCTGAAATGGGCACAGCAACCACACAGCAAACTTTTGGTCTGGCTGATCAGCACGGGCACGACAGCGACTAAACATTCTGCTGCTACTGTGATCGTATAGCGTTATTTTCAATAAAATTTACAGTTTGCATTTTACACCAGATTGTAAAATATTCTAGAGCTACATTTTTTTTTTTTTTTTTTTTTTTTTTTTAAATAAGACAAACCAACAATAAAATGTAGAAAAATGCTAGGAATACTACCACACGTGGCAAATACTACCCCGAACACATGAAACTAAAATGTCAAAACTGCAACTAACATTATAACACATTAAAACTATGCTTAAACCCATTATAACACGAATGGACATACCTGAAATGGGTACAGCAACCACACAGCAAACTTTTGGTCTGGCTGATTAGCACAGGCTAATGTTAGTATAAGCTAGCTCCGTGCTTATAAATCAACGATGCATTGTACAAAACCCAACTGGTCTCTGATGCATGTATTTTAAAAACAGCAAGTGCAAAGATGCAACATTCCAGCACTTAACAGAGATAACTCCGGTTGTATGAGCTCAGCCTGCGAAGCTGTACTTACCATGACAGCGACTAAACATTCTGCTGCCGAGGCTGCCCCGATTCACGTATTTATATTAGATTGCAATACGCTGACCAACCTGCAGGTGGTGCTAACCCATTTAGCAGGAATTTCACAAAATCAAATAACTCACACTTATTTATTATTATTTTTTTTCATTTTTGAACATACTACTCTGAAATATACAGTACATAGGAATTTATCAAAAGGAGCTTCATAAATTATAAATTAACAGAGCTTACAAGTTTAGCTAAGGACTTTTCTATAACAAGTACTTCATATGTTATCACTGTCAATAAGCAATGTGTTATAAATGTTTAATTTTAAAATTATATCCTTACTACAGACCTGTGACGGCTGTGTGGAGGGAGCAGCGGCTGTGAAGCAGTTCACACAAGTTAGGCCAATGTACAGCGATGTGTTAGTGAGGTGTGTGTCATAAAAATAGGCCATGAGCGACAGGTGCGCTTAGTAAACTGGTGATTGGGAGCGTGACAATGTGGAGTCGGAGGGCGTGGCCTAAGAGCTGGGTGTCCGGCGAGACATGACAAGACCTTAACCTTCAGTTAAATTATCTCCATGATATTCTATCGAAGGACAGGTATCAAGTGGTTCATCTTTCCTCTTGAAAATGCAATGCAATGTAATGTAGGTTTGTAAATGTAATGTTTGTATATGTAAGGTTCATATATGCTTCCTAATTTATTTATTAGTTTGATTGTGTTCATTTACACTGCTCAAAAAAATAAAGGTAACACTTAAACAACACAATGTAACTTCAAGTCAATCACACTTCTGTGAAATCAACCTGTCCAGTTAAGAAGCAACACGGATTGTGAATCAATTTTACCTGCTATTGTGCAAATGGAACAGACAACAGGTAGAAATGAGAGGCAATTAGCAAGACAACCCCTAGAAAGGAGTGGTTCTTCAGGTGGTGACCACAGACCATTTCTCTGTTCTCAAACTTTCTGGCTGAAGTTTTGGTCACTTTTGCATTTTGTCAGTGCTTTCACCCCTAGAGGTAGCAAGAGGCAGTGTTTTACAACCCGCAGAAGTTGCTCAGGTAGTGTAGCTCATCCAGGTTGGCACATCAATGCCAGCTGTGGCAAGAAGGTTTGCTGTGTGTGCAGGCATTTGTTTGGAGGGCTGCACAACCCTCCAAGTGCTAGTCACAGGTACCCTGACTGCCATTAGGTACAGGATTAGGGATGAGATCCTCAGACCCATTGTGAGACCATATGCTGGAGCAGTGAGCCCTGGATTCCTTCTGATGCATGACAATGCTAGGCCACTACTACATGTTGATGGTGTCAATTCTTCTGCAGTAGTTCAACTCTACTAGTTAGTTTTACTAAGTATTAAATAAAAATCTAGTATTATTTTTATTATCTTTTATTAGCATTGAGAGAGTATTCAGTATTGATTTTCAGTATTGAAAACTAGCTCTAGCAGTGCTAAGTGGTTTTCTACGGCTCGGGAGACTCTCCTTCCAGACTAACTGGAATAAAACCAATTTAGTTTGGGCCACTTTGATTCAAATTTTTGAGTGGTGTATTTTAGGTTTGTGTATGATCATTGTACCATTGTGCTAGTTTTAATTATTTTTCTTTGAAGTGGAGCTGTGTTATCTAAGGTATAGAGTAATGATGTTTCTCGGTCTCATTATCGACCACTGCCTAGTCAAGTTTTGACCGTTGGCATGCAGCACCTGCTTGTGTTACAGTGGTTCATTATCAGTCTGGCTGAGATGGAGCTCCAGGACAAGTAGATCAGATCTTTTCATGATGCCGACAGGCCGAATGAATTTTACAATAATAACTATCTTCTCGATGTCTTGTTTTAGGGCAATAGCAAGTCTGCAGCATGAAAGTTTGCCCATAGAAAGGCTGACTGACTACTTACGTCAATGGTTTGATCTTTTTGTGGGATAAACATTTTGCCTACATTATAAAGCAGCCATTTTTGGAAGGATGGCTGTGATCTTGCAGAATTCATATGAAAAAAGATCAGAAAAAAAACCTGACATCAAAACTTGCAACATTTCCATCGTTTTTTGTGTGAGCTTTTCTCTAGAGATGCAGGATAGACTTGTAGTCAGTGTTTTATAAACCCAAACCAGACACAAGAATGCATATATACACATTTATTCACAAATGATTTTATATCTATACTTTTAATTACACAGTTGGATTATGCATTTATAAAAGGACTGAAATGCGTCACTTATTAAATGTCATGGGAGAGTCCAGCGGTGCTACAAAAAAGGGAGGCAGGAATGCCGAGCATGGGAAAAAGGACATTGATGATCACACACTTGCAGCCACAGTAACAATGACATGGGACCAACTTAGACCAACTCAATGACATGCACACACTTATATACGCTCACCCGTAACGAGACACAGGTGAAACAAGTAACACTAACAAACATCCATGAGACAGACGACAAGCACTCCGCTTATATCACATACCGACGTACACACAGGCACACACACTCATCCAAAAGACATGACACAGGAACACACCTCCACACAGACACACCCTCACGGACAAGACTGGGGGAAAAGGCCAGGGCGGCATTAAATTTCTCCTTTCCTTATTCTAGCGATGATTAGCATTTGATGAAAAATTTAATAAGCAATAAACTACTGTTGTTTATCATTTCTTAATTAAAAATTTTTGTGCTTCACTAGCAAGATAATGGAGTCCTGGCTTTTTCTTAAATCAATAAAACGAAGGTGAACACCGTCTTATCACATCCACTCTATGGAAATAGGCAGTTTAACCACTGAGACATTTTACTATACAACCAGATCAACAGTGGTTACACGCTTAATGTATCACTAGTGTACTTTACCTATATATCAGTCTCTTGATCAGCAACTGCCTAGTCGGTTTTGCTTAGGCGTTGGCGATTGGTGTATATAATGCAGAAACCGTTTGCTGTTCCACGAGTTCACTTTCACACCACCACCAGGATGAGCAGATCTGCCCTTCTTCTCATGATGCTGATTGGTATGTGTCCTCTTGTGTTATTCGGGGTCTTTTTGAGAGCAAGAGTAAGCTTGCACCATAATGTTACCAACAAAGGCAAGTTGTAGAAAGTTGTAGAGTCAGGGTAAAAATGCACATTTCCTTTGCACATTTGAATGTGGAATAATCCAAATACTCTGTCAAACTTTTATATTAATCACAATGTGTTTAATCTTACATCATTGCTCACATTGTTCTGCACAATTATAGACACATTTATGAACATATGTCGAATCTTACCAGTAAGAGTTAATTCAACATTTATTAAAGCTATTTTTATTCAACTTTATGTGAATATAAATTTAATTAATTCCATTTGACGTTTACAGCTTTTGGTCCTTTTCTGTTAGGTTCCGCCTTGGGAGAAGTTCAGAAAAGAGTTATTGGGGGTCAAGACTGTAATATCAGTGAAGGTCAACACCACGTAATTCTGGCTGTTGTTTTCAACAACAGTGGGGTTATTATTTGTGGAGGTTCTCTGATTAGTCCACAATGGATCCTGACTGCTGCTCACTGCGACAACCCGTAAGTGCAAAGTCTTGAATGATAATGATGATTGTGCTTGATTACTACCACTACCTCGACTTTTAATTTAAATATTGATTTTAAAATATTATATATTTTTGCTGTTTGTTTAATTTTTAAAACATTAATCTTGTGGATGAAATGAACTGTAGGTTTCGGAATACTCGCGGTAATAGAATTATTCATTGCACAGTGACTACCTCTACTTCTACTTTAAATATTATATATATACAAACTGTAATGTAACTTTAATTTACTTTACAAACTGCTCACCAATCACACAACTTGCGCTTTCTTCATTGTTTCACTGATGCCAATTTGCCTACAATGAAAGTAAAGACCCTTCAGCAAAGCCAACAGGAAAACATTCCCTTAAACCTGAAAGGTAGTGTCACCTAATCGTAAATGACCTCATAAAACGGTTGTCATAATGAGCTCAACTCCGTTCTCATTGTATGTCAGACTATGCTGCATGAGGTTGATATAACGCTAGGAAGTCTGCCAGCACACAGAAAGCTCAGTTTCAGCATTCACATGCTTAACATAACTAAATTCCATGTTTTCATTTTGTTAGGAATGTGGTAGCACTTTTAGGTGCCCATCCAGGTCAAACGGTTCGAATGGTAGGTACAATTGACCAAAAGCACCAGTACACTGACTGTGATGGACCACATGACATCATGCTCTACAGAGTGAGTCAGCCTTTCAGTAGAACCTTTCAGCAAGTTCAATTACCCGACCGCTTAAACTGCCGAACGCCTACTAAAGGTACACAAGTTAGGATTCATGGCTGGTTTACTGCTAACATCACACAATCCAGTAATGGACCGATGAAAGGTAACTTTTACTCAGAATTTTATTCCTATAATGTGTGCTATTGATTTGATCATTGCATTACTGAAAACACAATTAACTTATGTAAGTAGGAGCTAGTCACTACTTTCTGCTACCTGGTCAAGATGAGATTTGGGTTTTTATAATTGCTCGCTACCATTCTACAGGGAACTCTACACGAACAAATAAACTGCAGTGTGGAGATATGTTCATATGTGATTGTGAGGATCACTCTATGTATTGGCACTATCCAGACCGCAGTTTACGATATTTTGCCTACAGCTGGCTACTCTGTGCTGAGAACAGACCAAACAACGTCGATAGCTGTAAGGTAAGTCTGGTCATTTAAGTGAACTCTGCCATTCTCACAAGCCAAACAAACCTATGTGATGGAGCAGAATGTTCTAGAAACTTCCACATAACCACACACAGATCACCAAATTGTTTGGGTTGTTGGAATTTGTTGGCTGATGTGGGACTGGTGTGTCTGTAGATTTCCTTTTTTGTACAGCAAACAAGTTTCAGGCAGTAGGATGCTAGCATACCTGCTACTCCCAGTCCCGTAGCACTCAGTAGGAGAAATGCTGGTGTCCCACTGTCCAAAAGCCATTAAACGCCTGCTCTCATTCATGGTTCTGACAGTCTTGTTATGCAGTGTTATTTCATATTACCAGAATGTTTTTTTTCTACTAAGTGTAAAAGTCCAGTTGCCTTTTTCTTACCATGACTGTTTCTCTCTCTCTCTCACTCACACACACACACACACACACACACACACACACACACACAAAAACCCACATACAGGGTGATTCGGGAGGAAGTCTGGTTGATCAAAATAATGTGCTGTATGGAGTGGTTTCAGGTGGTGACAAAAGATTTTGCTCAGCACCAGTAATATTCATGGATGTCTGCCGATACAGAGCCTGGATTCATAAAGTGACTGGTTTATGATGCAGTCTGAGAGTGTGACACGTACTGCAGATTTACTGATATACTTGTTAGGGAATTTAATGATTCAAGAAACATTCTGAATTAAATGTCTCTCTAGTTAAACTAGTAGCTGGTCAGGCTGACCCCAGTCCTACTGGCGTCTAAATATCTTTTTGACTGTCCTTTGGCATATGCACAATACCCGTCCTATCTGATGGTTGGTCTCACTCGGATCCGAGCATAATCCAAACACCTTCTTAGTGGAGGTCACTTCCTAGTGTCTCACACCCCATCCTTAAGACCAATCATCTAGTTGTTGATTCCACCTTAGACCAATCATTGTTACCCCACACCATCACTCTCTT
>JAOXYF010000001.1:14239892-14254197 GCA_028565775.1 Sternarchorhynchus goeldii | reverse complement strand
ATATTGTTTAGGTATAAAATTGACTGCGAGGAAAAACGGTAACGTTCCAAGAGAAACTCATCGGGAAATGAAAGCACGTCTAATCTGGGTCTAATTACTCGTTCACGACGAAGAGCTCTGCGAAGAATTTGCGCTTCAATATCGACTGGATCGTGGAGAAAAGGATACGCCATGCTTGCATGAGAAAAGTGGGCGTTTTTCGCCCCATAGCACTTGCCCCCCAAAATGTCTGTGCACGCCACTGGTACATACAGATTTACATTACGTACATAAAGACTTTAACCTTTAATTTATTGGGAGGAGATCCCTCAGGAGAACATCTGCCTCATCAGGAGCAGGGAGGTCACACAGGCACGTGGAGGCCACACATTACTGAGCCTCATTTTAACTTATCTTGAGGAATTTCCACAGAAATTGGATCAGTCTGTAGTTTAATTTTCCACAGAGATCTAGGATGTGTTATTTTTGTGTTCCCTTTTTTTTTTGAACAATGAATTTACCTGCTTTAGTTGTAGATGTGATAGCAGAACAGAAGCTTGAACACATGCATATAAATGCACAGAGAAAGCTGATCTGGTTTGAACATTTACATATGGCTGTGCCACTGTATGAATTTGCATGCAAGGATTTGTGTGTTTCTTTTGCTAATGATGGCATGATATGTGAACCTGGTATTTTCCAGTATGACTACCAGCACACACAGCCCAGGTTAGTAAAGGGCTGTACAGATTATTCACCACTCATTGACATCGAGCAAAAGTGGTCATTATTGTATTATATTGTACATAGTTAATGTAAATAAATTATGTAATTCATTTTACATTATCTTTTTCTATATAAAGGTTTTTTCCTGTTTGCAGCTGACTGTAATATAAAGTCAAGTGGAGATAATAAAAATGTAATTTTATAGCACTTAATTATTCCGTCACTCACTTCCTCAGTGACTGTCCATGGCCATAGTCCTACCTGTAATGTGGCAGCTAAATTTTTTCACATTTCATTGATCTGTATGACATTCCATATTGTCTGACCAACTATAGTTATATTAAACGGATAATGTACAAACAGACAGTCATGACTGCAAAATAAATCCTAACACGGCATTCTCTGAAAGGAATACTATTATCGCCTTGAACAGTTTATTCTGAGATAATGATAATGGTCAGCCGTTATCATAATGTATAATAATGATCAGCCAACTTATCATCTTGCTTGGCCACTTTCCATAGAAATCAATAGTTTGATACTAAATAATTCATTTATTTGTTTGTGTCACGGGACGCCCTCAGGGGAGTCCCAAAAATGTAGGCAGGAATGCCGAGCACGGAAGAAAGACGTTTATTTAGTTTAGGTTTCGACAGTGTCAAACAGCGATATAAACGTACACACTCGTATGAAGTCAGCATCGACGCAACGACGTGAACTAGCTGTCCACTTTGAACTAGCTCTGTCCACTTTGGCAGCCGTCTGCCAAAAATTGTATATGTATTTTACTTCATCATGGTGTTAAATTGAACAGATGGGAATTTGTATATGTGAACATTATCGTCTTGAAACATGACGTATTTACAGGGTGTACGTTTTTTCATAAAAAAGAAATTGCCTCATATTCATTTACCAGTTTTGCACACACAGCTCCAACAAAGGTCCTAATAATAAGACTCACAAGATGACTGCCTATTACATTATAGACCTACCGCCATGTTTAACATCCAACAATAGAGATTGTAGGAATCTCGAAGAAGAGTGACAGAACTGAGCCGTCACCTCTGTAACCCAAAATCAAGAACAAAAAAGCATGGCAGCACATAAAACTCATATACAAAGACCCACAACATGTTTTAAATTCACAAGAGGTACAGTAAAGTAACTCTGGCTATCATCGTTAGTGATTCAATTCGGCAGACATTTTCGAGTCCGCTGTCATGTTCAGCTACAGTCCTGTGAAGCTTCATTTATGACCATTGCTTCACTTTGCCGATGCTGCTTATCCATTTTCCATATGGTGTCACGGTATACAACATGGTTTTGTTTAATGTTCTGTTTGAATAATTTGGCCTTTTTTTATGTGGTTTCTGTTTGCTTGCTTGTTTGTTATTAGTAGGGCCCATTATAGGCTTCACTCATGTCAGTCTGACATTTTTAGTAAATTTTTAGTTGGCATTTAAATATTTCTAATGCAGGATTATGGTTTTTGACAATGATTAGCGGTGGGTACCTCAGACTTCATTAGCCTGTGGTTGAAGGCTATCCAAGTGAAAGAAGAATGACCTTACAAATGTATCATATTTGCATGAAACGTGACCTTGTACATGACATGATGAGATAAACAGAACTCGTACACAGAAGGGAGAGTCTACGTCAAGGCGACTGCATCTTACAAACCCATTCCTTGCTCTCTTACTGCGAGAGGAGACAGTGGAGCAACGTTGGCAGGATCACCGCAGTTTTAGATTTGTTTGGGTATGGTTTTAGCCTACATTTGAACTGCATTTTTTCTTAGCTTGTGTATGCTGTTATCGCAAACCAACGCGACTGATTTTCTTTGTAAATGTGGATGTATTGTGAAGAGTGAAGGTCTTTGCAGTCTGTGAGCCCTTTGTGTTGACAGTAGCTGATTTGGCTGCCATGTTATTTTCTCTAAACGCAGCATCATATCCTTTTCCTGTAGGTCTTTTATTTTACAGCTGAGGATGAATACAACTTTCACCAACTCGAGTTTTACTGAAGTGAATGGGCAGGCCGTCCTTGCTACAATTGCCTGTGTGATAACCATCCAGGTGATCAATTTCTTCGTGGGCCTTCCTCTCAACTGCTACATCATCACCCTCCTCCTGTCCAAAAGTGGCGGGGTGGACGTGTCTATATTTTTCACGCTCAACCACGTGTCCTCCGAAATCATCTTCGCCCTCGTGGCGCCTCTGTATATCTCTTGTATCATAAGCTTAGACTTCTGCTACGGCCCTCTACTGGGCTTCTGGCTTGGCACTTTCATACCCGCCCGGTACGTGTTCCAGTGCTTAGTTTGTCTGGAGCGCTACATGGCTGTGATCCACCCTGTGAGCTTCCTGAGGTACAAACCCCTCAGGTACAGGGTGGGGTGTGCCGTCATTGGGTGGGCATGTGCCCTGACGCTGGGCATTCTCTCCATGTGTATGTTCCCTGATTTGCCCTACAACATGATTGGAATTGTGTATCTTATAATTTTTCTTCTCGACTCATTCAGCTGCATCTCCATCCTGAAGGGTTTGCTTAGGCCC
This sequence comes from Sternarchorhynchus goeldii, assembly GCA_028565775.1. Lineage (NCBI taxonomy): Eukaryota > Metazoa > Chordata > Actinopteri > Gymnotiformes > Apteronotidae > Sternarchorhynchus > Sternarchorhynchus goeldii. The sequence continues at coordinate 14,250,937 of JAOXYF010000001.1, read as the reverse complement.
GGGCCAGGTGACAGGGAGAAGGAGGACATGAATGTAGCCAAGAAAAAGGCCTTTAAAGTGGTCAGCATGAACCTTGTGACATTTTTAGTGCAGATCTTTCCAATGGTGGTTTCCTTTGCTATGTTAGGCATGGTGCCTCAGGACCTTTTTCTAATGGGTGTAGCCATTGGTATGATCATCAACATTTCTGCAGGCTTTGTGCATCCGATCTTTGTTCTCCACAAAACTGGTAAGCTGTCATTCAGGAAAAGCACTTAAATTCAGGAGTGGTTTCTCAAATAATCTACGATTATAGTAGCTGTGAATATTTTACTTTCATGTTGTATGTCTTCTGAATAAGTGCCAGGGTTAATTGTAACTACTTAATTTATCAAATGAGGTTGTTTGGGTAAAGCTCTCTACATTTGCAGTCATGAGTTCTGATTGGCTGGTGTATCTCTTCCTTGTCTTTTTTATTTTATTCATTTATTGGGGGGGGGGCACATATATCTCCAAGTCAAGTTTTATTTTGTGTGAGGATTAAAATTCCCAGTTACATCAAATAAATATTATCTGATATATTTTAGCCCTAGTAGCATTGCTTACTTTTTTCTTTGTGTAACACTGTAGATTTTACACAAACATGTATCTATTAGAAATCATCCACAATTATTTGACAGGAAAACCAACCGAGCTAAAACATTAACCTTTTTCATCTTGCACTGTATCCCTATACCAAAAAGAGGTTTTATCACTGATGTAAAAATAAAATAAACGTGCGAAATGACAAATTGTGTTTTGTGTGTTCATACAGGCAACCTGCTATGACAAAGAAAAACAATCCAATACTTGTAGATAACCTGTAGAAATATGGCAAGGTCTGCTTAAACAGTCAGTTAAGTATGAGGAAATTCAGAAGTAGATCACATTCAGAAGCGGACAACCATGTTTTCACTTCCAGTATATTCAAAATGTATTTGTCTATTGTGCTAAATTGTTAGCAAGCTGAAGTGGCTATGGATGGTTTACATTAATGCATTTATTCAACCAGAACAATTAAACCCGGTGCAGGAATATCTTACCACTAAAATATGGATCAATTTATTTAAATTTAATTGATAATACAAGGACAAATCTGGTTTAAATTTTTATTATATATATGTTAAAAAAAAATATTTATATATGATCTTAACATATAATATAGTAATTCTCAAATAAACATAATTCTCAAAACTCTCAAACAATTCGGGAAACGCAAATAAAACCGTTTTAAACGACCGTGCTATGCCTCCTGTCCGTTTCTGCAGCACCTTCGCGCTACAACGTGACAATGTATAATAGTGCCTTACAATGTCTGTATGATAACTTGTGTGTAACGTTTAGAGTCCCGGAGAGCTGAAACAAGCGACACGGACTCCAACGCACACGTGTTAAACGAACCGTTTATTTTCGGTTTTATGTCGCACACACTTAGACAAAAGGAGAAACGCTTACCACGCAGATCAACGACCATGACAAACCAAACATAGACCGACAAGGACCTAGTGCCATGCACACGCTTATATACACACACCCTGACGAGACACAGGTGATACGAGTAACGTTAACAATCACTCACGAATAACACTGACAAGCACTCACGGACATCGACGAACATTCACGAACATCCACATCACACCAACGAACACAGACACACCCACACCCGGACACACCCACACAGAAACGAGACAGGGGAGGCGGCCAGGGTGGCCACCGTGACAGTTACCATGTTGATAATGCAGTATCACCATTCTAATAATCACTGTTACCATGTTTATAATGTAGTTTTTCCATGCTAAGAACGTATTATTACCTTGCTGATAATGCAGTATGACTCTGTTGATAATACAGACTTACCATGCTATATGAACTATGCTATATAAACCGTCCTATATGAACCATGCTATATGAACCATGCTATATGAACCGTCCTATATGAACCATGCTATATAAACCGTCCTATATGAACCATGCTATATGAGCCGTGCTATATGAAGTCAAACTTTATTTTGTATGTCACTTGTCAGGTGAAGTTTGTGTGGTAGCTTTGCGCTCATCAAAATAATCTACAATAGACTTTAATTTCAAATGTCTGTTTCTGGCATGTTCAGTGGACAGACTAACTATTAAGTTTCTGTTGTGAGTTGAAGTAAGCATGCAGTTTAGGAAGTTTGTCAAATTCTGCCAACTGCTATCTTTTCCCTTCTGAGCTCTGCTTGAATTTACTTCACCACCAATACAGCACAGAAAATTTGTATTTGGCAAACCTGCTACTGGCTAAAACATTTCCACAAGAACCATTACTATGTGATGTGTATATTTTAATAAAATAAATATTTTGGTATATTTTACTCTCATGTTTTAGACTGAACAGATCTCACAGAAAGCTATTGGCAGACATCACTCTTGATTAGTTACATTCTAACTCAATGGGAGATTTTTAAGAGTTTGAAGTTTTGGTAGGAGTTTGTTCTCTCCCAAGACGAGCATCACTCTTTGAATGTCCTTTAAAGTATTTTTCATTTCTTAAGGAGGGTCCAAGTGTAAATCATATGAGAACCCAAACAACTGGCTCATTGCTTGAGGTTGGTTCTGTAGATGGTCCATTACAATACCTCCCTCAACAATGATGGCAGTAGACACTGGACCAAGATGGAGATGATTTTGACAGAAAGGCACATCTTCACTGATGACCATAAACACCCCAACAGACACTTGTGCCCAGGGATTATCACTGTCAAAATCCTGCATAAAACCAAACAGACTTACAGTATTACAGTGTGATGAAGAGAACTAAATGAAACATGACAATAAAAGGTATCAAACTTTTATACTGAGGAAACTGGCCCAGTAGTACATATCTGAGTGGTACGTGAACCTGAGTATAATGTGACCATTGTTGATTCAGTGAACAGCCCTCAGGCAGCTGCAATGAGCAGTTATAAAAAGGACTTCTGAGAAGAATTTTTTGGTTATGTTGTGATTTTTATATGTGCCTTTATAGGTATCTTTATATGTGCCTGCTTTAAAGTTATTATAGAAAAAATATGTGTTTTTGATATGAATACATATGTGCACTTAGGAATCTATTTGAAAACTCAGTCATAAAAAATTAAAAAGCATTTCCTCTGTATTAATTTATCAACATTATGTTACCACACAGAAAATGTGAAAGTAAATATTTTAATTTAGATTAAATAAATCTCACTTTTTCCCACATGACTTTGTAAGTATCTCTTCTGTTTATCTTGTCAAACCTCTGAGAGTTTATAACTTAATAGCTGAATTAAGTTATGAACACACACACACACACGCACACACACACATATGTGTGTGTGTGTGTACTGGAACACTAGTGGGTAATCACTTAAACTTGCCTGAACAAGTTGCAGAATCCGTTAGCCAGCTGAGTTAGTCTGAGAACTGCGTTGAGTTTTCCTTTAAATTTGGCTATATTGCTTTTTGGGTTACAGCTGAGAGTCGTCCTGCTTATTCACATGTAACCTGTTTCATAATATGTATCTTGTTTTATAAGGTTACTCCACTCTGGCTCCCATCTCTAAGCTTCAGTGCAGCTCCATTTTTAGACACCGCCTGAGCAGAGTCACTATTTACCGATTTAATGCCAAGCCACAGTAATCAGTCTTGCTAGCACATCTGATGGAAAGAGGGCTAAATCAAAATTTAGCTGACATATAGCTTCAAGTGTTTGATCTTACTGCGTCCGATAAACGGCTCACCTACATTTATCTACAGTACGTAATGACTTGATGCCCGTTTACGCTCATCTATGCACAATTTAGATAATACAGCTCTCACAAACACAAACTCATACATAAATATTGCTTGATAACCTTATTGTCCTTCAAAACTTAAAACAAGACTTCATGAAATTATACATGCAGTCTGTCTGCACCATGGCCACCAGTCCAGTGTGAGACGGAGAGCTACTGCACATGATCACATGGAAACTGTTTTTTTTTTTTACCCTGCAATAAACTTCAACTTAACAACTAAGTAAGGAGTGCAGTCAATTGATAACTGATTAAAGTTTACTTACTTTAGTCATCACAGCTATTAGAATTTACAGTGCATGTTTTAAAGATCAAGAGTGATTTACTATGGATGAGACACATTATAAATAAGAGAGGCATCAATGAATGTCTGGGTGTATGGTATGTTGAGGCTGGCTGATGAGGGATATCATTAAAGGAGTGAATTATAGATGCTTAGTGTAAGCCCCAATGAAAAGAACCCTACTGGGCTCACAGTGGGTCCAGTATGATTGCACCCCTGACAACACCCCTCCCACCCATCCGTAGTTCTAAAACCTCATTCAGAATATAACTCTTTTTCTGTTGCCCCAGGTTGTTGTTTCAAATAGCCTTGTTACTAACTAATTTGTTATCTAGCGCTAAGTGCCCAAAGACTGGTTGGGCACTGGGAGTGGTTAGTGATGTAATTGCTCTCTAACCAGTGTGCTTTGATAAGCAGCTTTACGAGGTTCCAGTTTCATTTAAAAGACTGCAGTGTCCTTCCTCTACAGATGTCTGGGTGGGTAGTGGGAAGCGTAGTAGCTGTGTACAGAGACATGTTTTCCTGGCTTTCTAATCACTAACACTGACCAGCTCATCTACACCTGTGTTCACTCACCTGATTCCAGATGCGTAAAATCCAACCATCTTTTTGCTCACTGTAAAGTTTGTCCATCTCCTGTAGTGGAAATTATTGAGCCTTGTCGGTTCCTGGTTGGGTTCACCTAATTAGGATTGTTTGGCCTTTTTTTCAACCTTGTTTTTGTTGCTGTGAAACCTGCACTTACATCTATAGTGCTTGATGTGAACATGACAAGAGTTCTCAACAGAGGAAACACTTAAGTTGAACAACTTCCCAGCTCTCGATTCAAGCATCAGCCCATTGCTGCCTGAGCCCTGGATCAAGCAGAACTCTCTGAAGCCCATAAGTCTGATTGTTCTATGAGGACCAGTTTCCATTCACTACTCTTAAATGCTCTCTCGGCACACTTACAGGATAGAGGCAGTGCATGAGGCTCGGTGGGAGTTGACATGGTCAAGAAAAAAAGAACACACACAACCTGCATGTCATCTCTTTACAACTATATACACACACATTCAGTAACATTTATGGATTTAATGACAAAGATGTGCTCTCAAACTATCAAACTTTCAAATGATGAAATGGACCTATATACTGTATATTTGAGAACATTCCTCTATCCCATACACATTTTACTAAGTCATATATTTTTCTTAAGAATAATGTTTTATGGTACTATATTGTTGAATGGCATTCTAATTTGTCACACTGGCTGAAATCTACTTAACAGCAAAGTTCCTGCCCATTTTCAGATCTGTGCAAACCAACAGACTTTAGTTTAGTTCTGAATTATCTACTCATATAAATAGATTGAAGTTATTATATTGAGTTCTTTAACCCAATGAAATGGAGCTCAGATAAGGTCTGTGTGAGGGCTGAGTGTGACATGCTGAGATGTAGCTGAGAGGGTCTATCAGTCCATAACAAAATGCTTTAGAACATTTCATCATGAATGGTGACCTTAAGGCAGAGTGAAAACAAGTGACCTTTCTAAGACTCGACTGTGTGTCCTGAAGAACGTTTGATGAGATTGGGTTTGGTTTGGGGTTTTTTCTGGTGTGAAACTCAGATGCAACTAGATTCCAGTTCTTGTACCTTCCAAAACAATCAATTTCTTATTGTTGGACCCTCAGATTGCTAAAGATCAGGACTAGAACATACTGCAATAGAGAAAAGCTCATGTTGAGCTGATATTCATAGCTGTCTAGACTGTTAGAGGAAGATATCTGTACTCATTAGGAAAAGGTCTGCTTTCAGGGAGTCATTCTGCAGCCATTCTCTGCTCCTACAGATCCTATACCACTACATATACACAGAGCTGTGCATTTATCATTGTTATCCCCTCCGTACAATCCCTGCCCAGCCCGACATACAAGGCAGAGAAAAGATCTGCATTCAGAAGGACACAAAGATTTTTTCAACTTACATTAGAATTCAAATTCTAAAAGCCTTTTGACCTTTAATAAAAGCTACATGTAACTCTATAACTCTATGGTTCACTTCTCTTAGCATTTTTACCATTAGTGTGAAACAGAGAATTTAACACTACTCCACATAGCTACAAATGTTTTAGCATAACTTAAACTTAATACGTTTATCTGACTTCACATTTGGAAAGAGCAAGTTATATTACTTAACCCAGCATAAGTTATGTGCCATGCCTTGACTGGTATCCAGTCAAGGATCACACAGCTCAGATCACACACATGTCAATCACTGCTCTCAACCCCTCCCACACCTGTTTATCACCACTCTCAACCCCTCCCAAACACGTGAATAACTACTCTCAGCCCCTCCCACACATCAATCTCTGCTCTCAACCCCACCCACACACGTCCATCACTGCTCTCAGCCCCTCCCACACCTGTCAATCATCACTCTCAACCCCTCCCACACACTTAAGTCACCATTCTCAACCCCTCCCACACCTTTCCATCCCTGCTTTCAACCCCTCCTACACATCAATCACCACTCTGAACCAATCCCACACCTGTCAATCACCATTCTCAACCCCTCCCACATGTCAATCACCACTCTCAACCCCTCCCAAACGTCAATCACTGCTCTTAATCCCTCCCTCACTTGCAGTCATCATCATTAGTTAATTACATACACCAGTTCCTTATTTCTCATGCACCTAATTATGCTACATTCTGTGCTTTGAACAGAGACAGACTTTAAGCAAAACCTCTGTAAAAGGGCAGTTGGGTCATCTGGACAAGTAAAGGTTGAGGAAAGCACACCTAGGTTGATGGACCAGGAGAATGCCTCTCCTAGCGGTACCAGCAGAACACCCCTCCTAGCGGGACCAAAAGAATGCCCCTCCTAGCGGGACTCAAAGGCTGTTGACAGGGATTAAGGAAGGGGAGTAAAAGAAAAGGGGTAAAATCAACTAAACCAGGGCAAACAACTAAACAGGACCTTAAACAGTAGAAAAGCAAAGTTCAACGTAATTTGCTGCTGAGAATCAATGAGAGGACAACTCTGATGGGTAGTGCTTGGTGAAGAGGCGAGGAAGGCAGGCGGCTCACCTAACCAAACACGATGGGTTTACAGCACAGGTAGGCCAGCCTCCACTCACATCCACTGGGGCCAATGGGTCTGAACTGAAAAAGAAATCCATCCCATCCAGGAGTCTAACTGGGGTCCGCACTAGACCAGAGCCACTGAGGAAATGGGGTGGTTGACTGGAACAGACAGAGAGACAAGCAACTCAAAAGGGTTGAAGGTAACTTCCCCCAGAGAGCAAACCTAAAGATCAACAACAGAGAATACTGTCCCTGAGAAAAAAGAGAGGAGAAACAGAGACAGGATATTAACAATACAGGCGAGTCAGTACCAATGTTACACATACCAAGACTTTGTAAAGACTTTGCAAGGCTGCTTTGCAAGATTGCTTATACAGGATAGGGCCACCTGAGGGGGATAAGACTAACAAGCTCTCACTGATCCCTGGCTTGTTGCCTTCCTCTGGTGGTTGCCCATTACAGCCTCTTCGTGATTTCCATGAAGCCTCCATTTTTTCTCTTTTGAAAGCATCTGCATTTCACTCCTGCTTTTCTTAAGATATCACATTATCACAACCAACTTAATGCTGAAACAGCTGAATTGTCCATGTAAAGACAGTATACTTTGCAGAGAATTCTTGTCAGCAATCCTTTTAACTATAGCTTGTTCTTTACTTTAGCAAGTACTTAATCATATGCATAATGCTATCTGAATATGTAATGCTATCTGAATATGTAGTTTCACAGTAGTTTAAGGTAACAGGATGTGTTATGATAATGCATGCCAATTAAATACGCATTACAATTAGATATTGTAATGAGGTAAAACATGTTAGAAATAACATAAATGCAGCATATGAAATACTACTTGAATGATTCCTAATAGATAGACAGAGAGGGACAAATAGATATATAGAGAAAAAAAAACAAGCTCCAGGGAGAAAGTTATCCAAAGTCCTCAGTCCAGCAGCTCTGTCCTGCTGTGCTCTGCTCCACTCCAACTCTTTGCCAAAAATCCCTCTCCAGGCCCAGACTTGCTTCAGTCTTATATCGACCAAGAACAGGCTTTGACGCTTTGGACCAATCAAATGCCACCACATACTGGTATCACCCCCATCACAGGACAACAATCAGGTGTCACAGCCACAAGAGCTCACAACTGGTGACAGGATAGTGATTTGCAGTCCTGAATTACAATTGACCATTTGTGCTTAGGTAGCAAAAAGTGAACATTATGACATGATCAATCTAATCTCTGTAAAAGAGAAATCAGATCATTCTGGCTGGTCACTATATATATTTGACATGTAATATGTAAGACAATGTATACATAAGCAAAGAGAGAAATGGCCATAATATAGATGAAGACTGTATTTATATGTTGTTGCGATTATTGTATATTCATTATGGTTGTTTTTTTGTCCCGTCCTATGCATTATTGGTATGACCCAGATCTGTTGTGGGAGGGACTACTAGCCTCTAAGCCATTCATTGACCAAATTTACCCACAAAACCCTTTTACAAATGGTCGCAGTCATGAGATGGCATCATGAGGCCATTGGGAGCATGACCTTGCTTAATGGAAAACTCCCTGCTGTAAGGGGATTGTGCAATGCCCAGTGTGAAGCCCTGGTGAGAGGCATGAGTTTAACCCTGAATGAAGGGTGGATGCATGAGGTACACATGGGCAATGTGAAGTGCAGGAGTGCCCTCCTTGAGAGTGACAAAGACCATAACTCAGGAAGGTGGATATGTGATCTAAAGACAAGTCTTTGGCCTGCTGCTCAGACCATATGTTTATTGCCTGGTAGAACCATGCTTTGTGACTGGGTACTGTCTTCAGCCTTTGCTACAAAGGCCCATAAATATACACTCCAGCTGTTATGGGAAGATCATTATCAGATCTTCCCATAACCTCAATGAAAGCTGAGGTTCCTCTGCATGTAAGCACCAGTCATATTAGCAACACCCACCATCCTGTCTTTTTGTTTCTCCAATGTGGTAATATATCTGTGAATATCAACAAACGAATATCAGCACGTTTGACCAAGATGAATCTACCAGATAATAACATATTATTAACATTGGGTATTTGCTTAGTGGAATAGTTGTTGTGCCTTTTCATGAGCACGAGCACATTTGAGAGCTAAACACCGTCCCTCCCCCCTTCACCTCAGCTCCATCCTCAGCTCATAACCCCCACTGTTGTCTGCTCACAGACATGTGCTGATGTGACCTATCCCTTCTGGTCATGTGAGGACATCTGTGTAACTGATTTGTGATCTGTTTGGAGAGTCTAATGGTGTTATGCAATGTAAGTATGGCAGTGAGGAAGAATATGCAGTATAGGGAAGTAAACAAGGCTACCGTGTCTGAAATAGGCATATAATGACCTGGTTTTGAAGGTGGATGTACAGTATGAGCTATAACAAATGATGCTGTTGTGGTCTACACAGCACCCTCGAGTATTCATACTGATTTTTAAACCATAAAGCACATTCAGCACAACTCTTCTGTGATGCTGTTAGTACTAATCTCTCTTGAAGCATTTAATTAATTCATCCAGTTATTTCATTACGTTTTTTTTTTTTTTAACTTTGAACTGCCTTGTATATGAAATGTGCTTCAGAAATACTCCTGCCTTGCCTCGTTGCATGTCAGTCTCCCTACTGTTTCTATGAGATGTGAAATGTCTTCCTCTCCCTCATACCCGTGCTGTTATTTGTGATAAAACTGTCATGTAGACCGCAAGGGTTCTTTTGAGAGATGTTTTCAGAGGCAGAGGAGTCTGCATTGGAGAGATACACACCAGACATAGGGGAGATCTATATGGGGCATAGTTCTCACAGCCAGGCTGAATCCTTTATAATCACCGCCTCAGCTTCACATACAAAATTCCCATAAATGTCTTGCCATATGCAACATTCTGTGCTGCTGGTGCAACATTTGGCTCCGACATTTGTACATGTTTCTAAGTGTCAATCAAATGGAACAGTAATCATAGCACTTAAGAATTAAGAAACTAAACAGAATTAAGAGTTAAGAAACTAAACAGAATTAAGAGTTAAGAAAACTAAACAGAATTAAGAGTTAGGAAAACTAAACAGAATTAAGAGTTAAGAAACTAAACAAAATTATCTTTCATAATCACTTTGATTCTAGAATGATCTCTTAGCTGCAGATTGGCTGCAGCTAAGAAGCCCTTTTTATGCACTACGTTGGTTGCATTCTAATGTAATAAGGTTTATTTGTATACTTGTCAATAAAAAAAAATAATTCATTCATTCTTTTCTCAATTCATTTATTCATTTGTTCAACCTTTCAATTTGGTATATTTTTGGGAAAATGTTTCTAATTAAGATGTGCAATACCATGATGCCCTACTAGTAAATGTGGCTAGTGGCACCACAAACCTCATGGCTATTCATGGCCTACTGATATTTTAGCATTTATACTTCTTGTTATCATCTATCCCAGCACTGAGGTTTACCAGTACACGCTAAAAGGCTCAGTTAAAAATGGCTGGAAGGCAGCTTGCTATAAACAGAATGCCAGGGAAAATTAATGGAGAGTAGCAAAACGAAAGCCCCTGTGATCCTGTATGTTTGTTACTAAGCTATCATATGGTGACAACCCAAGCGGCATATTGTAAGAAAGAAAATGGTCTTTTTTTTATTTTATTTCCGTGTATCTCCAGAAGCAGGTATTAGTTTAATCTACACTGCTCAAAAAATAAAGGGAACACTTAAACAACACAATATAACTAAGTAATAAGTAAAGCTAAAGATAAGTAAATCAAACTGTCCACTTAGGAAGCAACACTGATTGATTGACAATCAATTTCACATGCTGTTGTGCAAATGGAATAGACAACAGGTGGAAATTATTGGCAATTAGCAAGAC
>JAOXYF010000001.1:14221563-14239792 GCA_028565775.1 Sternarchorhynchus goeldii | reverse complement strand
TTGTTCTCCGAGATCTCGTACCGAGGCATACTGAGGGCTGAGCTAATTTGTTGTGTGAACCCTGAAGGTACTCTGTGAACAGAGACTAAAACCTAACAGATACCACTAGGATACTATGTTTACTCGTGCAGTATCTCAGAGATTTTGAAAATATTCCCTACATTCGGACACAATACTACCAGGAAACATCGCTACCAGCAGGCGGCGGTAATGCACGATAACAGCATGAGCAACATCAGCTTCCACCCCTACCAAAACACTTCCCACGGATGTTGGGAAGAGACTTTCCCTAGAGATTTATTCCCTGGAGATCATATGGGTACTACCAAGGAAAAAGCAGCAAAAGGTAGGCGGAGTACCTTGTCCATATTAAGCAGCCATGATGTAACATACCGTTACCGTAACTGCCTTCATTTAAGTGTCAACGTACCGTGTTTAGGCTGTACAAAAAGTAACGTTACACTGCATCCAAGCTATCTAGGTTAGCTAACTAGCCAACGTTAGTATGACAGACAGACTGGCTATGTTTCGTTTTTTCATCTGTCAACGTGGACGTTTGTGTTATTTTGAAGCCAGTGTAAATTAGCTAAGCTTGCCCAGGGTATTTCGTTATATAGCTATCTAAGTTGAGGTTTGCCATCTAACAATTAATAATAGCTAGCTATCCTAATTTAGCTAGCTGTCTAAATAGCTACGCATCAAGCATAAACCACTTCTTGACTAGCGATTATTTACTCTTCTGCAACTTCCAAAAGGGTTTGAGCTCGTCATGAATTTTAAACGTAACCAGTCCTTAAGACCCGAATTATAGCTTTATACAGTTAATCTTTTATTTTTTTATAAACATGTTAGTGTTGTGGACAAATTAGATCAACAGCCAGTAAAAATAGGTGCGATCTTCTTTGATTCACAGTAGCTGCTTATAGATGTATCTCTCGGCCTGGATTTGGTTTAATTAAGCAAAATGCATCACGTCGGCTTTTAGGTAGGTAACGGTGAGGTCTTGTAATTAAGCTAGTGCTGAATGTTGCCTTGTTTTATCAAATGCTTACAGTCGAGTGTTTTAAAGCAGCAATTGGAAGATGTGTCAGAGCACTTTCATATTACAGTATATATTGTGTGTTTAAGTCACGGTTTAAAATACATGATACTGAAATGACAGCGACGCTTTTGCGCCACAATCATAGCTAATGCTATTAAACAAACACTGTAGCTATAATTATATGTGTTCGCTGACCATTTTAATTTATATGAAACCAGACAAGACTTTACATGTAGCAGCTCCGCTACAATCTAAGTATAATTTTAATTACAGTACAATTACTAAGTAAAACTGTAACCCACTTTGAGACTTTGTATTTACATAATGGAAAATGTCATCAGTGCACACACATTCACTGCATTCACACACATATGTACCACTATGTTTTTTTCACTCAGTACATTACACTGTAATTGATGGGCATTAATAGCCCTGTAACAATGGTAGTGTAATAATTAAGATAATAACCAAAACCAGCTTATATAGATCCTATCTTTAGTGATTTTAAGGTCTTGTTTAACCAATAGAAGAGTTTAATAGTGAAAACAGTAAACTACATGAATGGAAGGCAAGTAACTGAGGTATATATGTGAAACTGATGTATGATACTGTAATGAAAGTGACAATCTTATAGATACAGCCAGAGGTTTTCATAAATATTAGTGTTCTCCCTGTTCTTCCACAAATGGTTTGACCCATCAACGGCTTCCAGTGCACTGAGTCGACTTCGCATCAGCAAGAAAATCATCCAGCATCGTGGCCGTCCAGGAACGCGGCTTCTCCATCACTACTTCATTAACCCAATCTCTTTTTAATGAATGTAAAATATTTTCATAAATAATGGAGTATTGCACACCAGCCAAGGTTAATACCCAGGATTCCTATCGGTCAGACCACTGGAAAGCCCCCCTGGGTTACAGTGCTCCAGGTTCAAAGTCCCCCGTTCAGCAGGTACCCTTAAGTTTCCTTTTCAGTTTTCATCCCAGTTGCTACACAATGCATTCCAGTTATACATGGGAGTGCAGTTCTTAAAAAAATACTTGTATTTGAATTCAAAAGCAGTGAATTACATGTGTGTGTTGTTGTTTTTTATTAGATAATCTGTTATAATGAACACAGTATTGAAATTTGGAAAAAGCTTGGCCTGGAGCCCTGGGTCATTAAACTTCTAATCAGTTCAGTCCTGATGAATACTGTTATTCCTGATTTCCTCAATAAATGGTTTCAAAAATCGTCAACTTTACTGACAATTACAACTGTTGAAAGTCGCCAAATAGCTGTGTCACAAATGCAGGTTAATCTTTTCTATGAAAATCTGTGCAGTTGTTTTCTTGTCCTCCAAACAGACAAACTGCTATTCATACTTAACTAATCAAACAGGAAATGCATTTGCAGGTACCAGAGAAAGATGCACCTGCGGAGATGACAGCTGCTGACAGTTTCCCATCTCGCCGGTTAAAGCCTCTAGTGGAGAAAGGAGATACTGACTCATCAGAGATGCCCAGTGAGCAGGTAGATTGGCTTTGTACAGCCACACACAAATTGCTCCTTTTTTGAGCTTGAAGGAATACTGCAGTGTAAAGTCATTACTCGGTTAATGGTTAAAATGGACATTTTTATCAAATGCTTATCGAGAGCAAATTCAACATTGGCCAGAGGTGCACTATATTGCCAAAAGTATTCGCTCACCCATCCAAATGACAAGCAAGGTCCATAAAGACATAGATGGCAGAGTCTGGTGTGGATGAACTTGACTGGCCTGCACATCTCGATAGAACACCTTTGGGATGAATTAGAATGGAGACTGAGAGCCAGGCCTTCTCGTCCAACATCAGTATGTGACCTCACAAATGCGCTTCTGGAAGAATGGTCAGAAATCCCCATAAACACACTCCTAAACCTTGTGGACAGCCTTCCCAGAAGAGTTGAACTTGGTCCACCCTTTGCAGCTAGAACAGCGTCATATTGAGGCCTATGGAATGGGATGTCACTTAAGCTCATATGTGAGTCAAGGAAGGTGAGCGAATACTTTTGGCAATATAGTGTATCTGGGCTCGTGCATCAGAAAGAGGCAGGAAGTACTTCACCCCTCCTGATATTGCTTGAGCCACGAAAAGATGCACTGATAGAATGCGTGTGCATGGCCAGAAGAGAAAAAAATGTTCTGAATATGGTATTTTATCTGTTTGAACTAAGGAATAAGTCCAGTCAGGAATGAATGGTTGTTCAATGTTTTCTACAGCAACAGCACAGACTTTTGTATATTAACTACATTAGCTATTTTGACTGAAATGTAGCACATGTATGTTCAACAGGATGACTAAACACAGAGCCACAGTGCTGTTTCATTCATTCACGGACGAAGAACATAAAAAAAGTCAAAGAAGCTCACGCAGGTCTCTGAAAAGAAACTGAAAGCATGGGTTACAAATAAATGTTTACCTTAAGGTTTTTCTTTTGTTTTGGTTTGTTTTTTCATCTAGCTACATTTTATATAACGGTTGTATATCACACTGAAAAACAGAACATATTCAAGTGAAAAAAGGAATAAATGAAAGCCAGAGTCAGCTGGAGGGAAGCGTCGTCAAGGTTAGACGTTGTGGTAAGATGATCAGCTCCTGATGTTCATTTTTATTTATCATTTCAGAAAAGCCCAACCTCGATTTCTCGGCCACACCAGGGCCAGGCGAATATGAGACCCGGGAGCGATTTCGGCTTATAATGTTTGTCTTCTGGACTTTTTTGGATTTTTTTTTACAGGATGTGAGATGTGATCACATTCCATATTCAGGCCTGCACATTTATTCTTCTGAAGACAGCGATGATGACATATGTGCATGGAGACTGAAGAAGACCAAAAGCATAGTAAGTTTGGCCCGTGCAGCACTCTGTTTCAGCATTTGTGTGAAGATACAGTGCCTAAAACTGTGGATACATTAAAGCATATCCAGAGCGAATTGTATATTTTTCAGTTTGAGGGTATGTGTGCTTGCTGGGAATCGAACCCATGACTCTAGTGTTACCAGCACCATGTTCTATCTTTATTTCTCTGTGTATACTGTGGTGTTCAGTTTTTTTAATGACAAAATTACTTCCATCATTATAACCCTACAGCTATAACACTCAACGAAATGATGAAATCGTATTGTGTTGAGCTACACAAATTGAAAGCAGTTTTCCAGTTGAACTCAAGTTTGTCATGTTGTGTGTGACTGTGTGATTGACAACATAGTAAAAAAAAATTGCTCAAACATTTTTTAAAAAACGGAAGTATTAATAAAGCCTAGAGGGTCTGCATTTAAAATGTTATTTACAGTAATTTGTTATTATTTTAATTGTTTCTGGTTGTTAGTTGGAGGAGTTGTTTTCTGAGGATTCCAACGAGCTCTCGGATTCCGCTTCAGACAGCGGAAAGGAGCTTCCTTCAAACTCCAGAGACGAGAGTGACAAGAGTAGCTCAGAGGGGAACAAGTCCCCTAAAGCCAGCTCTAGCACCCATGAGCCCAGGACCCTTAGAGCGGGCACCCGGCACCAGTCCAAAGAAACGGTGTCTGTCAACACGAGCCAAAGAACATGCGATGGGAAGAGGATGTACAACAAAAAGCATTATTGCCTCTTCTGTCTGAAGCCCTTTAGCAAGATGGCAAGGCATCTGGAAGACGTGCATTCCAAAGAAGAGGAAGTGGCGAAAGCCTGCGGCTTCCCAAAGTGTTCGAAACAGAGGCGAATGCATTTGGACGAGCTCCGTCACCGGGGAAACTACATGCACAACATAGCAGTGCTGAGGTCGGGGAAAGGCGACCTTATTCCTTACAAGCGGCCGCGGGGGACCGTAAAGCCGAGCGACTTCATGCACTGCGCTCACTGCCAGGGACTGTTCACCAAAAAGGTCCTGTGGAGGCACATGAAGGTGTGTAAACTGAGCCCCAAAGAACACATCCCAAAACCAGGCAAAAACCGCACGCTGTCACTCTGTGCCGCCACACAGCCTGCCCCTCCGAACATAAGCCCCGCCCTGTGGACCACGCTGAGCGTCATGGTCCCGGACGAGATTACGGACGCGGTCAAGAACGACAGCTGCGTCGTTCAGCTTGGGGAGCACTGGCTGAGCAAGAGCGGCGTGTCGACGAGCAGCCAGGGCTTCATCCGGCAAAAGCTGCGAGAGCTGGGGAAGCTCCTGCTGAGCGGCAGGAAGGTGACGACGCTGCGGAAGCTGGAGGACTTCGTCGACCCGTACAACTGCATGCAGGCGGTGGAGGCGGTGAGGCACGCGTGCGAGTACGATGGAGCCACGAACTCGTACAGGATCCCGTCACTCGCCAAGAAGCTGGCGGCGTGCCTGACACAGCTGTGCAGGCTCGTGAGGACGAAGGTCGTGACCCCGAGCGACAGGCGCCTGGCGCGGAAGATGCGCGACTTCCAGAAGATACACGAGGAGAGGTGGAACGACTTGCTGTGCGCGAGCGTGTCGAGGAACGTGGAGGAAGCGAAGTGGAAGACGCCCACGCTGTTGGCCTTTACCGAGGACGTGCAGAAGCTCCACACATTCCTGGACAAAACGCAGGACGAGCGCATGACGCAGCTGACGGCTGAGCCCTCCACGAAGTTCTGGTCTGAGCTGGCGAAGGTGTCTTTGACTCAGGTCATACTGTTCAACCGCAGCAGAGAGTCGGAGGTGGCAGGGATGGCCCTGACCACATTCATGTCCAGGGATTCGGCCGACCCCCCGACCGACATTGACTGGGCCCTCACCGAGGTGGAGAAACAGCTCTGTCGTCACTTCTACAAAATCGTGATCAGGCGCGAGGGAGCGAGGCCCGTTCCTGTGCTGCTCACTCTCCGGATGCTTCGCGCCCTGCAGCTGCTCGCCGAGCGGCGGGACGCCTGCGGTGTGCTGAAGGACAACGGCTACGTCTTCGCCCGGCCATCAGCCACCACCCACTACCGGGGCTCGGACTGTGTCCGGGCCGCCGCTGCTGCCTGCGGCGCCAGGGACCCCTACGCCCTTACATGCGGTAAGCTGCGGAAGCGTATTGCGACGCTCTCCACAGTGCTGAACCTGGGCGATCCGGAGATGAACCAGCTGGCGAACTTTCTTGGCCACGAGCTGATCGTGCGCGAGGAGTTTTACCCCCTGGCCGAAAGAACGCTGCAGCTCGCCAAGGTCTACAAAGTGCTCACTGCAGTGGAGCAAGGGAGGATGAAGGAGTTCCTGGGCAAGAACTTCTCTGACATCAGTGTTCCGCCTAATGGTATATGTAATATCCTCTGTCTGCGTCTCACTGCTTCTCTTTCACGCACTCCCTCACTCCCTCATAATCCCCTGCTCACTTACAATGTCATGTATGTACTAAAGCACCCTTGAGAACCAGGGTGTGGCCCCAGTTTCTGGAGTTTTTACAGCCTGTCTGGGTTTTGAGCCTTGCCTGCTGTGTTTGTTCCTCCCTCCGTTTTTCAAGGGTTGCCTGTTGAATGCCTGCTGCATGTCTGCGTTGTGGTCTGTGGTGGAATTAAGCATCATTTGTGTCTATCAAACGCCCCTCCGTGCGCTGCTCTCAGCGAATGGTGACTCGCATGTCTGTCTCTAAATAAAGGCTGTGTTTGTGTGATCATGTCTTAAATCGATCTGGTCCCAGATCCGTAAACTTGCTGCCGTTTTGTGTCGTCTGTAGAGGAAGTTCAGCTCAACAACGACAAGGGGCGGAAGAGCTGGGAATGCTGGGAATGCTCACCAGCCAGAGGTGAGCACTGCCATCTAAACCAAAGGTCCAGGACGTTGTACGCTGGTCACATCCATTTATTATACGATTTTTAAACAGCAAAATAAACACTCGTACTTTTGTCTGCACTTGTTGACGTGTCTGAGATGACAAAAGCTCATTTGGTCCACCTTAAGCACAGGATTGGCTTTTCAGGTTTGAATTGGCAGCATGTTGGGTGTGGTGGGTGGGTGTCGTGCATCTTTTACAGAACAGGCTCATCAAATCATCTGGTTGACTGTACTGAGCAAAAGTAATACTGTGTGACGTCAATGGCATCATTCACACCTGTTGTGAATGTAGTATTAGAAGGGTTTGTCTTTCAACAACACTTCACACAATGAAGTCTGTCATTTTTTAATTACACTGTATTTGTAATTTGTAATTTAGTCATGATTACTTTTGTGTTTTATATTGTTTGTAAATTGTTCAATGGTTTAAGAATAGCAATTTTAACCCCTGCACCTGTAATAACATTAAAAACAAATATTTTATGGACTCATCATTAATGCATGCAATTTTGCAGATCCCCCAAACATGGCTTAAGACCTCAGTCTCTCCTTTATTTAAAAACAGGTGCATTTACTGCCTCTCATCCAGTTAAAAAAACAGCTACAAAACAAAGGAAAACATGGAGGACAAGTGAGGTCCAGGCTGTGGAAAGACACATGAAGGACTTTATCACTTCCTGTCGTGTGCCAGGCAAGACGGCCTGTGAGATCTGCATCACCGCTGAGCCTCTGGCTCTTAAGAACAGAGACTGGCAGAGCGTCAAGTTCTACGTCTACAACCGCATTATGGCTCACAAGAGAGATGCAAACCACAAATTGTGAAGATTTGTTGAATAGTTTATCTACAATGAAATGAGAAGCTCAATAAGAGTCCCACTGTACTGTCGTGGAAAGTCAGAGACAGCATGTGGCAACCCTGGGAGTCGAACCCTGGTCTTAGTGGTGGATCTCCACTCTGCAGTGAGGAAAATTTGCCTGGTGATGCAGGTCTCCCTCCACATCACATGATGGCGCCACCAGTACTGTGAGCATGAAAGCAGTACAAGACACTGACAACAGCATCTGTTCTGTCGCCAGTGATGCTTCTCCACATTTGACTTGTTTCTGTCGTTGCTGTTCAGTTTATACTAATGCAGGCTTGTTTCATACATTGTTTGGACAGATACATGACTATCCAACTATAACAGAAGGATAAAATACCACAAAGTGGCTAATAGTGTTGAATTAAAACCATGTATGTGTGATTTTGTTATTCAATAAATTACTGAATTCTTGAAATACTGGTGTCAGATCTGTGTAATATTCAGTGAATTTGTTTAAATTACTGGTAATTAATAAACTTACTGCACTGTGAAAATTAAATTGCGACATCACTAGAAAAATTGTCTTTGTCTTTGAATAATTTTACATTTGTATATGTTCTATATGTTAATCCTGTTGTATTGTAACAGAATATACTGTGAGAGGAGGTCAATTTAAAGAATAAGTTAATGTAGAGGAGTTAGTGCCCCCATAAACCAGCACTTGACCAACTTGTTCATGAAACATTGCTTTAACCATGCAAGAAAAGGGACAGTCTTGAACAAGTCTGTGGATGAACAAATATTCAGCTATCACAGTTACAATTAGTTACATTCCTCGTGTGTAATAAGTTAGTTATCATGTAAAAAAAAATCTGTGTGCGAGTGAGTGAAAGTAATATAGATTATATAAATATATAAAAACAAAACTAAAACTGTAAACTATTGCACTAACTGTGAGTAAAACAGAAACGCGAAACTATGCAGATGCCTGTGCTGATCATTTTCTGGATGTGACAAAAGAATGGAATATCACGGGAAAGTTAACTACACTCAGCACAGACAGTGCTTGGAACATCGTTGCAGCCGCGAGGCTCATTCCGATGGAACATTTGCATTGCATGGCCGACAGTCTGCAAAGAACGATCACAATTTCACTTCGTGACAGTGGATTCGACAGTGTCTTGGCTAAATGTCGCAAGATTGTCGGACACTTTAAGCATATATTGCGCGCAAGTATTTGTTAACCCCTGCAACCACAGTACCTTGTGAGAGGTTGTTTTCACTTTCAGGCCACATCATTCAAAAGAAGAGAGCTGCTTTGTCCCCTGATAATGTGAATAAGCTGGTCTGTCTCAGTAACTGGCTGAATGTAAAGGAGGACTAAGCTGAATTGTTACTGTATAGTGAAAATCTTTTCTTCTTTATATTTTGCGCAGTTGATGTTGACTTTGTCTGAAATTCAACTAGCACATAGTTCACAAGAGATAATCTGTGTTAAAAGTTGAAAAAAGTTTCAATTAAACAAACATATTTAAATATGAATATAATTACATTGTGTTGATCTTATATTGATTCTTTTATTTTACCTTTTTTTATCATTATTATTATTTTATTTATTATTTTTTAAAATCTTGACCTGTTTGAGGCAAATCTAGAAATACAAGTGTAAGTGTAAGTTGGATGTTTATTTAAATTGGCCTTTAATGGACCTAGAGCATTGTAACCTGACCAGCTCTGTGTCTGCTTGTGTCTGTTTCTTGGTATGTGTACACTAATCTTTATTTAAACCACATATTAAAATTGTAATCAGTTCTGATACATTTTAGTTACAAGTGTAATGATGTTGCCTAATGTTTAAAGTGCATGATCAAATATTGTTCCTTGACCTTTGAAGAATGCGTTCGTTTCCATCATGAAGAGACAGGACAGAGGCGTGTTTATGCTCTTGTGGAGATCACACATCTCTTTATTATGATTACAACTCGCACTGCTCGCTCAAGCCTTAGCTACAGATTTGATCCATTTTATGTAGCTACAGACATTCATGAATTCCACCTGCTTATTACAAAGTATGTCGTAGTTTGAAAGCACTCCATGCAGAACGCCGTTGTACATCAAAGAAGATCCACCAAACAACTGTACAGAGAAAGATATTATTTCCATTACTGTTTGTCATTAATTCATTTCACAATAAGCACTGAGACAGTACTTAGTATTATCACCCAGATGTATTATTATAGTTCTTTGCAATGGTTTTGAGTTGAAAGAACAGACATACTTCACAATCGTGCACTTTAGGAGGGTGTTTTGTGCACAGAACTTTCTGCTTGTCGTGTGCTAGTCCTTCAGGCAGAGGCTGTTTCTCACTCTCATCAACATTTTCACACTTAGATACCTTGAGTTCTCCTTTCTGTAGTTTCTCAGGTTCAACTTTGTCTGCAGAAAGCAGGAGGATTTAAAAATGCAATGACAAACTTCTAGCCAGCAGGAGGTAATAAAATGCAAAGTGACATGAACCATAGTACCACTATAGGTCCAAGGATGGAATTACTAGTTACAATGTTTCAGTATACACATCACCTCATGAATCCTTCTGAAGGGATACTGCTGCATACTTGGTATTACACCCAGGTATACATTTTGGTCATTTGTTTAAATCCATAAGTAAATTCAAATGTACAAATGTCAAAGGCATTAATGTTAGATAAAGTTCCAATAATTAATTCACAAATTCCTTTGGTTTTATGAATGTTTAGGTTTCATTTACACAGAGATTTTACACAGATATTCTTTATAATAATCTTTGTTTAAATTAAGCTGTATTTCCTTGGAAATAAAGAAGGAATTCTGAACGCAAATGAAGAACGAATTCTGAACGTTTTATCAAAATAAAAAAGGTTGTATTGACAGTGTTTCTAAAACAGCCATTTGGAGTAGATTTACTTCATGATTAACTGTAAGAGACTTACCTGTAATAAAATTATAATTTCCATAAATCCATGCGAAAAATGTAACTACAACATCTGTGGATGGAGCGTTACAATTATTGTCAGAAGGTAGTTCAACAATCGTGAATCCCTCTGCTTTTTTTTTCAGCTTCATTAACATAATGTTGTGCAAGATTCCATTCTCAGAAAACTGTATCTTTTCAGTAACATGTATTCTTTCTCCTTTCCGGTCTGGATGGAGGCCCAAAATCACGTCCAAGTCTCTAAGAAAAAAGATACCAAAATGACAAATAGCATTCTAATGAATTATCTTTAAAATATGCCTCAATTTTTTAGAAAATTATCGATATTTATTGGGTAAACTCAACATCCAAACTAACATTAATTTTGATCCATATATAACTGGATAATCATCTAATTTTGCAACTAATCATTATCTGAATGTTAAATTACTACTTCATTTCCCTAATACCTGTTATTCATTAGGCAAAAACAAACAAGCTGTCTTAGCAAAATATGAATGTCGCTGTGGCCGCCCTGGCCAGTACCCTCTGGTTTATCCATGTGGGTGTGTCTGTGTGGAGGTGTGTTCCTGAGTCGTGTCGGGTGAACGAGGGTGTGTCTGTGTGTAAGTCGGTGTGGTGTGGGCGGAGTGCTTGTTGTCGGTCTCGTGGATGTTCGTTAGTTCGTTTCACCTGTGTCTCATTAGGTTGACTGTATATAAGCGTGTGCATGTCAAAGCGTGTTTGTCGGTCTTCGTCGGTGTCTGGTGTCGTGTCTATGTGCGGTAAACGGGTTTTTTTAAGGGGAAAAAAAAATAGCGTTTTCGTTCTAAACTGTATTTTTTTAATGACTTTGACTAAATGCTTCTTACGTTAAGTTGCAGTGAGCTGCAGTAAGCACCCATTCAGCGCTGATGAGGGAACCGCCACAGTGGCCGACCTCATCACCAGGGACGGTCACAAGAACGTGGTGCAAGCCCTCCGTTTTCCCACTCTCTGTCCTCTTCTTAAGATCCCCTGCTGCAACACCTGAGACAGAGGTAGTATAGATGCATTTCAAAACTGCTTTACTCTGATTACACTTGTTTTATGTGAAAATAAAGGTTTTTTAAATGTCTTTTTCCTATTTACTACTGTTCATTTTACAGAGTTCTATTATTTTAACTTTCTAACATTTTAGTCAGTTTGTGACCTGAATATAAAATATACAGGACACATGGGGCACATAGGGAACTATGGACATGGTGGCAGAATTCCCAGGCACTAATTCAGCACCAGTACATCCTTCTCCACTGAATAAGTTCGTTTATTAATTTTTATAGCGCTTTTAACAACAGACGTTGTCTCAAAGCAGCTTTACAAATACCCGAGTCCAAGCCCCCAGTGAGCAAGCCAAGGGCGACAGTGGCAAGGAAAAACTCCCTAAGGCATGAGGAAGAAACCTTGAGAGGAACCAAGACTCAAGGGGGGGGGGGCCCCATCCTCTTCTGGCCAAATATTAATTTTAATAATAAATTTAGCATAAAATTGCTCACTGAAATACTCACTGGAAAACATGAAACAGACCAAGTGTAAAATGCCTTTCAGCAAGTTTTAGGTAACATGGCTTTAGGTGACGTATGAAAAAATGGTGACTTGGCTGAAAATTGAAATTGGAAGCATGTATTCGATGGGAGGAAAGATGGACAGAAAATTGATAAATACAATTATAAAAGCTTTTTTAGCTTTAGGCTACCTTCACCATAGGTTGTATAGGAATATAGTGGCATTAAAAGACTAAATAAAATAGTAGGTGTTTGTATGCTTACAGTTGTATGTTTGCACTTGCATTTACACTCAAGATATAAAATAACCAAGTGGAAACAGTCTCAGACTCTCTACATTGAGATGTCATCAGTGTGTACTGTACTCATATTACAGTCTGTCTTGTCTCTCCCCATTACCTTTAATCAATCCTATGATAGTACCTTCCACACATGCTCACATTTCCTATAAATGATTTTGCTGTTTACTACAAATTGTAAAACAACTTTCCAAAACTTGTCTTTTTCAAACCAACTTTTTGCCAAAAATCTTTTTCCTATTTTACATTTTCATAAAAATAAAGATGTCATAAAATGGTATGTAGCTCAACATATAATTGTAACTCACCTGTCAAAGACAAAAGGAAAAAAGTACAAATAAACAGGATCTTCACCATGGTCTTCGTCACTGCTCACCACGTCTGATAACTCCAGCCAGAGTCCAATGTCTTAAATCCCTTGTATCACCTTCTCAGTGACTGACCAATCAGTTTCATGCACATCCCCTTTTCATCATCACTAAGTGAAAATGACTCATCTGAAATTGTTTTAAGATAACCAAATAAGATCAACTGTAACGCAAGTCTTTTATTAACCATTCTTCAGTTTAACTGCCTTTAGGCAAATGAATAACATCTGACTAAGGTCATTATGCACTCCATAACTTGGACTTGTTAAACTGACTAGGCAAAATGATTTTAACAGGATGGGCAGCAGACTTAACTCTGTTTTATTAACGTTAACCTGCAAGGCGTTATCACCAGTTCCTGATAGTGTTTATCAATCTCACAGCTCTTTTAGGGTTTTTAATTATATTTTTAAAAATGTAAACAACAAGTTGGTCTTGCGTTAGTCCTTTCCTGTGCTAGTGCACCTACTGTTACAAAACAAAGGGACATGCAGGCAGGTCCAATAAACACTTAAATGAAAGTAATGACCCAAAAATAAACACTTAAATGAAAGTAATCAAAGAAACCACATATCAAAGTGCACCAACTATACCAAAGAAGTCCATGTAACATTCAATGATCTGTAACTACAGAAGACTTAAAAAAGCTTGACAAATATGTAATAACCCTTAGGTGGTGAAACAGACTGATAAATAACATTCACCACCTGAGGAAGGTGTGGACAACAATACATAATAGTAACTGACATAAACAAATGTCCACATGCTTTACCACCACCGGCAAATGACGGAGAGGCTCTCATCTGTTATAAACTGAGAGGCAAGGTAGGCCATACTGTCCTCCACTGCAGAGCAATGAATCAGCGATATCAGTGGTCACTAGTATGTTTACTTTTACAAGTGTGCTAAGTTGATAAAAATAAAATCTTATGCAATATAAGTGAATGCTGCCTGTTATTTTGTGGTAATATTGCCTTTCCGGCCATGTGGGCCAGCCTTGCTATTGCTGATATCAAACCAGAGACCAAGTAACTATACTCTCATCAACCACTTTATTAGAAATATTTACAGGAAACACTTCTCATATAAATGTATTCTTAGGAATATAGTTGCCATTTACTGTTTGATTTAGCAATGCTCTAACTCTCATCAATTGTTCATCATGATTTTGCTACAGGGCTACTCCTGGATAAATGTGCTTATGTGGTGGATCACTCTCAACCCTAAAGAGACATTGGCATGTGACATTGACACTGCAATGTACTCATACTAGCTAGTACATCACTGCTGTACTGAAAATGGTCCATCACACA
The DNA here is from genome assembly GCA_028565775.1 of Sternarchorhynchus goeldii. NCBI lineage: Eukaryota > Metazoa > Chordata > Actinopteri > Gymnotiformes > Apteronotidae > Sternarchorhynchus > Sternarchorhynchus goeldii. Next base: position 14,225,703 of record JAOXYF010000001.1, on the reverse strand, counting down.
GAGAGTAGCTACTTCACAGTCAGACATCAGTCATGAACAGAGCAGAGGATACGTGACATATGATAAACAGTCTTTATAAAACAAGAAATGAATGTGTTGGGAGCTTTGTATTTGTTTGTTTATGTTTATTAAGTAAACAGTGGTGTCTGAGTTGAGTTTCAGACAGGGAAGGCTTAGACCAAAATGATTACTACACTGTTCATCCATGCAAAATAATGTGATTGTACAGACGTTTTTCACAGGCAATACTTCAGGACAACAAAATGTTTTCTTCACGTATCCCAGTGTCTTTGTGAGCTGTGCTCAGAGCACAGAGTCAGCCATTGTACCCCATTGTTTCAGTCACCCCTAGAGCTGAAAGGGTTAACTTACAACCCTGTCAGACAGACACAACGAAAGTACATCAATTTTTTTTATCTTTCTCTACATTCAAATAATATCTGAGTGGCAGTTGTAAGAAAAGGCATGTTGTAAAATTCTGTGGACATTAAGGTTATCAGAGAAGAGCAAATTTGCAAAATTTAACACCTCATACAGATACGTAGTTAGTGCCATGGTCAGTAACTTTCAAAGATGTTACACCATTCACACCTATTTAACATAGTCATGAAGTTCCTTTTATGAATGCATGAAGCTAATGTCCCAATTCAGATTACAGAACAATCCAAGTTATGGTGACCTAGAGTTAAAACACTCAATAGTATTATTATCTTGGGCTTAAAAAAACATCTCCTTGAGTTGGGTACTATTCGACTGAAACAAAAAAATCCATTTAAATTTAATAATTACATCTTATTGGGAAAAATCACAAAGGTTTATAATTAAGAATCATTATTGGTGTCCGGTTAGAAACCATTTGCAACCATATAGGTGTTAAACATCCTCTAAACCTGTTCTGTGCTCAGGTTCTTACTAAAAAAACTGGTGTTCGGTGGATATTTTGGGTGGCAGATTGTTTTGAATCCAGTATTGACATGTTAACAAAATCCAGCAACACTACTATGCTTGACACACTCACACCAAAACAATACTGTAAACTGCAAGAAAAATATAGTAAATGTATGAAGACTTGAGGGTTTGGATCACCAGAGGATTCCTCTGATAACACAGAATGCTGCATAAGTCTTCTTAACATACGGTTGCCAGATCTAAAACAAGGACAGGAAAGTGGCCCTCCATGACAACAGTTCTTATTCTTTTTAGTACAGCTAAAGTACAACTAATCCCGATCTTTGCCATGGTTTTCCTCACTGCTCATATTTCTCATATTATCTTAATTACTGAGCAAATAGTTTTATGCACAGCCCTCTTTCCTCAGACTTCCTGAAGAACGAACCCCACTGTCACTGAGACCACATGGAAAGGGCTAATCCGACATTATTGTAACATAAGATAACTAAATGTCACAGTTTAAACAGTCAGAAGTAAGAAACTTTCCTAAGGAGATGTAAGGAATTCAGTGGTCCAGTCCATTAATAACCAGTCAAGTGAATTACATGTTGCTCCCAGTGTGTTGAGGAGGTTGTGAGGGAAGCTGAGGCTGTATGTAGCATCTGCATGTAGCATCACCATCAGTGCTTCTACTTTTTTGAGGGCCCATGCTGGTTTTTTTAGGTTTATTTCCTCTGACTCAGAATATAGAATAACGTTTTATTGCATATTCAAACACAATGAGGTTTATAGGTTAAAGCTGTTATCATTCATTCTCCAAAACACTTGATCACCCAGTGCTTTTTCTATTGCTTTGTGAAAGAATCCATTCCACTTGACTGATAGGAGAATGCAAATAGCACTGAAAGTCCTCTCCAGGTTTTCTGGGTTACCTACAACAACATTCAGCTTGCAAATGAAGTGAATGGTCATTTCAGTCAGTGCATAGACAGTAAAGGTGCAGGCTGCCAGAAACTGGAGGAGGTAATGTCAAACGCACTGTCATCTCACAATGATCAGCTTTTGCTAAAACCTTATTCTTTTGTTTTACAGCCCCAAAATTAGTCCTAGGTGATGTTAAATGAATGTTCAACTAAACAGTGAAATATTAGGAGTAAGCTTTGCCTGATTTACTTTAAGTAACAGTAGGGTATTCTTGGTTGATGATTATTTGTTTACAATATTTGCTCCCTAAATGCACTAATACAGTCATTGTTGGTGATAAATTGTGTCACATTAATTTATCTTAGGCAAAGCAGTGTTTATAAAACAGGCTGATGCATATATAGACTAGTTGAAAGAGGACTTGTTGAATCTGTCTCTAAAATAGTCGTTTAATTAAATCACTGTTGTAGGTAAAATTAGGTGTTTAACAACCTGTTAAAAATACACCCAAATGCAGGAATGGGATCAAATTCATTCCAATTTTTCTGGGGGAGGACAACCCCCTCGCCCACACACACCTACACATCCACACATTAAAAATGTTTCTGACACACTTGCTTTTTACTTTCCATTTTTCTGCCCCTCCCAGAACTTTGCTATATTTTGGATTTCTTAACTAGTCAGAAATTTACATCAATTTGTTATGGTTACTATCACTATACTATATAATGAGGTACTATCACTATACTATATAATGAGGTGTTTTTAATACTTTTGTCAAGTTTCTTTTGGAGTTGCACAGTTTCCACAGCAAATTTAGGTTTTTGTGTAATTTGTAAAGAAAACTATAATCATCGCACCATGCAACTGCCTGCATTTGCTGAATGAGATGAACAATTCTGTATGTACTTATCTTCCAAAATATTCAAATCATCTTTGGTTAATCATTGATAAGCAGTGGCGGGTCATGACTTTGCAACTGGCTTGCAAATGTTAAACCACTTTGGAGAAGTTAAAAGCCTGTATCATCAGCTCAGGATCAGATTCTAGCATTACACTTGTGCTGGATGGACATGAAGAGTCTCCATCTGATGAAGGGTCTTTTGCTCCTAGTGTTGGCAGGTGAGCCACTGTAATTTTAAAGTTTGTACTTGGTTTATTTAAACAGGCTGCACTTCCATGGTGTATATTTCAGAAATTCATGACACTGCATTGTATTATTGATTTGATCAAGTATTTAATAGAATGTAGAGAATAACACTTTAAGGAAAGTTCAATCAATTACTATTAATTCTCTGTAAGGTGCAGCACTTGGGAAAGTTCAAAGAAGAATCTATGTGGGTCAGGGAGCTATTGGAGGTAATGCAACTGCTCAGCATGGTCAACATCATGTGATTGTTAAAGGTCATCCTTTTTGGATTTTTAGTGGATTTTGTGGAGGATCTCTGATCCATCAAGACTGGGTTCTCACTGCTGCTCACTGTAATTCCTGGTAAGAACAAACTGTCACGGCATGTCCCATGACCTACTGTCCAAAACATGCCAGGCCCACATGAAGATTTAACTAACTTTTTTGCTGAGCCCAAAGAATAGTTATTTGGACGATGTGGTGTGGACATGTATGTGGTTAAGTTGATTATTACAAGGAAAACATTCATTTCAGTTATTGTTAACATGTTATTTCTTGTCAGATCTAATCATTGTTTACTAGGCCACAGCTCATTTTGCTCTCATATATATCTCAGTGTGGTCTGTCACATTGCAGCATTTGTAATTCAGTCCTTGATATACACAGAGAATCAAGCTCAGCAGAACAGAGCACAGGCTGTATGGTTTAAATAGTCCATTTATGTGGTAATGATTACATCAGCTGAACCCTAGAATTAATTTGAACCAAAAACACCTTTCTGTTACTATAGTACCAGTGCTTAGTTATAGCAGCTACCTTGTACCAGCAGTCATTGAGAACTCGTTTGAGAAACACTAGCCTGGGCTACATGGGATGACTAACATCAGACTAAAAGGTTATGTAGCTTTGGCTTGTACATTTATACTCTTGGCATGCACTTGTACATGCACGCCAAGCTGGACAAAGCAATAAAAGAAATGTACACACCTGTGAATATAAATGTCATTAACCTTATACACCAGGGTTTAACTTTCTTAAAGGGTACTGAAATTGCATTTGTTAATGACTCGCCTGTTAGTTTGTTCATCTTGGTTTTATCATTCAGATTTTTGTTTTCATTAAGTTCAAGTTTCAAGTTTATTTATTTTTATAGCGCTTTTAACAACAGACGTTGTCTCAAAGCAGCTTTACAAATG
>JAOXYF010000001.1:14185956-14221463 GCA_028565775.1 Sternarchorhynchus goeldii | reverse complement strand
TGTGTGTGTGTGAGAGAGAGAGAGAGAGAGAGAGAGAGAGAGAGAGAGAGAGAGAGAGAGAGAGAGAGAGAGAGAGATAGCGTGCAACAATAAGGCTGGCAGCAGGCAACATAGGTAAGGAGGCAGGATTTGTGAGCAAAAGTGTTTTATTTAAGTCCATATCTGAGGATGTGGAAAGTAGGTCAAAGAACACACACAAAGCAGAATGGGAAGCCAAAAGGAACAATGTTAGGAACAAAAGAAGGCGGAACAAAGCACTCAAACAAAACCCTAACACTTATTGTACTCTAGAAAACATGACAAGCAAAGCATAACACGAAAGAACATAACTGAGTGCACCAAAGACAGACAGACAGACAATGCTGAATGAAGTCAACAGGGAACAAGGAAGCACGTATATAGGTAGGGGAAACAAGCGACAGCTGAACCAGATTAATGGGGGCCAGGGAACAGGACAAGACACAGATGAGGAGCAGGCCAAAACAAAACAAAGGTACATGGCTAGGGTGTCAGGCAGCAGCAGACATCATGTGAGGTCCAGACACCATGGAGGCAAGGGGACAGACACTGGAAAAAGTGACTGTGTGTGTGTACATCTTATTTTATCTCAAATGAACGATCAAATTCAGCTGCTCCACAGGAGATCTGGATCTCTAAGTGCTCTGCAGGTGTTTTGTCACACCAGTAATTAACTGTAAGTACCAGGGCAAGTGGTAGTGTATCAGTGTGCAGATCCACGTGGATGTGTGTTGAAGTTATATGCTCGTTTGCCTCTGACAGCTGTTGACAAATGTACTTGATTCGGCATTCGTCTAATCCTGTTCGCTTAACGTTCTGCTCCAGAGCAGGGGAAGGTCCTGCTGTAGTCCAGAGTCCAGGAACACATCTACAACACCTGACAGTTAACTGACAATGTGAAACAAGCTTGTCCGAGCAGGGCGGAGCTGGCCACTACTGCCCATCAGTCAGCTCTCCAGAGTTACTAGAACACAATATACAAGTTTTTTTTTTCCTTAACTGATCATTTGTTTTTCAAATATTGCACAAACGCAGCAGTTTATTTTGATGTCATTTCTTTAACCTGTTGAAAAGAGAGACCCCACTCATCACATAATGGCCAATCATGAGTAATATTTTCAACGGGATTCCGAAGGCGTCTACGGACAGTAAAAAAAAATAAAATTAAAAAAGTAGTCTAGACTAAATACCTCTAGGTGGCGCCATATACGAACTCATCTCTGTTGTATGTATATGCGCATGCACAGGGTTAGTATATGTTGTAAAATAACGTATCTTCTTGGGTGAGTGTATGTGTATGTATGCATGCATGTTCTTAATTAATTATTAAAGCATTTCTGAGTTTCTTACTGATAGTTTTTCCACATGATGGGGCTGGCCAAACCTACACCTGGTAATCCGACACCCTGCGGAGTTCGCTTCTACACCTGCTCCTGGAAATCTACCTTCTTACAGACTATATTTTGACTATACACACATCACTCTATATATTCTAAATCAGGTGTCTTTAGAGTTGTAACTAAAACCCTTCATGAAAGTAGGCTCCCAGGTAGCGTCGAAACGTTTAATGTAGTGCAGGACTGTTAGACTATAGTCATTGGAGAACCACATCACTTCGGTGTGTTAGCCTGCGTAACACAGGTGATTTTGTGCCTTGATCTGGGTGTATTAGACATTAAAGTCTAATCTGGTCATTCAGATGTTGCGATCAACACCCCTCTCCTCGCATGCTTTTCACAGTTTCAATATCCCTGTTGTAAATCGCAATACTACATAGAGTCCCGAAATAAATGACTGAAATTCGATTATTGCTGGAACATTCGAAAGCGTAGCACATATCTTTATTAGTTTTATTTAGCAAAAGTGCTGCGTTCTTTGCCGGAGATGGTTTGAAATTGTCATAACCGCATATATAGTTTCTTTGAACAAAGATGAGGATCTATATGCGTAATATTTAGGATTATTTCTGATGATGACAATGATGTTTTCAGAGTTATGCTGAAAACGAGCTATTTTCAGGGTATTTCAAACATTGTTATTAATCGACCGTTGAAACGGAGATTCTGTCACTGATTTAGCGATCAGTAAAACGGCGCTGATGACGAGAGGCACGGGGAGGGGGTGCGGGTGCCTCCACTAACCGGTTTCCAAAAAGAAGACGCTGCAATGCAAATGCGGAGTGTCGGTGCGGTCAGAACTTTCGCCGAGTGGATCTTTGGATATTGTTCAGTTTGCTAAAGTCTGTCTGCGGATCAGATACTCTAGTGGTGGGCACGTTGCCGACCGGCGCCGCAGAAAACAACAGCAAGGTACAATGACGCACCACAAATTTGTAGTTCGTGTACCTATTCGGCTCGCAATATTCTATTGCAGTTTGTCATATTTTGTAAACAATAACCAGAAACGTAGACCATGCATTATACTACGAATCGTTACGTTTACTTTTAATGTATGAAAATAACTAATATTATAGCCGTTCACAGTTCATTTCTTCGTTTAAAGGAACAGTGACGGCAGAGTCAGGTTTAAATTTGATGGTCTTAAAAACTAGTTCTCACAATAATACAATTCGTGTGTGTGCGTGCTGGCGTTTAAGGATGTTGTGTTTTCGTTTTTGCAGAAGAGTCACTCTGGCGTTGGAGTGTGTCGTCGTTTGGACAGTTCCTAAGAGCCTTAGAAGCTTGTAATTACCGCCGCCTTTCCTTCCGCGTGGAAGGCTGACGGCAAACATCTTCCTCCCTGTTGGAGTGGTCTGGGGTACCCGATGTTCTTTTTAACAGCCAACTCATACAGTCGTCGTGACCATCTGGGGTAGTGTATATAACTTTGGCTTCCTTGCTTCTTTTGTAATGGTAACATATGGAAGGCTTCGCGCGGACTTTGAGGTTCTCGTATAGGTGGACTAGACATCATCCTGCATGTCATTAATTTTGCGTGAAACCTTTCAAATAATTTCCTTACGGATGATGCCACACATTTTACCGCTGCGTGCTACATATGAACCTACAACTTTTTGAACCGGCCAACGGATATAAGATAAAGACCAGCTGAAGGCGCTGAGAATGGAAACTCTTTGTCACCGTTTAGAAGAACTTGGTTAGATGGCATAGGCGCGTGATTGAGGAGAGCAAGAGGGGGCAGTTCCACTATGCCCACTGGAGCGCACGTGAATTCGTCTCGAACGCAGCGACGAACGCAGAGGGAGAAGAGATCGAGGTTTTGGAGAGCACAGATGTCCTTCCCGTAGCTCCCGAGGATGTAAGTGAGTTTTGAATTATATATAAGCATACAAGTGGTCACCCAGTCTGGGTGCGCACGCTCACGCATCTGCGTGACCGTCAGTGCCTCGCATAATTACTTTGCTCCTAAAGTGTACCACAAGGTAAAGGCATAGGATAACATAGAAGAAGACTAGAAATCACTCATTTTTAAGACCTTAGATGAACCTTTAACTCATCATCTGCATCTGTAGACCCTTCCAGCAAAATCATACACAGTGTTACTCTATAATATTCTATCCGTATGAGTGGGTGTATAATAACTTTACTTTAGATGTACTTTATGACAGGGTTTTGATTCAGCTATAAACTAACATGTACCATGTAGCTATCATCTAAATCTTAGAACCAGATGTGTTAGATTACAGTAAAAAAAAAAACTCTGCCATGTAGCTGTTTACAAAAAGAGTCTACAGATACAGAGCCAAATACAGATTACAGTCACATTTTTTAAAATGCCTATTTTCCTCCTTGCTCTTCTGTTCACTCTTATTTCTGACCTCCCTTTCCATTTCTCTCCCTCTCTCTCCCCCTCTCTCTCTCTTCCTCTGTATCTCTACCTCTCTACTTCTCTTTTTCTTCTCGTACCCCTTTTCTCTGCAGCATTGGAAATCGCTTTTTGAAAAGGTATGTTCTTGCTCTCAACATTGTCTGTCAGTGGTGAGCATGTTTACTCCTGTCCTTTTACCTGACATTAAACCTGTCTATGTCAAGACTTCATATCTCAGAATCTTCAAATTTTCTTGCACTTGGAGTCATTTTTGAGTTTTGAAGCCTTCGACCTTCTGAGCCTGTTTGAATTTTACTGGCTCTTCCACCCCGAGCAGAGGTGTGGCCCGTCACTGATGTTTGGAGTTGGGGGCGGGGCCACTGACCCTGACAGTGACCTATGCAAATGCAATTAGGGTGACACATAATCCCAGTTACAGTTGTGTGCCTGGGCGACAAGAGGGCGACAGAAGGGCGGGTGACAGACGGAGAGTGGACCCCCGCCCCGTGTCTCTGGCAGGCTCTGCACCTGCCTAACCCTCCCCCTAACCAACAAACACACACACACACAAGAGAGAGATATATAGACAGAGAGGGAAAGAGGGGGAAGTACGATGAGGTTATATGATGGAGAGACCTGAAAATAAAGGGGGAGGGAGGTTGAAGGGAGATTACATTCATATGTTACCTTTCATCTATGTATATGTAGAAGCCGTGTTTTGTGCAGTAGTACCATGGGCAATCCGGGTCTCTTGTTGTATGCAGTTTTTTTCAACCGCCATCAGTTTGAGTCTTTATACAGTCTGGGACTCTACCCAATATGCAGGTCATGACCCTGCAAGGCTATAAATTGATGGCATTGTGGGTATTGTAGTCCAAAGAGACACATGACTACTCCCAGACCAAAGAGCTAATGAAGCAGTTAAACTGCAGGAGCTGGAACTGATGCCATTCAGATTACAAGTATTCACAACCCATAAATAACAGTCATGTGTACTCCTTCCATTATGGTTAGCGATGCATGAAAAGCTGTCAGCACAAGACGATTAGTTCCTGCCACCGTTGCGCAGTGCCAATCTAGCAGGTGGCTCTGCATATTCCACTTCCTTATAAAAACTTCTTGATTGGTTTTATTTAGAAAATACACTCATTAAACTTACATTTCCTCTGAAAGGTTGCCTTTGTGGAGAAAACCCTTGAATTGGACCGCTTATTGTCATGAAAACACAAATCCTGTTCAGTGGCTCCAAACCAGAGTGTTTCACGGTGCTTGTTGGAGAGTGGAGCATCTGGACAGGCCTGGCTGAATTGAGCAATGCTGCTGATTATATACTCGGTGTAAAAGGACCTCTTTTCACAAAGGCCTACAACATGTGTGAGTCGGTGAGCCATCCTGAGGCGTCACCGTGCAAGTCAGCTGGCTGAACAGGCCTGGTCTGAAGTGATTCAGACACCAGGTTGGATGTTGGTTAGAGTTTTTTTGTCGTAACTCCTATATTGAGGGCTTTTGTTTCAAGAGAGACCTTTTTGTTTTATAGTTTTAGTTTTAGCTCAGACTCACATGGTGCTTATTGAATTGTCACTAACAAGCCTCTATTTAAGTCCCAAACATAGGTTATGAAACGGAGAAGCTGCCTTCTGGCTTTCGAACAAGCAGACAGAATAACTGGGAGCATAATGCTGCAAATAAGCAGTTAAGGAACACCCAAAATAAAATGTTTTACAACTGCGAGTTCTAACATAAGCTCTTCTAACAGCTTTTCGACTTTGCTGTTGTTGGGTTCTGCTGGGTGTCTGGGGATGTGATATTGCTGTGATAATGTTGTTTGGGGAGATAGGCAACCCATCTGCTCAGACTAGGGGAGTGTGTGTGTGTGTGTGTGTGTGTGTGTGTGTGTGTGTGTGTGTCTGTGCGCGTGTGCGTGCTCGCACGTGCATGCATGTCTTCGAATGGAAGCGTGTGCGTTTGTGTGTGGGTTTAACCACCTGCTCTGAGACTGATGGGACTTTATAAGTCCAATGCCCCTGGCTGAGTGAAGACCCTGTTATCTTGCTATAAATGAATGACTGAGAATGAAAGCGAGAGAGAGAGAGAGAAAGAGAGAAATGGAGAGGGACTGAGAGAGAAAAGAGAAGACAGGTGGAGAGACACGAGAGAGTGAATGGGATTGAGAATGTGAGAGTTTGAAAAGCAGAAAGAATTGAATAAGGGCAATGGAAAGAAAAATCAAGAGAAAGAGGGAGAAACGGGGAGGTTATTCTGTATTCCATTGCTCATATGTGCCTTTCAGATGTACCAAGAGTCACTTCACATACCAAGCTTTGATAAACATAAAAGACCAGTCAACACAAAATCCACAGATCTACACAACACACCAGTTTACATTAAACCACTGGTCTACACCAAGCACCAGTCTACACCAAATGCCAGTCTACCCCAAACATTGCTCTACACCAAACACCAATCTACATGAAGCCACCAATCTACACCAAATATCAATCTCACACAGCCACCAACACCAATCGACAGAAATAATCTACATCATAGGCCACTGCACAGTCCAAGCACCAGTCCACAGCAAGCACTAGACATCAACAAATACCAGCCTTCCTCAAAGACCAGTCAATATCTAACACCAGTGCTAACCACGCCCAAATCTACATCAAGCACCAGTCTATACCAAATACCAATGCACACACCAAGAACAGTAAGCACCAGTGAACACCAGACACAAATCTACATGTTAAACTAGTCTACACAAAACACCAGTGCACACACCAATCACTGGTCTTACAACAAACACCAGTCTACGTCAAACGCCAGTCTACTGTAAAACCTATAACAAACATCATTTGACATAAGACATAACCTTCTGGGGTTGTTCTTTCTTTGCTACTCGAGGATTTCTCCTCTCTCTTGCTCTCAAAGGCCATCTCCATCACTCTCTTTCTCGCTCACTCTCACTACTTCTGCACTTTAAATAGATCATGATAATGAGAGGAACTTCCTGCCTATGAAGTGTGAAAATCCCAGACATTAGAAAAAAAACTAAGATAAAAATAGTTTGCCGTGACGATCTGGCAGAGTTGCTCTCTCTCTCGCTCTCTCACTCTCTCTCCCCCTCTCACCCCCTCTGCCTCACTCTCTTTTCCTCACTCTCAGTCTTGCTCTGTCTCTCTCAGTATCTCTGTGTCTTTTTGTCTCTCTTTCCTCGCTCTCTCCATCTCACTCCCTCTCTCTCTGGCCCTTCCTGTCTGTCACTTCCTCTGTTTCTGTTACTCTCTGGCTTTATCTGTGTCTCTTTTTCTTGGTCTCTCTCTTTATCTGTCTCTCTCTCTCTCTACTCATCTCTCAATCCACTCTCTCTATCAGTGAACCTGACAAACAGAAGGATATTGCACCTTCCGATTTTGATCAAATCCAAAAACTGACTGATTGGTTAATATCACCAGTTACACCAGCGTTTTCCAGACCAGCTTACATCATTAGTTGTGTGTAATGATACTCTGTGTTTGTGAGTGAGGGACACCTTCGTGTCTGTGTACCCCTCAGACGTGAAGAATCAGCTTAAAGACATGCTGGAAACTACGTTACATAACAGCCATGTCATCCACATCGCAGGTTTTCTCAAACTGAGGATCTTTAGATCTTTAAGTTTGAAGTGATGCCAGAAAGAGAGAAAGAGGGAGAGGGTGAAAGAGAAGAGGAAAGCATTGGATAGGGGAAGAGGCAATGGAGGGTTCAGTCTTCTTTTGTGCGTTTAGCATCTGTGTGTGTTTGTGTGTGTTTTTGTGTATGTTTCTGTGTGTTGTACATGGTACTTGAGCGAGAGGATCTGCTTTATGTCTGAGGCAGTTGCCAGTTGTACTAATGTGAAGTGCCTAACTAGCAGAAGGGGGGGGGGGGTAAGTGTGCGTGTGTGTGTGTGTGTGTGTGTGTGCACGGTCCGGTCTGGAGGCAAAGTGTGTGTACAGAGCAACAGCTTTCATGCACTGCTCTCCCTCCGCTCTCCGAGCAAAACAAAGCTTGTGGGACACCTGCTAACTGGCAACTTTCCCGTCTTGTCACTGTACTGATTCACATGCACTCAAGCCTACTTGTGTTCGAGGAGGTGCAAAGGACATTCTCCTTGTTAGCTCTCGTGCGCACAGAAGATAGAAAGAGAGGGAAAGAACCCATTAGGGTTTGATTAAAAGTGCAAACAAGAGAAGGAGAGAGTGAGAGAGATAAAGATGGAAGGGTGGAGGAGGGTAAAATAATCTATAACTTTACGTCTGTTTTGAGTGTGCCTTTGGAGTCTTTGATGATAGATGGTCATAAGAAAGAAGCGAAGCAAAAATTAGCACAGCGAAATATGCCATAAAGGAACAGGTATGTCTCCTCAGAGAGTCTAGAGACATGGCGCAAATGCCCTATAGGTAGAGGTTCCCATCCTCATTCCTTATGGTCCATTACACACCACAAATGTCCTGCAGGCCCTGGTGATCTTCCTCACAGCTTAGGTATGAGTACTTGCCAGAAATGCCCTCCAGGCTCGTGTAGTTATAGTTCCATCATTACAGGCCACAAACACCTTGCAGGCATGGGTAGCCCTCCTCACCGCTGGAGCTCTCTGTCACTCCACTCTTTCTCCTGAGAAAGCTGAGCCGTGTGTCTCGTTTCAGATACATTGTTCCTGACAAACATGTTTTTCACTGTCGCACTGTGGCAGTATGTGATGCGCGTGCTTATCATTCCTGGCTACATAACACAATATAGTGCATTTTTGTGATAAAAATATAAAACAAATAACTACCAAATCAGTTGAATGTGGCTGACATCTACAACATTCACGTGTGTGAACAGTGGGTGTATGTTTGTGGGCTCTTGTGAATTGTGTGTGAACAGTATGTGTATTTTGATACTGTGTTTAGATCACACCTACATTCTAGGAGCATTTAAATTCATTCATCACTAGCAGCCAGGTAGAGGGCTGACACACACACACACACATTTTTTTTTTCTTTTTCCTCGTCACTCTCTCTGTCCCACCCCTCCTGTCATCTCCCCCGCTCTCTCCCTCTCTCTCCCCTCTCTCTGTCACTCAATGACTGACTCTATCACTGATTCCATCTTTGTCTCTCTCCCCATCTTCTCCACCTGCAGAGACCAAAAGTTTAATCTGTTGGAACAGCTCCAGCTGCGCTGTGCTAGGCTGTGTTACCGTGGTAGCAGTAACACCTCTCCTCTCCTCACACTTAGGATACTCTGAGTGTGTGTGTGTGTGTGTGTGTGTGTGTGTGTGTGTGCGCAAGCATGCACACATGCGCACTTGTATGAGCTGTATCTGGATTCCTCCATGTGTGTTCTCTCTGAGTTTTCTCACCATAACTGCTATCTCTGACTGCCTACCTTTTTGTGATTTTTCTCCTCCACTCCCATCCTTTTCTGGCTTCCCTGTGTTGTCATGCCATATTTATTTCTTTATTTGTCTTTTCAACCCTTTCATTTAAGGCTGGAATAGCTTTTTGTTGTAATAGCTCCTGTGAACTGTTTGTCCAAACAGACCGAAAAAATGCATTCAGTGATGACTGTGTGTGTGTGACTGTGTGTGTCTGTAATGTGAGGTGTGCATGCAGGTGTGTGTGTGTGTGTGTGTTTGTTGGTTGTGGTGGTGATGGTGCTGATCCGCCACTCCACTGCTAGTGCCTAGGCCATAATGGTTCACTACATTGTGTGTGTGTGTGTGTGTGTGTGTGTGTGTGTGTGTGTGTGTGTGAGAGAAAGAGAGATGGGGGGGAGTGAGAGCAGCACAGAGAGAGAAAGAGAGAAAATAGTAAAAGGGTTGAGGGAGTACAAGGCATTGGGAGGGAGAAAGGTGAAATGGAGATGGAGAGAGAGGGAGAGCGAGAACGAGGGATGTAGGAAGCGTGAGTTAGGGAGGCACTGCCTCCAGGGGATTACTGCAGCATGATTACAGGACAGGGTTGTATACAGTCCCCTACTCTCTCAGAGCAATTACACACCAGGATGAGGGATCACTGTGACAAACCAAAGAAGTGGACCCCAGATTGTGGTCTGGACTGGTGTTTTTACTTATCCCATAGGGACTTTGGTTGAATTTCAGTGACGCTGATGCTAATATGCTAACTGGTGTCGACCTGGTTTCAGGTCGAACTGGTTTCTGTAGCCCAGGCTTTGTTGCCCGGACACTGTCACCTGGACACTGTCGCTTGGCCACTGTCACCCGGACACTGTCACCCGGCCCTTGTCACCTGGATTCTCTGTAAAGCCAGTTTGTGACAATAGCTGTTGTAAAAACCATTTCATAAATAAATTCAAATTTGACTCAGTTTATCACTTTAGACAAGCTACAGTTTTCACCCCATTCCCAGCATACAATTGCTGGTGAGAGTCATGACATGCTTCTCCACCCAGATGGAAACCTTGAAAATGTCTCAGACAGTGACCCCTGATTCCCCTCAACCCTGACCCCGCATCTCTCACTTCAGCTTTAAAGAAAATGGAGACCCCCCCCCTGCCGTGGGCTCCTCCTCCACCGGCGAATCAGCCAGATTAAAGACCATAAGTGCCAGAGCAGAAAGAGTGGTGTGGCCTTCAGGGTGGAGGTCAGCTCAAACCCATCTAAAGGTCTGAGGGAATGAATGTGGGGTCACGTCAGCGAGAAATGATTGTAGAAAAAAGGAAAAAAGAAAGATTCTAAATGTTGCTTCAGTCATTCTTTTTTTTCCCTCATTCTCTCTCCTGAATTTCTTTCTTCTGCTTGTTCTTGATCTCTTTTCTTGTTTCCCCCTGGCTGTGAAGCTGGCCTTTTGCAGGGGTTTGTGGTGAGTGATTGCTTTATGGAGGGGGAGGGGCACTGCTCATAAAGATTTTTCACCCTGGTGGAAAGCAGTGACGTTCAAAGGGGTTCGACTGTTAGCGTCGTTCTCATCTTGATCTGGTTTTGTTGTGTGTGTGTGTGTGTTCTACCAATAGCTCCGACATTCCTGTGAAGCAAAACATGAGCAGTTAGAATTATAAAACAGATTCAAGTCATTTAAATGGAATTTAAATTGTTTGCCTGTGTGTTTGTATGTACATGTGTGTGTCTATGTGTTTGTGTGTGTGTGTTAGTCTGTGCTCAAGTTTGCATCATGTCCATGTACAGTGTACAGATATAATCTGCATGTTAGAGTGTAAATGTGTATGTTTGTGTGCTTTCACAACTGTTTATATACCAGTCTCAAGACAGAATCCTCTGTGTGTGTGTGTGTGTGTGTGTGTGTCACTCATTCTCTCTCAACCTTCTCCACGTTCCACGCCGGTGATGAATGTGCTGGTGTCTTTATGTGTTATTGCTATACATGATGTCACAGATCCGCCCCACCAACCCTCCCCCTCCTCTGGGGTCAGCCAGTCTCTTCACCACGGCTTCACCAGGGCAGACCACTGAGGAAAGCTGCTCATTACAGATTCTCTGTACTGAATCTCCAATCAGGTTTGCCAGAACAGATTAAACATGGTTGACATAATCCTGTGACCTGCATTACTGCTGATTTAAACTACTGTTTCAGAACTAATTCTTCTTGTTTTTGGAGGAGTCAGGCAGGGATGTAATGTATGAACTTTTTCTTGTAGTTATAGCTCTTGATCACTTTATTGGCTTATAGACTCCTATACCAGTCAGGTGTTCACTCACTCCTTTCAGAGAGGCACTGAGAGATTGCGTTATTCATGAAAGTCTCCTACACAAAATCCGTCCTACATAAAAATATCCTTTTAAGCTTTGATTATGCGCATATCATCAAAACTATACTCAAGGTTTCTTACAAAATGCCTGGCTATAATATCGAGAAGTTACTAAAGCTCTTGGTTAATCCGTCTTTATTAGGGATATTAGAGTTGGAACAATACTGTAGGCCACATCATTAACTGTACATTTTATGGTAATCAGAAAAAAATAAATTGTAAAGCCCAGAACATTTTCCTCCTCAAGGGAGGAAAATGACTTTGAAATGTGCAAAGAATTATGGGAATGTTCTATTATCCTTCTGGTCTCTGGCAGGAAGATCTGAAATGATGTGTGTTTTTTTCTTCACTAAAAGGGACCAAAGTGTCCTACAGTGCAGACTGAACAGTGAGGGGCGCAAGGAGCAAGCAAAGCAGACTTCGAAACCAGATTGTAACTCGCTGTTTTGCCTCTCATCTAAATGCCACGGTAACGGCAAATGATGCTGATGTTGTCGCTTGGTGATCTGACCAGCAGATTCACCTGGAAGAACATCCTGGTCCACATCTCAGGATAAGAGAACTGTGCGCCCATTTCTTTAGTACAGCAAAAAAAAAAAAACTGGATCTGTCTGAAGCAACATTCTCCAGTAAACATGAACATTCTCATCGAAGAAACCAAATGAGAAAGCGTGTACAGGCCACTCTCCAGAGACATTCTCAGTGCTGACAAAAAACTAAAAAACATGGAAAACCAGTCCAACGTTTATGTCTCGTGGAGTTTGTGTTGTTTGGTGTGAACTAAAGAGTCTGTGTACAGGACCAATTCCTCAGGGATTTAAGTTCTTCGGGAAACAGAAGAGCTCGTTTGTAAACAAGCTGTCTTCAATCAGCGTGAAGGGGTACGGAGAGGAGGGAGGTGGGAGCTGTGGTTGTGTGATGGCTGCTGGAAGAGGTGTGGTATATGTGTATGAAGTTTATTAATGAAGTATATGATGGGTTATAGAGTGGTTGGATATGTGGGTGGAGTGGAGTGGAGGTGGAGTGTAGGGTGTGGTTGTGGGTGAGAATGCAAGTTAGAGAGTGGGTTGAGGTCTGGGTTTTGAGGTTTTGAGTTGGAAATTTGAGGTAGTTTGTGCATGAGGATGTGGAACAGAGCCTTTGGTTTTTTGATTTATTCTATTAAATTTCATTCTTTACTCAGAACCTTCAGGGCCCTGTTCTTTTATTCTTCTGTTGTACTCCATCCTCAGAATAATGTTCTCCTGTGTGAGTTTCTCTGCAGGTATCAAATTATCAGGTCCATAGTGACTTTAGACAGCCCCATAGAGTCTGAGGTTTGGGTGTAGGGGTTATGTGGGGTTATTTGTGTGTGTGTGTTTGTATGCTGATTTGTGTGTGTGTGTGTGTATGTCTGTGTGTGTGTGTAGTCAATTAACACACACTGCAAAAGCCAGATGCTTTGACCTTTTGAGCCGTTGTAAGTCTGAGAAATGATGTGCAGTCAGGGGAAGATGGCGCCCCCCCCCCTCACCATTCCTGACTCAAGCTGTCCAGTCCTGTCACATCTCCCCATCTCACATTCGCTGCAAATGAGCGTATCCTACCTGCTGCAGCATTAGCAGGGCAAAGGTGAATCCATTGGATAAATTCAAGTTTTTCTAAGGCAGTGGTATATTTTAGCCTAGCTATTTCAGAAGATGGGGTTACTGCTTTAAAATGCATTCTTGTCAATAAAGTTATGCCATCCTAATGTATTTGGAATGTATTTGGACTGATTGTTGGACAGTGTGACAGATTATAGCCGCTAAATTAACATTATAATAAATAATCTGTCATAACATGGGCCTGATTTGTTTTCTATTTTGCCCGTTTCCGGAATGTACCACACTTGTATGCTGGTTTCTGTCAGCCTGGTGTACAAGGGCAGTCATGGTCTCAGTCCCGTCTCAGAATGTTTCATCCTTGTCTCATCTTTCTGGTTCTCAGCATACCTCAGTCCGCCTCAGTCCAGCCCGTCAAGACTCCAGCCAGCGACTCCTGTCCTCTACATTCGACTGAGCAGGCTCCTTTTTGAAACACAAAGAGTGCTTCGTTGCCTTCAGCAGGGGTGCGATTACTTCCCTCGTGCAGTGACCAGGGCAGCAGTCACACAACCTCACACAACCTCACACAACCGGCTTTGTTCTGCAACAGAGGAGAGTGTGCCCTGACCCTCCTTACCTTCTGCCTGTGCCTACATGAGACATAGTTCTCTTTCCTGGAAACACTGCAACCCTTTCAGAACCTTTGAAACAGAACGTAATGTAAATCTATCAAGGATTCATGTGATTTCAAAAATAATCCATCTGGCAATTATTAGACTATCGAATTAAA
Organism: Sternarchorhynchus goeldii; assembly: GCA_028565775.1. NCBI lineage: Eukaryota > Metazoa > Chordata > Actinopteri > Gymnotiformes > Apteronotidae > Sternarchorhynchus > Sternarchorhynchus goeldii. The sequence continues at coordinate 14,207,591 of JAOXYF010000001.1, read as the reverse complement.
AAAAAGTCATTTTTTAATGATACCTGAAGTACTTAGTATCACAGAACCACTTGTAGTATCACAAGCACTTTTGTAAGTCGCTCTGGATACGAGCATCTGCTAAATGCCTTAAATGTAAATGTAAACAAGAACAATTCCTGTTTAATGTCACCAGCAAGTAGGTTTGCTTGCAGAATTTCAGAATTTCTTGTAATATATGTGGGAGACAATCAGATATATGAAAGTATGATATTTGAGTGGACTTGCCCTTTAACCTGAGCCTGTGTGAGTGAATATGGGCAGACTGGCGTGGAAGGAGCAGAAGTGGGGTTTTTTTATCGTGGTTTTCCCAGAGGGCTCTGTCGACCCACTACGGTCAGATGGTTGCACTGCTGCTTATGTAAAACAGCCTCACAGGCTTCGATTGGACCTTTTGTCTTGGAATTACAGGGAGGTGGGAAGTGTCGATACAAGTGATGTATTGTGTTTTTGCTGACCACGAGATTTCCTCAGAGATTCTGTTCCCTGTTTGAACCTTTGTGTGGGCTGACTGCTGAAGCGTGTGGCATTCAAAGATGCGCACGCGCTCGTGTGCATGCACACACACACACACACACCCAGACACACACACACATACACACTCACACACAGGTTAAAGGTACTCCCCTACAAGTTAAAGTTACTTTCACATTAGCTTCACAGTCATCACCAAAACAATCATTTCAAGGAGATTTTCAAGGCGTGCGGTGTGTCATGTCATTTTCCTCCCCACCCTCCCTCCCGCATAACACCAGCTGACATGTTCCCATGGTCCTGCAGCACCAGTGACCCTGGGTCTTCCCCCATCTCCATCACAACACGTGTCAAACGTGGGCACAGGAACAGGTCCGCCAGGGGGATTCCCTGCTCGATAAACCCAGCATTTCCATAAGAAAGAAGAATTACAAGCATGGGGTGACAAAAGGGGACGTGTGAGAGCCAACCCGAGCGGCAGCCCCAGACAGTGGGGGTGTCCCCTCAAGCTGGGAGGCTCTGCAACCCTCCTCAGCCTGGGGGGGCCCCGAGCCTGGGAGGCAGCCTGGGGCTGCTATAATTCTCTCCCTGCTGCACATCTGTTGTGCAGGATGTAGTTGGTAAAGCGGCGCCCTTGTAGAAGCACGCGGGGATACGACGCGTCTATTTATGGCGCAGTACTGTGTTGGCTCAGATGTTTGTTTATTGAATTCGTATTTACAGATTTAAGCTTTTGTTGTTTTAACACTTGGTCTAAAACCACACGCTGCCAGTGTACTGCCACACACTCTGGAGTGGTCTGTACCCCACTGAAGGGAACAGTCGGAATCTGACGTTCCCACGCAGGATAACGAGAAGACGCTGGCTCCTGTTCAGTGGTCTGGAATTGGAAACCTTTCAATAATCCAGTGGACCCCAGGAACTGCGCACTTGTGTTTTTGTGGTTTTTGTTTTCTGTGGTTTTGAGCTCTAACACTCCTGGCTGAGCTTGTGAAGGACAGAACAATATCCTGAATAGTTAAATCCATTGTGTTCGATTAGGAAAAATGTTAAATATCCAGTGCTTTGGGTCTGGCATTGGGAACCAATGAGTTCGGTTAACTGGATTAGGTGTTTTAGCACAGGGCTGGAGCAGAATTCTGGAGGACGCCAGATATCCAGCAGTCATGGATCACAGCACTGTGGGTGATGGAAATCTAGCTTGTGGGAACAGAGGTGTTTCTGCACTTAAAATCAGAGTTTCGAATTTGGTCCCACCAGAGAACACCTATGATGTATTTGGCGTAATGGTCGAAATAAGTCTTTTACTGATGGAAATATGCTTTAGTCTCACACAAACACACACACACACACACACAAACACACACAGTTCACTCCACTCTGCAATATCATCTCTCTGTGTTGCTTTATTGGCCAAACATTTCTGCTTTCTAGGACTGTTGCTCCTCGTTTTTTTCTCTCTCTCTCTCTCTCACACACACACACACACATACACACACACATTCACACATTGTGACAATTAATGCAACAACAGGTCCACTGTGCCGTGTCCTCACTTCCCTCTCTATCACTTTCTTACTTCTCTCTATATCTCTTTCCCCCTCTCTCTCTCCTTTACTCTTTTCTTCCCTCTCTCCCTTTCAGTTTCTTTTTTCGTCCTTTTTCTTTCTCTCACACACTCATTTCATTCACTCTCTCTTTCTCTCCATTTTTCAGTCTGAATATGGCCTTGGTAATGGGGGATCAACACTGAGCTCTGTTATTCAGGGATTAATATGGATCTCAAAGCACTACAGATGGGGGGTAGTTTGTATGCAGTAATAATGTATAATGTCTTTGTCCCACAGCAGAAAGAACCTAAGAATTATGCATATTTACACAAGTACAAAAGAAGAGCTATTTTAGAGGGAGTGAAAGAATAAAGTCTAACTTTATGAACAGAAATGAAAACCTGAACTGGAGAGAAATTAACAATCATATAATTAATTGGGTGAGTAGCAGTTACCCTGTGTGTGTGTGTGTGTGTGTGTGTGTGTGTGTGTGTGTGTGTGTGTGTGTGTGTGAGGTCTAATTTGTGAGAGGGGCTGAGGAAACCTTGCATGAAATTGATGTTCAGACTCCATTGTTGGGTTTCAGCACTCTTTCTTAGCCTGTTGACTGTAACCAACTCACAGAGGTATGAAATCGAGATGGTATGTGTGTCTGTGTACCAAAGCTCTCTGTGTGTGTGTGTGGGTGTAGTTTGGGAAAGTTGAGGGGAGGGATGTTGGGAGGCATTGTACTGAACTTTAATTCCCCTTGCAGGGAAAGAAGTGTGGTGTGTTATAATGAGACCCTCCCAGTGAGACCCTTAGTTTGGTGTGTAGAGAGTTGGTGATAGATTTTAGATTGCAAAATGAAAATGTGTTTGGACACCATCAGTTTGGATTCTAGCAGCAAACTAGCATATGTGCTTCAGAAGAACGTGTCTGCAAACTTCAGCACTGTCAGAGCACTGTGTGTGTTTGTGTGTATGGCTATCTGTCTCTTGCATTATGTGGCTCTATTTGTGGGAGCCATTGCCCTTTGACCCCTTGACCCAAAACCATTTGGTAGACAGCAGGCTAAAGATCAAGTGTCCTAATGTCTTTTAAGCATTGTCTTCCTGACACTAATTATTGTAAACACACACAAACTCTGACTGAACTCTGGGCTTCTGTGTGTGACATAGAATCTAATAAGGATATTGACATCCAGTACTTTCTGTCTGTTTGAATGACTTCATAAATATTCAATAGCTAATGATCTTTATTGTCTGTTGTAATTTCCAAACAGGCTTTACTTAAATTGCTTAAATAATTCTGTTTAACCTGCTGCCATAACCCATTACTCATTCTGTTATTAGATGGTCAACATATGCAATACTCACAGGAACTTATTTTGCAGGTTACAGCTCTAAAATTGTGATATGTAAAGTTGAGCCTTGTGAGCACATTTACATGGAGTGTTTTTAATATTTTTCTTGTTTTTTTCTAACAAATTTCTCTTAAACGGTTTCGCCTAAGTGTATTTATACCTGACTGTGTCTTACGTAACACAGTCCAGACTATCAGTAATTTTCATATTAAAGGCTTATCGTCACTTTTCAGTGTCATTGACCTGAAACGTGTGTGTGTTTCCTTGCTTTGTTCCAGTATGATCCAGACAGTTCGGGGTTCATCAGTACGGAGCGATTCCGGGACCTGCTGGAGTCACACGGTTCGGAACTGGACCCGCACAAGCTGGAGGTCCTGCTCGCGCTCGCAAATGGGAACGCTGATGGCAAAATCTGCTACCAGAACTTTGTCAACCTGGTGAGGTCCCTGAGATACGTGACTACATTACCCACAATGCTCACTGCACAGCCTGAAGAGAGTGCTGGGAGGGCTGTGGTTGTTTTTTTGCTTTTTTGTTGTTGTTGTTGTTGCTATTGGTACCACATTTGGGAGTGCCTTCTAATATATGCCATATATTTTTCTAACATGATGAATGTTTGATGAATTTTGTTTAAGCATTCATCATGTCAGAACATTTTCCTTGAATTCAAAATGTTAAAAAAATACTGAATTCAATTACAGAACTATCAACTCTATGGAAAAATCTCCAATCCCCCCCCCCCCACACACACACACATATATACATACACACACACACATGCATGCATTATATTACATCTGTTGTGGTCCCCACAGCTGGCTGCAATGCTCCAGAACTCCTGAATGTCCTGAGCAGCATCACATGACCACTGAACACAGTGCTGCTTAATGTAGAAGAGAGAAGATTGAGGGGACCATTCAGCTGTGTGTGTGTGTGTGTGTGTGTGACATGCACCGGGGGATCTCAGTCGCTGCTGTCCTTTATAGAATGTCTTCAATGAATACATTTATTTCTTACCATATCACAGCTAAGCAGAGAGAGAGAGAGAGAGAGAGATTTAGGAAGTGAGACACAGAGAAAGGATAAACATGGAGAAAAGGCAGAAAGATTTTTATCAAAAAGACAAAAAGGTTTAAGTGAGTAAAGTGAGAGGGACACTTAGATGTGTGTTCACAAAAAAACAGTCAAAGCAAAAGCAAATGAATGAAAAGAAAAGAAAACAAAGGGAACTGAGAGAGAGTAGAGAGTTTAATAGAGTGAAAGAACGATGGAAGCAGGGTGGATGTGCGAGAGGAGTGAACAAGTACAAGAGTGAGAAGGTAAGAGAGTGGAAGAGGGACTGGAAGAGTACGAAGGGGGGGTTTTAGGGAGGTCCTTCATGTGTCCTTCCAGCTGTATTTTAATGGCCCTGCCTGCCATGAAGACAATTGTGACAGAGACCAGCCAGCAGTCTCCCCTCTCTCTGTTTATCTCTCCCGTTTTTTTCCTTCTCTCTTTCCCTCGCTGACTCACTCTGCGTTTCCCTTTCTCTCTCTGTGTCTTTGTCTCTTTCTCTCTTTCTGTGTCTGACTCTCTCTCTCTCTCTCTGGCTGTATATAGCCTGGTTGGCAGGGATGTCACCCTCTCAACAGAGAGAGAAGGACTCAGAGTGGTAGTGGTGGTAGGGGGGTTAATGTATATTCTCGGCTTGGTATGATGAACTGAAGCTTTTTGTTAGAGAGAGATACATAGAGGTGACTGAGGACATCAGGACAGAGAGTGTGTGTGTGTGTGAGTGCGTTTATTGTGTGCCACTCTCTGGTTCCCTTCAGGCTCTAAGCCTTTTTCTCTGAGCAGAATCGCTGAACAGGGTGTGAGCTCAGCCTGTGCCTCCTAGCACAGACATTACAGAGTTCTGGGTAATGAAGTTTTTCTTTATTTGCTTTTTGCTAACAGATGAATTCTGGACACAAGCCCTTAATACAATGGCTAATACAGACGTAGCCCGAACGGTCCTGATATAAAATTCGAAATCCTAGTTTGGCTGCCATCGCCGTAGGGGAATAAGTCCACCTCTTTCAATAAGTGAAGCTTATTTTCTACTGTTTCCCCTGATAAGCCTTAACCGGCATACTGTATGTCACGGAGTTGACAAGATCACGCCTGCGGGCTTCACGGAGTTCCACGAGTGGGACTTTGGAGCAGGTGCGTCCACCTCCGGTGGCAGATGGGCATGCCACCGCAATCCCGGGCGCACCATCAGACAGAGACCCCTGCGGATGGTTCTCCAAGGTCACATGGATCTGCTACAGCTGAGAGCCTTCACTGGTTTCCTGGCTTGCTGAACCATTTTGGATTTAGTGTCTACAAGCCTGATTCAAGGGGTAATGAGCTGCCCTAAATCTAGGCCTAAGTCTTTTTGCCGATCTTTAATCCAGTTTATGCCCCTGGTCTTTGTCTGTAAACGCTAGTGTGTGCTAACAGCCCTAACGCGTGGAAGCAGGGCTCTAGAGTGATTGTGTGTAAACAGCAGGTTGCTTCAAGGCAGTTAGAGCTGGAATTTTATTTTCTGTTTCTTTTTCAATTTTTTTTTATAACCTATTTCTCTGAAGATCAAGGGCGAACAGCAGCATCTTGAAGGTCATTCCAATCATTTTCTGCTGTCTTGGTGTATTCATTAGTCATTAGTCTCAAAGCCATGTGCTGTTGTCCACAGCAGGGTCATGACACAGGAGAAGTAGGTCTTGGGCTTATATGGGAAGGTTGTTTTATATATAGAAGGGGGTGGGGGTTATTTATTCGTCTTAGCAACAAGCATCTAGAAGCTTGTGACACATTCATTTTCTCCCTCATATACACAAGTACGTTCACTTTTCTCTCTCTCTGTTTTTCCCACTCTCTCTTTCTCTCACCCTGCATCCTCTCTCTCTCTCTCTCTCTCGGTCTCACTCTGACACACACCCACTTTGTCACACAGCCGCTCTCAGCCTCAGAGATAACTGGAATCTGCAAGCCGTTGCTAAGTGACGGGAGAAGCATTCTTCGGCTTGGCACAGGAGCAGGGGGTTTGGGGGTGAGTGCTTCCCCAGCGCAGAGAAAAAGAGAATCTCAGAGCTCCACCCTCATGGCTGTTGCACGACAAAGCGAGAAAAATGAGAGTCGAGGGCTGACATGGTCGGGAGGTGCCAAGCAAGGATGCTCAGGGTTAAAACAGAGCTCCTATGAATGCCGTAGAAACATTCCCAGGAGTGTTCCACATGTTCCTATTCCTGTTCCACTTTTTTTTCCAATAGATTGTAATGTTTTCAAATTGCTATTTCAAAAAATGCCCCAAAACATATGGTTTTAAAGTGTTTTGATACCAATCCATTGGGTAATTCTGTACCATTATTGCTGATACATAGACAAGAAAAAGTATGTGAATCATTTGAAATGATTGGTTTTCTGGTTTTCTCCATTAATTGGTAATAAAACATTATCTGATCTACATTTCCCAAGTCCCAAGTACAGACAAAGACAGTGTGCTTAACCTAATACTACACAAACAGTTGTAATATATCATATCGTTATGGGACACACACATTAAACATTCACAGTGATGGTGGAAAGAGTAAGTCAACCCTTATGCTAATGACTTCAACAAAAGCTAATTAGAGTCAGGAGATATTAAAGCTAGAGACAAATCAATGAAATGAAATTGGAGTGAGGTGTAGAGCTACTTTGACATATAAAAGAAACTTTTTGAGTTTGCTATTCACAAGAAGCATCTTCTGATGTGAACCATGCCTCGCAAAAAAAGAGATGAAGACAGATGAAGAATTGTTGATCTACTGGAAAAGGTTCCAAAGTAATCTCCAAGATTTTAGGTAATAACCAGTCCACAGTTAGACAAACTTGTCTACAAATGGAATGGAAACAATTTAGTACTGTGGCTACTCTCCCTAGAAGTGGGTGCCCTGTTGACTCCAAAGGCACAATGTAAAATCCAAAAATGAACCATAGAGTAACAGTTAAAGGCTTGAGGGAATCATTGGAACTGGTTATCTCTGTTCATGAGTCTACCATATGCAAATCATTGAACAGGCATGCCGTCCATAGCAAGACACCACGGAGGAAGCCGCTGCTTTCCCCCAAAAAAAACATCACTGCATGTCTGAAGTTTGCCAAAGAGTACCTTAACATTCCACAGTGGTACTGGGAAAATGTTTTGTGGACTGATGAAACCAAGGTTGTTTGGGAACAACACGCAGCACTACGTATGGTGTAACAAGAGCACTGCATACCGACATGAAAACATCCCAACGGTGAAGTATAGTGGTGGGAGCATCACAATTTTGGGCTGCTTTACTGCTTCAGGGCCTGGAGTGCTTGCCATCATCAAAGGGAAAATGAATTTGAAAATGAAAGGCATCTAAATTCTGCAGGTCATTTGATACCCAGGAGAAGAATTGCCTCGAAGAACCACCACTTACAGAAACCTCTTGACAATGTAATGGTAAAGATGCCAAATTTAATAGCCCATTGACTCCGGTGCTCACTTGCGTTTCTGCGTCCTCAGCTGAGCAACAAGCGCTCCAACAGCTTCCGGAGGGCAATCCTACAGGGCGGGCGGCAGCTGAAGAGCTCTTCCCTCAGGGAGGAGGTGGGCCTGGGCCTGTCCCAGAGGCTTATCCGCCATGTGGCCTATGAGACGCTACCCAGGGAGGTGGACCGCAGGTGGTACTTCGACAGCTATGCCTACTGCCCCCCACCATGGCTCATCCTGGCCATCACCATCACAGAGGTGAGACTGACTACCTACAGTGTAGAGAAAGGACAGCGAGGAGTTTTTGTACTAAGCCCACAAGTGTTCACAGCGTGTCTAATAAATGCTTACAACCTTACAACCTAACTGTATTCATCAGGACATGATTCAATAGATATGTTATGAATCAGAAGATGGGTCATGAATCAGATGGGTCATGAGTCAGTAGATCACAATGTCATGCTACTGTAACTGGATCGCATATGTTCATGTATGAAACGTTTTTTTAAATTATAATACTGTAGAATGTTTTAATAGGGCAAATATAATTAAATGGCTTTTGTGATGCAAGGGTTAGTAACAAAGTACAAGGGTTACCTTAACAAAGTAACAAATGTATGTCACAGTTTAATAAAACATTTCTGAATAAACAACAATGCAAAGATTTGTGGTATCTTTGCAAACTTGTGAAAGATCAGAGTGATAAATTGCACTATCAGCAGCTCTCAGCCCTCCAGTATTTCCTGTATTTAGAATTCAGAATTCAAGAGACTTCAAGTTTATCGTAGGCAATATTATTTCTCCAGATATAAACAAGCAGTGTGCTAGAATAATTGGCCTGTATCTCCAATTGACTTCTGTAGCTGGAGCATGGCATGAAAATATTCCCCAACCTCCCCGAAACAGCTCCAAGTGGAAACTCTGCAGCTTTGTTTGCTCTCGCAGATGGTGGTGTTTGTGTATTACGGGCTGCAGCTGGATCGCTGGGTTCTGCAGGTCTCGTCGCCAGCGTTCCTGAAGAGCCCTCTGCCATACCACCCCCAGCGCAGGGCCCAGGCCTGGCGCTACCTCAGCTACATCTTCATGCACGCCGGGTAAGCACTAGCGCTGACCAGCGCTAGCTCATGCTATCTATCCAGTGGAAGGACGGGATCACCCGCTCTGCCCATGTAGTCTCCATTCCAGAACCGTGTTCCAGTTCTGGACCATGGGATTGCAAAGTGTTTTGCTGTTGTAACATACCTGATTAAACTCATTAGCAAATGATCAGCCCATGGTGAGTTCAGTCAGATGTGCTCAATCAGCACTGAACGGTGCAGTAACATATATTAGGCCTCCAGGTATAACCTTAAAGTAGTAATGCTAATGTGCCTTATAACTGAAGAAATTCAAATGGGCTTGTTAGCCTGCAGTATCTCATTTGCATAATGCTAATTGGCCCCATTAGCTTTTGCCACATTAGCATTTTTTGGTTGAACTTCACCTTTTAAAGCCCTAACTAGGAACTGCTACAAATGGAAAATGGATATTTCTGTGGTGGTTAAACATTTCCAATAGTCTAAGATCATGGAAATATATCAATATTTATGTTTACCAGTGACATTCCTGATTAGTGAGCTCAGAGCTAGCCCTGAGGCAGCAGTGCTGCTGTTTCAGCGCTTTCTGATTGGCTGATTAATTAGCTATGTAGATGAGTCTAGCCCATTTTCTTTGACGCACCCTGATGCTAATTCTTTCCTATCTTTTCTCAACACTTTGAACAAAGTGCCAGACTGCAAAAAATAAACATTTCCATTTGTGATTTAAGAGCAGCAGTAGGGCTCACACTAAACTTAATCTTCGAGTGAACAACTGAATTTGTTAGTACATTTGGATTATGTTTGTATAGTTCTGGTCAGACGCACCAGTTGGACGGTGTGAGCAAATAATCTGGTATCTTGTAGCTCTGCCCGGGTTGTTCAAATATGCTAGCTCTGCAGCGATATAGTCAGGATTAGCTTTATCCCCCTCAGTCTGCTGCCTCCACTAAATAGTTGCAGATTGTGTTCACCACATCGTCACTTCACCACATTAAAGCCAAGATTTGGCTTTTTCTTTCCATAGTGAATGCTCTTCCCCAGTTATTACTCATTGCTTCAAACCTGACAGTGGTCAGTAGTTAACCTCAAGCAAACTGTTCATGCTAACTGATCCCCACGAGGGTTCATTCATTGTTAGCCATGGAAGCACGTGTTAGGTGAGCTGTTCCTTTAAGTGTGGCCTCTGTATGAGCAGCAACTGCACTGTGTGCAGAGGACTGTGTGCTGTGTTCTGGTGAGCTTTGGTGTGCCACTTTGTTAACGTTCCCCAGGGTGTAATCGCCCCCTAAGACCCCGGGTGTTTTCCGTTCATGTACCAACAGAATGTCAACATCAGGATCACAACGAGAGGGCAAGATAACACACGCACATGTGTGCACCTTCCACAGACATCAATCAAAACACGCACGCAGGCTAACGCACATGGTCCACGTATGCAAACTTACAGTACATGCACACATTCCCCCTCACATGTAAATCTTACTCACTCATACACATACTATTACACCGACATGTCAAGCAAACAAAGGTCACTGGCCTGGTCCAATAAGTACCAGCATACTGATTGAAACCTTGTTGCTGCCGTCTCCATGGCAATGGCGGGTAAAAGCTGTGATGTTTCCTTTAAATTACATTGACAGTGACACAGGCAACATCAGCAGAGGCCGAAGGTTTGTTGCAGGACCTCTCACAGTTGGTTGTTACTCACTTGGAAATTCCTCGCTTGTTTTGTTCTAAGAGCATGCCTTATCATCCATAGTTTAGAGCAGAATTTGAGGAACTGGCAACCAGCTATATTCATTCCAGTAAGCATGGTGGTGTTTTTGCTAATGCTTTTATGTATTAGTGAAGGTTACACACATAAACACATCCTGTTCTTCTTATTGACCTGAATAAAATCTGCTCCCTTCATGCTGTTTACTGTTTATTTAAAAAATGTCATCTCTTCATTCATTTAGCTTACATGATTCTCCACGTAGATTAGAGAAGCACTGTTCTGAAATGCTGGGCCGTACAGCACAAAGGTGTCATTATTACCTCCAATGATGATCCACGTGTTCCATCAAGTCTCTGCGTCTCCTTCTGCTCCAGATCTCTGCCCTTCAAGATTCTCCTGCAAGCCTTACCTGCCTGTTTTAGTCAACTCACATGGGCCTGATTTGACAAGTCCTTCCTGAGCTGCAGGTGTGAGTTAGAATTCGTGCGCTGACAGATCTGGGTGCCCGAGGGTCAGTAAAATCCAAAATTAGCGACTTTTCAGCCAATTGTGCCAGCAATCCTCTCATACCGACAGTTATCACAGTATACGGGAGCCCAGAGGGGTCAAACCCCGAGTGTACCCACATATGAAATACTAAGAAGGAGGACAAGGTCAGAATCATTTTCCCAGAACCAGGAACTAAAGTACACTGCAGCTGTAGCTAAATGGAGCATTTATGCCGAGCTGTGTGATGACTCAGTGAAAGGGAACGAGAGAATTCACTAGGCTGCTGGGCTAAGAACAGGATCAGACCAAGCACACTGTCAACTCAGACACACACACTCTGTTATCATAACATCACAAACCTTTATTATGACGTTCTCTGAGAAACAGAAATCGAGCCCCTTTTACTTATTTGTCAATGTCATCTACAAAAATCCGAACCTACGGGTGTGTGAGCTTAGTTCCACCTGGAGCAAATCACAACTGATCCATTTAGTTTAGAAGATTCAATGGAACAGGTGTGAATTTGGCCGATGGTGAAACCTGTAAGAATCTAGATTACCAGGTGGCAGGTTGTTGACAAGTGTTGCAGATGCTGACAGGGTTTTAAAGCCCACGTTGATGCAGCGTTCATGAAGGAAAGACTATCTGACAACTTATGATTTCTGCTTTTTTGCCCCTCAAGAGAATAGAGACATGTTGTGTTAGCAACAATTACATAGAGTTTGACATTTGGTCAGCAGGAATACCTATTGCTGGCTGCATAAGGAACCAGGCCTCATGTTACACTACATTCCTCAAATGTAACGGTGCATGACCAGAGCATTGTTTTGTGCTTGTGTTTAGCCATATTAAAATGGCCCATACATTTACATTGGCTTGTGTATGGTAATGACACTTCCTGTGTGCATCGTGAATGGAGTGCCTAAACAGGCCCAAAGCCATGAACACACTACATATTTGCTACGTAATATTTTCATTACTGCATTCTTTTTCTTAACAAGGAAGGCATGATAATGAGGTGGCAGCCCTTGATGGAATCCATTAAGCTACTCTGCATTTGTGTCTCACAATGCTTCATGTCTGCATCACATCAAAAGCTTGTTCACGGCTGTCGCTAATGCACACGATTCCGCGTAATCAGACATGACCGCAACACGTTGCCAACGTAATGAGCGCCCTCTGCTGGCTGTGTGTGGCAGGATTGAGCACCTGGGCCTGAACATGGCCATGCAGCTGCTGGTGGGCGTGCCCTTGGAGATGGTCCACGGAGCGGCCAGGATTGGCCTCATCTACCTGTGCGGGGTTCTGGCAGGTGAGTGGAGCTGCAGGCGACTGGCTGGTTACACGGGTGACCGTGGCATCCAAAGATGCATTGCTTATATGTTTATGTCAGACATTTGCTGGATATAAACCTCAGTCCATAACGCACTTTAAACTTGCCGCTTGGGTTTTGCATCTTATTGGGACTGGGTTGTTGTAGTGAGATTTGGATTGATCTGAGATTGTGGACTGAAGTGGAATAAACTTTGATCTGTTTTGATGTGGTTAGGTGTACACTCAGAGATATTCTTTAGATCTTCCTGAGAGAGCAGGATGAGACAAAAGGGAAGAGAAAGCAGCAAGGGGAGGGGTTACAGTTTACAGTCTGCATTCTCCATCAGAAGGGACAGAGTTTGGAGTGGAAATGACATTTCATTCCTCCTGATGACATTAGCAGCTAACATCGTGTGTGTGTGTGTGTGTGTGTGTGTGTGTTTGTGTCAGTGTCCTTGCTTTTGCAGCAGAAACACACACACACACACATATATACCAAAACAAATGCAATCATAAAAAGTGCACTCACACAACCATATACACACAAACACAAACACATAGGCACAAAAGCATCCAATTTACAGTATGTACACAAGTTAACAAATTTTGTCATGCATTTTTCTAGAATTGTTTTACCTCCAGTAAGAAGCTCAAATAAAACTGCTGAACATGACTTTGGGAAATTGAAATAATGAAGTAGAAGGAAGAATATGTTTGTCTTTCTCTCTCTCTTCCACACACATGGTCTGTGTGTGTGTGTGTGTGTGAGGCAGAGACAGAGCAAGAGAGAGAAAATGACCAGGTAAAGTTTCTTGGTAGTCTTTGACTTCTTAACTTCATAAATCCATATTTAAACACCAAGTGTGTGTGTGTGTGAGAGAGAGAGGGAGAGAGATCAGAATCACTGTCTCTGAGGATTTTGTGTTAATGGGAAATCGACCTATGTATGTATGTGAAGGTTATCATAGATCTTAATGTAGTTTCCTTTTTTTCAATTTCTGAGAAATGAAATAGTTTAGTATATTGGTTTTCAAAGAGATTTTTTTAGAATTGATGATTTTCATAGTGTAGTACCTAGGCAATGATATGAATATACTGACATTTTTATGGCTATGCACGTTTTGCTCCATGCTGCTCATTTAATGAGTCATTATTTATTATAGCTAAAATATTTTTTACTTTATTTTCATTTCATGTCAAATGCAATTTCTTTTTCATTCACACATTTTGTTAATTTCTTTAAAAGTTTTCTGTAATAATGTGTGAGCATCTGAGCTACATGAGGGAGCTTCATTGTGGCTTTTCATGTAGTGGTTTAGTTAGGGGTCCAAGCACTCGAGGTGCTGCAGACGGCTATTGTAATTGTTCCGGTTTTATTATTGGGTGTCCAAGCACCACAGCTGCTGCAGACCTCTACTCTAATTGTTGAGATTTTTATTATTGCTATTAGGGGTCCAAGCACCGCTGGTCCACAGAGCAAACTATAAGCTCCGCACACTATATTAGCATAATATGCAAATTTGCATGCATTTTTTAACTTGTACTAGTTGTAGTTTTCACTGCACACACATGTATCTGGTATCCAGAAAGTAAAGTATCTCCTACACAGTTTCACTTGCCAAAATAAACATTCTTTGCACCAGTCTGAACTTCTTTGCAATTACAAGTGCTTTTCAAAATATTACAATTATTTGAAATTATGATTTATACAAAATATGACTTCAGAATAGTTCTAGGATTTTCACTCCACACCAGTTGTGATCATGTGAGCCTGAAATGCAATAATTATGAAAAAAAAAAAACAGAAATAACAGCTGCATCACATTAAATAGGTACAGACACCTTTCTAAATAATATAGCTGAAACGCTAACATACTTTGTCCAATTTCAATGAAAATGGACATGCATATTAAGTCTAACATTCCTAGGAAAACTGCCAAGTATGAGCCAAATCGGGTGCTGTATGCCTCTACAGTGCACAATTATCTACTATAATGACAATCATATATGCATATAATCACAGTACTTATGCTTATATCCATATATGGACAAAAGTTAAGTTCACATCCAAATGTTATAGACATACTTGAATTATCATAGTCTGATATGGCTTGCAATGTAATAGCCAGATTGGCCATCAGGCACATGATTACCTACTTATTGTAATGACTGGTACTCTTCAAATACCTAAATGGATAAAAAAGTCACATCCACACAAATATTTACATATATGAAAACATATTACAACAGGCAGCTGTAGTATGTTGATATAAGAATCACATAATTATAGGCTGAATGTGAGTTTTGAAATGCATGGCAGGGCAAAAACATATGCATGCCTTGCACTACTTGCTGTCATGTCATATAGTCATTGCAAGCCATTAGAAAAGCAGAGCTGTTTTTAGTTTTTTTTTATAACATTCAATATCTCACCATCATGCACAAGTAACATACACACACCCACGTGCACTACCTCTAGGGTTCCCCTAAACACTGCATGTAAACATGTAGGCTAGCAGCACGTTCTTATGTTTATGGATATGTAATAAATATGTTCACATACTTTTGCACCCATGTAATTTGAGTTTTTAAAATCAACCACTTTTGTTAAATAATGAATGACAATATAACCATTTGTTTTGTTTGAGTCTATTAGTTGGCATTTCAGTATTGTGAGTTGGGGTATAACTTAACATTTACATAATAATTTTAGTATTTTTTTTTTTTTTTACCAAAAATCTGACCATTGCTATAGGGTTCACAAACTTTTAGGCAGCACTGTAAATGCAATATATATACAAACATATAGTCAATACAGTTGACCTACATGGAAGCAATAACAGTTGTGAATAACAAAAGGAATGTTTTTCAAAGGAATGTGTACATTGTCAAGTAGGGTTTCATACTGATGAAGATGGAAGTATTGGGACAATGGAAGATGAGATTTTATAAGAGCAAAACGGCACTCCATCAGTTTTTATGCCATGTTGTAGTATATCAGGTTGCCTGATATTGTATTGCTGACTATAGTCTGATTTGTGGTCTGTACACAAAGTGATCTGACTCCAAGATGCAGATATAAGTCTGACCTCTCC
This sequence comes from Sternarchorhynchus goeldii, assembly GCA_028565775.1. Classification (NCBI taxonomy): domain Eukaryota; kingdom Metazoa; phylum Chordata; class Actinopteri; order Gymnotiformes; family Apteronotidae; genus Sternarchorhynchus; species Sternarchorhynchus goeldii. The sequence continues at coordinate 14,192,006 of JAOXYF010000001.1, read as the reverse complement.
ATGTTTTGCTGCTACCAGAAAGGAAAAAGATTAGCTCGGTAGACAGAGGATTACAATGACCAATATTGATGGAAGCAAAGATCACTGTGTAGTGCCTCTGTAACTGGTATGAGCAGCAGTGTAGACACCAGATACTAATTCTTGTATAGATTTCAATGTTCGGGTGGTGATCACTGTTGAGGTGTTTCATGAACTCCAGTGTTCTGCAAGGTATTTGTAGTCTAGTAGTTCTTTATAGTCTGGAATGAATCAGGGGTGTTGAGAAGGGCCAGTTGATTAATCTTCTATCTGAATCTGGAGAAGTAGGTGGTTGGTCCGAGGCAGGTAGGAGGAGAGGCTCGTCAATCCTTACCAAGCCAGATGGGAGACATCCATCAGATCGGTAAAAGAGGCAGTTAGTTCTGTATGGGACTAATTATGGAACATAAAATATAGACATTTCAGAAGTGTGGCAGCAACTCCGGCAATTATAGCCTAACTATTATAGCCTAACTCAAAGAACAGAACCAGAAGGCAACACAGACTTGGGGGCAACCAAGAAAGAGATCATTAGTTACTTTAACTAGGGCTGTTTCAGTGCTATGGTGGGGCCTAAATCCAGATTGTAACTTTTCAAATATGTGGTTCTTTTGCAAATATACACATAATTGTTGGGCCACGGCCTTTTCTATGATCTTAGATAAAAATGCTAGGTATGAGATCTGTAACTAGATAAAATATATGGATCAAGATGTGGTTTCTTAGAGGTTTAATAACTGCTAATTTACAGGCTTGGGGCATGTGATCCATGGTAATGGATGTGTTAACAACCATTAGAAGAGGTTCAGTTATAGCTGGTAATACCTCTTTAGTTTGAGGGAATTAAATCTAAATGTACAGGTTGTGCAATTAAGCAATGAAATAATTTTTTCCGATTCTGAATGTGGAAGTGGATGGAAAGATTGAACAACATTTTGTTCAATATCAGCCATACCAGATGACAGACCAGTGGGATTAAGGGTTATGTTTAGTGTAATATTCTCTATTTTATTATTAAAGAAATCCATACAAACATCACTGGTAAAGTTCATCTGTGTGAATGAGCATAAAAATAAATGATAAGCAATAATTGGCAGAATCTCTTTCTTATACATGTAAAAATAAGAAAAGTGTTTTAACAGTAACCGGCAGTCAGACTATGATGAGGAAATTTGCATCAGCATCTTCACATCATGCTGGTATATGGAGTAAGTGGACCTTCTACATTTCAGTGTTGTACAAGTACGAGAAGGTGGGTTCAAGTGAGTCAAACAATGGTTTGGACAAGTTTATGCTTTTGACATATGTGGAATATATCCTTCACACTATAAAAATTGTTTGAGTAAAATGTAATAGGGAAAAAATAAAAGCAAAATTTCCCGTCTTCTTCCTTTGTATTCAGTTGTACTTCCTGGAGGAAGTTACCGCCATCCCTTCTCAGCTGTCTTTTTATCTATTCCAGTCAATCACCTCACCTCTCTGCTGGCTGCAGTTGTGACCTCCAGTATAGTGCGAACACAGGTTTGCCTCCCAGACCTAGTAGACTGAGTGGGTCATTTAGTTCAAAGCCTTTGTCTCTAGTGGACATGTATGGAGGCTCTGCTCACCTGTAAACCCATCCTGTCTGGTTGAGTGAGCCGACTGCCTCCCTCATGTCTTCACTAAGCACTACTCTTTTCCTCTGCAGTTGTCCTCTTGTTCCTCCTGAGTAGTGTAGTGGGTTGAGCCTTGATTTCCCAATACAGAAAGTTGCAAGAGGGGAAAAAGCTACTGCTTTTACAAGAAAGACAATTAGAAACCAACTTGGAAAACAAAGAATTGGAGAATAAGATGGTGGACAGTCCTACAGTTGAAACTGAATAAGGAAATAAATTACAATACAATGAGATTGTAAATAAAAATTTTGGATAAAACTTGGACAATATATATTCAACATATTGAACATGGCAATAACAAATTGAACATGGCAACAGGAAAAAACATCAAAACAAGAAATTGGACAGACCTCAGAAGATATGTATTTTTAAAATTCTATGAGAAGTTATACTCATCACAGCAACAGAAGATATCAGTTTATTTCTCGATATCAACCTATCAAAAATGACAGAAGAAAACACTTGACAGAAGAAGACAAACCAATGCAACTATAAGTTTCAGAATGCCTTCAGATGTCTAACAACGTATCAGGACCAGATGGTCCTGGTATAAACGTCTAGACCATACTAACCCCAACTTTTATTAGAATGACTGAAGTAGCAAAACAAAATATGAATTTACCTCGTAACTCTCAGTATGCTTAAAAGCCAACAAAGACCCCACTTTACCCTCTAGTTACCGAACACCATCACAGACACCAAAATTATTAGCAAAGCATTGACTATCAAATGTGATGTATTATACTTCATCACATAAATTAGAAACCACCATATTCACACTAGCCATTCTGACACAACCCTAGAACACAATCTGCTTATATGCAGAAGATATCTTGCTCGTCACAGCCCCATCTCAAATGCATGAAACTGTCCACTAGCAATGGAGTACAATACATTAATGACAGCAAAAGCATTTTGGCATAATAAAACCAATACACTCAAACATGATCAAACATGATACAAACATGATCAATTAACGTGCCAGTTTCAGTACTTACTGCTTTCACTGCTTGAGTAAATTCAGATACTGAATTTACTGCAAGATTTTGCATGGCTAATCAAACTGACTAGTTGAGACGTTTTCAGATTGTATGCAGGTGGGCTGTACAGCAATTCTGCTGTTGAATTTAAATGATGAATAATAAACTGCATGCACTCATTGTAAATCAACAATAGTACAGCTGGTTCATAATACATATCAACACCACTGATGCTGGCTGTCCTTCAGCTTAAAAAACACAGTCATTCCTTTATATGTAAGACCTTTTGTTTGGTTATTATGGAGAGCTCTGCAGCACTACAAAAAGGGCGACAGGAACGCCGAGCATGGAAAAAAGACAACATTTATTTTACTTTCGTTTTCACAGCAAACAGCGACAGCACGGCATATACTCACAGGCTCGGCGACAAAGACCGACAAACACCCTGTGATAGACACACGCTAGACTCACCACAAATGCGACAGATAACGATAACGAGACGCTAACAAGACGAACATTCAAAGCCACACCCTCTTCACACACTGAGACACACACACGGCCACCCTTATGAATTATGCATAGTACAAATATCAGCATCCATATTCTGTCGTACAAATATCAGCATCCATATGTATACATATATATAACTTTTAGATCTTGAAGGTAACATAATCTTTATGTTTTTTACATGGTTTTTACTATTTTACATGATGATGCATACACATCCATTTCTCTTACTGGCTGAATAAATGTAGGCATGGTTTGCATGAACGTTTCAATTTCTGGTTTTGGGTATATAGCACATGTGTTGCATATATAGTCTTTGAAGTATTGTATTATTGTTATATTGCATATAACAATGCATATTACAAAGAAGACTTTCCATTGTAACTGCCTTTTTAATAAGCATAGCCATGTACATGGACAATAATTCTAATGAATGGTGTATAACTTGAAGTGGTTATATGTTCTTGCCATAATGTTATCTGTAACCACCTTATGCCACTCAACAAGTTTACAAGTAGAGTCTGCCATTCCACATCTATAGCAGCTTAATAGGTTAGCTGACTAGTGCCTGAACTATAGGTTAGAGTTGTAGACTTGAACAATGTCAAACAATAAGCAGTAGAGTATTTGCACACAAGTATTTTAAAGAAAATATACACATTCAACAAAAAAATGATGAAAACAACCAGGAAGAAGCTAGCTAGTTTTAGTTAACCTAGGTAGCTAGCCAGCTAGCTCATGTGTTACCCTTATAATTTTTTCATAAAATATCTCCATTAGTAGTTGTATGACAATTTAGCTAGCTAGCTTGGCTGTCTAACTAGCAAGCTAGCATAACCTTAGTTTGCATTCACTGCTAGCCTTGAAAGTTACAAGTTACATTAACAGTTTTTTAAATTGGACAAATGTGATTGTTCTCCACAGCACTACTCATAACTTTACTTGGGGTTGTACATAACCATATTTTTGTTTTGGTTATATCGTACACTTTGGTTATATCGTTTGGTTATATCGTTGCACTAAAGCTGCATTTCTGCACAACAGCAAATTTTTTTTGCACATACACTGCACATGCACACAGTGTATATATTCTTGACTTAACTTTTTGTGTGTGTGTGTGTGTGTGTGTGTGTGTGTGTGTATATATATATATATATATATATATATATATATATAATTGTATTGTATTGTACATTTTAACTTCTACCTAGTTTATATTCTATGGACAACAGTCAAATAGCATTTCACTGCAGGTTGTACCGTGTATGTATGTGACAAATAAAACTTTAAAAACTTGAAACTTGTAAATAGCAAACTGCCTGCCTTCTGCCCATTTGTCTTTCTCAGCTTCGAACGGCTCCACTGCTTCAGTGGAATCATTGGCTAGGATACTGTGAAAATGGCTCTCAACACAGTACATCATCCAGGGACTTTTCACATATTGTTTAATGAAAACTACAAATTCAGACACACTCCCTTCTCGCACACCATATAGTATAGAAGTGTGTGGTTTCAGACAGCGACCAGGATTTTGTATAATATTGCACACGGAAACATGTTTTTTGCCAGAGCTCCGTTTCATAAACATCTAATCGAAAAAAAATTTCCTGTGCCCTTCCCTTTAAACCATAGTTGGTTTCCTCCATGGGTGGTGATTACCATGTACATTTTTCCTTTACAATGGTGAAATTGGAAATTTCGTAGCATTACAGTGACCATTCCCCAACACCAACTAAAACAGGTAAATGAGATATTCATCAGTTCTCCATTTACAGAAATCTCATTTCTTCTTCTTGCCACAATTACTTTATTGTTCCTGACTTTTCCTGGGCTTGATGCACACAACTACTTCCCTCTTACATTTACAATGACCTGCCTTTGTGTGTGGTTTTCAATATTCTGTATCTGTAATTTTCATGCATGAGTCAATCCTATATCACCACAAACCTGTGAGCTATGAGCTACGGAAAGACAGAGCACAAATTTACCAGTACCTACGTTACATCTGAGAGTCTCACTCAATGAACACTTAGTCACACACCTTACATTCGTTTGTTTTCCTCTATCGGCAGGGCCAGCCTAAAACACTTGTTCAAGCCAGAAAACATGCAAAGAAAAAAAGTCTGTTTAAAGACATTCTACTATTCCCCCGAAAGACAATCCACTAATCCAGTACATACATGACTGCAGGAGAAGCACAGAAATGTTTTATTCACCATCATTTCTACAGAATTCTACTAGTACAAAACACTGAACATGCTCAATATATATACACACATTCATACATATTGAGTTATTGCATGGTTTTAAATCTGTTACTATGTCACCTAACATTTCTGTCCATATGACAGAAATTTTGTGACAACCAATAAATCTTACTTTAATTCATGCATTTTCCTCAATCTTTTTTACTCCCAACTCATGCAAGCACATCATTAATTTAAAGTCAAAGTCCAATTTACTTATATAGAGCTTTTTACAACAGCCATTGTCACAAAGTAGCTTTATAGATGAGTCCAATCCCCCAGTGAGTGAGCCATGGGTAAGTGGTAGCAAGAAACATCTCTAAGAGCATGAGGAAGAAACCTTGAGACGAACCAAGACTCACAGGGGGCAGGGCTCCTCTTGTCATTTAACAATGATTTAGTTTATTAACAGTGTCACTCGTGCCATTACAGTTAAATTGCAACCTAAAATATTCATTACTCACACAGAACAAATACTTACACTAACCGCATGCCTACTACTTGAAAAAGCAAAATGTTATTAAAATTAACCATACATTACATAATCACACAAGCCATATATAGTTCAAGTTCAAGTTTATTTATTTTTATAGCGCTTTTCACAACAGACGTTGTCTCAAAGCAGCTTTACAAATGTCCGAGTC
>JAOXYF010000001.1:14160367-14185856 GCA_028565775.1 Sternarchorhynchus goeldii | reverse complement strand
TGGAATAAGGCTGTAACGTAACAAAATGTGGAAAAAGTGAAGCGCTGTGAATACTTTCCGGATGCACTGTACATTCCACAGCTCTGACACTGCTCTCCACGCCATTTATATCTATATGTTATCTGACAGAAAGCTAAGAATGAGACAACACATCTGACAGGTTTTCAGACACTGTCAGATGATCAGACGTGGCCACCGGTGGCTCTTTCCCTTTGGTGTTCTGGAATTTGATGATACCTGCAACTCCAGGATGTTCGGAGCTCATTCTGACATCCCCTCCTGACAAACATGTACCACGAGCCATCAATGCTGTGTATTTTCCTGACTATTGAAGTTCTCAACTTGACATTCTTAGAACAGTTGCCAGGTTTACTACTACAAATATTGACATTACAGTAATTTACTTTGAAATGATATTCATTAGGTTATGCATACATGTATGCTTGATATGCACTACTTGTAGCTATACTATCATATGATGGCTATTACAGCACAAGTCCCGCATCCCTTTTTCCCCTCCTATCCCCTAATTCTCTCTCTCTCTCACAAATTACATGGGCATCATCACTGTATCCATCAGCATTCACCCTCTCTCTCTCTCTCTCTCTCTCTCTCTCTCTCTGTCTCTCTCTCTCTCTGTCTCTCTCACTCACATACACACACACACTGTCTCATGCGCATACACACACGACTACGTCTACGTTCCACCTAAATATTGTTGCTCCTAATACCAACCACTCATCCACAGCTCTGACATGCCTCGTCCTGGTCTCTCTCTCCCTCTCTCTCTCTCCCTCTCTCTCTCTCTCACACACACACACACACACACACACACACACACACTGACATTTGAGAGTTTTGACTTGGTGTCAAAATGCCCATTCGCTCAGTGCAGTCACACCTTGACTCGATATACTAGTACCATACAGTAACAGTAATTGGAAGGCTTGTACTACTTTTGCACGTTGTACCAGCCCTGCTACAAATTCCTGATTGGCATCATTGTAAATGTATTCATTCTCTTTAATTGCACAGATGCCTATTTTATAGCAATGGTACGTAGATGCCGGTACAGTAGCAGTCAATGCAAGGCTTGCACTGTACATGTATATGTTCTCCTTGCCTGGACAGATTCCTCCCGTCATGTTTCGACTATGCACTGTCGTGTCATATGTGCCACTTGGAGCACCAAAGGTGCTTGGACCCCATAATCACCGATTCTGGCTCTATTTATTGGTTGTGTTTTATCTCCACCTCTATTAAGAAGTGTTCAAATTTCAATTACTTGTGAGTGAGATACCTTGTGTGTTTTTCCTTGTTTGGCTTCTTTGATATTATTGATGTTGTTTGTAGGAAAACACTCAGCAAACTGATTTTAAAATGGATGATGAGCAATATTTTGGAATGCTGAAACTAGCAGCCCTCTCTCCTCATATTGGTGGGAAAAAACTGTTTTAGTAGATTAGCACTTTCTCTGTGCTTCCATATGTGTATGCATACATGCAGCCACACACACACACACACACACATTCAGAATTGATGGATTATACTACAAATGGTTTCCAAATGAAATAAAAGTAGGCATTTTTTATTTGCTTACATAAATATTTAGTGTTTTAACATGTCAGTTCCAAAAGGTGTCTGATATTCTAAAACCACTGGAAATTTTAGAACCAATCATTTAAAAAAAACACACTCCTCAAAAAGCTCTCAAGCAAAGCCAGACTTGTATTGGGTAATGCAAACACAGAGAGAGCATTATTGGTTTGGATAAGTGTGACCACACAGAGTAATGTTGATGAGTAAAACTGCTCATTATGATGGTTATTCCTTCCAGCAGCATTTCAAACAGTGTTATTACACCTTTGAGATTTAACTGGGGCTACGTGTGGAGCCAGGTGACTGTGTATATGTCTGTCAGCATAACTACAAATTGTGAGTGAGAGAATTTCTATGTGGGTGGGTGTGTGTGTGGGTGGGGGTGTGTGTGTTTGTGTGCGAAGAAACCATATAATTTTGCATTTGTAGAGACTACGGTACAGTAATTACAGGAAGTGGGTCATCTTTCATCTCCATGTGAAACCTGCCCATTGTAGTCTCTGCAAGCATCCCTGTCTGTGATTTCAGACAAGTCTCAGTAAAGGCTCTGAACCAGCCTGAAATTCATCACCTCAAGCTCTGGTGGTTTTGCTAGACTTTTATTGATTAAATTATGTCAACAGCCTCTGACTGTGAGTTAGCCTTACTAATGTGTTAAACCTGCTCTCCCATTGTAACACTGCAGTGGGTACTCCTGCTCTGGCTGTGTGAGCTATTGACCATGCTCACAAATGGCAAACAGCTGCTGCTTCAACACCAAATCGTCAGTTGCTTTGCTGCACAAACACGGGCTGAAGGAACATAACATTAAACTAGGGTGACCTGGCGGACAGAATTTGTGTTGTCACAACTCATAAGCTCAGTAAGGAGTGGAGGTTTATCACATCAGTCACAGCTACAGTGCAAACAGGTCAGCTAGTGGGGTTACTGTCCTCCAGAGCAAACAGAATCTAATTGTCATGAACAGGAAGCAAGGGATCTAACCAGACACTAACCCTAACCCTAAACCTAACCCTAACAGACATGCAGAGTTTTGTAAATATGTTATGATGATTTTCCTATGAGCTGCTACTCAGATGCCTACTCTGGATCCTAACTCAGATCCCAGTACCAACTGACCTCTGTAAACTCTATTAGCCTTTCTTTATCAAATAAACACCTAAATTCTTTTTTATCCTCACAGAACTCATAAAAAGTGTCAGAATATTCACGTTTTATTTTATTTTACTGTAGACACACACACACACACACACACAGAATGGCTCATTGGAAGCAGATGGGCTGTACGATGTTTCATCATAATCAGCAGTTATGTCATCACGGTGGTGTTATGGAATATTTAGGTCAGTGCCCATATTCAGGCCCAGGTCAAGAGCACAGATGTTGATTACCTGACTTGGGGCCATTGAGGAATGGAACCGAACAGAACTTTGGTATGACGGCACTGAGAGCACTGATACTACTGACAGCTTGACTTATTCTCTCCAGGTTCCCTGGCTGTGTCCGTGGCTGACATGACTGCACCCGTCATTGGTTCCTCAGGAGGGGTCTACGCCCTGGTCTCTGCACACCTGGCCAATGTCGTCATGGTAACTCGCTCACTGCTGCATGCAGGTGTACACAATGCTAAGTTGGCAGTCAAGTAATGTAGACCTCATAGCAGCACCACACACACAAATTCAGCACTTAAAGGGGAATATGAAGGGCTGATCCATATCTCTGTGCATACTGACCTTCCCTCTAATCGACTGGTAAACACAAGGCTGTTCTTGGATCTGTGTGTTCTCCAGATAACGTTACCTTTCTTCCAGAAAAAAAGATGAGTATGCCAGTGTATTTTGGAAGAGAGATATTTTGTAGGCAAAGGGCAATGATGAGCAGCATACATACTTATCACTAACACTTAGGTAACAAGTGTGTGGTGTTGGAATAAATGAATGAATGAATGAATGAACAAGCAAGCAAATAAATAAATGTGAGTTGGTCTGTAATACTGATCCACAAGGGGGAAGAGGTTCAAATGCAAGATGTTTGGACATAGAATCTCTTTATTTGTAAAGGTGCATCCTTTTAAATTGCTTCAAGTGTAGATAGTATGCACTTCACATCGAGTGGGATAAGGACTGCCCCTTTGATGGCCACTCTTTTTCTACTTCCTATGAATTGCTTCCGACAAATGAGTATCCTTTGGGCGGTTCTCTTCCTCTATCACCTGGGACAAATCTGCCCTCTGTCTGATGCATCCATCTGTAACTCCAAAGAGAGAGAGTAGTCTCTTCTGGCCCTTGCAGAGGACCACCTTTAACTCTGTTGGAAGTCTGTTGACACTGCTTCATCCACTGACCAGTTCTGGAGACCCATTTTTAGTGAGCAGGTCAGCAGGTTGGTGATGTCGAAATAATTAGGCACAAACTTGCAGTAATAGACAGCCAGTTCCAGAAGTGGGCTCACCTCAAGTCTTTGGTCTTGGTCAGTTCACAATTGCTACCATATTGTCGATTGGGAGACGCACCTGTTCATGATCCAAGTGGAAGCCATGTAACTACCTCCACACATCCAGTGGCACACTACTTTGGGCTGACAGTGAGCCTGGCTTGCTTAAGCTATATCAGGACAATCCTCGGGTGATGCAGATGCCACTGCCAGATATTACTACAGATGACTGTCAACCAGGTAGCGAGCCATTTTCAAATGTGATACTTAAGTTCAGGATATATGTCAGTAAGCATTAGTCAAATTCAGTTTTAAAAAATGTAGGAAGCACCTAACTATTGAGCAGCTCATCATGTGGCATTGGTTAGCAACCAAATTTAAAAACCCCATTTACTCTTCTGTAGTCACCACAGAAATGAGTGGACCTATCAAGATTGGGAACTAGCACTATGGGACTATTCCAGTTACAGTTTGATATCTCCATTACTCCATTGTCAAGTAAGGCTCTGAGTTTACTTTCTTCCTGTGTTCAGTTAGAAGATCTAGGCAGCTGCATACAACCACTCCTGGTGCAATCAAGTCAAGCCAAAATGTATTTATATAGTGCTTTTTACAACAACTGTTGTCTCAAAGCAGCTTTACAGATGTCCGAGTCCAAGCCCCCAGTGAGCAAACCGTCAGTGTCAAAGAAACACTCCCTGAGAGCAAGAGGAAAAATCCTTGAGAGGAACCAATATTCAAAAGGGGGAGGGGCATTCTTCTCTTGCTGACCATCAGGCACCACAATAACAACAGTACAAACCATAAAATGTAGCGATTATGAGACCAGTGCAATCACGCATTGGCACAACACGCCCCAAAACTGAGAAAAAGTCATGTTAGCTTTCTGGGATGAGAGGAAAAGGTTGTCACAGGGTGCTGGAGCAGAATTTGGGTTTTTTAGAAACTCATCCCTCTCAGGAACCACAGTTTCTGGGCAACTGGGGCCAGTTCCCTCCATGTTTCAGCAGGCTGAGGTGACATATTTGGAGCGCATCAGTGCTTTCTTTTTGACTGATCTCATAGATGACCTCCCCTACCTGCCATGTGACCTCAAAGGGGCCTTGGCATTGGGCTAGAATTTTGGACCTGATTAAGAGCATTACAAGTACTTTGTCTTCTGGTGTAAACCTGTGTAGCCTTGGTTATAAGCGCAGGTCTGGCATTCTTGTATCTGGAGCAAATTTGTTGTATTAAGAGCCTGAGTGAGTGGAGATCTTTTCTCGGGTCAAGAACATATGGAATTGTATTTTTAATATTGGAAGGCCCTGCCTCCCAATTTCCAGATGTCTAGGATAATGCAGGGCTTTTGCCAGAATAAAAACTCAAAGGTTCACATCTTGCACTCCAACCACAAGCTCATCAATCCATTTTTCCCATTCCACATCATCCTCATGTACAACCAAATCATGTTTTGTTGAAGTATTCCACCAGCCTGTTCATTTGCATCTGGTATGAACCAACATCATCCTTAGTTGATCATTTAGTTTATGTACAGTGTATGACATAATGGTGGTGCTCTGATCAGTAAGGATTTTTTGGGGGACTGTGTATAGTGTCTCTGCAAGCTGAGGTATTATGGGCTGGCATTGCTTGGGGATGCCAGGCTGCATAGTCAATCAAGACTAACATAAATGCAGTGTCCCCATCTGAGTGCTCTGATAGTCTCATGAGGTCAATGCAGATACAGTCAACAAGGACCTTGATTAAGGGGGAGCAAATGGCAGTCTAAGCACAATGCACACCACATGCATACGTCACCTTGAATACTGGGCAAATAAAACCAGGCCATTAGGCAGTTTAGTGTTTCATCCTGACCCAAATGGGATTACTGTGGGCCACATGGAATGTTTCCCTGAGGCCTTTAGGAATTAGGACATGAATGACCCACATCACTCTATTTAGGTGATCTTTAATGACCAAGAAATGAGGATATGACCCGGATCAAGCACCTGACCATCAACTATTCTCAGTTGGCCATAAACGATCATCAAGGTGTCATTCCAAAACACTTTCAGAGAAAAACTCTCTACAGGAAATTCAACGCGCAAGGATCATGAGACTTGGTATCCCTTTCGGGATCAGTGTTGGCAGACTCTGGCACAGCTAGCATCGCCCCTTCCTCTGGCTCATACTATGATGGTTCCAGAATGTTGTTTGTCTTGAGCGTAGTACACGGCGCATGCACTCTCACCTGTAGGACCTACCTTATAGTATGCATTTTGCTCTTCCTCTGAATTGCTGCCAATCCATTTCCAAAATCAGTGGGTGGGTGTGGCAAAGACTAACCACCACCACCTATAGGCTACACTTTTGTCCTTGGAAATCTACTGTGAAGGGCACAAGCGGGTGATCATGAATATATGCACATCTATATGCACACCTTACCTTTACCCAGGACGCGCCTTTTAGGTCCATGTTTTGAACCAAGCTCTGGTGGATGATGGTTTGATTACATCTTAAGTCCACCTTAACCTGGTATGCTCCCCTTGTTATGTTTCACCTGGTGTATATGGGGAGTGTTGTGGTTCTGCGGGTACCCAGTTCAGGGGCAGGTACCTCTGCTCAGGTATAACCCCAATTTTCCCCAGGATACCTGCAGAGAGAGACAGAAAGAGAGCAGAAAGGGGGCAGGAACATGAAGAAGGGAGAGGGGGAGATGGGGTGAAAAAGGAAGAGGAGGGATGGGTTATGTGGGTTTGACGAAGAGATTTGCTGTCCGTTTCTGGTGAGCAGGAGTAGTGGAAGATAGGGGAAGACAGAGAGAGACAGAAAGCTCCTACCCCCAGGTTCTCTATGAGGTGTACCTCCACCAACTAAATGGCAACGTAAAGTATCTTGGTGCACTGGCACTAAACCCACTCTGAGGTTCCTTCTGGGATGTGGGTGGTGAACTGTTCCAGAGGCACCTGATCAACAACAGCCGCCACATCCCTCTAGCTGCTTGGAGGCCATCTGCCCTCCTGTACGCCAAATGCTCACATAACTCAATGTATGCCTTAGCAAAGGTAATAGGCGTAGCTACGGGGGCACAGAGGGGGGCTTGAGCAAACTTCTTAGACTGTCCTCTGCTTTTCCTTCATTAATGGCTCAGAGTGAAGGCACCTAGTATTGTGAATGCTGCAGTGTGGCCATGGTCTTGATAGCCTTCCTCAGTTGGGAGGAGTCCATATCAGTACCAGGTTTCAGCACCACTGCAACACAGATCCACAGGGAAAGAAGGTTTGGAGGCAAGAATTTCGGAGGCAGGAAATGAGCTCATTTATTCATAAACATGCATTTTTAAAACTCTCTTGTCATATGCATTACTCCACAGTACAGCATGAGTAATGTTGCTTACTTTCCAAAAAACGTTTAGGTAGGATACAAATAACAAAATGCAGGTGCCCAAGTTCTATCACTTTCTGAATTGCTCCGAGAGCATCTCTGCCTGTCAGACAGCATTCAAGTGGACCCCCACTACCACATGGTCTTTTAACCATGGTCAACAAATGACTGGCCTCAGACCGTAATAAAATGGAAACTTCCACCAGAACTAAATAATTAAAACAGCAGCTCTCTCTGCCTTATTCCGGCAAATAGTGTCAGGGTGTAGCTTTACTACAGATAACTGAAAAGTAATCGAGAGGTTTTATATAGAGAGAGGTAATAAAAATTGCAGTGAAATACACATGGTTTCCACAGAAACAGGACATTTGCCACAGAGGATCTTCATCACCTATGCTAGCAGGTAATTTGCATCCTATTTGCATCTTGCCCTATCCTAACATGACATGCAAACCAAAAAAAAAATGTTTTTTTGAGGAATTTACTTGATATGGACCCAGTGTATTTCTGAGGTATATTCATGACTTTTTGGCACAACTAGATACACATTTGAAGAGCTTCCTCTGTTACTTCTTCCACCAAGTTCCACCCTGCTCTGTGTGTGTGTGTGTGTGTGTGTGTGTGTGTGTGTGTGTGTGTGTGTGTGTGTGTGTGTGCACACTCATATTTGGCAGTGATTGTCTCTTTTTATGCTATCTTCAGCCCAAATTTCACACAACCCTACAACAGCTAAACGGCAGATGCTTTGATAGGCGTTACCCAGTAGCATCCATGCTGTGTTTGCAGTGCAGATTAACCTCCATATCAGTCGTGCCTCCAGCCTTCCTCTTCTTTCCTGGCCTTTCTCACCTGACAGAGGACTTTCGCTTCATACCCATGGACTCTGACCTTGACTGGCACCCATAAGCAGGAGTGGCCATATAATAGCTCACTGAATATCATCAAATATTAATTCTCCTGTTCAGAGAAAGTTGTCCACCTGGCTTGGTCTGGCTAGCCAGAGGATACTGCTCCAACTCTGTGCTCAGCAGTTACTGTTTACACTTTGAGTGTGTCAGCAATGCTGTGTGATCAGGTTACGTACAGTCCTCCAAAACTTTCCAGGAATCAGCAGGGTGAGCCTATGTTCTGTAATTCACAAGGATTCAAAATTATATTGAGATTTGAAAAAACCCTGTCCTCTCAGACTTCTCCAGGATCAGTTAAGCTGTGAAGAGCTACAGCTGTTACTACTCTGTGAAGTGACTGACTAGTGTGGTGTAGATCTCTGTCACTTTTAAGAGAGCACCCTCCACTTATTACACACAACACAGTGTGTTGAAAAAATGCTCTCTCTCACTCCACGCAGAACTGGTCTGGGATGAAATGTCAGTTTAAGCTCTTTCGGATGGCCATGGCCCTGGTCTGCAGTAAGTCTTCTTCATCTACCATAATCTGTTGATGATTGTTTTGAAGCTGAATATTTAAACATAGTACAAATTTCATTAACTTATTCCTATAAACTTACTAAATTTTAACCATTTTGGTGTATAATGATCTCTGTCTTCTCTTTCTCTTTGCGCTCTCTCTTTCCGCTCTTTTACACTCTTCCCTCTCTTCCTCTCTCCTCCTTTTTAGTGAGTGTGGAATTTGGTCGTGCAGTGTGGCTGCGTTTTTATCCTCCAGCCTTTCCACCCTGCCCAAACCCAAGCTTCGTGGGCCATCTTGGGGGTGTGATGGTGGGCCTGACCCTGGGCGTGGTGGTGCTCCAGAACTACGAACAGCGCCTGCACGAGCAGTCTCTCTTCTGGATCTTCTTCTCTGTCTACGCCCTTTTCGTATTGTGCGGAATATTCTGGAACATCTTTGCTTACAGTCTACTGGACATCAAGCTACCTCCAGCGCCATGAGTTAGAAAGAGGGAGGCGGGCTGTTGTGGTGTGTGTGCTGAGGTCTGTATGAGAAGGTGTGTGCGTGTGTGTGTGTGTGTGTGTGTCTGTGTGTGTGTGTGTGTCTGTGTAGGTCACTACATTACCAGCCTTTGTAGTTGATGGTGGTTTCAGAACCAAATACCTCACTCCTCCTGTCTCTGGCAATGTCTGTGTGAGTGCCTAAACTGCATTGTTGCTGAGCACTGTACACAAATAAAGAAATGAAGAGAAGAAAAAATCTATCAAAACAGATTTGACATTCCACTGGAAGTGAAAAAATTAAGCCAAAAAAAGATCTCATATACAAACCTTAAAAGGAACAGCTCATTAATATGAGTAACAATACACGGAAGCTAGCAGCCATTTGTTCAAATAAATGGAAGCTAGCAGCCATTTATTAACAGCATGTTGTGTATGACACTTTGCCAGCTGATGGGTATATACTTTCATTAATCTTTATTGTTAGCATTTGACTGATGGCTATATACTTTCATTAATCTTTATTATTAGCATTTGACTTAACTCATCTTTTGAAACTGGGAGAATAAGTCATTCCGCAGCCAACTGCAGCAATACTGTTATTGGTTGTGAAAATCAGCTATATAGCTGTTAATGATCTCTACAGCTAGAAAACTTTTCAAACTGATTAGACACATTTTCAAACATGGCTAGTGCCCTGTCTTTAAATTTTACCTTTATGTATTTGAGGTTAAAAAGTAGAGCTGTTCTGAGATCTGAGTGTGCTTCAGACTCACTGCAGTGCATTCCTTCATTTCCTGGAGTCCAGCTACAGATATTTATAAAAATTTGTGAATTTGTACTAGCAGGTTAGTGTGAAAGGTCAGTATTTCATGAGCTTGACTTTATAGTAACATTATATTTTTATAAGGGACATAAAACAACATGAGTAGGAGTGTTATTGTACCTCTAGTGTTTTCTTTTGTTAACATTGCCAAAAAATTGCCAAGTTTAGCAAATAACAATCGCACAAAGAAAAATATAGCTAATCAGAGCCTGTTCCATTATCATGAGTTGAGTCCTTGTCCTAACAAAAAGGAGCAAACTTGTACAATTTGAACTTGTGAGTTGTTTATTAAAAAAATATTTGTTCTAGCATTCAGTAACCATATTAAGGCTCTGTACCAGCAGTGAATGTAAACACATTGGCTTTCGTGCCCTGCAGATCCACATACAGTGTAAACCAGTATAAATGTATTATGGCATATGATATTATATACCTGTTTATAGCTGTAGTTGTTGGACAGACTGTGACTGTGTCAGAACTACTTGATTAATTGATGTGTGAAGTTGTGTACTAATGAAGTGTGTGTGTGTGTGTGTGTCTCTGTGTTCTACATAGATGGTGCTAGTATACTTTTGAACTGGGTGTCGAGTCTCCTCACCTTTTAGTGACTGGTTTGAGATGAGCTTATTTTAGGTCTATGCACAACCATAGCGGCGAAGCGAAACTGACCTAGTAACAGGTGTTTATAGAGGCATGACATACAGTGCATAACTAAACTTTGACAAAATTATTGTATATATGGCTGCAGTGTCTAGCAAACAAACAGGAAAACCAAATCTCAGATAACCTCAATGATGAAAGATTCAGATATCAAGTGTATTCAGCCTCATGTCACATTGTTGTCTGCACTCAGAAGAAAAATTGAATACTTTAATTGTAAGTGTTGAAGCTATTTTCAAAAAACCAGTTTGCTGCATTAGTGTTCAGCATTGTGGTAACATGGTTACTGTATCCAGCGGCAATGGATCTTAGGCTATGCACCAAGGGCTGCTTCGGCACTGGCTGAGAGGATTCTCACTCAGTATATTTTAACATGTGCATATTTTATAGATTTGATATGTAAATATGGACTTCATTAAACAATTTTATGATGGGAAACAAAATGCTTTCTTGGCTTTCAGTGTGAACAACTGGTAATTTCCTGTTGAATAGTGTATGAGGGTTTGTGTGCATGTGTGCTTGTGAACCTTTGGGAATTCTTAACACAACAAAACAATAAAGCTTTCAGATTTCTCTTGTTCTATTTTAAGAAAAGATAGCTGTGATATCTGTGCACAAATTATGTTTGTGCATGAGCCTGTAGAATTCTAGCCTGGGCTATATACACAGTTAAACGTTAAACATTTTTAGATAATGTTTAGTCCTTGTTGAAAAAAAGAAGAAAATCTGCAAATATATGTTAGATCTCACATTGCATATTCAGACGCAAAAAAATTATCAAATCGTTATAGGTTACTTGCTAAAATCATTTAGGTGGCTATTAATTATAATGTATAACTTGTTAATGTAGAATCAAAACTTCCTTCGTTCAAACTGTTTACTTTGATTAATTAACTGATTAATTATAAAAAGCAATGTATTTCTGTACGGTTTTCTGTATTTCTGGAATCAAGCGCACACTCTTCTAAGAAGCTGAATAAGCCTTGCGCGTCGTAGAAGATATTCGGTTGGCCCTCGCTGACTTGTCTAAGCTCGCTTTGGGGCACGTGCACGCGCTGCTCTCTAAAGCAAAGCATTGTGGGCATGGAGACGGCACCCGTGGTCGCGCCATTTTCAGTGAAGCACACAGGTTTCATTTAGACGCAATTAACTAGCTGTTTCTGAAGGCTTCAAGCGTTTTAGCACAGAAAATGGGACGGAAGAAAAAGAAGCAGATGAAGCCTTGGTGCTGGTATCCTTCATATTCACTGTTTGTACTCTTGTAAAGTTGTATTTTGATATCTTGTTTAACCGGGTTAATTGCTCAGGTTGTAGCTTGCAAGCTAGCTGACTGCCCTGGTTAGCATACAGTAGCCCCTAGCTATATTTGCTAACTGTTCAACTAAACACGGGATTTGTTTATTTGGGTGTTATTGGTAATTACTTATATGTAACAACTGTTAATATATCGCATTAAAATTCACAGTGAGTTGTGTTTAAAGGTTCAGTTAGACGCACTGCAAAACGTTGGCTTGTGTGGTATTCCCATAGCCAGCTATTAGCTATTCTAGATAATCAGTAAAGTTGCTAACTTATTTTGTCGCGTTTTACTCCAATTGATGTAACAAAGTCAGCGGAGTGCCTTCGTATTGCATAACACCCATTTAACAGCCAACAAGAAAATAATTAGCTAGTTAACGTTAATTGGTAGCTAGTTATAAACCGCACTTTGCGATACCCTCTTTTGTTTTTTACTTTTAGCGAGTTAGCTCCGTTAGCTAGCCCGCTGGCTGGCTATATTTTATTATTGATTCCAGTCGAGCTAGCCTAATGTTGTTTCAGCCTCTGACAAACTTGAAGACCTTAATCAGTTGTATGAAAGGTATTGTAACAGAGACTTCGACGATGAGAAGATTCTAATTCAGCATCAGAAAGCAAAACATTTCAAATGTCACATATGCCACAAAAAATTGTACACGGGACCTGGTTTAGCTATACACTGTATGCAGGTAAGTGCCGCACCTAAAGAAAAATAGCGTTTATCGGTTTTAATTTGTCAAAACATTGAGCCATTAAAAGGTGCCTTTTCATTCCAGGTGCACAAAGAAACAATAGATGGTGTTCCAAACGCAATACCAGGTAGAACTGACATAGAGCTGGAAATCTATGGCATGGAAGGTATTCCAGATAAGGATATGCAAGAACGCAGACGATTGCTTGAACAGAAGTCTCAGGGTAAGAAGTCGGTACAGATTTCTTTCGGTCCAGTTGCATCGATTGATTGATCGGTCGTAATTGGTTGGTTGATTGGGAGCAGAAAGCCAGAAGAAAAAGCAGAACCAGGATGATTCTGACGACGAGGAGGATGATGAGGATGAACCTGGGCCATCGTCGTTCCAGCAGGCTGCTGTTCAACCGCAGGCCACTTACATGCCCACAATGGCCCAGCCAGGTGTGACGCCCAGCCCTGGAACACCTGGCATGCCCCCTGCTAGCTACTCAGGCAAGTACACTCTACAAGGCATGTCTAAGTCTTTTTGCTGTTTGTTTGTTTTTTTGTTTTGTTTAATTATGCTGATTCATAAATTCACACGGTTTCCCAAATGACCCATGACTGGGAAGTTTACTGTTCTTTGGTTTGAGAGGTTGTGTGCTGTACATTTATGAAAGCTTATTACTGGAGGCCTGCAAACACTTGGGGTGTGTGTGTGTGTGTGTGTGTGTGTGCGTGCGTGCATTTGCATGTAGGCATGCCTCCTATGATGCCAGGTATGCCTCCCATGATGGCTGGAATGCCACCAATGATGCCAGGCATGCCACCAGGGTAGGTTACTAGCTGGCCGATGAACATGCGTCTCTAGTGTCTTTAGTATTTGAGCTGTTTTGATAAATTCCTCTTTGAAAGCTGATGGATGTACAGCTTGGAATGTTTCTTGATTTTGACTGTGTGAACATTTGCTAGCATGATGCCAATGGGAGGAATGATGCCCCCAGGGCATGGAATGCCCCCCATGATGCCAGGGATCCCCCCAGGTAAGAGCTTTTAGTATTTGGTTCACTGTTTCTGAACAGTAAAGTATCTTCAATTCTCCTTTCTGTAAAAGTAATTTTTTTGAGCATCTTTGCACGATCTTATAACCCACCTAGTTCAGCAGTTCTGAGACATGGTGAATACTTGCTCTCCATCTTCCCTAATGTATTTTGCTTTAGCAATTGTTGTTTTTCCCCCTGGTTTCCACAGATGGGTATTTATGAAAAACCTAATGTTCATTGCTGTAGTTGGTCAGGGAGGGAACAGTGGATATGGTATTACAGTTGTGTATGTGTGTGGGTGGGTGCTGCAGGAATGCCTCCTCATGTGGCCAGACCTGGGATGCCTCCCGTCGCCCAGGCTGCACCAGTTTCGGTTCCAGTAGTGCCAGCCAGACCAGCTGGGCCTGCAGCCCAGCCCACTACTACCAAGCCTCTGTTCCCCAGTGCTGTACAGGTACTGTAAATGCCAGTTCATGCCTGCTGCTCTATCCTAGTATCGCTGCATGATCTTGTAGTATCGTTACTCTTATCTACATGCCCACGTTTTTCCTTCCCGCTTTTCAGATTAACTAAACCAAAAAGCTGCGGAACTAATACTTGGGTTTGCATATCCTCACACATTTGTTCTGATGTGCTATAAGCAGATGAATATTTATAGATCACAGCCTTGCAACCATCAAATATATTGCATAGCTTATTACACTAGTTAAAAGAGAACTTGATATTGGGGCAGAATATGTCAGAAATGCAGTCTGTAATGTTTGCATTGAAACACCAAAGGCTTTCAGGATGACTAATGTGATACGTCACTTAGAAAATTGATCACCTCAGCCAACACAGCAAATGTATGAAATTCAGTGAAAACTCAAAAGCTTTGACTCATTGGTAACTGTGCTGTTTCATTACAGCAAACTACAAATGAGTTCAAAAGCAATGGCAATTACAAATTGATGGATTTCATCATGTTGGACAATTATCCATGTTTTGGTTGTGGATAAGTTTGTTGTCTAAGACCTCTTTTATAATTATTTATATAGATGGCTAAGGTTAGTACCCTAGGGTACTTTACTAATGTGACCCTACCTGAATTCGGCCTCATGCCATTGCATATCTGTAGCCTGCATGAAGTCACAATAGTCTAGTATTTTCCATGTTTACTTGGCTCACAAAAAAGTCAGGAGCCAGATTGACTGACTGCAGAGAAACCAGAATCTGCAGAAAAGCCCATGCTTGGTGCATTTAATGTAACTGGTAAGGCAGGATAATACAACCACCACAATGCCTGATTGCTGGCCTCTGTATCCCCAAATCCAGGCTCAGCAGATTGTGTCAGGGCCTCCCTCCACCAGCTCTGAGCCCCCCAAGCCAACGTTCCCAGCCTACACCCAGCCTTCAGCCACCTCCTCCCCCTCTGGCCCTGCTAGTAGCACTGTGGCCAAGCCCCCTGCCACAGTCGCCAGCAAGCCAGCTGCTCTCGCCACCGGCAGTGCTACCAGTAAGTTGATCCACCCTGATGAGGATGTCTCGCTGGTAAGTGCTCGAGTGGTTTTTGTCATTCTCCTCCTATTTGACAGTAAGTAATGATTACTGATGAGTTGTGTTTTCAGTGGTCTGGTTTAAAAATAAATAAATTCAGAGCAGTGGGGGGTTGTTTTGAAAGGAAATCGTTTTTTTGTTTGTTTTGGTTTTTTTTTTAATGCTTAAAGTTGAAGGGTGTTCCTTTGTCTGATTTTGGTCGTCTTTTGTTGTGCTCCCGCCATGGTCTGTGAAGGAGGAGAGGCGAGCTCAGCTGCCTAAATATCAGAGGCTGATTCCTAGGCCTGGGCAGCCTGCTGCTGCAGCGGCGCCCTCTAGTGCAGCAGTTGGGGCAATGCCCCCCCAGCAGCCTTCTGTTAGGCACCCGATGCATGGTGAGTCCCGTGCCCCTCACCCCCCCCCAATAATGGCGTTTAAGGAACTGAAACCTAACGTAAAGATAACCACATCCTACTGGTATCCTTTTTTGGTGGTTTTTATATTTTGTGCTCTGGGTTCTGTTAAGCATTTCTTTATTCTGCAGGCCAGTATGGAGCGCCTCCTCAGGGAATGCCAGGCTATCTGCCTGCATACGGACAGGTGCCCACGTACCAGGGTGGCCCGCCTATGGGCATGAGGCCGCCAGTCATGTCTCCGGGTAGCCGGTATTGAGCGAGCACCCTCAACTTGCTATGCTTGGTGACCCCCTTTTTCTCATATAGAGTGCTGTTTATCCACCCCCCCCGAAAAAAACCTTGTACATCTCCAGATGAAGACACCACAAGAGACAGTCTGACACGCAATCGGACGTGAAGATATCAGTCTTAATGTTGCGGCTGATACGTGTGACTTTTTTTTGTGTTTGTTTTTTCTCCTTTTTCCTTCTAATTGCTTTTCATTAGGTTGTACAAGTACAGTGTTGTAAACAGTGGTTCAGTGTTTTGAAGCCGCTGTCATAACAGTGTCCCCCAGTAGTTCTAGTAGTAGTCGTTCTGTTTCGTCTTCATGTGTGTGTGAGGCCTTCGCAGCACGCCTGCATGCTGTTGGACTTTTGTCCCCAACATCTGATTAGTGAGGGTTTCGGAGTGCAATGTTCTGTGTTGTGCATCACTATTGAATTCAGGGTTTAAAATTGCCGTTTAAGTGAATGGATGGATAAGTTTCTGGATTGAATCATGGGCTGTAATAAAAATGCTTAATTTTATGTCTTCTCTTTTTTTTTTTTTTTTTTTTTTAAAGGGTTTTTTTTTTTTGTGGCTTCGGGACCATTGGATTCTTCAGTCTTGTTAGTCCTTTGGGTAAAGCCAAAGTGTAATAACTAACATTCAGTAAGAGTGATGCAACCAGTTATTCAGTTGCTGGTGTGTTAGTCTGTCTGAAGCATTGTCCGCTTCTCTCCATGATCAGAAGTCAAGAAGTCAAATGATTTAAAAGTTGTAACACCTTCTGACTGTTTATGACCAAGACTCTGTCTTGTATGACCTTTTATGTTGCATGATGAAATGAATTTCACTTTCTCTCAATTTTTTTTTATTTTTATTTTTTTTAAACTTGCTTGTAAGGCTGGGTGATCTGGATGACATTAATGCATAATGGAAAGTTCTACCATCACCCTGTGCTTCTAATGAGTTTAAGACCCTCAGCTAAGAGGTTAATTTCCATATGTATTTAGGTACTGCTCTAAAACCAAGAAGGAAGAGTTGTCTCATTTCCCTATTCCTCTGTTGTAAATATCCAGCATAAGTCCACTTGTGGCTAGTTTGTGCACGTGGTGCGGTTGTCATTGGAATGGCGGTCGTCAGCTGCATCACCCAGCCCTACATGCTTGTTTTTATATGTGGTGGTTGGTTTTAAAATGGCTCGATGGCTGGGAGGCTTGACATGGTCAGTATTTGGGTCTGCAGGTAAGCTGTACTGTTTGGATGCTCTACTGTGTGGTTGGCCCAACGTAGGAAGGGGGCTTGTACTCGTCTCTGGTAATGCATCTGGGAAAGCACAGCTCCTCAATTCATGAGCAATATGCAGTAGTATACTATTAAAGACTATACAAATTTTGTTCCCTATTTATATTCTTTTGCTAATTTTTATTGCAAGTTTTCAGTGTTGTAAATGACTCACCAGGTGTTAATTAAATAAACTGGTTTTGAATAAGGTGGCTGTGCTGAATTGCATTTCTGGTGCTTGGTCAATCAAAGCAGGCTCCGAGTTGGAATTGGCTTTTCCTGTTATGGAAGTATGCACATGCTTAGGACAAATGTAGAATTACAATTGGTACTCATTTATTAAGTAGCTGGTCACTTCCTTGAATTCTCAATCTTATTCCAGGAGGCAGAATTTTTATTTGTTTTTTGGGTTTTTTTTCTCTGCTCATATGCATCTACTTCCAATCACTAGCTAAATATCTAAGACCTTTATGGCTCAAATAGAGGAAAGTAAAAATGTGCACCAGCTGTTTATCTGTAAGGGTGATTATGGAATGAAATCTTGTTACATGACCAGTAGAAAGCAATAGATGTTGGGTTTTGTTTTTTTTGCAAAAGTTAAAAAGACGACTGGCTTTACAATTGGCTTCTAATACTGAGTATTTAATCCAGTATTTGTCGTATTATATATATTAATTTACACTTTTCCTTGATTAGGTAGTTTAGAAAGCCAATGAAAGCTCGATATACAGTCCGAGTTTATTCTCCAAATGGATTCTGTTTGAATTTAATATCTAAAACGGCTTGGTTTCTTCCATGTTGCCACGTTTATTTAAACTTGCTTTATTAACATCGTAATCGAATCAGGAGTCTGAGCGTGGTCGCCCTCATTACTGTTAAAGCACTAGTCTTATATCTTTTCAGAGCCAGTAATCCTAGAATGTGTTTGCTTCTTATCAAATCACAGTCCAAAGCATTAAAAAACTTAACTACAAAGCTGATCCCATACTATTTTGATAGTGGACAGCCTCTACTCTCCAGAACAGCCAATATACATAAATGTTGAATTCTAAAACAAATGTCTAAATGTATGTATCCATCAGTCTAAGACCGTCCTGTAATAAAGTGAAAAAGGAGAGCGGGGTTCGTCAGTATGGTTTTGAAACATTTGCGTGACTGAAAAAATCAGATTTCCTGTTTCTCGTTGGTTGCAGGAGGCCCTTCACCTCATGCATGAAAGAACAGTCATTCCTGAAATGGTATTTACACAATCAAGTTCGTTAAGCTACTTGTAATCAAAAGTACATAAATAAAAGAAAACCCACCATGAAGTATTCATTTGTTGTTGTGTGCTTTGTCGTTACCGCCCCTGGTAAGTAAATATATATTTTTTGTGTGAGTTTGAAGTTTGTCTCATTAACGTTAAACAGCAGGTAGTAAAAGCGAATTCTTTCTCGCACAAATTGAATACAAATTATCACACGTCTTTGAAACCTTACTGTCACGTCGAGAATTATCTTTATTTCAGAGAACTGAAATGTTGAAAGAACTATCAGACTAACCTTTATCATGACATGACTATGTCTTTTTGCCCCCCAGTGTACGGGAATATTATGTATATCCATAAACAAAGGAACGCATCTGTCGAGTTTTCCTGTGCACCCTCAAAGAAAGATACCACACCGTTTGCCTTTAGTCTGGTGCGGGTCTGGGCACAACCCAAAGAAGTCTTGTATCAAAACTTACAGTTAACGCCAGAAATTCACGATGAAACGGACAAGCACAGAATCTCTGTGCAGAAAGACCACGCGATCCACAATGCAAACGTGAGCATCGCAAATTTGCGAGGACGTGACACCGACATGTACTACTGTGTTTTCCATTACGAGGCTGGTACAGTGATTTCTAACGATACTGCCGAGACCAAGTTTTTTCTACACGTCGAAGACCCTGGTAACCATTCTCACCACACTTGACGATTATAGTTTAACTTTTTATATGATAAAGATATCTCTTATACTTGGTCAGATTAAGAAAAGTTGAATCACACAAAGACAGGTAATGATGATTAGTTTATATTCAACAAATGCAAAGCATATAATGTTTAATACCTGGTTTAATTTAGCTTTTCTACAAAATGGTGTTCTCTTTACTGTCCTTCTGTTGTGACTGAATCTGCTCGCACTTTCCATTAGTCCTTCTAACAGTTCCGAGTTGTTTTCAAACAGGTAGTCAGTGTTTTGTTTTCTGATTTCAGGACGATATTTTGCTATCTGCCGTCTCCGCTAGTTGCTATAAAATATGCTGGTTCCAAGGCAAGATAGACAAACTTCAGTATTGGAACTGGAGTGCTGTAAAATTCAATGCTTGTTCCACCGCTCTTGACTAATACTTCATCACTGACCTGCAGCTGCTTTTACTAAAGTAGGATTTTTTGTTTGCTAATGTTTTTTTCTATTTATTTTGCTGCATCGAACATTTTCAACATTTTTTTTTAATTTTCTTTCCTGGAGTTATGGCGATCTCAACCTACATTCATTCCAGTGTTACCAGAGTATGCAGAGTTAGAGCCGTCATCTAAAGCTTTTATCTTACTCGTGTCCTTCTCTGTGTGGTTTCATGAAATTCTCTCCAGAAATAGTCTCCGTTTTCCTCTATGATCAAATATAATTGAGCAACTTTAGCTTTTATTACAGACAATTGCATAGTGTGATTTCCTTCCACATCTCTGCAATCCCAGCCTCGTGCCTTTTCTTCCAAAGCTGGAGAGAAATGTCTTTTGGCTTTATGAGGAGTTCCTCAAGGGTTCCCGATGTAGCCATAATCTTCTGGACAAAACAGTTCTGAAAGCACGCACCAGTCAACAGTTTTCAGTACCATTACACAGAGGCTGCCAGGGTGGTAAGATGGAAAACAGCCGTGGAAACACCAGCAGACCAAAGCCTAAATGATACCAGTGCAAACTCTGCTGACAACTTTATCAAAGCACCTGAATGATCAAGATAATAAATACCATACTGGTTAAAATACCTGCTAAAGTAATGAAACAACATACAGGTTAAAGTCCCAGACAAAATAATAATAAGAAAAACACTATACTGATTAAAATACCAGTGAAAAACAGTATTTTGAATACTGCACAGAATGACAGACTGTGGGCCTATACCACTTGATTGTGTATATTGATCCACTAGTCATGAAACTTTCCTACAATGTAAAGAGCAAGGGGGGGGGCGTGTTAATAAAAATTGATAGCGTAATGGTATGAAGCCTTAAAAGTACATCCTACACTTTGCATTAATAAGCTCCAAGGTGGCTGTATAGCCATTTCAGCACAAACCACTGGATGACCTTAAATCCTGCTCTGGAATCAGTGAATGAAGGCACTAAGAAGTATGCAGAGGTGCAAAGCAGCAGAACATGGACTGAATCAAATGGGCAACCACAGATATCAGATATCTCCCATCTTCAGTCCCCTATAGGCTGGTGAATGTCTGATTTAACTTTATTTGAAAGGTCAGCTCTACCATTTTTTAAGAGGAGATGCTTGCCTGACTAGAAGGAAGCCTTGCGTGAAACCAAGTGAATCTGATGAGTGAATAGTCTTGCTGGTTTCCGCAGTACAACACTCAGCAACAGTCTTTGATTTGACTGTTTTCAGTATGTGTCAGAGACTTAGACTGAAGAGAACCACTCTGCAACAGGAGGCAGGCAAGAAATGTCAAGATGTAACTCTCTCTCCCCTTTTTTTCTCTCTGTGAAACTATGCATATGTGCCACATTATAGTGCAGTTTGATGTCACACGTTCAAATCCCTATTACAGCATTGGCTACTTATGAAAAATGTAAAAAAAACAAAACAAAAAAAACACCATCTGTGATCTGTGGCTGGCTGAAAAAAATAAACTTCATGGAAAATATGCAAATCAATAATAATCATAATAACAATACAATGTCTAGACTGAGCAATCAGCTTCCCTTAAAAAGAACAAATTATCAGTGAATGGGTTAAAAGTCTGCACCAAAGGTGGAAAAGTGTGTGAAGTAACAGCCAAACGTGCTTTTTGTTGAAACTAAAGATGTTGAGATTGATTTTGCTATTGTAGATGTGAGTGGAAAGGTAAAACCAAGCATGTTCATGAAGAAAATGTGGATGGCCGTTTAATTTTCATGAATTCAGATAACAGACGGAGGTTCTTCCTCCAACACATGAACACAGCAGAAAAATGTTAAAAGCAGAAGCACCATGCAAAGTAATAACATGTAAACAAACAGTCATGAAGTCAGTAATAATGGCTCTTTTGTAGTTCATGAACCATGCAGGTGCGATGGATACAAGCTCATGGTGTACTCCCTGTCGGCGGCCACGGGGCTACTCTTCCTCTGTATGCTGGGCTTCACAGTCGCCCACAGGGTGAGTATCGCTGAATTACCACTCTGAGGGCATGTTATGAGTATTTCTGTGCTGTGCAAGTATAACTTTACTGCTGTGTGTTACTAGAAGGACTGTACTGTACTATAAATGCATCTTTTTGTGCCACTGGGCTGTTTGGTTTTCAGCTCTCAGATGGCTGAACATATGTCATTTTTAGATCAGTATTGTTCATCTTGGTTGTAAAAACAGGCAGTAGCAGGTGAGGACATATCTGAGAAATTTTCAAGAAAAAAAAAAAAGTCAGTTTTGTTTTGATTAATTTGCCCACAAGCTGGCTGCACTAACTTGTTTATGTTCTCTGAAGTTTGAAAAGACGGTTGATTTATTTGACACTTCTGAGGGATGGTGCGCATGTGTGTGAACTCCTCCCTAACACCCACATCCTCTCTCTTGCTCTCAGAAGAAACTGGCCAGCCACCCGAAAGCACTCGCAGTTCCGGTTTACGAGGAGATGAATGGAGTGAGACAAGATAAGGCAAATGGCAACACCAGATTCCCTTGCCACCACTTTGAGGAAGAGGAAGGAGCAGACAGGTGCTTATACACCCAGCCACAGAGGAAGGAGAACCCCTACTTGAACTCCCAAGACCCTACACCTGCTCATCCGAATTCCCAAAACCACTCAGTTTTGCCTTCCCCGTGATCAGCGTCTCACACATGACCGTGATATCCAAACAATGCTGAACAAAGCACAGACAGGAATTGTTGTAACTGTGTTTCCTGTTAGTTCTTGTGTCATAGTTTACGTAACAGCTTTCATAACAGCACATCTGGTTAGCAAGGGTGGGGGGGGAGGGGGGGTTGCTTGGACGTGCATCGTCAGTCATGATGGAGAGGCTAGGTGCAGGTTGCAGGAGCCTCGACTTGCCATGTAAGAAAATGAAAATTATTTTTAATATCCAGAGCAAACAAATAGAAAAAAAACCTGCCCTATTGTGTGAAGGACTAGGCTTTTCATACTAAATTGTATTGTATTTTAAATGCATGCTGATGCTTTGGGAGGGGTCATCTGAGCCATCATGTGTGGGGGAAAAAAACCTTCATATGCTTTGTGTTAATTCCCTTTATTTACTAATGAGTATTGCATACTTTGTAATGAGTATAATGAGTACTGCATACTTTGTTTTTATGTTTTTTTGTTTGTTTTTTTAAGAATTTAACAACACTGGCATTATTTCTGTCTCCATAAACATTTTGCACTTGGCTCTAAAATGACTATGTATATGTAATAATAATAATAATAATAATAATAATAATAATAATATAGAATGCATTATTTTTGATTATTGTATTCATAAAGCAACATGTCTTTCTCAGTGACCTGTGTGAGACACTTATTGAGTTTGGGCTGGTATCTGTCAGCACTATAAAATAATGATTATTTTTTTACTCCAGACACAATCAGGACCAATGAGCAAAGTACACCAAACAATATTTTTACTGTCAGCGGTGTCTGTTTATTTAAAACTTTGGGATAGCTGGAAAGAAGTGAAGCCTTATGGTGATACAGTGGCAGCACTGTACAAGTGCATTGAGGTTTGCCTAACAGGAAGGTGTTCCACAAGCCCCTGTGGGTTTCTGCTAGCAGATCTTTCATTATCAGGATAGTGGGGGGACCCCCACTGAAGCATGCAGACATGTTCTAAGGTAGATTCAGGAGCTGCACAGAACAGGGGTGACTCACCAAGCTGCTAAGAATTCTGGGAATTGTAGTGTTCCTGTTCCAAGAGGGCCAACTTAAAGAGGGGAGTTATCGGCTGCATCATCATTGATGTGCACGTTATAAATAAAAGTAGCCACCAGGTCATGGCTTGTAGAGCCTTTCTCCATTGCTTTGGTTATTACAGCATCAATATGGGGAGGGTGGGCTAAAATGGCCAAGTCACCTTTGATTGGTCTTTCGCCCCAACCTTCAACTTATATAGGAAATCCAACACCCTTTTCCAGCAGTTTCACCACTGAAACAATAAATAGCCTTTATACACATGGTCATATTTACACTGTTCATTTCATTAAACTTTCATACTTTCAAGCATGTCCTCTTAATAAACCCTTCAATAAATGTAATAAATAAATTTTTAAAAAAATGCAAGGTGTGCACTTTTGTGATACAAGTGGAATAGGTAGAATGATATAATATTGGCATTTGGGTACGTACATTACAAAACCAAGCACAGCCACATTTATACTAACCTATCAGCATGTGAGAGGTGAGAGAGGAACAGTCTGAATAAAGAAGGGAGAGAAAGGAGGTAGCCAGTGTGAGTGAGGTGAGGGAGTACAGAAGCAGGAGTGTCTGTGTTTGTGCAGGTGTTAATGATGGTGGATCATCGGGCTCGGAGCAGCAGACGGTACACTGTGAAGCCTAACACAGCGAAGATTGCAGCTCCAACACTGGCTCTCAGCCAGAGAGAAGAGTTCTTTAGGTCTACCTGGGCCATATGTCTGAGAGAGTGAGAGTTAGTGAGAGGGAGAGAGAGAGAGAGAGAGGGAGGAAGAGGGAGGGGGAGGAAGAGAGAGAGAGAGAGAAACAGTGATGGGGCAGGTTGGGGGTGGAGAGGATGAGAGACAGAAAAGAAGAAAATAATGCTGTTTTAGTTTAGAGGATTTCTTTTTTAAACTCTCATGCAACAATAACTAAAAATGAATAATATATTAAAATGAGGTACTGGATGAGTGGAGCTGATAGTCTAATACTTGATTGAAACACCATTAAGAAAACTGCAAAAAATTAAGGAACGTAAATAAATTAACAAATTAAATCAATAAAAGCAGTGTTATGAAACACATCCTCACAAACACACGTAAGCACACGTAATAATCAACAGCGAAGGGGAAAAAACGCTAATTTACTAGAAGTAGTAAGAAAATGCATGACTGGTCAAATGTAAACATAGGGTTAAGGTGTAATGTGTGGTTGGCAATCATTACTGTTTGGTAAACAGCTGATGAGGACATTTGTAGAGCAGGGAGGCCAAAATGTACCTCGATATCAGTTTGTTTTTTCTTAGTTGTTTTTTTTTTTTTTTGTTTGTTTTTTTTACATAAAAGGAGGAAGAGAAAGACCAAACCCTAAAAGAAAACCAGAAAACAGGAAGTCGAAGAACTAAATCGCTTGAGTCCAATGCCAAGTAATACAGCAATATTAATATATTAATATTAATAGAATTCACTGCAGACCAAAATCCCCAGTGACGAGCCGTGTTCATTGGTGTTCGGCTTAGACACACATAATGAAGCAGGGCTGGACTGGACTTGGTTCAGGAACCTTACACTTCCTCTTAAGCACCAGTTTTATCGTGTCTCAGATGCTCCATGTAACAGTACCATTTACAGTGATGACCTGTGTAAAGACATTTCAGAAATGCCCCCCCCCACTCTGTGAAAATTATATTGCCATACCACGATTAACAATCTTTCAAAAAATGGAGAATGGGAAAATGTAGCCCACTGAGATGGACGGAACAGCAAAGGATGACTAAAAACAAAGCACTAAAGACAAGAAGCATGAAAATGTAGAAGTGAAGCTGGGATTAGGGATTAGGGGGAGGTTGGGATTAGGCAAGACGAAGGGGGATTAGCGGGATGCTGGGTCGTAGCTCGGAAAGGACAGAACAGGGACCTGCTGAAGACGGCAGCGTGGAGCTTAGCTTTGACCGTATGTAGGAGCGCCGAGTTCAGGAAGTTCTGACAAAGGCAGAAGGTGCACTTGTTACAGGTGCACATACAACGGAGCCGCGCATGACTGCAGAGAGAAACCACACACACACACACACACACACACACACACACACACACACACACACACACACACACACACACACACACACAC
>JAOXYF010000001.1:14142487-14152597 GCA_028565775.1 Sternarchorhynchus goeldii | reverse complement strand
GGTGACCGTTTTGTCTGTTATTAAAGTAAGCATGGGTACGTTTCTCCATCGAAGGTGACCGTTTTGTCTGTTATTAAAGTAAGCATGGGTACGTTTCTCCATCGAAGGTGACCGTTTTGTCTGTTATTAAAGTAAGCATGGGTACGTTTCTCCATCGACGGTGATTGTTTTGTCTGTTATTAAAGTAAGCATGGGCACGTTTCTCCATCGATGGTGATTGTTTTGTCTGTTATTGCTTTTATAAAGTGTTTTTTTGCTACTTGTTTTTATACGAGTCATGGCTGTGTATTATGGCATTTGCACCACACACATACAAAGATGACACATTCACACTATTACACTCCAAAAATGCATAATGACACACACCTCATTACAACCAGCCAGAGCAGCGCAGCAACGCACTCCATTACACAGAGATCCACACTCCATTATACACCGTAATAGTATTTAAATACATCCAAACACCTACACACATTGTCTTTTACTCACACTTAGGCATGCGCACACACACGCACGCGCACTTAAATACACCCAAGGAAATTCAGACATTTACCTCACAGCAAAGGTTGTGGTACTAATGTGGTACTCCTATTGTTATCCTAATGTGGTATTCCTAGATCACTTCCAGTGGTGCAACACTGCCCTCATGTGACCACCCTTAACCCCCCCAACAGCACAGTAACAGGCGAGCATGGCATTAGGTGTTACTTACATGTGGTTTTCAGGTGGGAGGGGCGTGGCCACGGGCTCACCTGTGATGGCAGCAGCCTGGGACTCCTGCTCTGCGACAATGGAGTAACCAAGGTAACCTAGGTACTCCAGACACCTCTGAACATCCAGGTATGTAGTCAACCTGCATACACAGACACTACTACAGACTCTACTATTCTAAAAATGCTTATTCATAAGTAACTGCCAAGCAGATCAAATCAAAGTATGTGGACTGAAGAAGTCGTGTCAAAAATGCGAACACGCGTGAAGAAATGTTTCTTACTTCATTTAAAAGGAAAAAAACAAAAATATTAGAGACTGTTCATAATTTAGCTAACAAGATCCAGGAGAAACTTGCATTATTAATAACAGTGAAGAAAAATCACATAAAAAATCGTATTAAACGGTGTTGTATTTGTGAGCTGTCAGACAAGCACACATGCTGTCCCAAGGAGTCAAGGTGTAACTCACGTCCACTGGGAGAGGAACCCCTGGTAGGTGATCCATCCAAACTCGTTGGTGCAGACAGTACTGTTAACGTCCGGACCCCATGGCATGTAAGGAAATACATCGAACAGGTCCTTCAGCTCCTCCGGGGACAAAGCAGAGTCTCTGTCCTGCGAAACACACAGAGGTCATGCCTCAGGGTTTCATCACTGGTGCAGAATTGGACATCAGGATATGAAAGTCAAGAAATTCAGAGTACATACATACCTGTGCCTGGAACAGGCCTTGATTCATGTGCAAAAGCCTGACCCAGTTACAGATGCTTTTTAAAACCTCAATTCCAAATGTACGTAAAGTATGTCTGTCAACTCTGTCATTTGATCAAGACATACCCTGGGCATAAGATTCACTTGATGCCTGAAATATTCTAACAGAAACAAACATCCTCTGGCATGCAGTGTGGGTGTGGATGTTTGTGTGTGAGGTTTTCGCACGCGACTTTGGTGAGAAAGCAGAGTAAACCCTAATCATTTGATCATTCTTGAAAGGAGAGCATGCACTGCTAACACAGGTCTAAAACCAGAGCTCAGAGCCACCATTACCTTATCGTGTTTATCAAAGACGCCCTGCAGGAAGAGCGAAGCATTGTGGTTCAGTTCTGTGCTGCATTCTGGAGGTATCTTTAAACTGCAGGAACAAATACAATCAAACAAAAAAAAAGACTGTGGGATTAAGAGGGACTCAGGATTATGGAACAGTTGCTATGGAGACACAAATACAGAGAGTTAGGGTGGTTGTGGGATGTGAAGTTCTGGAATTATTATTATTAATAATAATGCATGAATATAATTTGAATAATTTTCATATATAATACATCTAATCTAGCATTTGCATGTGTGTCACAGTGCAGAGGCCCCCTACTGGTGGTCACCGGTAGTGGTAGCGACAGCCATCATGTAAACTGTGGTTTATTTGTTATTTGTTCACACAGTTACACCCACGCCCCCTCAGACGGTGCCTCTTATGTGTCACTGGGTTGCCACCCGAGGGCAGATATGTCATAATGCTTGTTACTATTTAAACTGCACTATGTGAAGACCGTTGCTGGTCATTGTTACTATGTTGCAACTTTCTTATGTTAGTTTGTGTGGGAATCATGGAAGGTTGAAGTCAAAGAAGGTTGGGCTCCTTGGGTCAGAGGGCAACTGGGCGGGGCTAATGGGCGAAGTACGTGTGACTATCGTGAGAAAAACCTCAGAGTAACTTGGACTGTGGTTGGGTCTATGTCCAAAACAAGG
This sequence comes from Sternarchorhynchus goeldii, assembly GCA_028565775.1. NCBI lineage: Eukaryota > Metazoa > Chordata > Actinopteri > Gymnotiformes > Apteronotidae > Sternarchorhynchus > Sternarchorhynchus goeldii. The sequence continues at coordinate 14,150,141 of JAOXYF010000001.1, read as the reverse complement.
GGGGGGGGGGATTTTGGGAGGCATATCAAAAGGGCAAGGACTCACGGGGGGAAGAGGTAGTCTTGATGCAGTTCCAGGTCATCGTCATACCCAAATTGCCGAAGGACTGCCCATGTAGTCTCGTGCCGGCCCCTTTGGATAAAAAGCGTGTGCAGAAAAAGGAATCCTAGGAAGATGAACAAAAAAAAAAGCACATGGAAAAATGATTCTATATGCGAGATGCTGTAGGGGGAGATTCCCCACTTGTAGAATCTTATTCATCACATTAAAAAAAGTCAAGATTCTGATTCCAGGTCAGCATGCTTACAGTTGAAGCTCTCCATACACAGTATATACCCAGGTTTAGGTGCAGCAGTTAAATAGGAACGTGCCTGACACATACAGGATCAATTTATATTAATTTTCACAATTTTTTCAATTATATCTTTCACAGTTATTCAAGCATAACTTGATTAGCATGCCTATGACATTACTAAGATATCACCCAGGTTAAAGGTCATGGTGAAGTAGATGGTACAATTTCTGTCTCTCACCCTGTAGCGTCAGGCCTTCATCACACACTCCATCTTCTGTATTCTTCCTCACAACGTTCTTTACATCCTCCAGAGCCTGTGGAGCGAGTGGCGTGTTGAAGCACACTCTCTGGAGACAGCAAATCGAAACAGTCAATTGTGTTAATAAATGGGCTCATTTTGAGTCTGGCATATCTAAATGATACTCAAATGCAGGTATGGCCCCTGAGTGAAAGATAACAAATAATACAAGGTTTCATACCTGGAAAAAGTTGAGTTCATTGTCATTGAGAATTCCATCATTGTCCAAATCAGACACTTTGAAGATGCGTTTAAGAGCTCTTACACAAGAAGGCTTCATCTGCAAGAGATAAAACAGTAACTTTTTAGATAACAGGACTTTAGATTAAAAAACATTAAATAGAATGTAAAAAATACTGCCATTAAAATGTTTAATAAAATGTCAAAAATAAAATAAAATAAAATGTAACTTCAGGAAATTGTAAGTTAAAAGTAATCAAGTTAGTACCTCTTTCTGTTCGAGGCAGTACAGTGGTCCTGTGGGATGTAGAACAGCTTTCTGTGCATAGTAAAACAGTTCAGAGATGTTCTTCAGGTTCTTCGCAGAGCACTGGCAACAGACCACGCCCCCCCAAAAAGATGGGAGTTACAAGATCAGGAGACAATCATCTTGAGTAATGTATTTTACATATTTACTCTTCTCAGACTGAGAACCTTCACTCCACTGCAATTACAACAGCATTCACTACATAGAATGTGTTAAAGTGTATATGATAAAGTGCATTTAAGAGCCTGTGGGATTTTTCCAAACAAAAAAATGACTGTTCTAAATGTCCACCGTAGGTAGATTCATCTTCAAATTTGAGAAACCATAACAGCGTAACAGCCCTGTTTCAGCACCCTGGACAGCTCATAACCACTTTAAACCCTACTGGCCAGCTTCTGCAAGGACAAAGGTTCAGAATCTAAGCATGCTTGAGCATGCTTGCAAAGCATAAGTTCATATAATAGTTTGAGTCATATATTCTGCAATAAATCACAACAGATTAAACCAGGTACAGAGCGCCCCCTAGAGAAGGATTGCATCATTACTCAGCTTCATCATAAAGTCTCCTATGGGCACAGTTGCTATCAGTATATTTATTCAGCTGAGGTCTTTTCAAGGACTGCATTTAAGCCATGATGAGCAAAAATGTAGAAGGTCTGTTGCAACTCAGAATCACAATATAGCAAACTTGGGAGTTGAGATTTCAGCTAACGAACAGGAACACCTAAAAACAGCATAAATACTACTGCTCATTACCTTTGATGGAGCTGAGTAGAAGCTGTTCCAATACAGGTACTGAATAAGAAACTACTGATTTAATGACTAAACCAACCAATCAGCCAGAGCAAAACATTAGGTTTACCAGCTTCTTTGCAAAGTTGCTCAACACTCCGGCAATGGCAGAAGGTGCAAGACTGACCTTTACAAGACCTCACAGGAAGGCAGCAGGTCACCATAGCGAAAGCAGCAATAGTCAGAGCGACTCGTGACACCCAGCAGAGAGCTGTGCACCCAGAGGGGCTCGTACCTCCACACAGGTCTCGATCTCCGTGTACTTGTTCATGATGGGCAGGATGGTGTCCATGCTGCTGTGCTCCACTAGGTCAGACTTATTACCCACCAAGATCAATGGCACCCTTGTACACACACCCACACACACACACACACCGGGGTGAGTAAAGGAGGAGTTTCAAATAATTCAGTGTAAAGCTTCATGTGACTATCATGAAATGTCACAAGATTCACAAACATGACCATTACGCTTCACGCCATCAGGCAGCATGGCACTCTCACACGCCATACAAAGACAGCGAGAGAGATGGAGAAAGAGACAGATGGCGATAGAGATAGAGAGAGGGCAACAGAGAGAGTGAGACAGCATGGCTAGTCTTTATTTTTTGTTTGTTTTCATTCCCACACCATGCGGCACCTCCACGCATCGCCCCGATCACCCACCTGCTGTCCTTATCCGTCCTCTCGTTGATGAGAGGAATCCAGTGGCTGGTCACCTGCGATGGGGGAAACACCACCATGGGTTGAGACCATGATGAAAGGGTCGTTCTTACCATCTATGAACAGGAACAGCTGTCAAATGTGTACGGCTGGCAAAGGAAGTTTCAGAGTAGAGTGTTGTCCAACCTAAAACAAGCCGGTTAAAGAGACAAGTTAGAAGGGTAGGTTTAAACCTACTGTGATGACGCATTAGCATGCTAGCTCCATGAGCACTGTTGGGTAGAACTACAGCCTACATCAACAACCTTGACCCAGCCCTAGAACCACAATGTTATAAGGACTTTTAAAATAAAAGTCATTGTTGTATTTAAAGAAAATGTATAAATACAAGGACTTTTATAAATACAAGTCATTTTTTATTTAAGTATCCATTTGGAAAGGCTCATCAAAAATAACCAGTGCAGTCACTGTCTAACAAAGCTCTTGATTCTTATAGAGATCTTCCTTTAAAACAATTCACATCAAGGTGTGGAAAATAAGGCGTAGTTATGAACATACATGAACATACACAGTACCCTGACATTCAGGGTTTAATGTAATCAACTTTGACCAAAACAAACTGAATGTTTCTTTCTGTATATTAAGAGTCGATTACTTTTCCATTATGTATACATCATGTATTATATACAACCACTTATTAGTAATTAGTAGCCCATTTAATTGTGATTGGTTTGTGACTAGATGGTATAACACCAAAATTTCTGTCATTGCTGTTCCACGTAGTGAATAAAATGTTGCCCAAGTATAGATTATCATTATCATAAGTGCAAGTAAAGGGAATACATGTTCTAAAGGCAGCCTCTAAATTTCTATGACTGTCCTTCCAGTCAAGAGTGAGAATCTTACAACCACAGAAAACATGAGAGAGGTTGACGATCATATTCTGCAATATGAATATTTTCCCTCCTTTTCCCATCCCCCTTTAACAGACTTGGCCTGAAGGAACCCCTTAGATAGCCTAGAAATGACTTTGTTACATACTCAAAAGAAACATGCCAAAATTTTACATTTTGTTTTTAATGCTTTATTTTTAGTAAAATGGTAATAGCCTTGAAGATATATACAAATTCCATTTAATTCCAAACTATGTTTCATCTGTAAAGATTCAAAATTCATACAAGTTCCTTTATTTAAAAATGTGATCTGTTTGGGAGCAAGACGAAGTCATACACACCAATTTAATGGCCTAGATTAATTTTGCAGATCACATAACAACTGTTCTGTTTTCAAGGCAATATTAACCCATGGATTATTCTTATCTATTATAATATGCCACAGATTACTATCTGCAATACCAGTTGCTATCACCAAAGATGTGTAAACATTTTATTGTATGCTCATGTAATCCAAACTCAAACTCATCGACATTACTACCAAGAACAACCAGAGTTGCTCATGAAAATGCATGACTGTAACTCACCTTTTCAATTGACTTCTTGTTGTTGACAGAATATACTATGCAAATGACGCTAGCCTGTAAGGAAGAAAAAAAAAGTTAAATACTAATTACCAACAGCACATATACACCATGGAACACGTATCGGTCTCCAATGACTTATACTGTTCTTACCTTTGATATCTCCTGGTACAGCTGTTCATCTGTCTGTTCTGCCTCTGTATAGATTTAAAATAGCACAACTAACCTTTACTGTTGGGTGTGACCTAAAGGGAACACCGAAGAGCTTCATGAAAACATAATGCAACAATAAGTGCTATTGATCTGGTGTGTCAGTACCTGAGTAGTCTACTATGTGTGTAGGAACTCTCTCTGGGGTGACATCAGCAGGTATGGTTATCTCCTCAACCTTGTATGGAACCTACACAGATGCACACAACTACATCATCTTTAGAATCGTCTCCTTGCTAGAAGCACTGTTGTAGAAAATAATAAATAATACAAAATTAATAGTCCTCCTACCACATCTGGGAACTCCTCACTGACCAGACACATGATCAAGGATGTCTTCCCAACTTTAGCTGGTCGTTTTCACACACACACACAAAGTTTCAAAAGTTACTACTGTCCAAGTTTCCCACAAATATTACAGTAATACAACAATCTGAACCAAGGTCACCTCGGTTAACTGAATCAGGGGTAGATCTCCACGTTGCCTGAAGGGCTGCCAGCAGGACTACACATCAGGCATTCTCTCAGTAACCCTCCAGAAACACCCTCTGCCTGACCTTAATCCAAACTGCATTCATTTCACTTCCATCTAGACTAACGTTTAAACAATAAGGTGTCTAACAGAAGATATGTTTGCAAGTAACACCATTAATGCTTTTTAGAACTATTTCTCCTGAAAAGCAGAGGGCAAGTTTTTCTAAGCATGGATTAAGTCAAGTAAAAAATGAAATTACAGATAAAAAATCTGAATTCCCAGATATGGACTCAATATGGATATGCTTACTGGACTAAACTGTGATGTATAGTGAATCAGCATTGCAAGTAGATTCTTTTAATCTAGGTTTGAGTTTGGGAAACTGGCCCCAAGAATGTTTAAAAGACCTCTAATCTCTGTCTGAGATTACAGGCAGTTGGTTACTTTTCGGAATTGCTTTGTACAGTGCAAGGTAACGTGCAAGGAAAATGTTCTATATATCTTTGAAATGCAAAGTTTGTTTTGCTACGACGCTGACAACCTATTGTAACACTTTATTCCACGTCAGGCTTCACGTCAAAAATTATTTCGTCAGTCCTCCGCCACAAAGTGAAAAATGGACACGTTTAACTTGTGAAATGAATCCTTCCTCAATGTTTATACTGTTGTTGTTGTTGCTGCTGCTGCAAGTGTGTTTTGGCGGTAACTTGCTGTAGTCCACCTCTCAGTTTGTCGGACCAAAAGTAGTGAAATCAAAATGATTGACCGCTTTGCGTTGAACGTGCGCGATATACAAACTCGTGATGGAGATACTTCCTCCAGCAGCGGGACCTTTGTTAAACCGTTTTATTATTACTATGTTCACGTGCAAACCTCATGTCCTTTCTGTGTACAAAATGTTATATATAAGTATGACATTAATGGATTAAGCATCCTGCGAATTTCGTGAATACTGACGCCATTGGGTAAATCCTTTCAGGAAAACGGAGTCGCTTCTTCCACATATGCTAGTGAGTTTAGACAGAAACAAGGCAGAAACCCTGCGCAATACGACAGATAACAATCTGAACTCATCAGTTATTTCATGCAAAATAGTCCCGTTTACTTAAATACCATTTTTGTGGTTTAAAGTCAACCCGTTTCAAGTATTGACGATGACAATCAGTTATGTTGCAAAACACAAAGATGACTTACGTTCTCCGACAAGTAAAATCCTGACGTCCTTCCGCATCTTTCCCAGCTCTGATATCGGATTTTAGAAATCTATGAGCGAGGCGAATTGTCGTGCATTTAGCATAACTGTCTATAATAGTGAGCTATCAGGCAGGCGCATCAGCTGTGCTCATAATTCCGACGGTCCTTGCAGCGCTCAAAGGTGACCCAAATTAACCGGCTCTCCTTAACTGATGCATCGACTCATTTGTCCTTTGTGCTAAAAATATTTTTCTGATATTCTAACAAATGAGGCTGGACAATCTCGGTTACGGTCGTTCGTCCGCCCGTCATTATATCCTGCACATTTTGTTAGGACACGGTAGTCGCAAGTTGCTGTCAACGTAGCAAAGTACACGCCTCCTCACTCTTGCGTCTGACCTCCAACGTAGCTTATCGACGGATCGCACATTGAGACAATTCCAACTCCGCGAAAAGAAAACATGAAGCAGCTTTACAAGAAACCTATCCCACAAAAAGTATTAGTATGTGCTATTTATTAAGTGAAAAGCGAACATATAAAAATAAAAAAATTCGATAGCCACTTCAAATAAACTATACTTGAAAAATAATGTGGTTTAACTGATCTCTGAACAGTATGCCCACGTTTCTCTTTACAATACATGTATTCTGCCTAGGTATAATTTGAAAATCTATACATCTGTAAACGATATAAAAGATCTTGAGTCTGATATCCCCTCAGGTGGAGACACTGAGACATGTAACATTTTAATGTTGTAGCTCAAACGTGAAATTTTCATACATATGCAATTTTTGCGAAAGACTACAGACCATGCAGTATACACTACACACAAGACATCAAGAAACACATATGAAAAGTGTAACCCATTTTTATCAAACCTACCTAAAGAGTTAACATTGACAAATTACAAACCTAAGACTTAGAATTATATTCTAACTTTTCTTTCCTAATGACTCCAGTTCCATGTATGAGGGGAATTTGATGAAAATGGCCTCTCAGGGTGCCGGAAAAGACAAAGAATTTTTCTCCTGTGTCCCAAACAGCCAGAACACGGGTCTAACGGGGGCACGGAACTCCACCTGTACACTGTACAACTCCCCGTCCTCCAGGCTCCAGAAATCCAGCCGTCCGTCCCCCACTTTCAGCCGGACCCTCACTGCTCTTGGGCGTCGCTGTCTGAGGCGGGTCTCCTCGTCAGCGTGCCAGGCGCTCAGCCGCTCACTGCTCCACTCGATGCACCAGGACGCGGGGCTCCTTCCGAGCCTCTGGTTCCGCTGAAGACCAGCATATGCCACTCCGACCGCCCAGCTCGTGCATCGGCTTGTGTCCACGTCCCAGAAATGGTTCCCCGAGGTGAACTCCTGGTCTGCCATGCACTGACAGGCTTCGAAATAGCCACAGGACACGCGCCGCCGTCTCACCTCGACCCTCCGCTGGTCCGGGAGGAAAACCAGTCGGTAGTGGCCCAGATGAGGTGAGAAAGTGAGGAGAGCAAACTCTGCACTTCCAGCTGTGGGGACGCACAGAGATTAAAGGATTAGTACTATTTGTGTACTGCTCTGTGATAATTCTTATTGCTGGTCACATGACAGGGAACATCATGACACAGAAGAGAGAAAAAGAAACTCTGTTTATATTGTTGTGTTAACGGCAAGCCTTAGATTATTACAGCACTGCACAGTTTAGTGTTTTCCTTACTTCAACACGCTAGATTAAGCCCTACAGGTATGAAAGCCTATTTGAAGAAAAAATGGTTTTATATATA
>JAOXYF010000001.1:14114885-14125166 GCA_028565775.1 Sternarchorhynchus goeldii | reverse complement strand
CTCAGCCTGCACTTGGCAGGAAGGCAAAATTAATATATTTGTTTAAACAAAAAACATCAGTTCGTGTGTGTCCTCTTACCCACGGGGGCGGATCTGAGCGTGGCGGGTCGGTTCTCGGGCACACTGGCGTCGGAGTTGCGAGTGGAGAGCGGCTTGGCCACGGGTGCTGTTGAGGGGTCGCTAGCGTCTCCAGTCCAGCGTAGCGTGAACTGAAGGGTCGGTCCCTGAGAGAAGCTTTCGAACGGGGGCAGCCTCTGCGAAGAGCAGGCATGGCCGATCAGAACGAGGCTCTCCGGGTGTGGCGGTGTGTGTTCTGAGCCCTGGCTCACCCCCGCCATAGCCAGCTACACTTGTTTACAGCTGCTTAAAAGTGATCTTGAATAAGCGGTTATAACCATTCGCAGTGGCGTGCCCTTCCAGAAGAGTTTACATCCGGATTAAAACGTGCTGCATCCAAGCCGATTTTCTAATTAGATTGACTGGGTGTTATTTGATAAGCACGTTTCTCCAACTTGACCACATCCTAACCATGAGAACAGACGCAAAGAACTACGTCCTGTGCCGGAATGAAGTTTAATTATTTGTACACCTGGTAGTTTATATTAGGTTGCATCTGTTTAAAAGCTTTAAAACTTTCATAGTTAGTCATGAAGCTCCATATTTTGGGAGAATTTTGACATTCCTGCAGCCTACTACTAGGTAAAGAGCAACCTACGTACTTTTACACTGAAGGTGTGTGTGTGTGTGGCGGTGCACCTTTCCGTCCAGGATTGTCTCCCATGTGGCTCTTTTCTTGCTGACAGGACAGTCTTCTATCTGCTGCAAGGACACCTCATACTCGCCGTCCAGGAGCTGCAGTCGCCTACCAGCACAGAGCAGGAAACTCACCACTACTGTCGGTCAGAGAGTCCCGCCTCCCTGGCCGAGCCCCGCCCACGCGGCTCGCCGAGTAAAGGCGGACTGTTGTTTTTAAGGGAACCGAATACCAAAGAACTTGCATCTGAGCAGGTTCTTCTTTCACCGGTATAAACGGTAACCAAAAGTATGAGCACGCGTTACGGCGAGTATTACAACCAGAGACTTTTTTTTTTTTTAACGGTCAATTTTCTCCCTTTCTTAAACGTGCGTTTACCTCCCGAACATTTTTATGAAGGCTCCCGTCCTGTACCTGTTCTTATCAAAGACGGTCATCTGTGCGACGAACGTCTCGGTGGCATCGCCATCGTCACGGTGAGACGTGGTCCTCTTCTTCCTGCTTGCCAACTCCTCCTTCACATCTGCTGGGGAGGAGAACGCGAGGGAAGCAGCAGTTTAGCCCACGCGCTGTGGGGCGGGCCGCTCTAACTGAGACTTATGGGATTCGACCGAGCTCGGTAATAATGAGAAGCATTGGTGAAATACACAGAGGGACTTCAGGAACGAAGAACCACAATGTTACACAACGTACCACCACCATCCATGGCCCATATAAGCCGTAATATGACTAAAAACATAAAAGCACCATTAGCTTAGTTGAGAGAACATGTCAACCCCCACCCCCACATCTCCTAGGGGTGTGAGGTGCCATGGGGGGGCTGTGGTAAATGGGGTAATAACTGTGTAGCAACTGACCGATATTTTCATCTGTCTCTCCAGTAATGAAGCCATTGGAGTCTCTCTTCCCTGGGCGGGTCACTCTGAACAGGAGGGAGTAGGATTTCACCATGTGACTGTTGCTAGCCTCAAACTCTGTGCTGGACACCAGCAGGGAGGGAAAGGCACCAGGCTTGGCTTGGCTGACATCTGGGTTCAAAGGCACCTGCTTTTTCCCCGTAGGCACTTGCTTTATGGGGCAACTGACATCCTGCCGAAACAAAATGGCCGTCACCGTTCACACGCCACACATTTTCATATGCACACGGGAGCAGGGGGTCATGGGTTAAGGCGCTAGTCTTACCTTACGCTTTTTATGGCAGACTTTGACGAGTAGCACCTCAAGAGAAACTGAGTTTTGTCCATTTTCTGAATTTTGACATGGCTTATCTATGAAAATGGAGTAGGGAGGGGAGAAAAAAAAAAAAACAACCACCTTGGATAAACACAAATGTGTCATGTGAAAATTGGCCTTGTAGTTTTTTTTTATCCAACACAAAATGTACAGTGCATCTTTAGCGCTTACCAGTCTTATGAAAGAATCCAGTAAAAGTCAGTTGCATGTGTGATGATAAGCTAAACAGAAGACAAAAAATTACCATCACACACACACACAGCTTATTAAAAAGACTATCCACAATGTAAATGTGAACCAATTCTTTTAAACACTCAGACTGCTACCATTTTTATCTCCAACAAGTACAAACTCCAAAACCTCAACCCCAAAACTCCATAGGTGTTTGTTCAACGTTCTATTGGTTAATCATTATCACAGTATTCACCTGTGTGATGGCAATATTACCAATTCCTTTGATGCAGATTACCCTCTAACAAAATCAGAATTCATCTTGTTTTAAAGTGTTGTGAGAGTAAGCCAATCAATCCCAGATGGTCCGAAAACAAATAAACAAACAAGTGGTTCTGCGGTTGCTTTGATAATCATACATAATCCAACAAGAACAAAAAACATTCTGATCAGAACAACACAAGCTATTTAAACCATATTACATAGGTTTTCACAATATGCTGCAACAAAAATATTGTACACAGTTTTGTATAAGGCCTGCCTTTGGGCGAGATAAGTTTTGAATGTAACCAAATTGGGGGTTGGTAAGATGCTAATGCAACAGGCTGTTTTCAAACCACAACAACCAGATTATTTAACAACAGGAAGCTGGCCAGTCAGCAGTACTGGTAGCAGCACTGGTGGGGTGTAGCTCAGCTCAACTTCAGCCAAACACTGGATGTGCACCAGAATCTTGAGTCCACTAATGCATCCATCAGGATTGATACCTGTGAGATTCCTGTTCCCCCTTCATCCGCTCCACTTTCGCAAGCATGTCATCCACTTTAAATAGTTTTCTGAGGACAGAGAATACTCGGGTAAATACTCAGTTATTAAGGGATAATAGCCATTTAACTGTACCGTTTGTGCAACTAAGGATTAAGGCACAGGAAATTAGTAGGTACAATTTCAATAAAATTGACTGCCATGGCGGAACCAGGAGGAGACAAGATGGTAGAACCTGCCAGCTCATGAGTTTCTTTGATTTGATAAGCATTCAGGATATGCTGATACCTGTTGGCGTTTGTTCTTGAGTTTCTGTGAGACATGAAGGTGAGAGATCTGTGCAGCAGGATTGGCTACAGTAGAAAAATAGAACCAAATTCAGGAATCTTGACGCATACAGAGTACATAAAGAAGTGCATCACTTCAGAAATCCAACCACCCTGTAGTTCGCATTTATCGATTACCAAAAATATATCGCATGCGTGTTTGGTACATGAGAAAAATATACGGATGCTACATAAATAAGCAATATTTAGAAAGATTGCATCACTAAGCGGAACGCAATCATTTGTCAAGATTTCTGGAAAGTCTTTAAACGTATACATACAGCAATTAGGTTTCTTGTCCGTAGAAATCTGTATATTTGCGTAGGCTCTGTTTGTATAAAAATAGAACGTATTAGTCCTACAATGATGCGTCGTAGCATAACGCCAACGAATGAACCATCTGAATCAACTGAGGGTTCCTTTAAACCATTTTAATGTAATCCACATAAATTATGATGAAAACACAAACTCTGGAACTCACAGATTTTAGTCTGGCAGAATTACTAGTATGGAACAGTAACATTTTTTGCTACAATTTTCCAAATTAAGCATTTTAAACGACACTGGACACCAACTAACATCAATAGTAAGCGAATTTGCTTTAGGACCGGCATCTTTACGGGGTACTTTACTGTTATGTTTTTGCATTGAACTTACTCTCAAAGGCCTGTAGGAAAAGCTCATGGTCGGCTTGAATCTGTTCCATCTTGGGCTTTTTAGCAGCGTTCATGGCCACCGCCGCCGATGTCGGGTACATCGTACCATTTGCTTTGCAATTTGAAGCACTGCTCATAACCTGACCGGTATATTTTTGAGGCGCCATTAAAAATAGAGGAATGCCTACACCTATGTATTAAAACAATAAAGGACTAATTTATTGTCAAAACTAGCTAGCTAGCTAACTGGCTAGTTAGCTACCCAACTAGCTAATGTTAGTAACTGGGCTAGCATAAAAATCCCGGCCAGCCCGCTCCTTTTTTAACAATACAACATCACCTAAACATTGGATAACGACAGGTACCAGTCACTGTGACCAGTAAACGCTACCATATGAAACATCAAAAACACTAATCGCTTGACCAACACAGGTAAATATCCAACGATTGATACCCAATTCACCACCGATATAAGAAAGCTATCCTAGCTAACATTAGCACTCAACAGATGTGGTTAGCGAGTTAGCTAGCTATCTAGCTAGCGATGCTTGAAGCCGACGAATACATGGCAACAGAGTGGAACTGTCCATCCAAACACTCTTTCATGTACAGGTAATGTTCAACAAATAATATATCGCCTGTATATAACCACATTTATATCTTATTACAATATAAATTGAGTTTAACTGGATGAATAAATCCTACAAAGTAATGTAATTCAGCGCATAAGAACTGCCCCAGCTCAGTACTGCTCTACTTCGTACCCGCCTACTTAAAAGTCTTCCAATGAAATTTCCCGGTTTGTAATTCGAAAACTGGATTGGTGTGACATATTTCGATTGACACGACATAAAGATTGGTAGAAGTTACAAATTGCCGCCAAGAATGTTTTGATTCCTTTTGAAAGAGGGCGTGCATTTGTTCATTGGCAACATTTTTAGTTTCAATTACAGAATTTTTGTATATAATATAATGCTGAAAAGTAAAAATAGACGCCTCCCTGTTGGCCTCTCTGTATTTATTTTAAACGAAGAGTAGCTTCAGATCCGGAACTAGTAGATCTTAAATTTAAAATGCAAAAATAAATTAAAAAGAACATTAATAATATCAAAGCAAGAATATAAAAACATTGAATTTATTACAAACTGGATGCGCAAGAGAGCTACCCACAGGATGTATTTACGTCAACTCTTGTTTCTACACGGAAATATTTGTAACGAAGAACCGGACATTCAACAAATTCCAACAAATCATAACTTCCTTTGCACACGTGCGAATGATGTAGAAAGGGAGATAATTTCTGATCTCAGCTCCAATCACATGTTTATGTTTCTCTACAATCAGTGGTAATATAATTCATAAAACGACATTTTAAGATGGCGGATATAGTGCAACAGCGAATAGAGGACAGGATTCCAGGGCTGGAGCAACTGGAAAGAGTCGGACTTTTTACTAAGAAAGAAGTGAAGTAAGTAGCTAGCTTTAGCTAGCTGCGTTAGCTAGGTTAACTAGCTGCTGTAGTTTATAAAATAGTTACATTATCAGTTGTTTAATTTCAATTATACATTCTATACTTGCATTTTATAATTTGCATTGTGTAAAACGAGGCAATTTTATTACAGATCTATGCTGAAAAGATCCACAGCTCTGGAATATAAATTACACAGGACCGTTTTAAGCAAAGATGATTTCATCGCATATATTCAGGTAAGTGTTAGCTAGCCATCCACAATAATTTTCAGGCTATTGACAAGTTTCATCAAACCTTAGTTACAAGAGAATATTAGCAAGTTCTAAACCTTTACCTAAGGTGGTTTTTTTTTCTTCATCAGTATGAAATAAATGTGCTGGAACTCATCAAAAAAAGAAGAACTGTGAGTAACTTGGCCTGTTAGATGGATAACAACCTGTGTGTGTGTGTATGTGTGTGTGTGTGTGTGTGTGTGTGTGTGTGTGTGTGTGTATGTATACACACATGTATGTATATATGTAGGTTTGGTGTCTAAGACTGTTTGAAGCCTCACTGACGGTGTTAATGTATTCCACACAGACAACCACAGACTATCAATAAATAAAGTCAACAAAAATAAATCCTATTTGTTTACTCTGCGAATAAGGCCGTAACAAGCCCCGCAAGTTCTATCACTCCACCAGTCACATGACACAACATAACAAGCTTCTTTCTTCCACGGGCTTCCACAATGGTGTCCTTATATGGAATTGGCTTTAAAAAAAAAAAGCAACCGTTTGCTCACCCTCTGAATCCAGCACCATGTCCAGCCTTGGCGTAGTTACTGAAATGCAAGGTGGAACTTGAAGCTGCCTGCCTGCATCCGCTACCAATTTCCAGTCTCATTATCCCATCTACAGCTAGTGCTAACTTGTGTCTGACCAGTGACACTCTGGTTTTCCTTCGCAATGAGCTGTTCTCACTTTTGCCTTGAATAGAACTAATCAGAATGTACCTACTATCCAATAAACATGATAAGGATTTAAAACACCTCATCATGTGTAATGTCCTTGAGATGTTAAAAATGTGTGTCAAGGTGCTCTTTAAACTATTACATAGTTTAAAGTCCACCTTATTGTGGAGTTGGATTTTGGAAAGACATCACAGGCATCTGATGATATATTTGATATCAACATCCATACGTTTTGCCAGCATTCTTTCGCTTCTCAACATCTTCCCACTTCAGCTACCGCCCCTGTCTTCCTTGAGCCGCTGCCGCTGCACGCCTGCCTTCCACTTCCTGCTCACAAATAAAGTCTGTAATCATCCACCATCTCTTTGGTAGAGCTGCTTTGTTGAATGTCCTCCAGGAATCACCTGACTCAAATGCCGCCCTCCCTTTTTAGACTTGCCCTACAACATCTCTGTTGCTAAGATCTCCGAGCTGATCGGACCACCTCTCTCGGATTCGACTTCCTTTCTGCTTTTACAGCTTGAGCCGCAACTTTTTACTGCCATGTCTTCAAAGCTCATCAGTCATCTTTGAGACTAAACATGAGACTCTGTGAAACTTGTTATTGGCAACTCTAGCTTCCATTTGCTATATAAAGTTACTCTACTTGGACATCAAGGCACACCTAAGCACCTCCTTATGGCCTTATTTATAATTAATTTCTTATTTCTACACTTGTGTAATAGCAGCTTAGCAACTTCATAGACCGTCAATGGCTGTTTTATACGATTCAGCAGTCCAAACTGAATGCACCACAATTTTAGCTTATTTGACAAAAGGGCCTTATTAGTCCACTTCTTCTCTCAGGTTCAAGGCTTGTTCTATACTATCTACCACACACACACCCCTGTGCTTTTCCTACAGCTTCCTACAGTACACTGCAGTTACTCACCTGAAATCATCTTCAGATTTAACATGCATGCAATTTGTCTAAAATTCTATTAAGCATGTTAACACATTGTATAGCTAAGAGTCTAGTTTCATGGCATGTTTTATGTCGGTTATTTTATGATGCCAGACTGAAAGTTGGCAGGAGTAATTTTTGTTGTGTATTTATATGTTTTCAGAGAATTGGCTACCACTTCAAAAGGGAGGACATAGAATTCCCCGTTATCCAGAGGATAAACAATGTCTTCAAGCGAGCTACTTCAAAGTGGCAGGTGTGGATGGTGGAATCTTGCATGAAGCTTTTCATAAAACTGGTGTCTTTGTTTTTGTCTTTTACTTGCTGAACTGGTTCTCCAATCTTTTCTTCATCCTCAGGAAGACGTTCAGCTGTGGCTCTCTCAGGTTGCCTTTTGTAAGAAATGGGTACGCACACCAGCTTATTCACGTTCAGCTTTTAATACACCATGTTCATTAATATTACAGCACTGCAAGCATATCTTAAAGCAGAATAAGTAAAACATGCTTATTTGCCAGATTTTGAAGCGAGTTGTGATTTTAAAAATGTATTTATTTTTAGACCAAAGTTGTGAAAGGGTCTTTTTTTTAAGTTGTTTTCCTCTTCTACTCAGGGAACAAAGGGTCAGCTCAGCAAGGTCTTCTCCACCATGCTGGCCATCCATCCAAACAAACCCAGTAAAGCCGTCGAACAACACACCATCAGTCCTGTAAACCATACACTCAACATCACAGGAGTTAAAAAATAATCATTACAGCTCATTTCTGCTGTCTGGGTAGGTTTATGGATCATGGCGGCCAAATGCGAGATGGAGGACCGGGATTCTTCGGAGAGCGCTAGACATCTCTTCCTGCGGGCACTTCGTTTCCATCCAGAAAACGAGAAGGTCTACCAGGAGGTGAGTGGAAGGGTTTCACTGGGCAACAGCTCGGACCACATGTTGACTGAAGTCTTCTGCACAGAGTTTGACTGCTTGTCAGCCTTAACGAATGACTTGTATGAGTCGGTTTGCTTGAAACACGCCTGCATTCGTTTGTTGATCACATGTTTAGTACTTCCGGATGGAGCTGATGCACGCCGAGAAGTTGAGGAACCAGCAGCAGGAACTGGAACGGGCCAAAATCGATGTTGTATGTTTTCTACCACTTTTTTAATCCCATCTTCAGAACACATCTGTCTGGATATAATTGCCATTATATCTTATTAGTTTGTAGCCTGTGTTATGATATTCAGTACCTAAAACTAAATATAAAATGTTTGTGTTTTTATTTTATTTTATTTTATTTTATTACTACATTTTGCAATGTCTTTATAGAATATCTTCCAGTTTATTTTTATAATTATAAATGTTGTGTAGGAGAAAAATGCTGCTCCCGCTTAAGGAATTATCTTTCATGATTCTTTTCTTCAGGGAGAATATGAGTTTTCTCCAGAGATCCTGAGTGGCAAATTGGCTGAAGTGGTCTACAGAAACGCCACAGAGAAAATCAAAGGTGTTCTGGTTTGCGCGTCTGTTTTTACTCCTACGTATTTGTTTCTTGTTGTTGTTGTTGTTTATTTGAATTAGTAGCTAATTGTCCTTCTGTACAGGCGCTGAGTTTTTACTATCACTACTACAAATTGCTACCATTTTTGACTTCACCAAAGACCTGCAAGACGAAATCCTTCAAAAGTAAGTCAGTCTTTCTGTAGCCGCGTGAAATAGTCAAATTCATACATGTTGAATATCAGTGTGTTTTTTTTTTTTTTTTTTTTTGTTTTTTTTTTTTAAACGTATTCCGGGTGGACAGTTACGTTTTTAAAGAGGTCCTGAACCGTTCTTTCTGGTTTACTCTAGCAGTTAAGGCCTTGATATATTTCATGTGGAGATGGCTTCTGCAAGGTTTATACTTGCGTATAAATGAGGGTCTGTGTTGTTGGATATAAGACAAGACTTTAGGTGTCTCCTCGGGGGAATGAACTTGTTAGAGCAGAAGGGAAAAAAAAAAATCTCCGGGTTGTAATCACTGGGTGAGAGATCCAACTACACTCACCGGCCACTTTATTAGGTACGCCTTGCTAGTACCGGGTTGGACCCCCTTTTGCGTTCATAACTGCCTTTATCCTTTGTGGCATCGATTCAACAAGGTACTGGAAACATTCCTCGGGAGAGTCTGGTCCATATTGACATGATAGCATCACACAGTTGCGGCAGATTCGTCGGCTGCACATCCATGATGTGAATCTCCCGTTCCACCACATCCTAAAGGTGCTCTATTGGATTGAGATCTGGTGACTGTGGAGGCCATTCGAGTACAGTGAACTCACTGTCGTGTTCAAGAAACCAGTGAGATTATTCGCGCTTTATGACATGGGGCGTTATCCTGATGGAAGTAGCCATCAGAAGACGGGTACACAGTGTTCAGAAAGGGATGGACATGGTCAGCGACATTACTCAGGTAGGCTGTGGTGTTGACACGATGCTTAATTGGTACTAAGGGGCTCAAAGTGTGCCAGGAAAATATCCCCCACAGCACCACCACCAGCCTGAACCGCTGATACAAGGCAGGATGGATCCATGCGTTCATGTTGTTGACGCCAAATTCTGACCCTACCATCCGAGTGTTGATGGGAGTGGCCCATCAGAAATCGAGACTCATCAGACCAGGCAACATTTTTCCAATCTTCTATTGTCCAAGTTTGGTGAGCCTGTGCGAATTGTGGCCTCAGTTTCCTGTTCTTAGCTGACAGGAGTAGCACCCGGTGTGGTCTTCTGCAGTTGTAGCCCATCCGCCTCAATGTTCAACATGTTGTGCGTTGAGAGATGATCTTCTGCATGCCTCGGTTGTAACGACTGGTTATTTCAGTTACTGTTGCCGTTCTATCAGCTCGAACCAGTCTGTCCATTGTCCTCTGACCTCTGGCATCAACAAGGCATTTGCGCCCACAGAACCGCCGCTCACTGGATATTTTCTCTTTTTCGGACCATTCTCTGTAAACCCTAGAGATGGTTGTGTGTGAAAATCCCAGT
>JAOXYF010000001.1:14101053-14114771 GCA_028565775.1 Sternarchorhynchus goeldii | reverse complement strand
GCCTAAATGCATTGAGTTGCTGCCATGTGATTGGCTGACTCGACATTTGCGTTAATGAGCAGTTGGACAGGTGTACCGAATAAAGTGGCCGGTATATCTGCATGTCATTTGCATAACCATAGTAAGAAATGCTGTCTCATAGAATTTGGCCTAAAAGTGTTTGACATTCATGACAGTCACTTGGGCCTTCAAAATACATACAATATAAACCATTTTAGGACTTGTCCTGTTAGTCCTACCCAGTTTTCCAACATACCTAAAAGTATTCTGTGATCTACAGTGTCAAATATTTCAGAGTCGGCATTCAGGAATGTTATTTAATTCCTTTATAATGACAGTTTCAGTACTCTGGTTGGTTTGAAACCCTGACTAGAATGTCACGATTTCTCATTTACTTAAGATTTAGTTGGTGAGAAAAAACCACATTCTGAGTTATCTTGCCTGTAAAAAGACATGGAAGTTTATAGACACATACAGAACTGTCTTTTAATTACAGATTTTAATCATAGCGTCAGAGAGAGCCATTAACTGCTTCCTACAGAACAGCTGTACCTGAGAAGAGTATATTTTTAAGAAAAATTGGCAGGTTGTCAAGTCAACATTGTTTTAGTTTGAAGATAACGAACAGTAACTCGGTGATGTAATTGGCGAGAAGATTTTGGGAGCACTTTTCAATATAAAATGCAGGTATTCAAAACAAAGTTACCAAAACAACCATTCCAACTTTGTTTTTCCTTACCAGTTTGGCTTGTCGTCAAAACCATGCTAACCATGCTTCAGTAGTGCACATTAAATCTAGTTTGCATAAACTTGAGAGATCATTGACTAAATATGCAAATCGTGCCCGGACATGGACCCATGTTTGTTTATTGGTATAACATACCTGATACCTACACAAGAAATCGCAATCCACTCTGAGAGAGAGAAAACCCCACCGTTACCCCTGTGTAGCACGTAACTGTGGTGACCTGTGTCCAGCCTGCAGAACCAGCACCGCGACGACCCCGTGACCTGGGACTTCATGGCTCGTCGAGAGCTGGAGGCTCCGGGGGCACCTGAGCTCCTCTCGGCCCAGGGGCGAGCCTCCGACGCCAACCGCAGGGAGGAGCGCTCCTGTGCCGTGTATGAGGAGGGCCTCAGGAGGCTCAGCACAGGTACAGGAGCACAGAGACACAACACAGGCAACACCCCCCCCCCCTTTCCAATCGCATTCCCTTCCATGCTTGGCACCGGGTATCATGCCATAGAGATGTTACAAAGATCGCATCTGCCAGAGAGGGTTACCAGCAACATGGGTATGACTAAATCGCATCAGAGTCTCAGTCTTCACAGTGGATTACTGCACACGGATAAGATGGATTTATTGCTGCATGGAGACTGCAGCTAGAAAGGCCAGGCACTCGTGCTGAACCAGATGTGAACATATGGCATAGTGCAAGATGACAGGACGGAAAGACATGCATATCCCAGATAAAAATATCTCTTTTTTTTTTTTTTTTTTTTAAATCATCGACATATTTTTCTACAGAACCAATGTGGTCCCGTTACGTAACTTTCTGCTTGGACCGATTTAAGAGGAAAACTAATGTGACTGAGCTCAAAGAAAAGGTAGGCATCTTTATATCTGTGTCACAAAGGGTTATCGATACCTTATATTGAAGACTCGGGGAAACCACTTTTTAAGCGTGAGAATTAATGTATATGTACTGGTAATTTCACAGGGTTGTGCAGTTCAGTATATATCTGTTTAAGGGCGTGTGAGCTCAGGTTGTTGTGGTGTGTAACTCCTCAGAGAAGAGGGAGGCTGCTTGAGGTCCTCCAGAGATCCCATGATGCATCGTTGCTTCAGGAATCGTTCTACAGGACCTGGGTGAGACTATGAGCTTGCTGTACCATAATAGATCCGGCAGAACGCTAATGTGACCAACAGCGAGTTAAAAGTGGTGGCACAAAGTTGATCATGTGTATTTGAGGATTTTGAGGCTGTTGACAGTAAGGGAAATTTCACCCTGTAGTTTTAGCTGTTCACTATGTTGATTAACAAAAAAACATAGAACTGTAAAATTCCTTAATTTGGACAGACATCATTATGGATGGTAATTATCTCAAGATAATGAACTTGTAATTAGCTGATGCGGTGAATCAGCAGGTGTGTTACATTTAAGAAAAGTACCAAATTGCAGAACTGTGAATCCCCCAGACTGCTGGAATGTACAGCAAGGCAGAGGAATAATCTAGGTCACCGCTGTCTCATCTCCCAGCTACAGATCCTGTTGTCACTTGGGAACATGGACACTGCCACTCAAGTTGCCATAGCAGCCACTAAACGCTTCAGCCAGTCAGTGGAGACCTGGACTTTGGGCTTGCAGACATTGGTCCATGTAAAAAGTGGTGAGGCGGGGTGTCTATTCCAGGAAGCTTTGAAGCACGTGAATCCCAAGGTAACAGCTACAGCCCAGCTGCCTCTAAGTGGGACATATGCTTCTAAACATCATTGCTAATGTAGACTGTTCCAATTAGACAGCTGTTCTTAGCACTTATTTTCCAGTAACAATAAACTCATTAGGTCCAACATTCTCATCATGATTTTCTCCTGAGGTCTGGTTGGGCTATAAAGCTCATCACAGCTTTTATTGTAATAACAGTATAACCACCGTGCCTATTTTGCATCTCAAGGAACAGCTAGGGGTGGAGGTTACACAACCTGCAGATATCTGATCTCTCTCACAGTTTATTCTGCATCAAGTGTAACCTGCCTGAAACGGGTGCGAGTGTAGTGTTCTCCACCTCTCCCGGATGACAGACTTAAAACCCTCCAAGCTTCAGAAAAGCTGCAGGATTTCACTGAATAAATACTAAAGTAAACTGTAGTCAGCATTATTGGCATAATGATTTTTTAAGTACCCAAAATATTTCCTGAAATAAAGTTTTTAGTGGAAATGTTTTGTACGGAAAAGCACAAGACGCCAAACTATAAGGATTCTCAAGATTTTGGCATCACTACATCATGAGTTTGAAATGTTATCAAGAAGTCAATAACTTTCCTGGGAATAGTGGAAAGAATAAAAGACATGCATATCCTGGAACCTTGCAAAAGTTGGTTTGAAATGTAGGGAAGAAACGGACTGAAACTTCTGGAGTGATGGTTTCAACCTGTATTGTACTCCGCAGACTGAACAAAGACGGCCTGTTTGTATGAAGTCCAAGAAGAGCCCCACTGCTTAAAGCAGGCATGAACAGGAGCGACTAAAATCTAATTTATTTGTATAGTGTGTTTTTCCCCCCTTCGTGTCAGGAAGAAACACAGGACCAAGACTTGAGGGAACCCTCCTTGAGAGGCCCAGCTATTAACAGCTCCATGCCTTAATACATCATATATATTGTCCATGTAACTAGTTCAGTATAGGTGTCAGCTTTTTCCAGTGGGTTTAGGATGGCTGAGCTGTATCTGCACCCATTGGAGTAGATGGCGTGGGTGGATGAATATGGCGAAATCAGTTTGTCTGTTGGCAGCACCAGGACATTTTCTGGCATCAGATTCTCAGATTCTTTATCACTGATAAACAGATCTAGTCCAGTATTGGCATCATTGCTGCTGTAACATGCAGATAAAACAAAGTTAGATCTGTAAAGATGAACACCAAGCGGACCATAAACAATAGACTTGTCAGTGATAGGCATACATCTCCGGCAGGTCTATATCTAGCAGCATAACAGAGAGACGGAGGGTGACCCCAGTCCCAAAGACTCTCTGAGACATTGCGTTCCACCCACATCATCACAAATCCAATTGAGCACATGAAGGAGCCAGATGATGGCGTCAACACCTCAGATTACTAGAAAATTCTATTTGGAAAATGAACTACAAACATTCAAGAGCTTGAAAGAACTGCAATCGAAAGAGAGGTAGAAACTACTGGCAGAGAGATGCAAGAAGCTCACAGATGGCTAGGAAAACTGTCAGGAGGCCGTCTTTGTTGCCAAAATGCAACCAGGCATTAGGGATGAGTACCTTAAATTCAGGCAAATGTCGTGTTATGTTTATGAATATGTAATTTTCTTATTCGACCTCATGCATGTTAAAGTTTTTGTTTAATTAAAATGGTTGTTTTATCTTTTAGAATAACTAAGTTTGGCCATGCTGTTGTGGATAAAAACAGAACAGATATAGCTGCTGTCCGCTCCCTTTCTTCACCTTTAGAATCCTTAGGCAAGCTCTTCCTTCGAGGAGCTGCATCTCTGTTAACGTATCTCCATGTGGTGTGCAGGAGAGTCTGCCACTGTGGCAGCTGCAGGCCGAGTGGAGCATGGCATCGCAGTGTCCGGACGACACGGAGGCTCTGTTTCAGGTACGAGCTGCAGCCAACGTTGGGGCTCGACGTCTGACCTGTCCCTTGGCAGGCATGTGTGCATTGTGCTTTTACTTTCCTTGGACCAACATGATGTTTGAGTTATGAGAAAAGAACAGAACTTCTTTCCCTGTCCTTTTTGCTCGGCTCCAGAAAGCGCTGTTGTCACCGGTCCCGGCTATTTCGGCAGCGTTGAAAGAGACCTATCTGGAATGGGCCTACAACACTGGGGGCTACAAAAGAGCAAGGAAGACATTCAAAAGGTACTGCCACCACCGTCAACGCCATCGGCAAATGAGGAGCAACAAAGTGTTTGTAGAATCAAAGCTCACCTGTCCAAATTGCCTTCCAGCCTCCACGAACATAGACCCTTCAGTAAGACGTTCTTTACCAAGATGATTCAGATCGAGAAAGAACAAGTGAGTAAATATACAGACTGGAAGAAGTACTACAACTCTGCATGCTTTTCGTAATGGTCTTGGCTAATGAAATTAAGATTCATGAGCAGTTTTAATAGCACATGCATTTTGCTTTGCTCTAGGAAAATCCAAAGATGAGCAACTTGAGAGACTACTATGAGCGAGCACTGCGTGAATTCAGCTCCTCTGACGATGGTGAGTTCAGACTGAGCCAAATAAACCGAAGAAGCAGGAATATACACTCAGTATATTAAGGAGATGCAACTCTTTGAAGACCATTAAGTTTTATAAGAAAAGGAATTGCTTTTGTAGATCTGTGGATGGATTACATCAGAGAGGAGCTGGGCACCCTCGGAAACCCTGAAAATTGCGGGAAGCTCCACTGGAGAGCCATGAAGAGCCTGGTTGGAGAGAGTGTAGAGCGCTTCACGACCCAGTACACGCTCCTGCAGACCGGCCACATCTAGAAGCAGCCTGGAGATTATTGGATGCAGATTATTGCTGTTCCAGCACTCTTTGGCATGTTGCTAAGCAAATCTTACATTTGACAAAACTCTCATGTTGTTCCCCATTTTTTAATGTCTGTTTAGATTTTCTGTTATAATTCCTGTTCTGTCCAGGTTTACACTTCATATTTAACCTGAAAAAGGTTTTGAATTTTGTCTTGGAAGAATTACTGCTGCTTTTTGTCACCATTAAAATCCATGAAATTGTTTTTCTTTACTTATTATAGGCAAGTCTCACAAATGTTCTACAACATCAATTCCAGAAATAAATGTTTTATTGATTTTCAGTGTTGACAAAATGTTGGTCATTTTCTAGCATGTATTAACTCCATCTCATCCACCAGTACACAGTGTTACTTAAAAAAACATCGTTAGTTACTGACTGTTCAAGTAAGTAATCTTCAGTTAGAATTAGGGTTGAAGTAGATTACTGACACAGTGCTACAGTACGTTGACATCCTTGTACTTTCATTGCCAGTTCTCCACATCCTGCTCCATGCACTGGTTCATGCTAGGGCTCTGTTCCAAGGCTGGGTAAACCTCTTCCCATGCCACAATCCCTCTGAACATACCTCCATTAACCATTCTTTTAAGGCTGGATACGCTGAGTGGATTTTGGTTTGGTTTTGAGGGTAATCTCAAGGCCTGTTTGTACCAGAACAAAGTAAAAAAAATTCTGTAGCTTTGTATTGCAGGAGCAGAAATGGGTCTAAGCCTTGAGTAATAATGTAGTAAAATGCATATGGGAACCATATAAAGTTAAACTAAGTTGGCAGTTGATCACTCGTACAGTGTTGACTCCTTCAGTGTATCCACGCCTTTCACAGCATTCAATTAGCATATACGTTTCAGGACTTAAATTGCTCACATTGATTTAGTTCGAGTGATAACACCCTTTTCACCTTCACTTTATCTTTTAGAGCTTTCTACTGAGCAATGTATGCTGGTTTAAACCATTTATACACCATATAATTTTTACATAGCATTAGAAGCTTGATATTACATAAGTATTTTATAATTAGAAAACATGATGGATAACAGAAAGGCTTACACCTCAATCAACATGGCTGTCATCTCAAACACTTTATAAAGCACTTTTCTGTTACTTATATATTAATATCTGGGAAATTAGCTGTATCATGAAATGCTCCATTCTCCAAGATGTTCCTGCAAGTCTTATAAACATTAATTAGCACACATTCTAAAGTGAGAGGTTGTTAATGAAAGCTTGTGGCTTGTTGCAGTGAGGTAGGAGGATACCAGCAATCGCAGACTCCAAAAGCCTGCTCACTGATCCAATCGCAGACTCCAAAAGCCTGCTCACTGATCCAACCGCAGACTCCAAACGCCTGCTCACTGATCCAATCGCAGAGTCCAAAAGACAGATCCAGAACAGCTATTGGCCAGAACCAAGTAATGCTGGGCCCAGCAGGCTAACTTGGACAGGAACTGTATCTGTTTACCACCAGGCTTTTTTTTCCGTAACACTCACTTCACCCTCTTCCAAAGACCAGCAAGTCACATTCTGGAAAAGGAATATTCAAAGGCTATGTATAATCTGAGGGTCTGGACCACTTCTGAAGAAAGTGCTTGCCTGGTGAAGAAACACGTCTTACTTGTGAGCAGATCCTCCAAACACAGAGGGAGTTAATTAGGTTTAATTATGCATGAACATGTGAATATGTTTTGACTGATGGGCATACTTGTTGAAAGGTCTTTAGTGTGAACACTATGCAGATGGACATTCACTGACCCGTTGATTTCATCCTGTTTGCCTCTACAAACAGCCAAATGTGTACAGTCACTCCCAATAAAATAGCCACTCTGCTCCTACACTTCCTTCAGTGCTTCCTCAGTAGTATATAGGTAAAAACAGCCACCAGTAAAGCTGTCAGCAGGCCAATAACACACTGATGGACTGTGATGACGCTCTCCAGGGTGTGTATGCGCTCTTCCATGGCGCTGGTGTGGATGTAGTCATAGATGGAGGCACCGATGCTCCACACTGCCCACACAACATCCACCAGGGCTTTCATGGTGGGGGAAACCATTGAGCAAGCCGACACCCCACCCAGCAAGGATTGCCACCACCACTGCCCACACTCACCCCTTCCGCCCTGGAGGAAATCAGGGTGACAGAGAGGGGCCGAGAAGTGATGGATGGGAGAGAAGGAAAAGGCAAGGGTCATAACAGGAGTGAAACAACAGCGTTCAAGTTACAGATCTACGTGCATTACAAAAATAGTGCCATGTTTCACAGAGCCCAAATATCAGTCCCCATCAGGCCTACAGTTTAACAGACCCGCCCCCGCAAGAGCTGATCCTGTTCTTACAAGCATCCATGGTTGTGTTTACGCTGAAAAAAAAAATACTAGCTATGTTTCGGCTTTTCCCATTCGGTTCGGTTTAATAACATCTAACTGGCCATTGACAATTCGAGGCTACAATAAAACCAGTCCACCGTCTGGGTCTGAGTATAAAACAGAGAGACCATGACGTCATAGTTCATGCAACGTCATGACGACCACCTGACTGAGTGAAATCACTGCCGTATATAACTCTCCCATCCTACCGGAGTTTACATACTAGCTCAGAAGTTTATTTCTAAATTTTGTGACGTTTGATGGGCTACTTGTGGCCTCCATAACATGTTAATAAAATAATGAAGAATTATTCTACCCCCAATTTTGACTTGAAAAATCAAAAATAATATCATTAATTACTATTAGCATGTACTAGAGCGGAGGCTAAAAGTTAACAAATATATTAATACGGACTTCAGAAACATTACTGTCTGGCAAAAACTATAGCAAACTGCGCCAACATAACGGTTACGTGCGGACGGTAATAATAGCCTACATCAGGTTAAACCGGCAATATACATCGCACACTGAACACAAAGGTAGCTGGTTAGATAAAATGCAGGAGAAAAACGACACTCACCAAAAGCTCTCCGATGCTGAGTTATCAACATTCAAGATCAACATTCGTGCCACCATACGGAATACTATGCGTCGTAAATCTGGTTCACTTCAGCTTTGCGGCCTGCGTGCGCTCTCGTGCTGACGTCATACGCACAGAGAAAGGGTGTGTCTTCATCATACCTTCAAAATCCAGATAAAAGTCTATTTCAGAATACCAGTGGTCAAATCGGGTCAGAAATGGGGGAAAAATTTCTTTTTTTTCTTTCGATCTTTTTCGGGCTCATCAGCTTTATTTATTCAAGTTGCAAAATAACATAGATCTGTGAAATGTTTAAGCCTAGGTAATATCGAATATAGTAAACATTTATGAGAACTCAGAATATTAAAAAAAACATTTGAAATGTAAATGGTGTAAAATGTAAAGTCGCCACAGGGAGCCGCACCATACCACAAAAATGTGCAGGTATTTGGGTCGCTCCCAAATGACAGCGCTGTAAGGACAGCTTTAAATCTCCTCCCAGCTTTTCCTTATGATCACGGTCTACAGCTAGGAGAGGAACTGGTCCCGGAACGGCTGTGAAAGTTCTGTGATTACAGCACTGCTCTCATTTACGTTTCAGAGGTGGATTTCCTTTCATGAATGGAAGCAGCGTACAGCATCTTTAAAGACAACTAGCCTGCTGGTAATAATCTAATGTCAGTCCCATCTTTACAACACATAAGTAGGCTACATCTTCACAAAAAACAACATTTGATGGTAGGCTGTGTATGCTGAGATGAGAGGTTTATAATTAAAAAGAAGACCATCATCGCGTCATCTCAACTGAGCTAAAACAATCAGATATGACTGGAGTTCAATTTCTGGGAGGTCCCAGACTCGTGGCTGGTGCGGCACCTTCTACCAGTCAGTGGCGCTTCAGCGCAACATGTACGTCTACAGCAGCCAGACGCTTATTTAATTAACGGCAAGCGCATGGGGTCGCTCTGGCTGAAGCGGCACTAAACAAGAATGCCAAAAGGCTTGCGCATTAACGAACTACACTGTTTCACCGAGGAGTATTGCTTCGCTTCTGTTCAGATGGAAGACAGTCCACTCTTTTGGGCAAAACAGGAATGTTGCAACCGGTCCCTACGGATACTGTTTCTTAATTCGGAGTCCGCGCAACAGCAAGTCGCCGCAAATAGGGGGAAGGGGGGCGTATGGTGACAACGCGTGAAGTAGCTGCAACTTCGCACTACACAGCAACATTTTCGATTCCTCAAGCGAATGCCTTTGTTTGAAGAACAGCTTCGTGGAAGAAGGCAGTGGACTCAGAGAATTCACAGGTAAAGAAAGTGGGAAGGTTGACTTGCGTTCTTCATGGTCGGCTAGCTTCGCGCCTGACTTGACGGCGTGTCCGTGTTTTATGTTAATGATGCGACGATCTTGCTTAACACTGCACGGCAAATGTAGCACAGGCCACTTTTATATACAGAGATTGCGATACGGGGAAAAACCTTAGCAGAATTGCGAGGTCTCCGACCGCTAAGTGTGTCAGAGGCTGGGTCTTTGCGGGCAAGGTGAGTTCTGCCTTCCATCAACTGGCCTACAAAGTCCCAGTTTTTGGCCCATGTGACCGTCATCAATTAGTCTCGCAGCTTATTCTTAGAACTTTGTCAGCTCTGACCTTCATCCACGCGCCCGAAGGGGTTTGATACCGAAGGCTACGGTTTTAATCCATCTGATTTCATTAAACTTTTTTGCCCCAATATGGGTTTCTTTTTCAACAGAGGACAAGGTAGTCTATTACATCCGATGATTAAAAAAACATATAATACCCTTTAATCAAAACAGAGTAATGTAAATAATCTAGTACTTTCGTATTCGAGTGTAAATAAAACGAATGTAAATAATATGAATAATCCAAATGTACATATCAGTACTTTGCTTGAGTTAGTAAAAAAAAGTAAATCCTTTAATCACAGTCCTTATAAAATAAGAGTGACATACTTCACATAGCATTAGTTTTTCAGCAAGGTGGTAAAAGTCTGACAGGGCAAACCTACCAGACATAATTATGTAATTTCATTATATTTTCTTCCTTAAAGCTGTAAGTAATTAGACAGCAACAACAACAGAAACTTAACCTACTTTAAGTAGGCATGCATAAATAAATAAATAATGTCTAGATAGCTTTCATTTTTTGCATTTGGCTACAAGAATTATTTTGTTAAAAATAACATTTCAAAATCAAATTATTTTCAAAATCAAAGTGCTTTAAAAAATGTCAGAGCCAAAAACTGTTGTGCTGAGTTTAAAAATGTGTCAGTGCAGAAAACCTGTCCAATAGAAGCACTTCCTTTTCTCTTTCACTCTCTCCCTCTCGACAATAAATAAATAAATAAAACATTACTTTTCACTAAATCAGAACTTTTGCCGTGTCTTAATAGCTGGAATTATCATGTGAATTACAGCTGTGTCAGTATTTAGGGCGTGACTGTGAGGACAGCTGAAATGCACGCGAATCAGGGCCTGCAGTGGCCGAGATATGCAGCAGCCTATGGGCAGCTAGGTATGTGCAGCTGAGGATTGTGGGTTAGCTGACACACTGTGATATGAGACGGCTTTCTTAAACCGCGTGCCTGCCGAAGGCCTCTCTGAGGCATCGTCTCTTGTTTTGGCCCAAAAGCTTAACTTGTCGGGCACAAACACTTCCATTCATAACAACCCATACAAGTGCTTTCTTCTAAACCGATTGTATTGTAGCTATAAAAAAATCTAATTAGTCCTATAAATTTGTCTTAGACTAATCACACTGCAGAGAAACCAAACTCATCAAGAGCTTTTTTTCGAGTGAAACATGCAAGCGAGTATCTTAGTTGAACCGTGTTAGGAACTCTACGATCCCTGGCGTTGACTGTACATGTCTCTGCGCGGTTTGCTGCGATATTCCGTCGCTTAGCGGTGTGATAATGTTTAGCTCTGGCAGCCGTAAAAGACAGAGCATATCTGAGGCTTGGAAGCACTTTCACTGAATTGAGTTTGTTGATCTCCAGGTATGTTTGTCTTTTCAACAAAAGCTTATGGCTGAAACATCAATCTGCCCCACGTCACCCTCTAGTAAACAGCCACCTTAAGGAATTTTTTAAAAAGGCATTGTAAACATTTCAGTGTCACTGCGCCATAGAAGCACATGTCATAAAACCATTTATATTAAAACAAACTATTAAACAGCATTAAATATGATTCAGTCTCGCATATATTTAATAGCTTAACTATACAAGAACATAGAAAGAGAAGAAAGAGAAGCATTTGGCTCTGCATGAAATAGTTGTTCCTCACAGCTTCTAAAGGCTGTTTAATATGTATATTAAACATGTATATGTGTATTTTAATATATAATTGTTCTTTATTTATACATCTAATTGTAATAAATGCCAACAAGAGCTAACATTTGGATTAGGTGCTTGTTTTGAAGCACTTTTGATGCTTATTCGGAACTTCGAGAACTCGGTTGCATTGAATTTGTGTTCGAACACTGCAGCACTGAGCTTACAGCTCACATGCTCTCCTTCACCTCTCTGAACTTCATGTTCACAGTTTTTTATGGTCCTCATAAACCTCCTTACACCATGTTAACCAAGCTGCAGGATGAGGGAGAGAAGTCAGTCAAAAAGAACCCGAGAGACATGTGTTTCTGCACGCCAGTCTCTGGATCGTGCGGAAATGTTTTGCAAGGCTCACAAAAACTCTGACGTAGAGTGTCACAGAAACCTGTATTGAAGTGGAGGTATGATTTTTGTATTTTTTTTTGGGGGGGGGGGGGGTGATTGACAGCAGGATTGACAGCACTGTGAACAAGGCAGCAAGAAAAGTGAGGGACTTTTAGGGGCAGGTGTGTTCTGCTGACCCAGTCATAATGCCCCTGAAAATCCTTATTGCTCTTGCAATGCACAGCAATGCCCGGAGGCTTTTGAAGCACACGGTAGCCGGCTTCGACACCTTCCCTCCCGGTGCACGCGGCTCTGCTCGAACGTGTATTTTTGTACCTTTCTCACGGAAATCGTAAGCAGCGGTAGAACGCTGGACTGAGTCTCTATGGTTTGTGACTGTAACAGGATACATTTAACGCACTAAATCTGTTTCCCATGTGCTGTTAAAGCCAGCGCCAAGTCTGTCTGCAGAAAAAGGCCTGTCTTCCTCGCACAAGCTAGTGATTCATATCCACACATGCTGGATATCCAAGTTCCTTGCTTGTGTTCCAATCTTGCTCTGCCTTTGCCGTGTCTTGGGGAGTTTGGGGAGTGAAAACGGGGGAATACCGCTTCACGCTCCTGCCAGACGGGTGTAGATCGCATCGAACTACAGCCCTTCTCTTTCACATATCTAAGGGTAGTCCTCGACTCAAACAGGGAGAAGGTGGGAGAGAGACCGAAAGAGAGAGAGATAGAGAGAGAAAAAGAGAAACACAAAGACAGAGAGAAAAACATAGAACCATAGATGACTCAGGCTCATGCCCTTTTCTGGGGAGGGAGGGAGAGAGAAATGACTCATGGAAGCATGTGGAATCTCATACGGCTATCACACGACCACGTCCCTTCACTCATGTGGTTGTGCCAGCACTGGAACACCCTCTCCATTACCCCCACCCCACCCCACCCCACCCCACCCCCACATCATGAACTCACTGCCCTGCTGGGGGATTCCTCTCCAGTAGCCCAGCACTATTGGGACCCCACGCAATATAAACAATACCTAACAGAACATCTGAGGTGAGCTACCTATGAAGTCTGAATTTACAGTTCCACAAAGTTCTGTAAATTACTGATTGCTCCTTTCAGTAACTATGTTAGTAACTACAGAAATATGACTGACTATTATAGTTATGTAAATAGAACATTTGCAGGTAATCTCCTGCAGATGGTTTATTTACACAGTTTATATCCAAGCGCTGGAGGCAGTTTTTTCAGATTGTTCTTCCTCCAGGGCTTTGGTGAAACACAAGGGGCACTTTCACCTTTTATCATTTCAGGTTTATATATTTATTTATGGGTGGGAGGGAGGGAGGGAGGGAGGGAGGAGATCACTGTATTTCGTTATTGCAAAACTTTGAGAGAACATTTATTAGCTGTCAGAGTTGTAAAAATGCCCACACGGTGCAAAGGGAACAGTAGCGTTTCAGTTTTTCCGAAAAACCAACATGTTTTTAGGGGAAAAGAAAGAGAGAGCATAGCATTCCCCACACCAGCAGCCCTGTGGCTTGCAGGAATCCCCAGCCCCAGTGAAACAGCAGCAGTCCCGTTGCCGTAGCGATCCCCTGGTTGGGC
The DNA here is from genome assembly GCA_028565775.1 of Sternarchorhynchus goeldii. Lineage (NCBI taxonomy): Eukaryota > Metazoa > Chordata > Actinopteri > Gymnotiformes > Apteronotidae > Sternarchorhynchus > Sternarchorhynchus goeldii. The sequence continues at coordinate 14,101,266 of JAOXYF010000001.1, read as the reverse complement.
CGCAGCCTTCACCAAACCAGCATTCCAGCTCCCACACCCAGAACTAACCGGCGTCTCCTCAGAGCGGAGCACGTTCCACGTGTACCTGGAATCTGATTGGGGTTCGTGAGTCATCGGGGGGAGCGGGACACGCCCTGCCAGCGAGTTGAGACTCCTGACTCCCCTTGGGCTGGGGCCGTTTGGGGCGTGGGACACGAGCGGGGCAAGCCCCCC
>JAOXYF010000001.1:14073259-14095759 GCA_028565775.1 Sternarchorhynchus goeldii | reverse complement strand
CCCCCACACCCTTTAGCATATGACCCTAAGTCTGAAGAACTGCCTCTACTCACACAACAGGGTTCTACAAATCGACCAACTGTTCCTGTTACGGGGCCAAGGGTCCCTCAGGCAGCCGGTGAAAATCTGAAAACAGCGCTCATGACATTTTAACAGCCTTTAACCCAGTGGTTGGAGAATTCACCCGTGACTTAGGAGATCTAGGGTTTGGTCCCAGTGGACAGCACGCACCATTCTTCTGGCTGGTGTTGAACATCTAACCAGGGCATATGATTGTACAAAGCCCCAGAGGCATTGGCTAATTTCAGTTTTCTTGGAGCACCAGCTAAAAGACACAATGAGAATGCGGTCTCATTCAAGACTTCAAGAGCTGAAATTACCCACCATGATTCAAAAAAGGGTGATAATCCTTTCTCTTCAAACTGCCAGCTTTCTGATGGCTCTGGTATTAGTTCTAGAAATTTTAAGCTCCTTCACTGAACACAGCTTCATCTTTGGTTGTTTACCGTAAACAATTATAAAACGCAGCACAGAACACTTGTGTCTGGCAAACTTCAGTGACCTGTAGGGAAACTGGGCTGTGTAATTTAACAACAATCCAACCTCTGCCACACAGGCAAAGGTGTACTATTCACAGGTTATGACCTTTCAGTGCACGGCTCATAACTCATTCCAGTGAAATGCTTTCCTCGTTAGCACAGAACATTTTTAATAGGCACACGTGAAAGCAATGCTATCTGTAAACAGAATTCACACAGGGCACACTGGGGAAATATCAGTAAGCAAACTGAGGACGTTCAGGATGCGACTGATCGTCGATCAGTGTGATTGTTTACTGGACAAGGAGTACAAGGGGACGAAGTATTACAAGGTTTACAGGTGAAGAGTGAATCCACGCAGGCCCAAATGGTTAAAACTGCCTGCTTCGCAGTGTATAAAAAAATAGAATTAATTTGCTTTACTGTACATATAGTCGGTGATATTTGCTCATGTGGGAACATTTGTGTGAAAGGACTTTTAATCCTTTAACTGCATTAGGCCTTTCAGGAAATGTGAGAAAAATCTGCAATATTTAGGTAATTAATTTAAACGATTCGTTCAAATAGCATAATGAGTTGTTAATGTTTGAAAATTAAAAATAACTTAATAACACTTAAATGACTAATATCAAGTCTAAAATGAATGGAATATTATGAATGCACAAGTATGCTTATTTGAAAAACTTAACTATTATATTCATCGTTTGTTGAAATAATAGTTTGTTCTTGTGGGTGATAAGTGGATGTGAAGTATTCTGACATTTCTGTGTATATTCAACCAGCAACAGTTACTTAAAGCAGTATATGACATTTTGGGCCATTTCTTTAAAACATGTTCTGTTAGTCTAAACAACATTGCTGAACAATTCACACAACATGGGGAAAAGATTGATTCCAAGAACACAATGGGCAGGAATTTAACACTGGGCAAATAATTTATTCTCCCTCCATCTGAATACCCTGAAAGCTAAATCAGTCAAATAATCTGACTGGCACTAACGATTTCTCTCATGGAATTATATACATCAAAAACCCTGTCTCCTTCTGCTCGTATTTCCAAATGCATTTAGCGATTGCAGGTTATCTGCCCATTGATTTCTAAATTAATTTTGCTATTTTAACATGCCAGTTAAAAAAAATGGAAAAATGTCTGAGTCATTGCTGTCTGTTAAGCTCAAGGCGCTGTGAAGTCGTCAACGGCAACACATTCTTATCTGCTTAATCTCTTTAGCCAATATTTTACTAAACCACCCAAGCACTTCACTCATCCATGAAAGAAAAATAAAAATGACTCCAGAGATGCAATGAATTACATGACAGGGCTTTTAATCAAACGAAAGCGCTGAAACGGAACAGAGGTACAAATTGGCAATGCCACAGTCTAGATCTTTCTAGAACTTTCTGAGGACTGTGCAAAACCTAGAGGTTTGGGAATTAGCACAGGAGAGTCAAACAATAGAAGTGCAAATGTTGAAATAACCAGCCTCCACCAGAGAAAATCTCACAGAACATAAACGTGGCATAATCATATTTCTGTGTATCAATATTTCTATGCTTTATTTTTGTCAATTTATTATTATTATTATTATTATTATTATTATTATTATTATTATTATTATTATTAATATTATTGTTATATTATTATTAATATTATTGTTATTATTATTATTATTTTATATACACACCCTATATAATGTAATTATTTATATGAATATAAATGTAGATAAAGATATCAAATTGTTAGCAAATCAGAAACAAAGCTAAGTGTAACCAAGAGCCTTCCTACCGACGGCAGGAGAAGGGTGTGTGTGTGGTCTAACACCAAGTAAACAGAGATGATGCAGATGGCACCAAGCACTCTTGTTGGGGAAGATGAGTTCCTGCATCTTCTAAAACACTCATTACTCAGATACAGTATTCCAAGCTGACAAGTGCACATCTGTACAAAACTGTGCAAAACTCTTAGGCCACCATTAGATTTGTTGTTTTACCACTGTTTTGATTACCGTCTATAATTATTTCTTATTTTTTTAATTAGAATACAATCAGAAAACACAGGACATTTGTATACAGTATTAAAAGCACAAAAGAAGCTTCCACCCTTTACAATTTGGTAAGAGCAGGATTCCTGGTGTAATATTGCAGAACATTACTTCAGAAACTTTCAGGACAGTCCCCCCAAAAGTGTTTGGTGTCAAAAGAGGTCACACTGAATACTGATTTTTGCCTGTAGAAACTATTTTGATCTGAAAATAGTTTTTTTAAAATGTTATGTACTTATTTCATGTACTTTCTGTTTGTATCCTAATAAAGAGAAATAATTATATAGGGTTGATATACCAATGCTAAAACAACAAATCTAATGGTGGTCTTAAACTAATGCTTTTATACAATCATGGGACCACAACACCCTAAACTGATTCATTTATAATGTAGTCATTATTATAATATTTTCATTTATAATTCATTTACTGAAGTGTAAATCCACTGGTAACAGCACAGATTTTTTTTTAAAAATTATTAACTGAATTCTTGTGTGCAATTATGTCCATAAGAGATTACTGAGAAATAAAAAAAATAATTTGTATGAAAAGCTGCCTTTTTCCATATTGTTCTGAAAGAAGTAAAACTTCTGGTTATTACTAAAGCTTTCTGCTTAATTGTGACATTTTGTGACACACATTTTTATTAATCTCCCTGTATTCTTCCATAATATTTTCAAGGTTTTGAAGGAATGGTTCTTGGCTCATGAATATTCATACCAGTTGTCAAAAATACTTTGTCAGACAAATTTGCTGGATATTAAAATAAGCAGCTTAAAAAATAAGTAACATAAAATCCAACATTAGCTGATATCCAAAATCTAACAGACTCAGAACCTTTATCGAAGGATGCCGTTCCACCAAAAGACCAGATTGCTCCCTGCAAAAATACTGAGTGAGAGTCTGCCTAAAATTGGCTATGCATGGTCTTGGAAAGCAGTAAAACACGGCAAAAATCTCTTCATACTTGATCCTCCTTCACACAGTTAAACAAGTTTATCTGGTCCTGATCGGAGCTGATCGAACCCCCATCGTCTCTATAAAACCTGCGTCAGCAGGCAGAGAACCTGGCATGACCTAACGTACACGTATGAACAAACACACACGTATGATCTAACCACACCCACCACCATCGGCTTTGGTTCTGTATCTTCTGCCAAGAATGTAAAATAGCACACACATACATGGCACGATGCATACTTGTTCATCATCAGTGATGAAACAGGAGGATCATTAAATCATTTTGTAGCTATGTGGTGATTTAAGGCCATTTTTCACTCCCGCACCTTCAAAGCATCTCTAAGGAACAGATAAGCAACAGAACCAGTGAGTCATCCAAGAGATAGGTTTTATTTAAACGGCAAGGCCAGATTGACCTTTCTTCTCTATCTGTTTTCATTTGGGTATTCAGACACACTTTAGGCAAATAATTGATTGGTGAAATAACTGGTTGTTGTACAAATGGGAAGAAAATCAGAAATTAATTCATGGTTAGGGGTAAATATTTTTTTCCGGCTATGTTAGACTTCAAGTCAGACTATACTGCCTATAAACAAAGCCATAGACTTGTTTGTTAAACCAATCAGAACAACACTGCCATTTAACAAGCGCATGAAGTAAGGAGTGCTCTTCACACACAGCAGACAGAATGTTGAGCATTTTATCTCAGGCTTTCAACACACACACACACACACACACACACACACACACACACACACACACACACACAGGCTTTCCTTGGCCTTGTCTTATGAGTGTTGATTATCTGATGAGTGTGAAGCACTCCTAAGACATTGCCCTCCTCTGCTCTCTGATACACCCACCCACACACACACACACACACACACACAGTCAATTTTCATATATTTCAAAATCACCTGACTGGGGTGTGCTAACTATGCTATTATTAGAGACATACTAAAAAGTCCTCTACAGACTCTGTGCTGAAAATGAGTGTGTGTGTGTTAAAATATGCTTATACTAATCTATGTGTATATTCAGTGAATTCAAAGTGGAAATTATAATCTCTGAAGAAAAAAATATATAAATGTAGATAGATAGATAGATAGATAGATAGTCTATATGACACTATATACATGAGTCTAAATTCTCATCATCTTAAACTCAGGTCTAATATATTAACATAAGAATTACTTCCATGGAGTCAACAAATTCAAGGTAAATAAAAATTCAAATTTGAAGTAAATAAATGATAAAAAAATTAAACTAATAATTCACAATCTTTATTATTCATAAATGGCAAAGCCTGTAACCACTGCTGTGATTCAACAAACATGATTTTTACTAGTGTCGGCCAGAAGAGGATGGGTTCTCCCCCTGAGTCTTGGTTCCTCCCAAGGTTTCTTCCTCACACTCTCAGGAAGTTTTTCCTTGCTACTGTCGCCCTTGGCTTGCTCATTGGGTGTTTGGACTTGGACACTTGTAAAAGTGCTTTGAGACAACATCTGTTGTAAAAGACGTTATATAAATAGAACTTCGATTTGATTTGATTTGATTTTCATCTGTATTTATTTAATGTATTTTCCTTTGGGGTGCATGCCTTTGTATTTTGCACTTATTCCATTCACCTTTTGTAATGAACTAGAACTACAAAAAAAAAAAAACACCATCATGAGTTCGTCATACTGTATGACATAATGTATTGTATGTTGTATGTGCTGTGCCTTGAGGTACCTGCAGAACTCTGTGACTCTTCAGGCCTTAATGCAGAACAGTGGAGCTGCCGATAGCTACGTGGGCACCAAGAAAGCCGGTTTTCAAGATGAGCACTGCAGTCATTCCTAATGACCATGCCCTCCCATCCACGTTCACCACACCCGATGTGACTCATCGAAAGAACACAAAGATGTGTTCAAATTGCATCTGATCTCCATCCACTTCCACCTCCCCCCACCCCACCCTCGACCCACTCACATACCCACACACGCACCAGTTCAATAGGACGATGCCAGGAAGCCAAGCAGACTGTGGTAGGGTCAAGCCGGAGCTGGTGTGCTCTCACCACGCAGGCGGTGGTTTAAAAACCACAGCAGTCCAACGAGCTGAGTCAGCAAACGCCAGATCCCCACACGGCGAAGCTGTCCAGGGGTCATTAGCGTGCCGGAACTTCTCGAGAGCTTTGCCCGAGGCTTTGAGGCGCTGCTTCGGCTTGCTGCCCCACTGGGCCTGATCGCCAAGAATGCCTTGCGCTCCCAAACCACGCTCTCCTCCTTCCTTGGGCTGCTGTTTCGCAGAGTCTCTATCCTAGAGGTTAATGAGGACCTCGGAGCTCTGGGAAACTTCAGAAATGGGCGGGGCCCCGGCCCTGCAATCACGACACGTCGAGAAGCACTGATGTAGGCTTATGGGTGGTCGATATGATTTTATGTTATTGTTATTGCAATAAATTATGCCATAATGAACTTTCCTGACAAATCTGTGGGCAATCGGTATTTACATAACTCTGACCAGTGACAAAGAATAATGTTTGATGTGGGTCAAGGGCCAAAATGACAAAATAAAGTTTGTAAATAAAGAAGGTATAATGTGCAAATGTAGTTGTAAGTGGATTATTTAGTTTTTCTATAATGAATGCTAGGCCTATATACATATATACCTTTTTTCCCCACATATCAGTTTATATTTTACTGGAAGTGTGGTGGTGATTTGTTTTACGGGGGGGGGGGCTGACCTCCCAAAGATGAGAGAAAGGTAATAACTGGAGAAATTTTGAGAGGGAAATATTTTTTTACCAATTCCCACAAGGGAGATTAACCTTTTGGATTTATACCCCTCCCTTACTTTTTTCATTAAATTAATAAAGTAAAAGTCCTTTCCTGTGTCAGAATAATTTCATGAGCTTCACACATTCAATTTTGTGGTGGGGAAATTTTTCAATATCTTAAAACTGTACATTCCATGAGTGGAATCATCACCAAGCATGTTCCTCTCTACACTCAGGCATAAAAGTCTGGTCCAGCTCATTCACCTGCCTTCAGGTGCTGCGGGACACTGTTATGAGTTTGGACAGAACCTCGGGCAGGTTTCAGCCTGTTCCTGAGAGTACATTTCCTGGAGGTGATCCCACAGAGCTTCAAACTGATGCACAGCACCATGAGAAACATGATCGTAATGATCTTTATCCAACAGAAGCACTTGACACATTTCAACGATGACATCAACAACAACAAAATAACCATTCAAATCCAATCAAAATTACTTTTGCTTGGTAATATTTAATTAAAGTATGTAAGCATTTAAATAATGCTTATTAAAAAAATTCAAAACTTGGGTCTTTGGAAGCTGGAAAATATTTTGCCTGGTTTGAACAATTATGTTCAAAGACCACAGAGTGAGACATGGGATATCTACCAACAGGTAAATGCCTGCTCACACCAGCCCTTGCCCCAGGTTTCAGGCTTATTAAAAAAAAGGTCCTCAGGCTCATGAAGCACAGAGAGGCCCATTTCTGCCCAGCAACAGGAGTGCATATATGCCAGTCAAAGAAATAAAACTAAACACAAATTAAAGAAGACTTGTGTAGTCTGTGTTTTGAGTCATCAAGTCTTCACACGTCTGAGGTATAAATGTCATACAAGATCTAATCAATACATCACAGATCACACATATGAACGAGAATCATTTAATTTCTGTGAACATTTTTTTCTACAAAAAGGCACCACTGGATGGGGGACCTATGTCTTAGAATCTCCTGGAAGAGATGAAAAACTGAGAGCTTTAAACCAGGGGGTCCATGATTATGTCTGCACACAGATATGTAGACAAAGTACATTATAAAACCAGAGCAACATGAGTATTAAGAGGATATTGTCACAGATATAATGGCAAACAGAAAAACAAAAGGTTTTATCCATTCCTGTGTGACCTTAAAATTCTTTGGGGTTACATTTAGAACTATATATAAATGTTAATGGTTTTTTTTTTTAAATCGAGTTTGTCTTTGTTAAAGGTCTTTATGTTTGAATCTAAAAAGCCTGAATCACCTTCTGTTTGACCCACAGCTAGGAGACTTGGTCCTGCAGAGGACCACACCCTTACAAAACAGCGTGTGAGCAGACGCAACGTGAAATGCTCAGCATGCTAAACACCACCCTACCCTGGAGCCGGTCGCTTTAACCGACGCGTATCCACGACGACTGTCTCGACATGAGGCCCATTGCACGAAAGAGTAGCGGTGATGAGTCATCAGATTCACGTCAAAAAACGCACCTGGCCAGGCCAGCGGAGCTGTCTCGCTGGCAGCAAGGCCCACAGTTGAACAGAGGAACCAGGGACAGCGTTTTTACAAGGGACTGTTCCGATCACGGTTGATCTCCAGAGACAGTTGATATTAAAGTGATTAAATATTAAAGAGTCTGATAATGTCCCTGTCTGATTTTATGAATGTGTGGACACTACAGCTGCACAGTATACACTTCAATTATGCAAAGTAGTTTTAAAAATAAATAAAACAATTACACACTGCAGGTAATTAAGTGGGTGGATTTAGAAAGTAACTTAAACAAATATTGCATATCCTCAGTAAAGACTCGTCCTCATAGTGTGTGTGTGTGTGTGTGTGAGAGGACAGGAATGCACAAGATAATAATAATATTTCTCTCTGTTCTGATCAACTGTGTTTGGAAAACATCACCACTTATTGATACAAAGATTAAATTCCACATCCCCAAATTTTTTACTACAACCTGAATACAGTTTGATGGATGAATAAACGATGGATTCTATATAAATTCTTAGAATCCTGAAAACACCATATAACTATCAGACAAGACCAAAACAGAGGATCACAACTAGATAAACAAGTACAGATCATTTTCATCTCAAACTGAGATTTACTTAATTCAAGCTATTTCCAGTAAATTCTTCTAAATTGATTTAACTATAGTTCAGAACTAGCGAGATAAGAAGTTGGCTAATTAATTGTTGAAGTCTGGGCATGGTACTTTTTGTGCCCTTATAAATTAAGTATTTAAAATTTAAAAAATCATATATTCTGAATCTTAATAGTATTAAATAAATACATATAGGATCTGTATTAACCAGTACTCTGGGCTTCAGCACTGATATCAGTATTAGAGAAGAAAATTTCAGCCATTACAAGGAATTACAATAGAATATAAAAAGTTAATCTGTGGGACAGAAAATATGCTTTGTGCTGTTAATATAAAGAATCACTGAGTTGAGAAATTTGCTACGCTTTCTGCAAACCCCTACCTTACACTGAACCAGACCAATTGTTAATCAATTAATCAAGGATTAATTGCCTGTTAACCAATTAAATCCTGAAACCCAAGACTAAAGCTGAGGTTACCAGACCTAAGGTTACAGATAGTTGTGGTTGTGAATGTCTTAAATGTCTGCTATTGTGTAACGCCGACATTTCAGTGCAGTTCAGCAGACGTAACTGACCCCCAGGGATGTAGCAAGAGAGGTCTTAAAAAGGTCATCACAGAGAGAACCGTTTCACACTGGGCATTTTGACGACATACTGCAATATAAAATATCGTCTAACATTTATCTAGCATTTTGGAAAATCGTAAACCTGTCCCTATCTTAATTTTTAGAGTATTTCATTATGCTAAAATATTCTGATGTTGCATTAGACAGCTGTCTGGAATCAAGTCATAAGTGAAAAGTCAATATTACAAAGACAAGGGTAATCGAATCCGTACAAGGCAGCAATGTTTCCTCCAGCAAGCATCAAGTAATAGATGTTTCAGGCCATGGCAGCACCAAACACAGAACAATGAATGGAAGAATTCTGGTTGTATGATTGGTTAAGTAAAGCCACACCCATTTAGGGCATAGCCTAGATACTAACAGCTGTACTAGAATCATTCTGTGCTCAGCATTTTACATACATTTTATCTTACTCTTTACTACAGTGATGTCCCAGGATTATATGCATCAAGTGTCTTGGATGTCATGCTAAACTAGGATCAGCTTTCCACCCATCATATTACCCTGAATATTATTATACAACCACAGGGGGAACTGTTGCCAGATCAGCACTCCTAATAGGTCTAAACAGCTCGATAACAGGAGCTCCAGCATCCTTTTCCATGGCCACTGCGTCTGCGGCACACGGAACAGGCATGGTAAAAGTTCACTGAGGCGTCTGTGGGCTCAGAGGAAAGCAGCGGACTTGGCTCTGGGGATGGGTGTGGGGGGCGGGCCATGACGGACGCACCAGCAGGGCGAACGCTACGCTGCTGTAGTCCCACGTGAAGCTCCCAACTGGAGACCTTTCTCAAACGCTGGCGGCAAAACCTCCTTGCTCGAGACGTGCTTACAGAGATGGAGTCACAAGAGGAAACGTGAGGTGAAAAAAAATCAAAAGAAGCCATGACTCATCCATTTGCATAGCCATTCTTCAACTACACCATGGTATGACTGGCATGCCAAGGATGTGTTACAACAATCTCTATAGGTGCCTTAAAGCAAGGTTCATTTTACCATGGATTCTCACTGCAAAAATGGGCAAACATTACTCAACAAAAGTGCCTATCAGCTGCTTATGTTAGAAATGTTGGGAAAAGAAAGGAACAGCCAGACAGGCCAGTATGAGCAGGGGGAGAACATTCTAGATGCTTTCCGCTGGCACGTGGACACAGGGTTTGGGTTTGTTGATGTTTGTTGGAGAATGTGGGGGGATTTAGAAGAGGATGAGGTATCCTGGCTGGAATGCCAGGGCTGTCTGCTAACGCAGGGCTTCATTCCATTAGTTTATTCATTCAGCTTAGTCTGGGGAGGGGAAAACGTTCTCCTGCATTGAGACACGTTGACACCTACGCACATCATCGAAATCACAATTTAAGACAAGCTAATATGCAATTCATGCCCTCAACCCCCCTTCCCTCTCTTTGACTTATTTTCCACCATCATCCCTGTCCTCAATAACAATATTACTATCTTGCCATCTTGTCTCACTATCCTCGTCACTGTGTTGCGCACTCTCTTCACCTCTCTCCCTCTCTGTTTGGGCTCTGGGCCAGAGGTAACAGATTTGGAGGAGGTGCTGCTTATTGCCTTTCTATTTTCTCCACCTGGACAAAACAAGACTGAAATATGACTACGCTGTGTGGAAGGTCCATACCCCATACCCACAGCTCGTTTAGCACCTCCAGGGAAAGAGATGCAGAGTGCGATGCAACCTCGGCCAGCCCTGAGAGATCATCTGGAATCAGCAAGCTGGGTCTCTCACAAGATGATGAAGTGAGAGCGTGACGGAGGACAGAAGATAGTAGATTATAGGAGATGGCTTTACAGTAAAGAATAACTCTAAGGAATGGATATAGACTGTTCCATGTACAAAAGCAAATAACGTCACCTTGGTAAAAAGTTATATATAACAGTTCTTTGAATGTGGTTCGAGTGAATGAATGTTCTTTGGTTCTCAATAGTGATTCTGCAATGCTGCTCTGTCTCAACACAGACACCATGCTTCACATAGCAGGCTGCCAGTTTCTGGGACAATGATATAAAGGACATTTTAGCCACTCCTAAAATGGCTCATGTCTTCAGGTGGAGGCCTAACCCACTTCCAGCTCTGACAAAATTGATGACTGCTTCCAGAAGATCTTTCACTGCATCTCACTCCCATTTCACTCGCTGTCTTTCTTAAAATTGCTCTACACAGTGCCGTCGCCTTAATACAGATATGATTTCTATAAACTGCAGAAGAGAAATACTTTACACCGAACAAAACACCTAGACAAAAGTGCAATGGTCCTTCAAACATACTGGCACATCTCTTTAAAAAAAAAGACAGAAAGAACATAGTGTACTAAAGCTGTATGTGAACAGCAGTATGCCCAGATGACATACTAATAGATAAAACCAATAGGGAATCTGGGTCTAAGTATGTCCTACACACAGCCAAAACTCTGCGCCGTCCACTGAGGAACCTTATGGAGTGCTTAAACTGGAAGCCATTTTCCTCTTCAAGTGGATGCTTATTTGTAAGGGTTTAAACAGGGCTTTGTGGTTTACACTTCTGTAAAACTCCATCATGATTTGATGTCACAGTATAACTAACAGCACAAGAAATCCAGACACATGCAGTGACAATAAAATCAGAAAAATGCCTGCTTTTGTCAGCATTCACAGTTCAGCCAGAATGGAACTCTTTGCTGGGGGGCTGATTAAGGTTTTTTTTTCCCAGGTCATGATTTATATAACAATTAATTTTGTAATTAGAGATATGCTTTTTAATTTGGTATGCTTTTGATAAGTCGTTATTGTTGTTTCACTGCTATGAAAAAAAATAGCAGTAAATAAAAACGCTGAACATACCAGTAGTCATATTTTGGTCATCCTACAAGTTCAAACAGTCTTGCAGGTGCTCAAGATCATAGCATAAGGTCACAGGGTGTCTTTACATATAACATAAGCCAAGATAAATTCTTTCATTTTACAACAGAGAATCATGATTTTTTGAGAAAAGTATTTGATGACTTCTCATCAAATTAAGCTTAATTTTTACTGCATCATGAGGTTAGCAGGCCTGCATGGTATTTTTTCTTCTGTGTATTAAAGGCGTTGAGTTTTCCCCCCCCCCGTTGTTTTCCGTAACTTCCATGGAAACACATTTTGATGGTGAAATTCATACTGGCTTCAGTTATATGATTCACTTTTACTTGGAAACGTAGCGATTGCGGGTTGCTAGCCACGCACAGATGGTTGGTTTTTACGCCTTGCCAGCGGAGTCCAACGGCAAAGGAAGTCCGAGATACTGTATGTAGGCCCCTGCCCATGCGATCTGCAGCTTCTGAGACAGTGCTGCTGTTCCACACGCTCAAAACGACCTATGTTGTACCGGATGACAGAACAAATACTCCTGAGGAGTTGAATTAAAAAAAAAATATATATATTTTTTTAACTACAGGAAGGTGTTTAAACAAGACATTTGCAGGGTTAACTGTGTGTTGGTCTCTCTCCCCCTTTCACACCTCCTCCCTGTCACTCTGTAATGTTTTTGTTTGTTTGTTTTTAAGCCCTTTTCAGTCTGAGTGATGTAGGTGACCTCTTGGTGTCGAATTAGAAGAGGTGACCTTGTCTTCCCCCTCTTCACGTGTCGTGGATTCTGGGAGGATGCTATACTGCTGGGACTCTGAAAGAGCTTAAAAAAACAAACGAGTACAAACAAACAAAATATAAATAACCCCCACACCCCCACAAAAAAAAAATCAAGCAACAACAACGCTGCCAAAATAGATAAAATCCATTCACAAATTCAGGAAAACACCACATATGAGAGGAGGATGATGACATCACAGAAGTGAAAGGAAGTGGTTCGTAGTCTTTAATGGAATGGTTAAAAAGAGCACAGAAGGGAGTGATGTCACATTTAGAGCGCTAAAAAAACAGAAGATACAGAAGTACAGAAGATACCACTTTCAAAATTACAAACAACTAAATGTCACTAAAACAATTAGCATTGTTTTAAGCACGGCTCAGAGAAATCTCTCTCTCACACACACACACCATAGCTACTTCTTGTAATGCATGCCAGAGTGTGTGTGTGGGAGGCAGTGTTTTTATCAGGGCTTATAGTAATGCTAAGAATGAGGATGTAGGCTTCGGCCTAGCAATCAAAACCAGACCTTAATCTACCAAGAATGAAAGCATACACACTCCTGTCTTGGGTATGAGGGAATATGTGGCCCATCAAAAATGTGTGTATGGTAAAACGGACAGAGCCCAGTGAAAAGGGAACATCATTCTCTCTCTCTCTCTCTCTCACACACACACACACACACAAATAAAACCCCTGGAAAATATGCAGAGCTCTCTCTCCCCATCATTGTTACATTTCTCTGTCACTAGTCTGTTATTGTCTCTCTTACTTTATTTTCTCATCTGTCACTGCCTCCAACATCTGCTTCTTTCTGTCCAGTCAGAGGTTTTATTAATCGGCACCTTGACCCAGACAAGATGGGGGGAGGGGGAGAGAGAGAGAGAGAGAGAGAGAGAGAGAGAGAGAGAGAGAGAGAGAGAGAGAGAAAGAGACGCCATAACCAACTGTGTACAGGCCTACGGACAAGCTCTGAATCTCAACACGGCAGCTTCGGCCCAGAGCGTCCGAGCAATGCTGCCCCCTGCTGAGTCTGCAAGAGAACTGCAGCCTGCCAGCAAACAACACCCGCATACCATAAGTAGACACTAATCCATGAACACAGTTCAAAATCAACACAGTAGCCTCCTGTTCAGAGTCTTGCCGGGGCACTGTTTGAGGCCGTGTTTATAGAAGCTGTCAGGACCATACATGGATCAGTCAGCCATCTGACAGGTCAGCAGACACACTCTGGCCTACTTGGATGTGCTCTTCCCAGGCCCAGGCACTCTTCATCACTCAAGTTCCCCTGCCCGCTAAGGAGTTGAGCAACGTCACACACCCTCACAGACATCTGCCGCAGCCTCTGCCAGATATTTCTTCACGCCATTAAAAACGTTGCCTTCCTCCAATTCCCTTTCACCATGATACCCACTTAGAATCGACCCCGCGGCATTTGAGACACCAACTGATGAAATGTAAAGGAAAGACTGGGTTTCACGGACATCCGTGCTTATCCACAGCTGGCTGGCAAATGCAGTATTAGGGCAAACCTGATTCCAGCTCGCGGTCATGCATGTTCCTGTCAGCAGTCGCATGCTCATAAACCAAGGCAGGAGGTAGTGACCCTGGATCAACCATCATTTCTTAATAACCTCAACAGGAAGCGACATGGCATCCTAACATCATGTCTCCTGCTGTGAAATTATTCATGAATCACAAGCATTGCTGCTAAAGTTGGGGGCTGGTGGTCACGACGCGTCTTGCAGTATAAGCGCAAATTTGAGTTTAAATTCCTTTCCTGTTCGTGGTGAGTTCGTACCCAGGAACTGACCTGAGGTCAGATTCTTTATGAATAAAGGCTCTGTTTGCTGTAGCCTAGGGCTGCTGTTAGCAAAGTGTGACACAGTATTACTCCTAATCTAATAACAAGTTCTTGAGTAATAGAAAAGACCAGAGATCCTTCATACATAGAACAGCCTCTGCATTACTTCAAAGTTAGGATACGAACTGTGCCTTGTTCATGGTCGTTTTAAATTTAAAAAAAGCTGATCCAAGATCAGCACAAGTAGTTTTAGGAACAGTACCCCACTACCAACACGACACAGGACCTATGCAACGCTGCTAAAACAGGTGAAGGGCATCGAGTGGACCAAACACCGGTCTCTCTACTGATGTCATAATGGTCGACATGGTAATGTAGGTGGAGGCGGCTGATCCTATAACAACTGCCAAGAGCACTCCCACTCTGCACAGTTAAGTGTCGTCCATGATTCAGCTCAAGAAACATATCATGAATTCTTATGAGTTGCATCAGGTGTGCTGGAACAGAATTAGCACAGAAGTGTGCACTATGGGAAGCCTGGAGAACATGGACAGCACAAATGCAGGGTACAAGAGATGAAGACTGACCACAGATGGTCAGTCTTCCCTAACTGTAACCCTAGCAGACTGAAATATACATCATTGGTTGTCTTTACCCTCTCTTACAAGTCAACACGTGTATGTGTGTGTATATGTACAGTACTGTGCAAAAGTCTTAGGCAACCATCAAGTTTATTATTTTATTGATTTAACAATGGTATAATGACCATATATAATTACTTCTCAGTCTCCTTAGAAGAATACAACCAGAAAATATAGGACATTTCTACAGTGTTGAAAAACAGAAGAGAAATCAGGAAAAAAAAAATTTGGCTACAGTGGCAAGTAGTTATTGTGACTCCTCTTACACTTGAGCAATAGTAGGAACCAGGCTCTCTTCAAGTCTCTTAAAGCCTGTTATAATATACCAAAAGATACTTCAGAACACCTCAGGACAGTCTCTAGATGTGCTTATTGCCACAATGGGGGGGGTGTGTCTTTTTTTTCTTTTAATAAAGAGAGAAATAATTTATATAATAAATAATACACACACACACGTCATTATACCATTACTAAAACAACAAACCTAATGGTTGCCTCTAAGACTTTTGCACAGTACTGTGTATCAATAATCACACAAGAAAAAAGGAAAACAGGGTGATCTGCCTTAAGGGGTTTCTTGATCTTCAAACCTCACAAAATGACAAGATGTTATTTCTTTTAAATGCCGAGTTTCACTGAATATAGCAGGTTACTTTAAAAACAAGCAAAAAAAAACCAGCTTCCAACACTTTTCAGGTAAATATCTGTTGGCATAGAGTTTTCAAGATGAATGAAGTCACCATATAAAAATGGAGAGTGTGGCCTAACTCATAAATCATGTTTCACACAAGTAGGGAAGGGTGGAAAGGAAATCCTGACTGGTACTGCCATCTACAGGTTTCATGGGGCAAGTAACATTAAGATGAAATTCAAAGAGGTTCAGCTTTAAGGCTGGTTTGTATAATCAGGAATAACAACTTTCCTTAAAAAAATTTGACAAAAATTATACAAAGGTATATGATGGCTCCATAATCAAGGTTTTAATTTACAGAATAATTGCCAGGTTTACAGTGTGGGGAGGGTGGGGGGTATGTACTTTATTTTCTGTGCCCTTATGCACTTTAAAAGCTACTGATGATTTCAGCTGATGGAATATTAAGGGCTGAAGCAGGTCAAGATGCCACCACTCTAATAAAGATACTAACATAAATGTTTCTGACAATCATCCAAATGCACTCAACATCGAATGTATGGAACAAAGATCCTGTCAAACAAAAGTTACATCATCACAATAAAGCAGCCTAAATCAACCTGCCCAATGCCTCAGAAGGGTCTGACACCCTTTAACGATCAATAAATCCATAGAAACATCTGTAATCAAGATGCCAAAGAATACTTAAAATAACTTAACACTTGCGCAAAGTAATATTGGCACAATATAAAGAGTACAGAACACTCTCATCCAATGTAGTAAAATTAATATAACTAAATTAAAATACTGTCCCCCTTTACCATCAATGTGACAGGCATGTCCACTTTATTCCTCTGCATCGGCAAACTGACCCACCACGATAGTGTACACATGGTGGACCCACTTCACAGGAGGAACATGGTGAACCGAAGGACTGTAATCCTCCCGGGTCGGGTCAAAGCCGCTGGGTACACCATACAGGCTCATTGTGTCCATTGCCACAATCAAATCATCCTCAGGATCTGCAGAAAAGAAACCAAAGGAGAAAAATCAATAATTCAGTGCATACAGCTCTTAGAGAATACCACTGATGTACATGATGTTTATGAACCAAGGTTTTATCATGTGGAAGAATTAGCCTTAGTTTTACAGTGGGAAATAACAATTACTGATTTTCTAGCTATAAACACTAGGCCACCTTGTCTGACATCTTATTTACCAAAACACCTTTTTCTGATAAAATAGGAATTCCTATGATTAGACTCGTTATCAGAGTCTAATACTGATTACACTGCAAAATAAATGACAGCAAATAAGACGCAACAAAGAAGCATAAATGAGCCGTCAGACTTTCGGAGTTATTTTACCATAAGAATTCTGGCATGTCATCTTTTTTGTAATTTCTTTCTGTGTCCTGTTTGAGAATTCTTCGATCTCCTTCTCCCAGTCCTCATCTTCTCGTGCTGTGATAGTCACCGGCGGGAACTCTTGTTTCAAACGTTTGTGGCACTTGTTTCTCTTCCTCTGGATCCTCACTGTCTCAGATTGACCGTTGGTAACAGGGATGGAAACGGACCATCTCAATCGGTTCCTACACTTGGACAAGGCTTGGGGCATTGTGCTCTCTTCGACTTCACCTGCGATACAGAATGCACTGCAGCATGCGTTTTAATTGCCACATTAAGACCTTGAGATTGAAAAATATTCTAAATGAGAAATGAATTGATTGTTACTTTTATTATTGTTCATATTTATTGAGATCTGCAAAAATCGAAGTGAAGAACTGCAAGTTAAATGTTCGTTAGACGCACGAGTAGGAAATTAGCTAGTTAGCTAGCAAACCTATATTTGTAATCCATGAATTTGTCAGTAAACCACAAATTTGCCATTACTAGCTCGTTAGCGACTTCGATTCTAGATTAGTAATGCTTATTTTTAGCAGTTATTAAGACGTTAAATTTTCGACGAGTTATTTAACGAACGGGTGCAAGCCCGCTAGTTAGCGTTAGTTAGCAAAGTTTAGGTAGAAAGCTAGCTATTGTACCCTACCTAGATGGAAACTAGCCTTAGGTAACAAGGTTAGCGAGATAGCTAACAGGTGCGATGATATACATAAAAATCCCTCTTCAGCCAACACAAACCTATTAAATAATTTAATAAAATTATTAGTCAGTTAGCAATCTATAGTTGTTAAATAAAAACGCAATTACAACAAAACATGTATCTAGCAAACAAATCTGATACGAAACTGACCTATACCAACGAAAAATGACCATGCTCACCTGCTAAAAGCACTCTGAGGTTCAGATCCGTTACTCCGAGTACTCGAAGTTGTCTCGACAATTAACAACGCCAAGACTTTGAGACGTAGATACTTTTATCCACTAAATTTGTCAAAGTCCCTTCTAAATGATTCCTCTTGTTATTGAGAATTAGGTATTGGATTACATAGATACAAAAAATTACGTTTCTGTTCATTTTGGCCGAAGTCAATCTGTCACAAATGTGCTCACATATTAATGATGTGATCTTGTGATCAGTCATAAAACTCTAATCACCGGATTTTGCCATGTCGTAGCTGAATAATGAGAATTTGGTACATATAGCTGACATACCATGAACCTCAAACTGATAACAGCTCCTTCAATTTTAAATCCTATTTGAGCAAAGTAGGACCACAAAACCGACCAGTTCCAAAAATCCTAGATTGTTATGAAACAGTCTTAACTAATTAATATTTATGCCTGTATATTTGCTTGCATTATCCAGTTCCACCCAAGGATTAATATAGACCGCTAATTGTTCTGCAGGTAGATGACAACGAAGAAACAGGAGGTGTTGACGTTCATATTTGTTACGTTTACTCTGGAGATTTCACTCCGGACAGTATTACAACCCTTAGATAATATCAAGCAAACAACTTTAATTTACATCGTGTTGCTGACTATATCGAAATGTATAGGTAATGCTACTAGCAAGTTCCAAGTAATTAGCCAGGTACTTGGAAATTGCTCGTATGACGACGTATCGTAGATTCGTATTTATTTTCCTGAATGTGTCCCATTTAAAGAAGTAGCACGTTTTGTCATATACATTATAAGATGTACATTATCTCTGGCAATCTCTTTATATACTTAAAGAGAATATACTTGATCGAGAAAAGAGAATGTTTTGGAGATCAAAACCAAATTTGTACCAGCGGTGATGCGTGGCATTTGGTGCTGTAAACACAGAAATGGAGGATTGGCTCCAACATCACTCAGTCCAAAAGAGTATGATATACAGAAACCTTTGCGGAGTACAGACTGAAAGTACTGTGCAAAAGGGCTGAAGACTCAGTGGAGTTCTTAGGCCACCATTAGATTACATATATAAGACAAATAAACTATATGGCCAAAAATATGTGGACACATGGTCACACCTCCAGTTACAATCAGAAATTCAACCCCCTCACCTCAATACATAGTTATGTGGTTGAGAGATGACAAATGATAAAACCTCTTAACAAAAAATATTTATTGATACATGACAGACAGCTGAAATTTGTATGAAAAATGTCTCAACATGTGCACCATTATTCAAACCCCAGCTTCAGTACTTCAGAAGTTATAAAAACTACAACATTTTCAGTAAGTGCTCACAAGCTTCTTTACACCCCTCAATTGGAATCTTTGCCCATTCTTCACATGCAAAAAGCTTCTAGCTCAATGAGGTTTGACGGCGTCTGTGCTGCAACCACCTACATTTTTCAACTGGATTTCAATCCGGTGACTGAGAAGGCCACTCCAGGACCTCCTTTAACCACACTAACTTGGAGTGCTTGGGATCATTGTCTTACTGGAAAGTCCATTGATCAAGGTTTAATTGTCCATTGTCAACAGAAGGCATCACAATGGCCTGGAATTATCTGGGAATCTGTGGTGCCAGATTCACAATCAAAATTGCCAGTGCCTGCTGCAGAAAAACATCACATCAATGACCCTCCTCCATACTCTTCTGGTCATAAGCCTGGTCTTTCACATGTCAAACATACCACCGATCCATATTTCCAAAATGTTTTGGTTAGGATTCATTAGTCCATAGTCTCCAAAAACTGTACTCATATTCCTCCTAGCATATTCTAGGAGAGGAGCGCGTCTTGGAGTCCAGCCATGAAGTCTGTGTTTACTCAGTGCATTTCTTATAGTTGCTGCTGAAGCACTTACACCAGCCTTCAACATGTCATCCTGTATGTGTCTTGCACTCACACTGGGGTTTTTCTTAGTTGTCCTGACGAAGTTGTTAAGGGCCATTGATTACATTTTGGGCTTTCATCTACAGCCAGGCAGGCTTGCAGCAGTTCCATAAGTTTTAAACTTCCTCATAATGCTCCCAACAGTGTCTCTTGGAATGTTGATTTTTTTAAATGTTCTTGTAGCCAAGACCCTTTAAGCATAACAAAATAATATCCACTCTCAGCTTTTGTGGACACTCTTTTGTCTTTCCTATGATTGCAGCTCACCTTGAACCCCTTCATGGGTGAAATTTATATATGCATCACAGCTGAAGTAAATAACATATCATTATGGACATCCCAAAGGCTTAATTATGTTTCAAATCCACTGTAGGCCATAAAACTGACAGAAAATATTACGGCCAAACAATATTATATAGGGGCTGAATAATTGTGACATGGCTATCTTAAGTAAATATAGTGTTACACATTATGGATTTTTTTGTTTGTTTGTTTTGATCTTATGTATCACTCAATTCATAAAGAAGCTGTCCATAGCAGAGTCTTGGTCTTTGAAAAAACTTTCATTTATACAAACCTAAAATGTTTGGGGGGTGGGGGGGTGGTTGAATATTTCTGATTGCAACTGTATATGAGCTTGTTGCATATATGATTACAAAACAATGGAAATTGTTATACCACCCTTTAAACATGACACAAGGATCCAGCACCACAGCACACTTCTCACCCAGTCAAAACAGCCCTGCTCAGAATAGCCAGTTTGACTGCCCAAGCCCCCACCACCCCATCCACACCTCACCCTCCCTGTGCAACTATAGCTATCAGTCAGCGCCTGAGGAAGATCCTGTACCTTCATGACATTTGCTTTGTAACATTTACATGTTATTTACATGTTAAGACAATGATGTTCATCATATAGACATACAATTACCAAACTAATAACATTAATGTTATTGTGTGTACTGCAGCAACTAATGACAATAACTGTAAAAAACTACATCCATTACCTCAGCGGTTAGCATTAGCTAGTATGAAGTGCCAGTGAAACACATAAGTTAGCACAATTATTGTTTAAATACTTACATTTCCTTCATCTGCAGTTTTACCATGGACTGTTAGTATTTATTCCTCTTTAAGGAAAAGTTTCATTGCCAGTCCTGCGTTGTACTGTCCGAGGTCGGAAAAGCAGTCAGACACAAAGTGGTTAGCACAAGTTCTTTCAGATGGTTGCTGGGATGTTGCCATTAAAAATAAACTTTATCCACTCAGCACTTCTGTCCTTTGAGGCTGGGGTTGATGTAGTGTTTCGTGCTCATCTTTGCAGCCAACAGCATAGCAATTCCTGTCCTTAGCTCTTAGCTCCGACATAATGCTAACGGGGGTGATGCTTGCAAGAAAAAAATGGCGCATCTTCACAAAGTTCTCAAGCTGTGGGTGGAAATAGTCAGTTGGGGGTGTTATAATTATGACTCCCCTAGTGACATAGATAGGGGCACCCAAATCTGAATGGCTTAAGCCCTCACCCCCAGCTCCTCCTGGCAAAAACAGCCCCTACTCTTCTAGGAAGGCTTTCCACAAGAATTTTAAGTGTCTGGGAATTAATACTCATTCAGTCCAAAGAACATTTGTGAAGTCAGGCAATGATGTTAGACGAGAATGCCTTGCTTGTGGTCAACATTATAGTTCATCCCAGTGGGATTGAAGTTAGGTCTTTTGGAGCTGCTCCACACCAAGCTCATCAAACCATGTCATTAAAGACATCATTTTCTCCACACAAATCTGCTAGAATAGGAAAGACCCTTCCTTGAACTGTTGCCACAAAGTTGGAAGCATACAATTGTCTAAGGGCATTTCAGCAGTTCAAGTAGTCTCAGATGGCCAACTCTTGGTTTCTTTAAACACAAGAACACACTAAATGACATTAGATGCTTCAAGAAGCCCCCCAAAAGAACTGAATTCAGACCACCTTCTTAAGTGGTCTCAGTATGGTTCTTTTGCGGTTCGTTTTTTGTCTGCTTGATTTGTGAATTGTAAAAATGATGTGACCTGATTCTTTTACCATTTTTATTTGTGGCAAATTTGGAGGCTTGCAATACACAGTGATATTTTGCAGACTAAATGCAAACTCAAAACAAATTACTGCGGTACTTGTTCTCATCTTTCATGCTTTATGAAAATGATCGAAGCCTTAAAATGGGGGTCATCTTGAATACACTATCCATTACTCACTATTATACAGACTGAGTTCTAAAGGAGCTGCGGTGTGAACAAATGCGCTGGGATCTCATCAGATCTAGACAGGACCAGCAAGAGAAGTCAAGGCAAAATTTATTTATATAGTTCTTTTTACAGCAACTGTCATCACAAAGCAGCTTTACAGATGTACGAGTCTAAGGCCCCCCCCCCGGAGAGCACGTCAACGGCAACAGTGACGAGGAAAAACTCCCAGAGAGCAAGAGAAAGAAACTTTAAGAGAAACCAAGACTCGGGGGGGGGGGGGGGGGGTGTAATAC
>JAOXYF010000001.1:14046599-14073235 GCA_028565775.1 Sternarchorhynchus goeldii | reverse complement strand
CCGCCGGGGGGGGGGGGGGGGGGGGTGTAATCCTCTTCTGGCCTACCATCTGGCACCACAATAAGAACAGTACAAACAGTAAAGTTTATGCATTTGCAACATGTGATGTTCAGTTGGTGAAACTCAAGCAGAGGAAGGGCATCAGGGTGGATCAGGCAGATTGGCAGATCATGAGTCAGGAATATGGATTTCTTGTATCTCCTTGAGCCTCTTAAAAGTTCAGTTATACTGAAAACAAACACTTCTAATCCATGATCTGCCTGATCCACCCTGTTGCCCTTCTTCTGCTTGAGTCTCACCAACTGAACATCACTCACTACTGAGGAAACTAAGACCGATTTCATACTCCTACTAAATATCAGGACCTATTCATAATCACAAGTAAATGGATAGTCCTTTTTTGGCTTACGGTTTGTACTACTGTTATTGTGGTGTTATCGATGTCGGTCAGAGGAAGATGGGCCCCCCGCTTTTTCGAATCTTGGTTCCTCTCAAGGTTTCTTCCTCTTGCTCGCTTTTTTTGGACAACTTTCCATATGTTAAAGGTAACCCAGCAGTGATCTGAGTCCAAGTGTTAAAACACTGTAAGAATATTCTAAGTAGCCAACAAAAAAACCCTAATTAACAGTCCCAATCGATTTATTCACTCTCCTCCACCAAACATTACTGTTGGGACTATACATTCTGGTAGGTAGCAAGGTTAAGGAAGCAGCAGTCCACGGAGCACATTTGTACAGAGTTCAGCTGAGGTGTTCTTTATACCACACCAGCATCATTCTTGCTATTGTGCACGTGCCCATGCATCGACGTTATACCCGCATGCCGCTACTCAGCCACAGAAAACCAATTTAATAAAGTCCCTGATGCAGTCATCATGCTGCTGTTGCTTCCAGAGGCAGTTTGGAACTTGTGATGCAGCAAAGGACAGATACTTCAGCATCCCTACACCAGGAGCTTGCGTGTCTGGAGTCACTAAACTTCTCAAGAAGAGCCATTATGATGTACTTGATTTATACCCTTATTAGTAATGGGTGTGGCTGCAATGCCTCAGCTTCGTAATTAAGGAGTGTCCTCATAGTTTTGGCCAGTGTATTCTGGATGGGGATTGGTTTGGAGGGACTGCACACAATATGAGTATAGGGCAATGAAATGCAGTCTAGCATCTACCAAAAAGTACAAGTATTGCAATTGTACATCTGATGTCTTGTAATACTGACAATCATTGACCTATGCAAACATTATTTTGAATTTATAATGAAATGTAAAATCATACAGCCTATTCAACAGAATACAGCATTTTAAAAGAGAACCACAATAAAGATTTGTCAGAATTTATTTCAAAAGTTCAAGCCACAGATCTGTCCACAGTTATAAGAAGCTCTTCTCTAATATGCTAGAGCCGACTTCTTTAGGTATGTTCAATATACCGCAGCTGTTTAATAAACTGAAAAAAGGTACCAAAGAGAAACATGTAACAATACCCTAAATTAATAAATTAACACGGCTCATCTCAGAGCAAATATTAAGTCTATCGCATTTAAAACGATGCTGCATTTAAATTCTGTAACGACATCTATACAAATATACAAACATCTGGGAAAACCATCCCTTGTCAAAGTTGAGGGGAATCAAAGGAATTTTTATCAATTCGGTAGTGGTTTAAACTAGACCCCGACATCATTAGCCACAATAGCCTGAGCCACCTTAGTGCTATAAATTGGTGTGACTACTGCGTTACATTGTGGAGCCTTGATTTTCTATGCACCTCAACCAGATTTCCAGTCAGTCTGGAGGTTTTCAGCAATTACTCTGGGCGTCATCCACCATTTCGCACTCAGCTGACGACAGGGCTGAATGTTATTGCTGTTTCTAACCCATTTTAAAACCTCAAATCAAATGGGTTTATTCCTTTGCGACGTTTAACAAGATGGTGGTGCCTGTTCTTCATTTAGCCCACTCTCCTTGCTGTATTTCGAGTCACATCAGGTAAAGCGAGTGAAGAAAAAAACCTGTGAAAATTTTAACCGTCAATGCTAACAGTCGTCAAAATATTCGCTCGCTTCATTGTGAATTCGCAGCTGCTCCAGACTGTGAGGAAGGCTAGAAGTGTGCTGGCGTCCAGCCTACAGCCATGTGGCTTCTGTCATTGCGTTACAAGAGCAGTAACACATTTGGCTCCATCTATTAGACACGCTGGGTAATGTAACTACGTGCAGATTGATCCACTACCAGAAAAGAGTTTACAAAAAGATGAAAGTGTTAAAGCAAAGGCGACGAGTAGCACAAAGCATTGGAAAAAGCATCGATTTCTATACAATATTTACAGATCTTCAGAGATTGCACTGAAATGTATGCGATTTATAAAGACATGAGACAGCTAGACAGCTTTACTAGTGTGTAACTGAACATTCAGTAGGTCTATCAGTGAGAAATACAAAAGGCACAAAGAATGGACAAAAGTTAAACCAAAACCTTTATGGTGCAAAGTGAGGGGAACCATACAGCCTTTCTGGATGTGAACAAAACGACTTCATTTGCATTGGTTAAAAAAAGTGGAGGATCGTGCCTATTTAAAGTGTCTATTTAAAGCCTGGATAGGCTCATTAATCACAAGCTTTTTACCTAAATCAACACTACTCAACCATCTAGTACATTTCAAAGGCTATCACCTGAAAAGGTTATAATAAACTGACTATTTCTTTTATATCAATGTCTTATTGATTCATTTGTAAGATTTTCATTCAAATAAAAGACATGAAATTTGTAAGCATACTTGGGATGAACACATTTGAAATAAATAAACGAAAACCCTGATTATGGTTTGCAATTTGGAACACCAGCTTAGGAACGCTTTGTTTCAGAAGATACTGACCTCGAAAAAACTGGCTTTGTAACAACAAATGCAGCTTGACAGACAGATTTTAGAAAATTACAAAATATTAAGACAAGAAGTGAAACACCTCCCAGGTTTCCACATTTACGGTGTGAGCAATACGACTGCTGTTTCAGCCGTCTGCACCGCGCACTCAAACGCCAGAGATGCTGACCGATGACCTGCTTTTTCTATACACACACAAAAGATATATATCAGTACAACACCATTTTCTTTTTCACACTTCCTCTTTCCATCTCTCCCTCCCCCCTTGACAGGCCTCACAGAGCCACCTTTTCACAGACCTTCAAGAGAAGAGTGCCCTCTTCTGACCTCACGTACAAACACCTCAGACGGACATTCCTGCTAACCAACTTCACTTGAAAAAACAAAACAACAGGTAGCAGAGAACCACGTAATCAGCAGGTCTGTGTAACAATGGGAATCCAGTGATGGTTGAACATCTGGGGAAAGAAACAAATAATGTTTCTGTATGTCAAAATGCTTCCTCCTCGTATACCTCAGTGTCATACCCCACTGCACACATCGTGAGATTTGTGCATTAAGGGTCTTGTCCAGTGTTGCATATACTCATCCAGTGTGTGTGTGTGTTTCTCAGCCCCATAGTAACCCCTTTAGTGTTGATTCCCGTAATTGTACGGAGCAGCAACAAAATAGTAGTTTCAGAGTCCCAGAAAAGTGCACGAAGGAGTCCAGTATGTCCCGAAGTCTTGCAGCAGGTGTGAGTGCAGAAACGCACTAATCCCACTTCACAGCAGGAGGTTAATCCTTTTCGGAAAAATCTGGTTTAATTCTGTGTGCCACTTCACCTCCAGGGCAGCAGGGGGAGCTGTCTGCCCAGTGGTACTGCAGCTTCAAAACAACCTCAGCTCAAGTTTGCTTTTAGGTTTTGATCTCCAGGATGGACGGGTTGTGATCCAGGATAGATAATATGATCTTATCCATGTACTGCCGGAGACGTGCATTTATCTCCTCTTGTTCCTTAAGGGCTTCCATCAACTGTGAAAACAGGAACAAAGGGGTGACACTGCTAAGGAGTGAAAGCTCTAATTCTGCACCCTTCTGCGAGTGCCCTCAGGTGAGTACAAGGAGGTAATGTCCCAAAAAAAACCCACCCCCCCACCCCCATAAACGTACCTGGTCACGGGAGGCGTGGTCAATTTCGGCAGCAAGCGACTGAGCCTTCGTCTGTGTGGCGAACAGGTTCTTCGCCTCGTGTAGACTGAGGCTGAGGATCTGACCGTTGAGCTCCTCGTTCTGCTCACGGAGCTTCTGGTTCTCCTGCAGGGGAGGGGAGAGCACAACTCTGAGCCCACTGCTGATCTCAGATCATTTGTTATGCTCGCCTGAAGCCTAAAGCTACAATTAGTACAACTTATTAGCAACTATATGGCATGTGTACAGACCAGTGATATTTAATACATTAACAAAAGAGGTACACTTGGAAAAATTAGTAAATTCCACAAGTTCTATAAATTAATGTGTTTTATAAATTATAAATGTTATAAAAGATGTTGTATAAATGTTAAGATGTTATAAAAAAAAAAGTTATTTTAAAAGAACTCGTCCCCTTAGAAGTACTGACTGTAGTTTTAACACCAGCCTGCAGATAAAGGATAGAGTTACGGATTGAATGGGAGTTGAATTTGAGATGAATTTGGCTGGGCACTGGTAATGTGACGTGAGAAATAGAACCGTGAAGACGACGAATGAGTGGGTCAGTATGAAAAATGGGTGCGTCAGGGCACGGAGCCACACTGGAGCTTCCGAGACATCCACAGACGACACGGAAAAGATCTACATACTAATGAACAAAAACCACGCTTTATTAGCCGACTAGAAACATAAGGCTTGGCTAGGTTGCACAGCTAGTGGCCACGCCCCCTGGATGCACTGGGTGGGATCGTTATTGGTCACTGCGGTTGTTGGGAAGATCGCGGTAATGAGCCTTTACCGCCAGACTACGGCAGAGTCGCGCGCTAACACACACTCGGTGCTGGAGTTCGGGGGGGATGTCCTGTGAAACACAGCACTGCACAATGCGCGTGCACACACACACACACACACACACACACACACACACACAAACACCCAAAGGAAACAGCCAGAACCAAAGAAACAAAACAAAAGTTTCTTCTTTGGGTATAAAAAAAAAAAAAAAAAAAAAAAAAAAAAAAAAAAAACTCATGCATTCTTTTTTTTGTTTTTTTTACCCTCCAATGTTACAAAGCATGTTTTCCCAAACACATTTGGGTAAGACTGGATCGTGTCTATGAAGGAGAGTCAAACAATGGTCCATACCCAAAACACCATACCACAGATCCATACTTGAGTACGTCATACCTCAGTGTGCAAACACGTCTTTTACAGAAACTGAAAATCTTTGAATGAGTTAAATGAATAAAGCATATCGGGTTGTACCTGTCGTGGATCTTTGGCCTTTGTCTCGACATCTATGGCATTTCTCAGCTGTGTGACACTTTTACATGTCTGTCTACGTTTCTCGCCCGTCTGATCCTGGTATCTGACTCTGCTGCCCGTGTCTCACCTGTTTAAGCCTCTTGACCTCTTGCTCAAGTTCACTCTCCCGTGTCCGTGCACTGAGCTCTGATAGGCTGGTGGACGAGCTTCGGCCCCGCCCCGCACGCTCCGCCTCCAGTTTAAAGACCTGCAGGTGCTCCAGTTCCCTTCGTAGGTCCTCGATCAGCTGTCGCACACAGCAGGAGACACACACACACTCTTTACCTGACAACATACACACTCTCAGGCCAGTCCTCACAAGATAACACCCCCTTTCCTCCAAAATCTGTCTATCTGGGCACATCAGTGCCTGGTGTTTAGTGTTTTTGAAGGCTTGGTTCAGGTATGCTGGACACAGAGTGAAAATGTCCCTGGGAACTGAGCCTGGGAGGTGTAGTGGCAGGAACCCAACATTAGGTGGAGCAGTCACACCTCCTGCATGGCCTCCCTCTCTCTCTGGTAGTCGTTGCGGTTTTGCCTCAACTTGTCCATCATCTTCCTGTAGAGATCCATCTCATCCTTCAGACGCAGACTTGTGTCCTCCAGCTTATGAGTCATCCGCTGTTTTTCCTGGATGTGCACGTGCACACACACAAAATCATCCTCATCAAACCACACCTGCACATTATGCAAATATTGATACTGCATTTATGAAATGGTTCTTTACATCAGGTACATTTGTGCATATACCCCCCCCCGCCCCAACACACAGTTTCAGACCTCTTTATAGTTGGTTTTCAATCACAGCCCTCCTAAAAAAATCCATAATTTCGCAAATAAATTCATTTTTTCACATTTTGTGGTCAGCCTCATTTCAACTTCACTAAGGCTCTCCAGCAAGCACCCAGAAAACCCAGTGTTCCCCTTTATTTAGTCCTTCACTGGTATGAACCGAACTGAAGCTTGTTGCATGATGTTTTCCTGCTGCTCAGTGTGTGTGTGGCCAGATATTGTTTACAGTTACAGAATAAGCATTGGGTTGAGCGAGAGTTAGAGAGTTAGATATTCTCTAAAAGTTACAATCTAATTGTTGACCAACTGTTGAGGTGAAACGTTTACCATTACTGCAGATTATATGTCAAACATGCAAACAAACAAAATGTGCATTTTAGACCAGCTAATCAACTGGAATAGTGACAACTTGAAATGTAACGTGTATCATTTGGGCTACGTGGACGTGCATCATACACTGATAAATGTCTCCATTCCAATTAAATCCTACAGAGGGGCTCAGAAACGATGTTGCTCGTAATGAGGTCAGTGAATCGTCCTCATAGTCCAACTTCAAGATTTGACAAGTGGGAAATACAGCCAGTAAATCAGTTTCAAGTTCTTTTACTGCAGGCTTTGCTGGATAAGTTACACTTCTGAAATATTTGAGAATTACAATGATGTTGAAAAGCAAGATAAACTGGGCAGCTACCCAGGAGCTTATTGAAAGTCAGCTGTTGACGACGCTGATCTTTCAGAGCGTACCGAGATGTAAAAGAAACGAAAACAACTTCAGCCCTTCAACCTAATGTGGCAAAAGGTTTTTCCTGCGTAGCCTGAAGTAATATTTGTTTTTCCAGAGATGGATATCGGTAACATTTTTTTGTTAACTTGCATAGCCATACTTGGAATGAGGGACAGCTGCAGGTAAGCAAGAGGGGAAATTTACGTATCATACGTTTTCTTCTGTGGTCTGCTTCAGTGCCTTCAGAGACGGAACCGATTTAGCTCTTGCTGGTATTATGCATTTCAGTATCGTACCTTGACATTAAATATTTAACGCTCAATCTGCAGAATTCTTTTCAGAACTTTCTTCTTTCAGAAGAAGTTCCACACCCGCACACATAAAATATGTAGAATTTAAGAGCGCTGTATTGCATTCAAGGATTATTTATTATTTTTTATTATAAAATCCTATAATAGGCCCTGCACACACTCAAGCAAATTCTACACACCATGGATTAAGTTTGAATCAGTGCTTACACATGTGGGTAGTGAGTGGAAACTACCAAAGCTTTGACCGAAGCCCCGTTTATTTATAAACTGAAATATGTAGAAGATAAATATATTATTTTAGTAATGGCATCAGCATGTGTGGTTAGCACATATGCTGAAAAACCCTGCATTCTGGGATGGAATGTTGCTTTGTGTTTAGATCAACCTCCTGTCAGTCACTTTGAGACACTCTTAAATGCCCCATTACTCTTAAATACCACACCCACCCACCCTTTAGCCAAGTAAACATGGCGGAATACGGTCCAGGTGCTTCTATCGTGGACCAAATAAATAAATAAATAACAATATAACCACACTGTACTGCAGAGGACAATAAAAGAAGAGTTAAAACTGGTAAAAATATCAAACGCACATACTAATCTTGTCCATGAGGACAACTGATGGTAATATGCTTCATCTTTCATGCTGTGCCGTGTTTGTTTTGACGTCTGAGAGTGCTGTGCAGACCAGTGTGTTATACCACCTGATATTACGAATATTAATGCATCTGACATTATGAATATTTATCTCCATTAGCGTGGTTCTGAAGTATCAGAGCATCTGAGAAGTGGAAAGGAATTAACATGGTAATGAGAAAAACACACACACACCTCATCGAGCTTCTCCGTCTGCGATTTTAGCCTGTTCATGTTTGACAGCATCTCTGCATTCTCCATCTCCAACTGCTGCACCCTGCAGTAGTTACACACACACACACACACACAGACACACACACAGTAAGGTCCCTTAGGTAGTGGAAAATAACAGGACTTTTATCTGCCTTAAGCCAAAGTTATTCTAAAACTGTCAAATGGGATCATATTGTGCTTTCTCCCATTAAATCCTCGGCTGTGCGTGTGTATGTGTGTGCGCGCGTGCGTGTACCGGTTGGTGAGGAGCTCGATCTGTGCGTCTTTGTCTCGCTCCAGTTTGGCGAAGGCCTCGCGGTGTCTTCTGAGCTCCTCTTCCATGCCTTGTTCCGCCCGCACCTCCTGCTCCTTCAGCTGCTCCTCCAGCTCATGTACCCTGCTCACACACACACACACACACACACACACACACACTTACACACTTAGCTCCATGTTCAAATTAGCACCTCAAGGTCAGGTCAAGTTCTTTTTTGGGCCCAGAGCCAAAAGCCTGAACCAGTGTTTGCGTTGTTTACTTATTGTTCTGTGAACAGTCACACCTACAGCGCATTTTACAAGTCACATACCCTCTTGCTGAAAACAAGAGAACAAGAATCTCCTTTTCATTAGACAGTGCGAACTAAGAAACAGTAGGACTGTATTGTGTTTGGATCAATGAGAACATTTTGCAGCTACTGTAAATGAGATCACTATTCTTGTCAGCCATCATCTTACAAACAGCTAGCTACATAAATTCTCATTATTATTCCAATTTTCTTTAGCAAATACACCTTGAGAGGTTAAATAAGTTCATAGTGTGTGTGTGTGTGTGTGTGTGTGTGCGAGCGCATGTGTGCATGCGTGTGTAAAAGCTGGAGTGTTTGTGTTTACCTGTGCACTAGCTGGGTGTTCTCCTGTTTAAGTTTGGACTTCACGTCTCCATTCATTAGACATTCATTTTCCAGCTCACACAGCTTCTTCTCCAACTGACTCACCTATGAAGGTAGCAGCGCACACACACACACACACACATGCACAGTGCCCTCGGATCATTCTTTTAACACGGGTTGCTTGTCTCCAGTCCTGGAGATCTGCCGCACTGCAGAGTTTAGTTACAACCCGAATCAAACCCACCTGATCGGATTAATCAGCATTCAAAACCATCTGGATATCAAAGTCTGGTGAATTGGAACTACTCTCGGCAGGGGTAGACATCCAGGGGAAAACAAATTCAGCACCTCATTTCTAGTGAAGTAATTTTTAGTCGAGGAGTGAACAGAGAGAAATTAAATCAGATTTTCCTCCCTTACATGGCTACACTAAAGGTCAAAGAAAACAATTTAAGTACCAGCCTGATACAGTGCGCCAATATACAAATCCAAACCTACATGGGTCACAAACCCGCATGAGTCCTGGGTGGGTTTAAGATCAGATCATAGCCCTGTTATCTTAATCCTATGTTTTATGCAGCAATATGTCATGTTAAATCATTATAAAAAATGTTTTGAGATCACAGAAGGCTGAAATACACAAAATGTATCACATTAGAGTTCTGAGCGTATGAGCATACGGTGGATTATTTTGATCAGTTACATCATGATAAGTTCAGATACTTCACACGATCCACCAAATGTACACACAGGTGAAGGCAATACAGGCGAGGTACAATCACAAGCGGCAATATCATCAAGATACGATAAATTTGGTCCGTATCATGCAGCCTTAAGCTTGGAAATCAATAACCGACTCTCTAGACAGGTCCACAGTTCCGAATGGTTTCACATACACAAACCCCGCAAAATCAACACGGATCGCACATGGATCGGTTTCTCGCGCTGCGGCTGCAAAAACGGAACAGTTCGGTTCATCGTCATCAGAGTTTTAAATTGATCATCTAACTACTAACTATTACGGCAGTAATCCATTCCACAGCATTGTAAGAAGATGAGGGTTGTCCTGCATCACCTGGCTGCTCCCTAGCCAGAGGAACTTCATTAGGCAGGTTAGAATAATGGGGTCGGTTTCCTATGCGTTTGTGTGTGGCTCTACCTTCTCCGTGATGTCGGTGTCGCAGGAGTCGATACTGTCTCTGAAGAGATCCTCTGTGCTACCATTGCTACTGTTGAGATTGCTGTGCTGGAGAAGCTGCCTGCCGGATGGACAAACACACACACACACACACACACACACACACACAAGACAGAGACAGCAGTGAGAACACCCTCGCAGTGAGAGAGAGAGCAAGGGAGAGAGAGAGAGAGAGAGAGAGAGAGAGAGAGAGAGAGACGGAGAGAGAGCCACTGCACCAAAGCTTGAAGAGGACACTAGCGTATATACATCACACCCTTATAAACACAGTGCATGTAGAAATGAACTACATTACCCAAGCTCCACCACAGGATGCACTAATAAAGGTGTGTTCTGTGCTAGTGTTCTCAAAGAGACTGCACTGCAGAAAGAGGAGAAGAGAGCTAACCATGTGAGCTGAGCTTATGGCACTGTACAGTCCGATCTCTTTCTCTCTGACACACACACACACACACACACACACACAGCCAGAGAACAGTGAACCATTTACCACTATATCATAATACTTTGTCTTCACTCTGGCTAATGTGATGTGAATCCATTACTGAAATTAGTTTAAAAAGCTCAGAAATTCTATAGTGATGCCCCACACTCACATACACACAATAAACTCCATCACTTCACAGAGTGCCTACCTGCATGCGCAAACACCCACCCACCCCCATCAGCCATAGCCATTTTTAACCTGAATATGAGCATGCATATAAAGGAGCACCACCCCTCCCCCCAAACACACACATTAGCAATAGCCATTAACATGTCATTGTAAAAAGACTATATAAACATGCATATAAGTACCCCCCCCCACACACACACACAATATAAGCCCCCACCTCCTCTCTAGCCACTTCTGTTTTTCTATTAATTCTGCTCTACGAGGGACACGATTCTCAGTGTGTTTCCTGATACCACACACTCACACAACGGGAATTAAAAACATTCAACAAACTGTCAGAGATCTTACATTCTGCACTGTCCCCTCTGCCTATAGTCATGCGAGTTTCATTTAAACGGCTTCAGGAAGCTACTTGCTCGCGATGCCACTTTCCTTACGGGAGAAGTGACAGAGGATGTTCTCAAGAAACCAAAATGTTTTTATTATCGTAACTCACACAATGATGTGCTCCTTGGTGCTGCTCTCCTAGGCAGCGCAAGAGTGAGTAATTATTAACCACTGACCCACCTCCACACACACACACACACACACACACACACACACACACACACACACATCCAAGAACAAGAACAGAACACCAGCCTGATGGAGAAAAGATTTATACAGTTGCTTAAGGTACTACACACAGACACAAAAGATAACTTGGCCTACCTGCCGAATGCCGTACTGGAGATCTTTCTGTTAGGACTGGAAGAGAAAATGAAAATAGTCACACACACAATTAAAAAACAGAAAACCCTCAGACAAAGCCTTGGACAGCTCAAACTCAATTTACAGCTAATCACAACAGTGAATTACACGCAGATGATCAGCTAATTCTGTGAGCCTTTTTGGCAAAGCATTTAAAAAAAGATTTACATTTTATTAACTTTTTTTCTTCTATGTGATGAGAAGATTGCTGTTTGATTTTAGAAGTCTGGATGAGGGCAGCGGAAGGTACCGGAAGGGCTAGGAGGTGTAAGCTGCTGAAGTGTGCATTTCTGTCAGTACAATGGCACTTGAACAGTCAGTTGGTGGGCGATGGTGGGTTGGAAGCAGGGAAAATGGTCAAGCATAAGGATCTGAGTGACTTTCGACAACGGCCAAATTGTGTTTGTTAGATGACCGGGTCAGGGCGTCTCCAAAACGGTAGGTCTTGTGGGGTGTTTCCGGTATGCTAACGTTTTCAGCAATTTGTGCTACAGTAGGTCTTCTGTGGGATCGGACCAAACGGGCTGGCCTTCACACCCCACGCACATCACAGAACCTCGAGGGCTCGTGACAGCTCCATTACTCATTTACAATATACTCATATACAAACAGGATTTACTGTTTACTCATATACAAACAGATTAGACAGGAATGAGATAGATAGATAGAGAGATAGATAGATAGAGAGATGGATAGATGCAAAGAGGAATAAAGACAAGGGAAGAGTTTGCACACGGTAAGGTGCAAGTAAGATGCAAAGAGGAATAAAGACAGAGAACGACTGAGAGGAAGTACAGAGAGGACTACCAAACGTACAGCCCCTGAGCCAGATACAGCGTGTGAGCACTTACACTGAGTGCAGGAATGTGTGAATGTGAACTGTGTGTGGGCGTGTGTGTGTGTGTGTGTGTAATGGTTTATAAAGTGGGACAGTAAGTGATGTCTGGCAGTGGGATGAAATCATTAATGAGGCAGAGAGAGTCTTCACAAAGACATGGAGGGAGAGGGAGAGAGAGGGAGAGAGAGAGAGAGATTCAGTGGGTTGGGGCAGAGATTGAAAGGAGTGAGAGAAAGACCCATCCACTATTGTGCATCTTTACAGTTTTACAAGGTGTGGGGATGCCCCTCCCCCTTGAGAACGTGGAGCCAGAGGAAAGGACAACCCATCTCGACCCTCAGAGGCAGGAGCTTGAGGTGCCCCTCAAGAAGATCTCCACCTCTGAGAGCCGTTGCAAAACACACAGCAAATGCTGTGTTCTGGCCTTGAATGAGTGTGTGTTCGTGTGTGTGCGCGTGCATTACCTGTGTGTTTTGAGGTTTTTGAGCCGGGTTTCAAGCTCATGGAGCTGGGTGACTTTTCTGCAGCACTGGGAACAGAGCAAGTCCCCACTTGTCGGCCGGGTTCTCCGCGGAGTCTGGCCCGCACTGGGATGGGGGGTGGCAGATCGAGTATCATGAATACAGGTAAAGCCATTACAATAACCCACACGGGACAATACGCCAATGTTCACGTGTCCCAAAGCAATGAAATGAAAATACTGAACAGCATCAACCACACAAAGAGGCGAAAAAAAACCACCGGGAAACAGCTGCAGATGAGAGGAGATGCCTGTGTGTGTGTGTGTGTGACAAACCAGGAAGTGTCACATGTGCGTTGGGTGTGAAACACACCCTGTATATTGATTTGGCCATCTGCCAACATCCATCTACAACCCTAAAGGGGTCGACAGTCTAGATTACACCACCCCATCCCCACCCACAACCCCCCTCAACATTCTCAGCCTGAAACAGCACGATCTTGGGCTCAGAACTGAAGCTGCCTAGGGTTAGGGTTAGGGTCCACAGCACTGACCTCCAGCACTGCACACCAACACACAGCTGTTCTTTTCTGACTGGGAATCTTTCCCAACTGGAACACGGGGTTGTGTACTGGTTTGAAAGACTCCACTATTCTTCTCTAGTCTAGTACTTTTTAGACTTCTGGAGCTTGTAAAGTTGGCAAGTTTTTAATGTATAGAAGCAGAACCAAGAAATCAAACATGTGGGGGGGGGGGTGTTACGCAAGGCTTTCAGATGGATCAATATGAATAATTGCTGTCTGATGCTTGGTAGAAAAACAAATGCAGCATCGGTTACAGCACTGTGTCGTCAGAAGATCCTCTTTCAAAAGCCTCCAAGATTCAATTCGTCATCATTCGTGAGTAATTCTCATGAAACATTGCTTAAGATTCTCCACAAACACGACAAATACCTGCTTCGTCATCCCCGTATCCGCTGTAACTACTGTGTGTATGTGGGTGTGTACACACATGACTGCGGACGGCATTCATTTCGAGACATCACCCTTCTCTCGTTTAATTGCCTGTGATGTGCTGGGATCCTGCTAAAAAGCTCCTTTACCTGTCCGACCAGCTTTTGCTTTTAAATCCCCTCTTTTCTTCCTGGTGCTATGACTCACTCCGTCCAGACTTTCATACATCACCATGGGAGAGTTTCGTACTACTGTACATGAAACTCCGTGTTTTGGGGCGTTTGGGGGCGTGTCCTGCAGTGTCAAGCCTCTTACAACGATGACTCGGTCATGACTCGGTCATGACTCGGTCATGACTCTCTTACATGCTGCAGAGTTCTCTGCCCTTTTCCCAGAGCCTGGAAATGTCTACAGTCCACAAGGGCCTTGCTGCTGGTTTATAAGCATCTGAACATGGATAATAATTTTCTTACGGTGACAGTTAATTAGTAAATTAACACAAATATTCACACACACACACACCATTCTACACAAGTGTACACAAAGCCAAATAAACGCACCCACAGACACGCACACTACACAAAGCACATTTGCACACGCACCTGGAAGGCACAGAGGAACTGAGGTCGGAGAATCCGTTGCCATGTGTGTCATCACTAGGGCTGCTGGGATTGTAGTCCCTGTCATCCCCCTCTCCGTAGTCCTCAAACTGCTCCTCGTTCAGTGAGGCAGATGAGCGTGTCGATAGGTCAGAGGTCACAGAGGGGTTAATGCTGTGTTCTCCAGTCCTGGTAAGAGAAAATTGGGCTTGGTTACTTGTTTTCAGCTGTGACGGTTATTCAGAATCAGAAGCCAAGCAGGGAGAATCCTCTCTATTCGGAAGACTTCCCAATCTTGCACTCTACAACTGCACTTAGCATTTACAAAACTTCAATTAACTATTTGCATTATAACTAACTTGTCTCCTGGTAAGAGGAATCTGAGTCCTTCCTCTTTCTCTCCTCCTCTTCCTCCATCAGACAGCTCAGAGCCTGCAGCACTCCCCACTGCGCTGTCCCGGTCCGACTCCCGAGCCTCGTCATCCTCACCCAAAGGGCCGCCCATCAGCTCCGCCCCTGACATGGCCACGCCCTGCCCGACTGGCTCCTCCCCCAGCTGGAATGGTGGTGATGGTGTGGGGCCGGTGAGACAACAAAAGTAACTAGAGTTGGTAGAATGTTTGTACAACAGCACCATATAGGAGGAGTCTAAAACATTCAGACTCGTCACACACATCAATACAGAGGCAAAGACTGAGCCCCACAGCATCACAATCCACCAGTTCACCAAGCAGCAGAATGCTGTAGAGCCACCTTATTCTTACCTCGCTAGAACAGCGTGTGTGTGTGTGTGTGTGTGTGTGTGGGTGGGTGTGTGTGAGAGTGTGTGAGAGTGTGTGTGTGTGAGAGTGTGTGTGTGTGGGTGTGTGAGAGTGTGTGTGTGTGGGTGTGTGTGTGTGTGGGTGTGTGTGTGTGTGTGTGTGCGCGCACGTGCACATGTCCCCTCTTTTCTCCTCACTACACACATTCTGAGGATACATAGATTCTATGGGTTAGGAAACCGGTTCCACAGCTAACTGTCATATCCAGTAACACTACACAGTGGCACCAGCCCAGGTGTGTGTGTGTGTGTGTGTGTGAGCTTGTTTGCCTGCACTTAGCTGAAGACTAGCAGGCAATTGGAGGATGACTGTTTAGAACAAGAAGCAAGAGACAGAGAGATAGGAAGGACAAGCTTTATATGTAGCAAGACAACTCTGTACAAGGCCTGAAGCTGTCTAAAGGATGTGTGGAGACAGCCAGGCAGCCAGGAGAACAGGGACGGATCACCCCCCCCACACACACACACACACACACACACACACACTGTATCTAGTCTTGCACACCAGGTCACACAGTGGAAATAATTATGCACACAATATTCGTGAAAAGAATGTGTTTTGCTCATATGCTCATAAGCTCTGACCCTTGTGTGTGTAGTGGTGTTATCTAAACTGTGGTAGCTCAGGTGCCATCTAAACTCAGGTAGCTCATAACATCAGGACCAAAGGCTATGCCATGCACATTGCCCACGCTCCCTCTCTCTGTCAATCCACTTCCAACTTAGCCTGATAAACGCCACCTCGACCAGTCTGGTCCAATTCCAGCTGCCGCGCACACATTAGCTTCACCTCAATAAAACCTCAGTTACACGTTTCCAACAACAACAATCAGGGATTAAAAATGGTAGCAACACAATCTAAAATTGCATATTGAGTAAACATGACGCGTCACGCATTGGACAAATCTGTATTTATTCAGGCATCAGCCGTCTCCACAACACCTCAAGACTTCGAGGAGCAGCCCAGGTTATGCATGATGTATAAGGACCAGGGCGCCTGGTTCTTTGTTGCCATAATAAAAGACAAAAAAGCCCAAAGCTCTTTTGTGTAAGCCAAGTGAGTTACTGAGCCGCCACGCACGTCGGTTTTACGTGCGTTTGTCTAACAAAAGGGCACTTTTTTTTATTAAAAAGTCAACATGGGGGAGCTAATTAAATATCATTATATTACGAATAATTCAACTTATACATTTAATAAGAGTTATTTTATAAATTACATAGGACCAAAGAGTGCCCCTTGAGGCACACCCCAAAGATAACAAGCAATAGGTGCTGAATATCTAAACGCTTTTCTACTAATACGCATTATACTTTGTTTCATCTTAACCATTTATGCAAACGTCACCCATCATTAAACGCAATTAGTCATTAAGTATAAAACAGGAAGTCACAAGAAGAACTGCATCAGCACAGACATTTTGAATAGTCTACTTTGCTTTCTTCTCCTGCATCACTACTAGTGTTCACCCACAAAAACAGAGAGTATGTGAGCTTACCATGCTCTCTTAGTAAAGGCGTAGCGGCATCCTCCTATGGCTGAAACACGGCTCGTTTTAGAGAAGATGCACGTGTGTGTTATTAATCTTAATTCATTCAGTACCACTGTGTTGCTACAGGCAGTCCACTTCCAAGCCAGACTGATTAGCTGCGGATCCTTGCCAAGGAAGCGGCAGGTGTGATTGAATAGGTGTGTCAGGAGAGTTAAAGCAACGTAATACAGGCTCTCCGGGAGATGGCTCATGCAGGCTGACATGTATCAACACTCAGTCAGATGACGCCAGGGACAAGTTGGGCACGCACGCACACAGGTTCAATAGCACAAAGATCATGCTCAGACCTGATCAGATCATGAGATAACCTCTAAAACATGCCCAGAGTGTACACACAAAAAACAGCCCTATTTACACAAACGCCTCAAGAAATATGTCAAAGGCTTGATATAATTTCAGCTAAATATGTAAACAAAGTTCACAGATTTATGTGACTAAAGGGCATTTTATAAGGCAAGATTCTTCAGCCAGGTTCTATACATGCTGATTATCTTAAGTCGAAATGACTAAAGCAATTGCCAGCAGTATTCCTGCCGGAGATCACCTCCTCCCCAGATCAGAGAACCCCAATCCCCTCCATGTGCCAACTGATTAGAATCTTCAAATGACCTTGAACAGGTTATTCAGTTGCTACATTTGGGCTTAAGCTGAACATTGGCGCAAATGTAGCCCTGCTGTCAAGATGAGAATAAAATGTTATGCATTTGGTGTAATAAGCTGCACCCAGGTCAGAACAAAAGCCTTTGTATGCACTCTTGCAAAAAACAAAAAAAAACAAACAAACAAAAAAAAAAAGATACCTTACCCACTTGAGATTCAAACCATCAGTTTCCAAGTTAATACCTCGCTAGTCAAAGTTAACTACAAGGTCATTTTTCATGGGTGCCAAATTTCTTTTTTTAGACTTCTCATCTGCTCTTCAAATCTGTCCTTGAACAAGAGGCTCCCCTTGAGCATAGTCCTCATTTTCGCATTAACATGTTAATTATCACTAGGCCTTCCGTGCTGCCAGGAAGAAAATAACGTTGATTCAAAACACAGCTAAGAGGTCTTTTATGTAGAGCTTTTTACTGTGCCACTGAGACTCCTGTGTGATGGAAAGGCGCCCACCAGCATGGATCCTCAGAAGAGCTCGAGTGTGCTTCATAGAGCCCTCTCGCTCTCTCCTGGTCTCCAACACACTACAGCCAAGCTTCACTGCAGCCTCGGAGTGCACGAGCGCGCGCACACACACACACACACACACACACACACAGCCCACTCATGTCCTGAAGCTTATTAAAACGGATTTCTGGACAACAGTTTTAAGTAGAGCTCTCATGTAAACTTCACTGTCAAATCCAAGTTCTGAACAGCAAGTTCTGAGTTTAAACATGGAGAGACTACTGCAAGATTACTGAAGGTTAAAGGTTCCAATGACGACCCCCCCCCCCTGAACTCTATAGGAAGACATTTCTATAAAGAGAAATGACCACAGCATCTATAGCAGATTGCACAACAAAGTTTGCACAACTCTCAGTGACTGTCGTCGAGTCAGGAAAAGATGCAGGAAGCAAACCAGTGTATTCTGGGTAAGCATGTCAACAGAGTCAAGTGAGATCGTTGTTCTTTGGCGATCATTAGGCTTTGCTCTCGAGATTGCAGCACCCAGGTTGGTGAAAGATGATGGTGTGTTTGGTCACGGTCTGCTTGGCCTGCTCTGTCTGTTCTAGAGGAACAGTTACAGTTACACAACATACACAGATCAACCACTGGAAAGGACACACACACACACACACACACACACACACACACACACACACACACACACACACAGAGAGAGAGAGAGAGAGAGAACAAGAAAGCAAACAAAAAAGAAAGATGTGAGAGAGGAGAGAGAGAAAAAAAATCTGCAATAAAACTGACAAGTTCAGATAAAGTCAACACTTGCTGCAGAACTCACCACCGTGGCAGGCAGGGTACAGCTCAAACAGTATCTGAACGTTATGCAACACCCGGAAGAATGGACCTCCGGTCTCCACAGTAACAACACACCTCATCCCTGGCAAAAGCTGAGCTGCTTTCAGAGTGGGAGTGGCGCCCGAAACGAAACCACTCCACAAACACAAACCCTACCAGGTGGTTTCCACACATGACGGACTCTGCTCTGTGGAATGCCCGACGGTAAATCCCAGCTTCTTCAAGCCTTATGTAATGTGGCAGGACCTCATCTAGGTGGTGGAAGGGTGGATGGCTGGGTGTCATGGTGCGTAATGGCAATTAGTGGGTGGTGCTCACGAATTGGAAATCTGTGTGCAGCCTAAAGAAACGTAGAAGCAACGTGAGGATCTTTAGTACCCACCCCCCACCCCCCTCACAAATCCTGCACTGTAAACCATTGCGATGAATTCATCTTAAACGAACCCCTGCTGTTCTTAGGCTCATCTGTAAGCATCTGAAAGTGTTTTTTCCAGAATGTGAGCCTTCACACAGGCATGGATTACAGTTCCTGGAGAAGGAGGGGGAGATCGTTGTCTCTGGGAAAGCCAATGCCACTATCTGCTAGGAAACTCGGAACAGAATCAGACACCTTGTTCTCTGCTGGACCACATTGCTGCATGGACAGCTATTGCATTGTATCAGTTGAGAATGTTCCAGATTTCTAAAGACCACTCCTGGATTACGTTTAGTTACGTTTAGCGGTGATTCCACACTGAAACTGCTACATGTCTTAGGGCCTGGTGTTAAGAGTGAGCTTGTGAGGAGGATTGTGGTAGAAAGAGGGGGGAAAAACAAGAACGGAGAGAGACTATGTGCCGTATCCCTGCCACACTATCTCTGTAACACCATTGAAGAGAACAACCGAACATGTCTTAATCCTCCTGCAGTACCTCTCTCTCTCCATCTCTCCCATAACCACACCTATTCCCCTTCACTCTCTCTGTACCACAGTGTAAGGGAAGATTAACTAAGAGAGGCGGGACCAATTTGGTCTATGCAGGACAACACACACCTTTCCTTTCACCCACACTCAACAACAGTTGGGATACTATGTGTGGGTTTTTACATGCATAAAAAGTATATATTATATATATATATATATATGTGTGTGTGTGTGTGTGTGTGTGTGTGTTTGTTCTAAAATGGGTACAAAGAGCAAATAGCAAATGAACCAGAACTTTGTAAAGCAAAGATGATCCAAAAACATTTTCTAATTAGCCATTTCAGCTTTTTTTTTTTTTTTTACCCCACTTGCAGTTACATGCAACACCTTTGATTTTGGTGTTATGTAGTATTATTTGATTTTGGTGTTATGTAGCCAGCATACTTAAGTGTTTATTATGTCGGCCTGTTTTTTGTACACTTTCCATGTTTGTACGTTTTCCATGTTTTTGAACGGCTAAATTTGTGCTCCGGCTTCTGTTTTGTTTTTCCCCTCTCTACATAAATCATAATGATTCACCAGGTTCTGCTGAAGATACACTTTTACACTTCTAGTGACAGCCAAACACACACACACACACAGAGGTGATGTACAGGAAGCATTGAGTCAGCATTCCCCAACACCACAGAACACCAGCATTTGCAACTTCCGCGCGCACACACACACACACACACACACGTAGGGCTAGCCCCTCTAAGCTATCAAGTGCGAAGCCGTAGCTGACTCGCTTCACAAATGTCAAAACAGAGTCGCGCCACGAAAACGATACGACAAACCAACACTTGTTTCTACGGTGCCTCCTGGGAACAGGTAGCCAGCGACTCCTTTACTGCAAATTCCTGGCCACAAAGCTGCATTGTGCCGTATGTAAAGCGGTCCGGAGCCACCGACGCGCGCTAGCGGTAACTCGAGCCTCCGTGTTTTAAACAGCGAGAACCTTACTGAGGGGATACGCCAGGTGGAAAGAAAAGCCCGAGGGTTTCTGAAAGTGTTTTTGAGGACACGTTTAAATTAACGGAAACAGAATTTTCTGTCCCTAAGACGGACTGTACCCTGTCGAGCACACACTTCAAAACGAGCTGGACGTGAAAATCTGCAGCCATACATTAATCCACTACAATACTAAAACCAAATGAACGTACATTCTGGATGTGTGAACACGTATAAGAGCGTGTAATATATACGCGAATAATTATTCCTTAGACAACTGCACGGAAACTGTCAGAGCCATATGTTATGTAGGCCAGTGTGAAACCTGGGTCGATTTAAAGAAAACCGAACACAGTGGTACACTATATAGAGGATAAAAGGAAAAGAAGACTTGGGGGAGGGTGTGCAAATTGAAAGTTTTTTCCCCAGCTGCCCTCGTTATTTCGTAGCATTTGTGGTATTCATTGCCCCTTGGTCCTCTTTGCTACACACCCACACCATACAAGTTTGTCTACTTAAGTATCAACTTACATTGACTTTCAATGACATTCAATATAGTGTTTATGTTCACAAAGACGGTGAATATACTCGCTGCTCATTAGAAAACAAAAGTTGTCCAGTTCGCACTGCATTTCTACATTATTTGTGTGTGGTAACTGACCCCCTGCCCCCTCCCCCATACCTCTATAGATGCCTTCCTTCCTTCAGAAGGACGGATTAAAAGAGCCAGTGAGATAATGAGCGTCACATCCAAACAAGGAGACACAAAGTTCTCTGGATCTTCTCAGCATTCTAGATTGCACCTTGAGAGTGGGGGGATCAGAGTAATACTATTTAAAAACAAATTCCCACAGGATCTCAGAGGTCTAATGTCACTCTCCAGGGAGATACAGACAAGTATCGACAGTGGGCTTTTGCTGGTAAAGTAACAGTAATTAATACAAGTAGGCTAT
Organism: Sternarchorhynchus goeldii; assembly: GCA_028565775.1. Classification (NCBI taxonomy): domain Eukaryota; kingdom Metazoa; phylum Chordata; class Actinopteri; order Gymnotiformes; family Apteronotidae; genus Sternarchorhynchus; species Sternarchorhynchus goeldii. The sequence goes on along the minus strand of JAOXYF010000001.1, from coordinate 14,051,727 downwards.
TTATGAACAACAATTAAGTATTCGGCCACTGAATAAAGTTAACGAGTAACAGCTCTCATGTTCCTGACCGAACACCATACACAATCTCTACAAATGTAGTTGTTTTCCCATGCACCGTGGCTCAAAGTTTGAAGGTAAAAAAAACAAAAAAAAACACACTTCCCTTTTCAAACAGGCACAATGTAAACATTCCCTGCTCATTTGCCTCCAGGCACCACACAGCTAGGGGGACGTGGATAAACTGGCCAACCTGATGTCGCTTCTTTATGAACAGGATTTTCCTAATTCTCCAATTAATCCAATTATCATTGAGCAGAGAGACAGGGAGAAAGGAGCGTGGCAGAAAGAGAGAGAGAGAGAGAGAGAGAGAGAGAGAGAGAGAGAGGGAGGGAAGACATCTTTAAAGAACACAAATAGAAAACATGAATCAAATTATGATTTTATGACCTCACTCTGGAAGAAAGTTGCAAACACACATTCTCTCTCTCCCCCTCAGACATTCAGACACACATGCGCGCACACACCCACACATCTAAGCACATGGTTCTTACCGTGTGTGTCACAGGTTTGGGGTCCACATGCTCCGTTTGTGTCCGTTTCACATAAGCCAGTGCAGTGTGACCAAATGAACTCGTCCACACAAGCCTCTCAAACTAGACACAGCAGGAGACCAGACCCAACACAGGTTTAGTTCACCCAAACACTCCAGCAGACCAGTAGACCTGTAGCCTTCAATGTGCCAACAAAGATGAGACAGGAAAAGAAAACAGGAAGGGAAAAGGGAAAAATCCTTCCCCTGAATATCCTGAAAAGTGTATGAATCAGTAATGCACTCACACGCTTGCTCACATCTACGGCTGAGGGAGATTGGATTCGAACACATGCTCTTCACACGCACAAACTCTCACAGCTTCAAGAACTGCAGCTGCTTAGAACTGCTAAACTCTGGCCCCTCCCTCACACACACACACACACACACACACACACACACACACTTGTGCTCTCTCCCTCACTTGTTCTGTATGGCTGCTGCCAGGCAACCAAGCCTCAGCTGGGCTGTCCCCATGGGCGGAGCCATCGGTGAGCCAAATTCTCTTGCACCGGCAGATTTGCATATTCATGCACACCCCGCGCACCGTGGCAACGGTGCTAGTTTAGGGAAATGAGAGAGCATTGTGGAGCACAGCATGCAGAAAACCAAAGATTTTAAACTGACTGTTAAAAGGTAGAAAAATACATAGAAGAAAACGGAGCCAAATGAGCCAGACCAACTGCTGTCTCTCTTTCTCCCTTTTAGACTAAAAAGATGATGTTCACTGGACAATTTAATTTAGCACCTTATTTGGCAAAGAATACACTCCAATCCTAGACAAAACAATAATACATAGTAGTAATAAATAGTCCACAAGCAGACAGTGAGCTGCAGAGAACAGAAGCAGAGCGGAAACAGAGACAGTATGAGGTATTCTGCAAGCCTAGAACAGAGAGGACCAAACCTCAGTTTCATTTCCCTGCCAGCAAACACACAGCATATGCATGCAGTTGTGCGAATGCATAGGTAGTTCTGTGAGTCTGTGTGTGTGTACGTACGTGCACATCATGGTTCTCAACACATGGTTGAGTTGCTCCTCTCTACCCCAATAATGTGAAGCCTGAAAATTGTGAGAAAAGTTGTTATACTGATTGGATACCTGATCCGAGATCAGTGTAAGACCTCCTGGCATAAAAAAAGTCAAGAGATCATACCATACTGTGCAGTGACACAGTCACCAGCTCCGGCCACAGTGCCGGAGTTTAGCCATGGACTCGCTGACCAACGTATTATGGAAGCTGTGTGGGGTCGACTGTTCCGAGGTCAGCAGCACACGGACCACCTGGTACGGGTGTGTGGGGAAATGGGAGAGAGCGCACACAGCGAGAGACGCCTCAGAGATTGCAGCTGGATGTAGGCCAGGAACAGCAACATCTACACCCTAGTCGTGTGTGTGTACTGTGAAGAGTTATAAGTACTTATAACACCCGCCCCCATGGTGTCTACTTTTCTTAAAAACCAGTGAAACCAGTGAGGGTACAGAGGGCAGAGAGAGCAAACAACATGGTGGCACACGCGCACACACACACACACACACACACACACACACACACACACACACACACACACACACACACCCCCACACACACACCTCTTAGCCCTCCGCCACTCCCCGTCTGCTCTCTTGCTCTTAATCCACCGGACGAGTTTCCCCTTTTGACTCGTTTTGGTTTTTAATCCACATTCAGAAAGGCTCTTTTCCATTCCATTCTCTTTCTGAAATGACTTCAGGCTGATGGAGCCAAAAGCGGCAGCTGGTGAATTCCCTCCATCCTTCTCATCCCGGTAACATTCTGCTTTAAGAAAGCCAAAGTCCAAGGCCTGCACAGATTACATGGATCCTTTCTCCTCGTTTTCTGCCTTTATAAATTGAAATTTTTTTCTGGATCTGTCCAATCCCTAGTCCAGAGCTCTCTGCAACTTCTGATTACCCATATTTTACAGATTATGGTAAACCCAACATAATCCAGATATTATTTACTCTTGGCCTTCACGTTTTCTCACTTGGTTTGCTACTTGGCAGCGCACTGCCTTATGGACACTGCACCTTCGTACAACAGCCTTTTGGAATTGGTCTGCCTGGTTCCCAGGGTGTGGGGAGGTAAACCTGAGCTTACAGATGCATTGCCGCGAGTTACCCATAGTGCCCGTGTTGTGTTTCGGCAGGTCAGGGTCATCTGCTACACGCCCTTCTCCGGTTTCCTCCGCCACGTAACCCAGAGGCAAACAACCTGTTGCTCCACCTACTGGACGGATCTCTGCAGGCGCCTCGGCGCAAGCACGCCGAGATCGGATGGTCTGCGCTGACGCCTCGCTACACCCGAAGCTTCTGTAGTTTTTTTTAGAAAAACGTTGAAGGCAACCACCAAAATAAAAGGTATCAGATTCGTTTCCTGACTGACCCCCTCAAAGCCTTGGTTGAGTTTCACATCACGCAACTGACTGAAGAGGGGGGAAAGGATTATAGAGTGAGAGACTAACAGAAAGCTAATTATGTGGAAAGGAATGTTCCTTCCTAAGTCCTCTCTGAGAGAGTTTGGCTATAGGTCAAACAATGACAAGCTATTTTTTAAAAATACAAATTGTTGAGGGTATTCCCCATCCCAGCATAGTATTCAAACTACTCGGGGTTTAAGGATGAACATAATATCCTGGATTTCACCAAAGGTTTAAAAATGTCAGCCTCTTTTTTTGCATGTTTGAAATACTGAACTTTATTGCTCAGAGCTCCTTCCTTAACTGCACATGGGCCAAAATGTGCACGGTACCATGGCAACGGCATTCCAAACAGTTCTTGTCTGTAAAGTCTTACACACTATGAAGAAATATCATAAGATATATTAAAAAAAGGCTATACAAAGTACATTGTAAATTGTAGTGTTTTCTAAAAATTAGAGTTTCTGAAAAGTGCAATATATTGAATTTGTCCCAGGTTCGAGAGATGCAAGAAAATAATGGTCTCTAAATTCTTAAATTGTGCCTTTAGCAAAGATTCTATACCAAATGCAACTTTTTACATTCAAAATGAGAAGATAAAAATGTGATTAACAGACTTCTAAACTGCAGATCTGCAAGGGTCAATTTTTATTAATTCAACATTGACTCGTTTCCTAACTCCTAACCTGCATATGCAGTGAAGACTCTGAACTGTGTAGGTGTAGAAATGAACCAGGCCCCAGTGAAAGGAGGTCACCACAGCCTGTCTCTCCTCCAGGGGCTCTGTAAATCTGTATGAACGGCTGGGTTGAAAGGGCTACTCCTCAGAGCAGCACTGCCACTTCGGGGGGGGGGGGGGGGTGGAGGAAACTGTGTTGACCTGTAGCCGGCCGGCCCTGTGTGAATACTAATGAGAACAGGGTCCTGAATTACTGGAGTGGAAGGGAGAGAGGAGGGGAGAGGAGAGGGACTCTGGCACAGCGGGGTACTCTGACCTGCACAGATGGCAACACACACGTGCTGCACAACTCCTGCAAAGTCATGTGCCTGTATCCAACACACACACACACACACACACACACACACACGCACACAAAGTGCAATTATTCATTCACATCAGAATCACACTCATGCAGCAAAACATGTATCTGTTAAGCGAACATTTCCTATCAAGGAACAAATTCAGTCTTTTTGAAGTGGATATTTTGCTAATCAATCTTCAAAGCTGCTCAATGCTTTCAACTGTGGTGTTTTTGTTAGTTTGTTCTGGCTTAAGTGCTCTGGACAAGATGGCCTATAAATACAGGGAGCTTCTCCAGCATCAGCATGTATAAATGCCTGCCTCTTCTCCCTCCCTCCCCTCCACCTTCTTTCAATTTCATCCTCAGTCTCTCATTCTCTCTCTCCATCACCTTTATTCTCTTTGATTGTAAATATAAATAAACATGCACTTTTCCACGTGCAAAAGTGTGTGTGTGTGTGGGGGGGGGGGGGGTTGCATTTATCAAAACAATCAGATATCTGCCATTCAAAAATGCTCAAGAAACATTTAAACATTTAAAAGCTAAATGATTTTTTGAAGCTAAATGGGAAAAGATTAAAGGATTTACCGTTTATAAAACAGCCATTGAGGACGGGATCTATTCAGGAAATATTTTTCCCTTGAAGATGAATTTTTTTTTTTAGGTGTTTCTCCCAAGTTGTGGGTGTACCATCTGGACGCCGACATGTCGGCCAAACGCTAGCGTTTCCAAGGTGAACGAAAACAATGTCGTGGGCAGAGCTACGAGCTGCTTTCCAACAGTGATGTGTAAAAAAAAAAAAAAAAACAAATAAAAAGAGACAGAAAAAGGGCTAAAGAAAGAGGAAGAAATTCAAAGGTCGAGCCCAGTAGGTGTCACGAGGAGAGCGGACCGAGGACAGAGAGAGAACGAGAGAGAACCGGCACTGGGGAACTATGCTGCACGACTTCTGCCGCTTTCTGACGTCCTCTTCAACGTTCAACGAGCGCCCCACCATCACCACCACCACCACCACCACCACCACCTTCCTCCTCCACATTTGTTTCCATGTGCACTCCTACCAACACACACACAATTG
>JAOXYF010000001.1:14031032-14046499 GCA_028565775.1 Sternarchorhynchus goeldii | reverse complement strand
TTATAGCATATAATAAAGAAATGTTAAGACCAGGGAAGGTCAGAGTTATTTTTCGTACATATGAATATGCCTTAAATTGTTAGAATAGTCTCTGATCAGCCCAATTAACACCCTCAGGATTCGACTGGAAGTTAGTTCAGCCCTCAGTGTGCCTCTTTGCAGGATCCCAGAAAACACGTGAACAATAAAGGTGAAGCTTTCACTGCACATTAAATTGTCTGTCAGTTTCTCCCACTTCCTCAGCCATCAGAACTGAAAAGGCATAATAGTGGTCTTCCAAACCCTGAATGTTATTAGACTTTTTTGTTCGAATATTTTGAATATGCCTGTAAATGTCTTGCAAAGCCATTTCTTCTAAACTGACATTCCAATCTATGCCCTGCAGCCTTCATTTGTCAGAGATCTGAGGTGAACCAGGGGCTACTATTAGTGGTAGAAACTCATTTTAAATGGGGCTAAAATATTTACTGATGCAGTTAGATGGTCATTATGTGATCAGATCACTGGCTGATTTAGAATCAAGAACAGGGAATAACGAATATATATGTTATGAGTAACATCAACGGAGTGAATTGTTTTCTTCACGAAAATTAAGTACCACGTGAACCAACGACCTGTAGCAGCAAGAACTTGAAGAATCATTTTCTGTATGAATCTCTCAATCTCTCACATCATTCTAGTGGAATTTTGGCCCACTCTTTAAAACATTGCTGCAGTTCAATGAAGATTGTGAGCATTAATTTATTCACAGCTCTTTTAAAGTCTTGCCACAGCATTTCATTTGGGTTGAAGTCTGCAGTTTGACTAGTCAACGCCTTGATTCTTTTCTTTTTCAATGATTCTCTAGTAGATTTACTGGTTTGCTTGGGATCATTGTCCTGTTGCTTGATAATTGGTATGAGGTGTTGGTGCTGATAAGCTGTGTTTGGGTTTCAGCACTATGAATTATGATCACACATTTATGCTTTGGTCTCTTCTGTCTCTAAGGACACTGTTCCAGAAGTCTCATGGTTTGTTCAGAAGCAACTCTGCAAACTTAATCTGTGCTACAAAAAGGTATTCAACTGATGTAAAGTTGCAGGTTGCAAAATGGGAAAAAATATATAAATTCAAACATACAGTACTAAAAAATAAGAAACACTGAAAAGAATATAAACTCAAGTTTGTTCTAAGAGACTAATGATTTTAATTGGTACTTTAAAAAAAAAAAACACCCACAAACTTCTATACTTTTCCAACACTTTGTCTATTACCCCCATCTTGTTCTCCTCTCAGCTTTCTCTGTACAACTCCCCCTGCAACTATCAACACCTCTGGTACACACCAAGATGGCTGTGGATGTCCAGGGCTCATGCATACATGATGTCTCTTTTGTTTGATGATAAGGAGTAGAATTAAGATAGCTGAAGGCTGCTTGCCACAAGCATCACTGAAGCAAGAAAATAAAAGGAAAGAAAAGAATCACACACTCGACTCTAAAATAAGAAAAAAAACTTTTCACATTCATAACTCGTGGTCTTTGAAGAAAGTTTACAAACAGTGGATTATCATACACACAATAGGCCAAGAGATAAAGATTGCTTTCAGTCTTCACTTACTTGAAAACTAGCCTACTAAAGTTAATGTAATTCTGTCCATTTCATTGATATCTGATTTCAGATAACCCGATTAGTAGTTGCTAAATTTATGAACAATGAATTTAAAGTAGGCAAAATGTGATGAAAATAATTATGATGAGTAATGACAAATCAACAATAAGTAATGAAGAAAATAAAACAAAAAAAACAAAACATGACAAATAAAAATAAACAAGTAATGAAGAGAATAAACAAGAACAAAATCAAAAGAATGGACCAATTACCAAAATCGCAGAAGCTACACTCCACTTTGAAGAATACACTACCTAACCAGACACCACTTTATTATTACATCATTTGAGGTCATAGTGACACCATTATTATTTTAATAAGCTTTTATCTGTGAGAAAATGTGTCTCAATGGTCTTGTGAAAAACAAATATGTCCATTATGCATATTGCAACTGAGTCTGTGTAGAAAGTGTTCTTTTATCCTTGAAGTGTTCTCAGGAAATTTTGGTCATTCTAGTAAGTTAAAGTCCAATGGAATATTGAATGTTAGAGTTATAGCCTAGTAAGTGGTTTGTGCATTCCAGTCTGTGGATTTACAATACTTAGGTTATTCTGGAAAAAGGGTCAGAAAGTCAGAAAGTCCAGTTGGCTGATAGGTCTTGGAGGTTTTATAGCTGTTGTTCCTGGGGTTATGAGCCCCAGGGGTCCTGGTTTCTGTCCAGTAGGCCAAAGGGGGCGAGACCACAAACAATTTGTATCAGATAAATGATGCATAGTCTATGTTCGCTACATAAATAAAGACATTGTGTAATTTGTCACATGTTTTTGTTCATCTAAGGTTGTATTTACCTCATTTTAAGACCTACTAAGGGCCAGATGATTTTTTATTATGTGTCACATAAAACTATAGAATTCAAAGAGGGTGTACTTCATATGACTGTAATTGTTCAAGACATTTTTGACAGAGAAAGTGAGAATAATGGGAATATCATCAACAACTTGTATGATCTGGAAGGGGAAGCAAAACTGTAGTGGGAATAATCAATACGGCTTCAGAGGTACAAACCATGAAGAAGATAAAGAAAGTCATTAGTTAAAGATCAACTCAGATTAACCAGGTAGATGTTAAAATCACCTGGTAACAAACCATGAGAAGAGAGGGGAACCTGAAATTAAATTACAGAGCCAAATCAGATATAAATAAACTTGAACATGACTTAGGAGGCCAATCAATAACATCCTGAATGAGTGTTTTAGCAGAGCCAGAAAGGCTTACAGTAAGACAAAGGATGCATTAAGCAAAACATTCAAAGCATATACACCTTTTTCCACAGCATCTGAAGTAATATTTACTGACAAATTTCTACCAGTTGTTTCTTAGTAGATAAAAGATGTTCGAATCTATACTGAAGCGCACAGTCCGTAAAAATGACACTACACATTCATGCAGGCCTAAAATTACAGAGGAGCGTGGGGAATAATTACCCCACCTCCTCATGTAAAACTAACCCCATCCAGTTAGAACTTTAGACTCAGGTGAAGTTTGGAAATCCTCCTGAAAGTTTTGGAACAGAGACATGGTGCTGTCATGCCTTTCACCTTGCATTTGTGTCCCTTCGAGAGGAGTGGGATAATTCAGATGTGTTGTCTCTGCTGCATTTTGACGATAATAATACCTACCTATAACAGAAGGATTAGATCCTGGATGAGACAGAAAAGACGGACAAAGGACCATATAACATCATATGCTTACACAATACGTCCAAATTTGACAATTCATATAACAGCTGATACATTAGAGCAGGTTCACAATGTTTTAAACATATGTAGTTGTTGAATTCTGGGAACACTGGGAATTGTTGAATTATTGAATTATGTTGTGGTATGCTGTGAAAAGAAATGCTTGAAAACGTAACTACAATTAACTACAGAAAGAGTATTCCTTACAAACTATGTGTTAGGATAGCCTCTGACACAGAGTACCCTCGGTTTTCAAATGGAAATTAGTTCAATGTGCCTCATTGTGGAATCCCGGAAAAAAAATTCACAACACACAAGTTGCTCTGAAGTTAATCAACAATACAGTAAGTTTAAATAGAAGAAAATGATGGTGTGAAATAAGAGAGTGATGGTGTGGGATAAAATGATAGACCCAAGGTTGAGTCAGATGTCTCCTCAACAAGTAAATGAATGGTCTTAAGGATGGGGTGTAAAATTCCAAGATGTGGCCTCCACAGAGAAGATGTTGTGACACAGGTCGGGTTTGGGTCAGCCTGACTGCCAGAATCGTGATGTTTGACACTCAAGTGTTCGATAGTCCAGAACAGTCAGTTTCACATAACCATAGCTAATATTGCTATGAGGCAGTACCATATATGCAGTTATTTTTTAGTAGAAGTAAACTATAATTAGTATGCCATTAATATGCGACATATTGACAAAGCAGAAAGTAATGAGGAAGTGACAAGAGATGTGAGACTAGAGATAAATGACTAGAGATATGCAGTTCCTAAAGGAACTACGTATAGTGCTTGAAAAGAGCAGCAAGAGTGCGTGTATGTGACTGTATATGTCTGTGCATGTAACTGTGTGTGTGTGTATGAGAGAGAGAGAGAGAGAGAGAGAGAGCGAGCGAGCGAGCGAGACAGAGAGAGATGCTCGTAACTCGAAAACTACTTGATCAATCGATTAGATATTTTAGTATGTCAGAAAGGACAAGTTTGTCATTTGAAATTAAAATGGAGTGTCTAGGTGAAAGTGGATTTTAGAGCAGTTTAGACGACAAACGGCGAGAAAAACAGCGTTTTCCACTCTGTTAACAGAGTGGAGAGTTCACATTCCAAACGTTCCACCATTCATTTTAATAGGGAAGGCTAAAATCTTTAACAGACAAACATACACAGAAAACAACAGAAAATACACACACACACACACACACATAAAGACAATACTCACTCACTATAACCAATCAGATATCTTCATGCGCCTACAGTTCCACATTCCCACCCACCGTCTAGAGTGACGAACAATACGTTTCATTGGTGACTAGTTCCAAACAGCAGAGGTCACTTTTTTTGCTTGCTGCGAAGAGGATTTAATTTGTCTCTCTATCCGGTAAGTATTCTGATCCGACTCGTTGTATAACCTTATTCTGGTGTAACTGTTATTCCTTTAAATACAAATTTCTGCTATTTGGAACACATTTGATTTCCTCTAAACGTAGTATACGTATTTAGAGGTTGTGGTTTTATGTCACCATCATTGAGGAGAGCTATATATTCATTCAGGAGGCTGGATTAGATTGGGTAATTTTTTGTTTGGGTCTTTCTTCAGTGTTTATGGTTGATGTCGGTTTGTTTAACTTCGTTGTCAAGTTAATTTGATTCCAAATGAATTCGCTATTTACAAAGCATTTTGTATCTAGTAAAATCTAGTAAATCTAGTAGCATTTCTTTCCGATGTTATCTCACTGCAGTATTATTAATTAATGATATATTGTTAAGTCACGGCAAAGTCATTTACCTCACAAATAGATGACTGCCGCCTCGCCTATTTCGCAGAGGCTGAACTCGTATTCGCCGCTGTATATTGTTATGCACTGTTGGTTTCGTTTTCTTAAGTTTCGTTTCCTTGTAGCGAAAAGCTGCGTCATCAGGAAGAACTCGCGACTCATTACCGCCTTCAACATGGCCGACACTACAATGTCTCTCCTTAATCTTGAGGATGATTTGACTTGCAGCATCTGCTTGTGTCCATTCGACAATCCAGTGAGCTTAATCTGTGGCCACAGTTTCTGTCTCAATTGCCTGGAAGAAACATGGAGAGATGCGCTGTCGCTGTTCTGCCCTCACTGCCGAACGCACTATCCTACTAAACCCGAGCTAAAGAAGAACACAGTACTCAGCGCGGTGGTGGAGGCGTTCAAAATCAGATCGGGAGAATCCAGTACTGATGGACCAGTGCCCAGAAAAGAACCAAAACCAGTCTTGTGTGACACATGCATGGAGGTCCAGGCCATTAAAACGTGTTTGACGTGCATGGCCAATTTTTGTGCGGAGCATGTGAGGCCCCATCAGGAGAATCCCGTATTCCGGGCGCACCAGCTGACCGATCCGCTCGCGGACTTGTCCGAGATGCTCTGTCCCGACCACGGGAAGATGATAGAGTTTTACTGCGGCCAGCACGAGCGCAGCATCTGCAGCAGCTGCCTTCAGCAGAATCATAAGGGATGCCGCTTCTCCACTCTAGAAGAGCAGCGTGCCAAAAAAGAGGTACGATGTCAAAAAAAATCCCAAAAAACAGGGTATTTCTGTTGTGTTTATACTATTGTCAGTTCTGCAATGAAAATGTACTTTAATACGTTTCAGTACATGTATTTCTCGGGTGTTGCACAAGACTCACTTCCTTGCATCAACAATGACAACTCTGTGACAGGTTTAATGATTGGGGACTTTCTGATTGAAACATAAATGGGGGTTTATATTAAAAGGGTTTATATATATATATGAATATTCTCTAGTATTGCAATGAAAATCATGCTTCTAGTGAGATTTGTCTTCTTTTGTTTCAGTCGGAATTGAAGGACAAGTTGGGTACTCTTGATGGAAAAATCGAAAAGAATCAACTTGTCATCTCCCAGATGAGGGAGCAACAAGCCAGGCTCAAGGTCAGAGGGCGTCCGGGCCAGAGTGACGTTTTCCGTGCCTTTCTGTGTCCCTCTGCATTCTTATGATAGGCGAAGCAACTGGAATAAGAGCAGTCTCACACATTCAGTATGTGTGTATCGAAGAACAGTATACATGGAAAGAATTTCTTATCTACTGAAGGCATTAAACTTACCAGCCACATTACAGTAAACTTGTCTGTATTTTTAGTTTACTTAATAAGCACAATTATCTTCCAGCTGTGTTTTTTAAGAATAATTCCAGAATCCCATCAGTTGATGGACACATTTTGTCAGCTACCATCTACCCCACTTTATCACAGGTCAGTTACTGACAATAGGGCTGCTACTCACTGGATATTAGCCCACAAGGTAAATTTTTTTGTTTCAGAGATTAAGTATAAGATTGTCTGGATTTTTATTAAAGAACTGCACATTGCTGGTTTAACATTTTCTGACTTCTCTTCAGAAGAGTTCTAAAATTCCATCCAGTCCATGCCATATCCAAATATGTGTTTTGAGTCTCTAATAGGGTTAAATAGGATGGACTGCTATCAGCTGCTGTGTCCAAAGTTCACACAATAGCACATTAACTGGATTAAAACTACAGGAAATAGTAAATAGGACAAAAGACAAAGAAGTCGGTATGATTTTTAACAAGATGGTCAGCTTAAAATGCAATTCTGATTCAGGGCATTATTCCAGATTTTTAGCTGAGGTCGCAATTGCTAATTTAACAGGGTTTTGCTAGGCCTGGCTAAAGTGTGTGTGTGTGTTTCTTTCTTAAGGAAGAGCAAAAGGCACAAGAGTGTTGGTGCATATGCTTTGCACGATCTTTTCTGTCATTTCAGTCTCATCCCGTTTCCCCTTCTCCCGCCTGCAGGACGTTGCAGCCATGCGAAAGCGTGCTCTGGAGACAGAGTATCAGCAGATCAGGGATATGCTGCAGAAGGATGAGAAAGAGGCAATGGACTCCCTGGAGAAGGACCTGGAGAGTGGCCAGAGCAAACTCAACACGCTCAGCAAGAGGTTCAACCAGAACATTGAGAAGATGGTTAAAACTAGAGACCAGATCAACAACATGCTGGCCAAGTCTCACTCTGTGGACTTCTTACAGGTAAGTGCCAGACATCTGTGATGGGTTCAGTATGGGATAGCTTGTGGGTAAGAGCCTAGGGGGTAAAAGGAGGGCAATAAAACACTAGAACCTACATGACTGTCAGGATTTAAGGTCCTGTGCTGTGGACGGCAGTAAAAACTGATACTGAGAGGTCGCTGCTAACATCTCACACTTTTTGGCTTGCTCTAGGTATCTGTGGACATGCCCTCTGAGGTGAACTTTGACCCTTATGCTCCTCGAATCAATCTAGACTCCAAAGAGGTCATAGCATATCACTCCAGCATCGTTCTCTTGAAGGAAATGGTTGCTAGAGTACTAAAACAGCAAGTGGAATTTAGGATTTCTACCCTCAGACCAGGTATGTCTGTATTTTTGGCACGATGCTCTGTAATTTAACAGCATTAGTAGTGCATGCATGGGATTTATATTTAATTGTTTTACAGAGTCTACAAAGACTGTTACTTCTGATGGTGAGACAACCTTCAAAAATTACAAGCAAGCAAACAAATGGAAAAAAGCAATCCAAACAAATTTACTGGTGCTATCTAAATGGCCATGGAATAGTGGTTACTTTGCTTCCTGAGCACAAGTTTCTGATACTAACAATAACCTGCGGATTAATAATATAATTCTGATTTAATTACTTTAATTTAATTCAGTGTACTTGCTTGTAATGAATGTACTGAAAAGAGTGAAGCTGAGATAAATCCAGATCTTCTTGCTTTAGGTCCTGGTGAGGCATCACAAAAAGAAGCAGGTGAGTTTCTAGGGGAGTTTAAACTGTGTCTGTTCTTTAAGTCACAATGCATGCAAAGTGTCTTCAGCCGTTTGGATAGCCGTTTGTTTCCTGTTCACAGCCATGGTCATAGTTACAGAATCTCCAAGCTTTGTCCAGTCTTTATCAATAATGGGTGAGTCCCATATCTGATAGGGCTCCTCAGTCAGCTCTTTCAGGGCTTGGCATTAGATATATCGGAGCAATGAAAACAGTCAGTGCAAAGTTTTGTGTAAAGGATAATACACTGATAGTGAGTCAATATCACTGGCTGCCAAGGTTCCTTATGCACTTCAACTGTCCATTATTTAAAACTCACTGGCGTCCTACTGGCCAGTTAGAATTTTATAGAGTCGTCTAATAATTTGGTCTACTTTTACATTTCCAAGGCATTTAGCAGACGCTCTTATCCAGAGCGACTTACAAAAGTGCTTTGTTATTGACTCACAGAATGCATCCTAGCCAGTAAGTACAGAGTTCAATAGACATTTGAACTAGATCACTGCAAAAATACAAGAATCACGCTGGTCCTAGTATAAGTTCTAATAAACAATGATAAATACAGTAACAAAGAATAACAAATCCATTTGAGTTACTCAGAATTGGTGCAAAATGAAGGTCAATGGTCATTGAAGTACTCTATATTAGATTAGTCTGTAGTCTGCATTTGACAATTGCAAGGGATTTTGCTGTCCGGAATGCTAGTGGACAGCTATTATTATTCCATCCATTCATTGTTTCAGGTCTATTATCCATTCATCTGTCATGTTCATCCATGCATCCGTCCCTGGCATTTACAGGTTCTGGAGCAAGTGAGGACATGCGTTTCTCAGGCCCTGGATTCAACAAAAAAGAAGCCCCCGGCGGAGCCAGAAAGAAGCTTCACTCAAGTGAGACTAGGAATATCTTCACTCAGTTTGCCTCAACCAGTCACCAATGTCACCAATCTTCAAAAGCTATATCACTCTGCCTTATGAAGCCAGATTCTCAAATTTTGCTGTATGTTCAGTTCTTTAAACATCTTTTAAAGGAGACAAAAGGGAGAACAAAGAAGACAAGAGAGAGCATAAATCTCGCACACCACAGAAAGATCAGAAGGACCACAAAGGAGAGAGTATGTCATTGCTCCTGTCTTTGTCCTCAGTTTGCTGTCTACATTACCTGAACCCATGTAGACCGTTAAGCTACATTTTATCACAATGTACCAACGAGTACCAATTGAATCAAGTTTCAGACCATTAGCTATATTTTGTCACAATGGGGAACAAACCAGTTAATTCAGTCTGGAGTTAAAAAAAAAACTCGGTGTGCTTTGTAATCTGTATGTGTCTGAAACAGATTCTAAAATAAACGTTTCATGAAAAAACTGAATTTTAGAAGTACAATAATTTTATCCTGATTATTCAGAGGTATTCTTAAATTGTAATTTTAGTTTATAAATGTATTTCAGATTGAGCATTTGTTTATTAACGTATGGTTATTTCTACTAATAATCTTCTTACCTCTAGGAGCCAAGATGTTTCCTAACAAAGGAATGAAATCGCCATTATCTAAAAGCATGGATAATCTGGTTCCTAATTTTGGTAGGCTACATTTATTGCTATCTACACACAGCACAGATTAGTCCAAGAAATGTCTGAAGCACAGGTCATACTCTCTTCTCTCTTGTCTGGTAAAGGTGTAGGTTTTACAAGTCATTGTCTTATCACTACGGATTTTGATTGGCCTGAATAGAAGTGTATGTGTGTGTTATTTGGGTGCACACGCTGTTTTTAAAGTAAATATTTTCCATAAAAGATGTCTTTTTCTGTTCAGTTCCAGTTGATATGAGTACAGCTTCTGTTACTGCAGTTAAAAGAAGTGACCTGCTGAAGTGTAAGTAACTACAGAATCCATTGACATTTGCTAATGTAACCATCCTTGATACTGAGTGACTTAAATTGATTTTGTGTGTCTGCATGTGTGCATGCTTAATCTAGATTCCACAATCCTCACGTTTGACCCCAGGACGGCCCATCAGCGAGTGGCCCTCTTGGAGAACAACACCAAGGCGTCTGTGTCAGATGAGCCATCGGCGTACCCTGACACCCCGGCTCGATTTACCGTTTGTTCACAAGTGCTCTGCTCAAAGGGCTTCTCCCAGGGCCGCCACTACTGGGAGGTCAAGATGAGCAGTTGCAACTTCTGCGGCCTGGGTCTGGCCTACAGTAGCCTGGACCGCAAGGGTCCGTCTAGCCGGCTGGGCCGCAACGGCCAGTCCTGGTGCGTCGAGTGGTTCAACGTCAAGCTGTCCGCCTGGCACAACAGCAGCGAAACGGTCCTGATCAACCCCAACCCCAGCCGCGTCGGGGTGCTGCTCGACTGCGACGGTGGATGCGCTACCTTCTACAACGTGACCGACCGGGCTTATCCGTTCCACACGTTTGTGTTCCCCTTTTCCCAGGCGGTGTACCCCGCTTTCTGGATCTTCTCGAATGGGTCCTCCATCACCCTGTGTAAGCTCGGTAATTAAGGGCTCGTTTAGCTGCATGCCATCGACCATATGATCGTCAGGGTCACTTGCCGCCCTGGTAGTCACAAGTCACTGCAATAACTGCTGTTATTGAAAGAATTATGGTGGTTGCATTATTCTATATTTGGTGTTCTATTGTATTCATTGCCATTGTAGGAAAATGACCATATTCAAAACAATATCAATAATGGGGAAAAGGGTGCTGGCAACTTTGGACTTCCTCTATTTTACTATAACTACTGTTCTTTCATAACTGATGTTTTTTTTTCTTTTATTTTGGATGACTTTAGCAGTCCTTACTGTGTTACAGCAACGAATACAGTAGAACATCAAATATTTAGTAATGTGATCACATTGATGGCAATGGTAGCATAATGAGCAGGTTCCAGGTATCCAGGTTCCTCTTCTGTGTGGTTATTGAACCTTCATTGATCCTATTGATCTGTGGTAATAAAGCAAAATCTGGTGTCAAGATAAATATACGCTATAAACTAAATTGTTCTTGAAATATGTGAAAATAACCATGCCTGAGTGCAGTAGATTAATGTGATTTCAAATGACTTAAAAGTCTTACAGTTTGGTGTTAAGAAAATTTTGTGCACAAGTTGCTCCTTTGTGGCTGATATAAGTCGTTGTATAAGTCATATGTTAATGGAAGAACAGTCATATTAATGAATCGTTTTCCTGCAGTTCCTTGCTGATCAGATCCTGTTTCTTTAGTGAATATGGATTTAAAGTTAAATGGCCTTTGCCATACTTGTGTTTTACTGACAGTTGGCAAATGTGAGTAAAGTCCACAGCCTCAGTGCTCTGAACAGAGGAAATGTCAACAAAACTTTTGGATGCTGTTTGTGGTATGTTTGCTCAGGTGGGATTATGCCAGCTCTGGTGCGGTATGATAACTCTGGTGGGATTATGCTAGCTGTAGTGTTCTGTGATAGCTCAAGTGGGATTATGCTAGCTGTGGTGCAGTGTGCTAGCTCAAGTGGGATTATGCTAGCTGTGGTGCAGTGTGCTATCTCAAGAGGGATTATGTTAGCTGTGGTATTCTATGCTAGCTCAAGTGTGATTGTGCTAGCTGTGGTGCAATATGCTCACTTGGGTGGGATTATGCCAGCTCTGTTGCGGTATGCTAATTCAGATGAGGTATGCCATCTCAAATGAGATGTCTTTCATGATTGTCTGTTTCTAATAGCAGTTTAATATGCTGTTGGAGCTGCTTTAAATGTGTTTCCTGCCATAATGATTACACAAGAATTGCCCTGAAATAAAAGTGCGATCTTGTGTGGTGGAAAAAATAAAAGCAGTCAGCAGGCAATGAGAATCAGCATCCAGGGTGACGGGGGAAAGCAGACTATAATCTTTATTAGCACCAACAAGGGATAGAACAAAGGATTCATCTAAACACCTTGAACCTGGAGTCTTCTTTTATCTTTGTTCTTGGCTCCTAAAAAGTATCATTCTTCCAGTCCTGACCTTTCCTCCTCTCTTTCTCCTCAAATATTTTACCTATTATGTCCCAGGCTTTATTGCATGTTCAAACTGTATGGATATAGCACTCCTCCTTGGTGAATCCATTTTATGCATTACCAAGACATTAACCATTTAAAGGAAGGGCACAAACCAAGGTGAAGCCATTATATATCTTTCTAGAAAAAAATCCTTGATTTCCTGAATTACCCATTTATAATTGAGGAGGAATGGATTGTTTCAATGGTCCTAGAATATTAGACAGTTATCTTTCTTGCTTTTAGAAGTCACAGTTTACACCAGACATAGATCTGTGCTTAATGTCTGTAAACATTGCATTGTTTACATTCTTACAAGGGACGTGGAGTTAAACATCAGGTTAACTAACATTGCCTGTGCACTTGAACGCACAGAATTTTGATACAGAATTTTGACGTTAAATGTGGACTATAACGTTGTAAGTGTCCACCGAGCATGAGAAGGCTGCATAGCTATGGTACGTGATCTTTTTACGGCCTCGTATTTTGCACCTCCACACATGACACCTGTTATTCCTCATTGTTAAGCCATTAAAAACTGGCTTGGGTATTTTACTGCCCTGAGAACTGATAACGTAAAGGTAAAAATCATGTAAAATAACTGTTTCGGGCATCTTATTTTTTCCCTGAGAGGGATATTACATAATCCTTACTCAGGCCTTCCTTTAAACCTCAGTCGCATCACATTTAATAACAGGCACAACATATCCCTCCATTGTTGATGGTCATGTACTTGGGGTTATAATTTTGATGCTTCAGTTCAAGCTAAAGTACCTTGATCAGCCCTCTGAGGTAGTCTGAAGTCTTTTTGGTGGTTTTGAGCAATGAGATTATAAATGAACTGGTTATAGTTCATGGAAGTCCAGAAATGTTGTGTGAAGCTTACATCACAAATAGCTGATATTTCCATTTAGGACAGCTAGTGATGGTACTCCACTGGGTGGGAGACACGAACAGGCCTTTTTATGCTGACCTAGGACCAGATCTATTTACATAATTTGTGACCTCAGTCAGTATGAGAAACTGGCTTCAGAACAGTTCAGAAGCCAAACTCAAGCCAAGCAAGTAGAAAAATGAAGGCTGTTCATTTGCCTACTTTGTTTGTTTACTTTGTTGTTTGTGTTTTGCTCGTTAAGGTGTATAGAAGGCAGTATCAAATCAGATTGTCTTTTACTTGTCACACCTTGACAGAAAAAATACAAATCATTGTATTTCAAATTGTTTGTGCAAGCACACCAGTTTCAGAAAACAATGTTGATTCATTGTGCTGAATAGTTTAAGAAATGGCAGAAAGTAAAAGGAATCTAAATGTGATCCTTACAGCTTTCCATCCAAAAGCTTTGTGGCATATGGACTGAATGATACTGTTGGTATGGTAGCGATTTTTCCATACCCTGCGTACAGCTGAAAAGGTTTTTGAATCTGGAAGATAAACACTGAAAATGGCTCTTCTGAAAAGATGCAGCGTGTCAGTAAAACCAAGTGATTGATGTACATATAGACAAAACCCTTTTGTTCTTTACTTCAAATGTGCTCTGCTGTCTTGGTGGACTTTCATTTGGCTTTTTATTCTTTTTACGGTGCGGATTTATTTTGTGCTCAATAAAAAATGCTTTGCAAAGCCTAATCTTCTGATGATGCATTTTTAAAAATGTAGAATAAATATCCCTGCGCTCAAAACTCTTGAGGTGTATAATAATTAGAATGCTACACGTGTGTGAAAAAATATTTATTATGTGTTCCGTTCAAAAATTTCAGCAAATTAAAGTTAACTTAAAACCTCAATACATCAGTTATATCCAGTGCTGTAATCGTATAAGAGAGAAAAATGATTGCCTAAATGAAAGCATTCTGCGATATGCTGGGGTTTTGCTTATGAATAGTTATTTCTATTAATTGGATTACCCAAGCAGAAAATCAAAACTGTCCATTGATCCAGCATATTATTTGCACTTATCCAACTTTGTAAACTTCTTAGTTATCCAATTAAGACACTGAGTAAACAAAAATTATTTTTCAGTTGAGTTCTGTAAGGTTTTTCATAAAACACAACCCCACTATTTCCACCTTTTTGTTTTCTTATATTAAACACAATATTACCTGTTAACAGTAAAACTAAAGACATTACTTTTTTTGTACAGTAGTCAGTAGGTGCTAATATACAAGTGGTTGGGGTTTTACTAGTATAATAAATAATGAATACGTGAATGTAATCAGACATCACCACAGTGCTGGGGCTTTAGGCCATTCAGGCAGTTTTGAGTCCAAAGCCAAGGTCACAGAGAAGTAACAACCCATTACCAGTACTTGTCTATAACTGGTACGTCTTACCACCATATGACCCCATGACAGATCCTAAAGGAACCATGACAAATGGTCCAGAATGACAAATGTCCATGAAATTGTGTTCGTTCATTCATTAATTAATTAATTCAATCATTCACTCATTCGTGCCCAAGTTCCCATCGAATTCAGAGCTCAGTAAACAGAGACAGACTCTCCAGGCAGAAATACATTCACACATTTGGCTTCATGACTGAAAAACACGATGGTCTGCCAAGACATCAGTAGTTTGACAGGTCACACTTGGAAACTTCTAGAATTCAAAATAAAAGTTTTCTTTTGTTATAATACTCTGTACAAATAGTTATTCCAACTTTTATCATAAAATCTCTAATGCTCCTATGGCTTCATTTCATAACACCCTCCAAATACAATACCACACATAAGCAGGACAATAACAGAAAAACTATAAAAATAATACAAATGAAATAAATACATTTTGACTAAGACACTGCATGATGAGGGTGATATGAAAATCCTTAGTCTACTTACACAGACCCAAAATCCCCCAACAAACACTAGTAAACTCAAAAGACCCATTTCTCAACAAGCACTGGCAACTCCCAAATGATCAGTCCTGATACATGGAAAACTCTAGAATATTCTTCCCCCTTCACATTGACCAGCCACTACCTTTTTTACTACCATCCTAAAGCAAACCGACACCAGCATATCAGTATCTGATTGGCAAGTGTTGGACTTTAATATCTGGGGCTTAACACACTATGTGCTAAAACAAGACTTAAGCAAATGCTGGGAAATATATTCAGTGTAAACTAGGTTTTTAATACAATGACTCCTTTTGACAGTGCATTAATAATAAAGAATACATAAAGAAAAATACACAGTCCAGATCTATAGTGAAACCTTGAGATAGAGATATATATATATATATAGATAGAGATATATATATATAGAGATAGAGATATATATATATATATAGATAGAGAGATATATA
>JAOXYF010000001.1:13992453-14011203 GCA_028565775.1 Sternarchorhynchus goeldii | reverse complement strand
AAAAATGTACACAAGAATAAACCGATTTCAGAAAGAAAAGTGTATTCAAACATTATTGAACGAAATATAGAAACAGCCCCAAAATGACCAACTTATAATGCCTTCGCATTGCATATTATTCATATTTAAAGTGATTAATAATATATACTGTTGTCCACATTCATTTTAGGCTGAAAGACTAAGCAAGTCAACTCTGTGTGACTATTTCAAAACAGTTCTGTATGAATATTTTAAAGCCTTAGAATGAACACATTTTACAGGTAAAATACCAGTGCATTTACCCTAGGAAGTGTTGTGGACTGGACAACAAGTAATTATAGCATTTTATATTAATAAGACTTAAAATAGGAAACTCTAAGAGATATTTGTTGCTTAAACCAAAGTTATCTCCATAAGTAATGCAAGCAGCGCTCTAGAGTTTCCAGTAAAAAATGTGGTAATGGCTTTACAGCCTACAGGTTTTATACATCTCTTCCAGGAAGGTTAATGTAAAGGCTTAATAGCAATTATGATATATGGGCTCATTACACCTGTCTAATTGACTTATATAAGTTCATACTACATTTTACGCGACTAGAATTAAGCTTCTTCGATTAACTCATTTCAACAGAAAAAAACGTTTAAAATGACCTTGCTGGGTTGGTGCGAGTGACAGAAAACCTTCATCTCGTATTGCTACTAAATCACACATAAACTGGACCGACTGGAGGAAGCCATTTTATATCGCAGCCGCGATGAAACCGCAGCTTTTCTCTCGGCTGCATGCGACGAAATGGTTGATGAGTGAGCCATTGCACAGATGAACACTTTTGTCAAAGCCTTCTCAAATGGAAGATCATCTCTTGCCAGCCCACGAAGCGGTTTTGATTTGTTTAACACAGTATTGATCATTCTCCCGGAGACATTTGTTGTCCGCCATGTTAGCTGATAAAATATTGAACAGCAGTTCTGCAGTCGGGCTGCTCACTGTGTTGATAGCCTGCAACCCCCGCTACTGTGCAGCGGGTTCATATAGAAGACGTTGTGTTTCACGCTATCCTCTGTAGCACTTCACACAAAGTCTCACTGTTTAGTTTCATATTGACAAAGAGCAGAAGTCGATATTAGTCATTGTTTCATGTCGGAGCCAGAGAAACTCGTCTTTGTACACGAAAAGGAAAAAAACGATATCGTCGATAATTTGTTTATTTTAAACGTCATAAAAGATTAAACCAGAATTGGTTAACTTTTGGGAGTTGTAGTTGGGAGTATATCTGTTTTAAAACAGTTTTAGATGGCCCACATATTACATTTTCTTATCTACCTTTCCAGTTGTTAAAAAATTAAGTTCGTAAACTTTTTAATTAAACCAAATCAACAGGCCCACCCATGGTTACAATCTTGGGTTTGGAACTGAAAAATGTTTTTTCAACGAAATCTTTTGATTGTAACTATTGACTTTTTAAAGTGATTTCACCCTGATGTAACACAACTTCTTGCTGTACCCGTTTACATGTGCTGTGACCAGCTGTAATGAGAAAAATATCTTAATAGAAGCTTCTTTTTTTCATTTTATGCTTTCCATAGGGGATGTGCAGTTTTGAAGAAAGACTGTCAGCTGGCGTCAGCCTCGCCGAGAAACTATTTCTGTAGCTATCTCGGACACTAGGCCTTCCGCTCAAAGCCGAAGGTTGTTTAAAATATTGTATAACAGCCACGTATAATCAAAAATGGATAATTTGTTTAATCGGTTAACTGGTCACTTCTCAAGGCATGATTATATCGTTCGTTCAGTATTGTTCATTTGGGTCAATATTTAAATAGGCAAATTAGTCTTACGTTATCTATAGCCATCAGAAAGTGTAACAATTTCACAATCGTGTTAAAGGAATATAACCAAATAGTTTATAACCGTTGCTTTTAAAACATTTAACACGATTTCGTAGGTTTATAAAGGTATTTTTACTATCCCACAGAGAGGTCAAGGGTCGCGCAGTGGCTAAAGGTCGGGTTGAAATGCTCCGCATATCTGAGGACTGTAATCTATGAGTTTCAACTTCCTCAAATCATTGGTTCCGAGGTAATGTTTTCCACGTTCGCCTAACTCTGCTTCTTTAAAAACGGAACAAAGAGGTCATCTTTTTTCCATTTCTGATTATGTGCAAATTACGAATAAATCATGCAGCTTTACTTAGAAACTGTAAAGTACTTATGCATATACACCACAAAAAGGTGGACGCAAAGAGAAAATACACGTCCCCTCTTTATCTTGCCTAAGGGTTTATTTACTACATCTGCTTACGCCTGTTTACCTAAAAACAGAAACGACGTCCTCTCCCTGATATCTTTTGTGGAAAAACAAGTTCAACATTTTTATTACTTTGGACGAAGAAAAATGCAAAGTAGACGGAAGTTATCGTGCAGCTCAGCTAAATAACGAACCACATAAACACTAAAGCCTAAGCCAGAATGCAGAGATCTGTTGAGCGCGAGACAGCCATATAGACTAGCATCACAACACCTACAGCTCTAGGAACATTCATAGGGACGTTTTCAGTTAGAACCTCTTGCCGATTACTTTTTTCCGCGCATTTTCAATATCAAACACCAAGGAGACGTTTCAGTAGGCCGTGAAATGACTTCTTTGCTAACACATACACGGTCATATTCTGTACTTTTTTTTAATTGAAGCTCGTTTCTCTTTATTGCTGTACGTTTTCATGATTAGTGGGCTATAGTTTAATGCAGTGTAAAACTCGTGTCCAGCCTAAAGGGACAGGTCAAGGTACATTTCGATACCGGGGGACAACATAATTACTCGGAAAAAAAATGTGTACTATCTGTCCTTTGTTTACATGACCTGATCTTTCAGTTACACATTCGTACTCAAACACATGCACGAATGCACCCACATACAAGCACTAATTGAGAATCTAATGACAGGCAAAATATGTTTTAATGTGCCGAGATGAATCTAAATAGTACACACTTTGTGTGTAAAGCACTTTACAACATTTTGAGATGTTAAAAGACAGAACAATAAAAATGTTTAACATTACATACATAAGTGCTTCATGGACATAAAGCATAGCCAACAGAAACAAGTCACTGAAAAAAACAGTGTAAAAAACATTAGTTTTGTTGACTTATATCACTAATATGGAATAGCTAGCAAAATTTAGTGGAACTGTATGCAGACTGAAAAATATTAAAACCTGCACTTTTTACTGGATCATTCTGAAACAATTAAGATCTTCTGAAATCTGAAGTCCAAATTCCAAGCCTACTTTATATATGTACATATTCACAGAGTGATGATGTCAGTAGTATATGTTTTAAAGCTGTAATTTCTAGACTGTTACATATTCCTTAAATGTAACAGTAAGGCAGTTTGCTGTGACGTCAGTTATTATTATATTCCCAAGAAAAGGTTTAAAAGGTGTTTCTTCCACTGTCGGCTCTGTCTCTTTCTCACACTGTTCTGAGTTCCCATTTATTTCACAGAGTTCTGTAACAGAGTTCCTCTCTTCCCGTGACCGTGCACAACTAAGATCTATGG
Source organism: Sternarchorhynchus goeldii (assembly GCA_028565775.1). Taxonomy (NCBI): domain Eukaryota; kingdom Metazoa; phylum Chordata; class Actinopteri; order Gymnotiformes; family Apteronotidae; genus Sternarchorhynchus; species Sternarchorhynchus goeldii. The sequence goes on along the minus strand of JAOXYF010000001.1, from coordinate 14,007,665 downwards.
GCTCATCTTGGCAAGAGTCCAGGAATTCAAATTTGCATCCATTTGATATCTCATGACCAGTAAGATGTGTGGTACTGCTCTGACATTGACTTGCCCCAGTATTTGGTGCACAGACACTGAGAACACTCGCGAACCTTTTAGCCTCACCCTGGTCACCATCCACTTCTGAGCACCTCTTACGGGCCCCCTGGCTACTCCTTTGATCCAACTGGGAAGAGACGGACTTTTCCGAGTTCTTTGGGCTCTGGCTGGATTTGGTCGTCAGCTGCAGCGGTTGATCCTCATGAATGGAATGTTCCAAATTCCGGACCTCCTGCAATTTGTTTGCCTCAGCTGCCTCCGGCCCGGGTATGACTGAGTCAGGGCGGGACAGTCCGTTCGAAAGTCCACGCAGAGGAGGGTTCCCTGGATCTTGGCCATCCTGTCTACATCCAAGACTCTCAAAGCTGTGCTCCTTGGGGTTCTTGGTTTTCTCCACGATGCCATCTACGACGACGGCCTTGCTCTCCTGCAGCTGCTGAGGCTGCTTCACCCCTATATCCACCTCTCCGCCTTTAACCCTGGCTGCCTGGATGCCGTTTTCCATATATTTGCTCATGACAATGACAATCCGTCCGTTTTTGTTCTTGTTCTTCACTATTTTCAGTTTGCTGCTTATTCCGTTCACTGGTGGCCCGTCCTGTTTAACAGCAACATCGCCGCTCACTTCTGGCTCATGGCTTCCGCCGTTAAGCTCCATGGTGATGTCCCTCACTTTACTGGGGCATCCAGACTCCTTGTCCCGAACCCACTTCTGCTGAAGGGCTGCAGGGAGGCTCCAGCCTTCCCTGCCTGCCTGGGGCATTGCAACCTCCTTTGCCCGATCACATGGCATCTGGTACATTTTGGGGTCAGGCTGGTAGTGGTGGTGTTTCTTGCTGTTGAGCTGATAGTAGTGCTTCTTCTTTCCATTGAGTGGAGCGCCGCTGGGGTTCTCGCTGGGTAGTGGCTGGTACGGGTGGTGCTTCCTGCTGTCCAGCTGGTACTGCTGCGCCTGTCCTGGGTCCACAGCCATTCTGAGACAGCCGTCATGCGGTGCCTCCTGCAGGCCGGAGAGGATGCTAGACCTCCGGGCAAATGAGGGGACCTGAAGCATGGACATACAAAGATTCGTAAGCGGTGATTTTAAGGCAATGAGCAAAATTAACAGTTATTTACAAAAGATCAATGAGGCTGTGGGTACAGTGATGTTTGTTATGACCACACTGTACTCATATCAATACCCTCATATTTGTACTCATTACATGCCTTTGTTCACAACATACTTTTATATAGAGTACTACACTCTTGTTGCATGACACTTTCAGCATGACTGTCCTGTTTATACAGCATTACTAAACATACAAAGAAACTCTGCATATAAAAAAAAACAAATAAACAAAAAAACAAGAGAAGCATGTGTTTGAAGAGGGCACTCGCTCACCTGTGTGAGGGGTTGCTTTGATTTCTGGCCTCTTTTGCGATATCCCAACAGCTGATCCTGACGCTCCCTGCAAAAAAATAAAAACCATTAGCCTTTTAAAAATTATTTTCAAATGTGTATATTTATATTTTTTCAGTGACTTTGGTATCTCTGGTGTAAATGAGCCTACATTAAATACCCATTTTAATTACTCAATAGGTTGTAGTCAAAACTTTATTAAGAAAAATGATTAACTGGGTCACTTCTTTGTAATATATGCCTGATAATATATGTATATATGCCTATAAACAGTAATATATGGAGTGATACTGTACATAATGCTGCTGACCACAGCCCACACAGAACCACACAACCGTCCTGTGTCAAACGTCCAGACAATATAATGTAATTAGGTGATATAGAAATAATGAATGCGGCTGTTTTTGACAACATTGGACTTGATTACTGGAGTATCGAACAAATGAAGTGACCCCTTGCACTAACTAATTTAGTTAAATTTCGCCAAAACAAATGCTGTGGTAAAATTGGTCGCTTACATTCGACTAACGAACAAGGTCTTTTGGTCAGTCCTGTCAGGAGGCTGACATTTGTCATACATGATCTTCTAGAGAAAGAAAACGTGCTTTTGACGAAACGGGTTATTAACGCCTCTCCAATCGACTCCCTTTCTTTCTCACCACACACCCAAAACCTAATTAGGCGGTGTGGGGTAACCGCATACACTCGGGGAAGGCGTGCAATTATTCACAACAGAATTGTTCACCGCGTAGGGACACGGCTAATGGCGCAAGCAGATGCCAGTTCGGGGTCCCGAATGCTTAGTGCTAATGTGAGTGGAATTTCGGGAGGCGGGGTGCGCAAGGGGGACTAATGTATGTGCCGACACGGAAAATCGCCTATGTGCGCTAGGTGATGTTGCCTATAACGATGTGGGCGAAATGCAGAGGCTCGCGTGTGCTTTGGTCCGTGTCTAAAATAAAACAGACCATAAATAATTACTGTAGATTGGTACGTGCTGCCTTTGCCTATTAAGGGAGATATTAAGGAAGACAAAACGTGGCACAATAGTAATAATGATGTTCCCTTCCCCCCACCAGAAGCGGGGAAGAGCAGTATACAAACACCCCCTGAGTAATTGGAACTTATTTGTGTGGTTTAACCAAATGTGGTTCATCTGTAAAACTGAGATACTATCACATTTTCTAGCCATGCGCGCACGTAAACAATCCTTTCTAACTGTGCGCACGGAGCTCGACGTTGGCGTGGCCTGCGCCGCAATTCAATTCAGTCACAATTCAGACGCGCCTGCGCACATTCTCTCCCGCTCTTGTTTTCTTGCGCCCTCCCTCTGTCAGACAGAGTATGAGAGAGAGACAGGGAGAGATAGACAGAGAGAGGGAGAGAGCGACGCGAGGGCAACAGCCTACTGTGACAGTGAATGCTTTACCCCTCCTCCCTGTTTTACTATACAAGGTCAGCGCGTGAGTCGACGCTGTTTTTTCCCTCACCTGTTTTGGAACGCGATAAGGAGGCGCGGGTCCAGAATATTTTCCTCCGGTTCCCACGTGTTATACCTATAAAGAGATGAGAAAATAAGGGGGAAGGGCGCGGGGAGAGAACGGGACAGCTCATGAATGTAACCAGCTCTCTCAACCAAACCCCGTTTAACGTGGCTGTCATCTTAACCGTTAACGGAGGGACCTATGGCACGGGCTCTCTTCGTTGTCAACGCTAAACATTTAGCAACCTACACAACGGCCAGGAGTCAGAGAGTGAATATCGCAAATGTCTAGCATATAAATACCACATGGGAATATGAAAACTAAAAGAGGTCTTGCGCGCGATACGGGTTAAAATATGGCACGCAAAGTAAACAGAAGTAACGATGCACGTGTCCTCATTTTGAGGCCATGCAAACTGCCTCACCAAATACTTAATGCTTGTTGAAATACGCATTCACACTTAGATTTTGCGCTATTTAATCCTAAAACTAGTTGTCTCTCAAAAGTAGAACAAGAAATTGACGGCGTTCGTCGCACATCAGCCGTGAGAGAGAGACGAAGTTCTGCTTCATCTTTCTTCCCTCGCGCACATACTCATTACTCCACGGTTATAGAAGCGGGTAACGCCAAGATAATACTTACCTTGGGGACCAGCCCCTCCACTTAACCAGGTACTCAAACCTTCCCTGTAAAGACCGTAAAAATAAACGTCAGTTGGGATGTGGAAGTTCCCGAAACATGATCTAGACTATCCGAGTTCTGCAAAAAGAAAAAAAAAGAAAAAGAAGAAAAAAGTCCTGAACCGTATCTCTGTATCAAATCTGTAACTTACCGATACGGCAGTGTTTTGTGCTTAAAACCCCTATTCTAAACACAACTTGTAAACGTTACCAAACCTTTCGGATACGTTTCTTCTCGATGCTCTCCACGGCGAAGACGTGCTCTCCCGCGGCGGGTAGCTCCATTTTCGCTGCGAGATGGTGCTTCGCAGAATAAGGCACAGAAAGCAACGGTCAGCGCGCCCGAGTGCGTCTGTCTTCCGTATCGAAAGAAACCATGAGGGCTTTTCTCTGTATATTTATTGCACTATCCCTCTGCAAGAAGCCGTTCGTATCGCAAGGCAGAATCGGCGTGAACTCTGAAACAAGCTGCAGAAAGCACTTCATGCAAATAGCCATCTGTGTGACGTCTAGTCGAACAGGGGCGGGCTCAGTGCAGGCCAGCCCCAAACCGCGATTTCCAGAGTACTCTATTTCGCTGTACTACACAACTATGAAGAATCGTTTACAGCTTTTCAATGGGCGAGAAAAATCCTTCTCTTCTGAAAACGCTTTTTGCAGTAATTTTATGCTCTAAAAACTCCCCCTATTTTAGCTCATTTGTAATAATCTGGTAAAAAATATATGAGTAGGTCCGATATTTATAACCTAAAGATTTTTTAATAAATTGATTTGTGTTATATAAATGTCGAGTCTGTATGGAGTGTATGTGCGTGTGAGAGAGAGAGAGAGTCAGGGAGACGGAATTTCAGAGAGAAAGAGAGAGAGACGCAATGGGGCCAACAAAAATATAGTGAACTTTTTTTATGGTAATCAAACTGATGGCAATTCAGAGTTTGGTCCAACAGAGGAAAAAAACTAATCTAGAATGTTCAAGCTTAGAAGTGAATGTGTGTGTGTGCGTGCGTGTGTCAGAGAGGCTGAGCCTAAATCTGTTATCGGGTAACATTGATACCATAACGACACAGCACATGTATTTTTTTTTGCTCTTCGTTTCGTATTTTGCAACTTTCCTTTCCTTTCTACATTTTCTTTCTTTTTAAATTACTGTTATCATTATTACTGTTTTAAGAGAATAGATTTAGTCACATGCGTGCTACACTAGTTGCTCTGTATAAAATCTGTAAATTAGCAAAAAAGGGTATTTTTCTGAAAAGCTATATTAACTGTTACCTTTATTTGTTAATGTATCTTACCATGTTCCTTACAGTTGAATATGCTGCTGAAATAATCTGAGTAACAATGGAAAGATTGTTGCATAGGCGCCAAATCGATATACGTAAATTTTAGGCAGGCAGCCTAAAACACTTGCAGTATTAATCACCTGACCTGACCACCATTGCTTTTCGCAGACCCTCTATCACACCTCTACGCAAAATAGGAACACGCGTATTTTCCATCACCTATACCAAGCGATTATGAAATAGTGATTGTGATTCACATTGTTCCTTCAATATGATGCTAATAAACGACGGTTTAACAAAACGGTCTTGTGGGAATACGCAGTAACCTTCCTGCACGTGGCATTCAAACATAACTGGCCCTCGAATTTGAACGATAACTAGGTCACCGCGGTAAGCTTTCAAAGCCCCAGGCATTCTGCTAGCGAATCTGTATTCGCCCCTGACATCTGTGTGCTGACGGGCAACGGCTGGTGGAGGACTTGTGAAAACGTGATTTTGACAAGGAACTGAACGTGTGACAACCTACGGCTAGTGGATGCATGTGTTTGCAGCCTATGCGTTCCGAAAATGCCATACCGCCCATATACCCAATGTTTTTTTCCGATAGCGTATCCGTTCTCTATCCTTCTCCTTCTGTCTGTCTGTCTCTCTCTCTGCCTCCCACCCTCACGCACGCACACACACATCTTTACCCGCGCGCGGTTTTGTGGTTCGTGCCGAACGAGGAAAACGTTCACAAAATATTCAGCACAACAAGGGTTAAATGGTCACGACGAGCGGCAATCCTCAGCCTATTACAGGCAGGCACGACTGCCTTTCCATATAAGGTAATGCACACCGAGCAGCGCTGAAATAACTGTGCACCTATTAAATTATATACACTGATGTCTCACAGTCGTACATTTGAATGTTAAGTACAATAATAAAAGTTCCAGACAGTCTAGAGAGATTCATGAAAACAGATTAGCCCTGACTCTAAGCTCCAAATATCAGAATAAACGTTTCTGCTGGCTCTTTTCTTTGGGAACAGAAATCGCTGGCAGGTAAAGCACGTCCTCACAACAAAATCTCGGATTATTCCTTTAAAATAAAACACATGACAGATGACTTCTACTGAAATATTACAACATAGCTACCAACATAAGCGGCCTGACATCACACTTGAAAACATCCTAGTATAGCTCAAGAGCAGTTTATACTCGTTCATGAGTCACTGTAATCAATTTTATAGCTGAGTAGATTTTTTTTCACTGGGGGGGTAATCAGTGGGTTATAACGGCTCCTGAAAGGTTGGTCCCGAATTTCTATGCACTGTTACACTGCAATTGTTTTTTGGGGGGTGGGGGTGGTGTTTTTAAACCACTTTGCATATACGTGAACTCATACACAAGACACACTGTCAAGTAACAAAGAAAATTGCTGTGCAGTCAAAGGGGGACAAGTTGAGAATTTATTTGCGCTTCGGATCGTTCAGAAGATTTTTGGCTACACCTGATCACGCGCAAAAACACAAGTTTTTTCGACTTTAATCGTCTATAACTTTACTTTATGTATCTGATGTTAGTAGGCAGTCCAACAAGATTTTTGTGAAATATTTACGCTCAAATTGAGTTGATGTTCAATTAAGCACCCCGCAATACTTTATGAATATGTCAGCATTACCTATTTAACATTACTTGTGAGGGTGTCATCACAGCGGGAAATTTTACATTTTGAAGTGTTTATTCCTCTACCGTAACTTTAAAACTTTTTTCCTTCCCAAATATCAGGTCTTTCAGAGCGTTGGAAAGTGGAGCGCGTGTGATCCATTCGCGCCCAATGTTATCGGTGGCAGTACTTTGTCAGAGAATCAGAACATAACGTAAAATATTTCGTATTCAAGTAAATAAATATATCGATCTAAAAATAGAAAATCCTGACTAGTTTGTAAGAAAATAAAACGTGATCTACAGAGGAGATTCGCGACTGATATCACTGATAGATTTTTGCTAAACGTCGCCAGTGCCAAGGACACGCGACCTGTTTTCTTTGTAACATCTAACACTTTTCTACAGGACGCGCGGTATTGCCAACCAGTGTAATCTCTATGCGTTACACTGGGAACTTCTGCAAGAAGAATTGTTTGGGCCCAAACGCTTCATGGTGTTAAAATCATCTTAAATGAGACAGCGTTAGTGTGATACCTGCGCTACCATTTTAATGATGACCTTCCTGTCACTATGCTTTTTTGGGGGGAACCGCGCCTCTATCATTAAAGTGGAACCCCTAGCAAATTAGTTCTTAGTATGCGAAAAGCTTTTAATAAAACAAGATCCCTGGACAAGAAAATGCTATGTCTCCCTTAGACCATTTCACCCAATGGATTTTTACTTTTTAATAAACAAGATCACAGCAGGATAAGATAAACTATTTCCTTGTCTATTTTATATATAAGTACAAAAGCAAATTTCTATTTCAGGTGCAAAAAAAATAAAAAAATACACCCATGGGTAATGTATTTGGGGAAGGCCGGACCTGTAGCTGATAGTGTCAAGTGATATCCAGAAGAGGTTGCAGCAAATGTAGTGTAGTGCAATACACATGCAGATTTTGAAATAGGAGAAAAAATACAATAAAATATAGCCGAAGGCCCTGTTCTCCCAACCACTTTGTAAGGACCTTTGTGTTACGATGCTTTTTGGGAAGCCCCAGCAACTGGAGCAATCCGTGTGCTTTAAAAAACTTTGAGGACTGTCAGTAACTTCAAAGTCCTGAACGTATTGCTGAGTGGCGGAAACAGCTCCCTGAGTCATGTGAACCACCTTAGATTAAATTCAAATTATATTAGCCAGAGGAATGCAGACAATACGGATGAGGTAAGGCAATTATCTTTATCTTTCTTAATTGCGTTTACCATTTAAGAAAATTCAGCCAGCAGGGTTTGACAAGGCAGAGCTCTCAGTGAAAGCAGGAGACTTTAGGGCCAGACCTACGCGAAACCTGGTTTTACGGGCGAGCCATGAACTGAGTATGGGTTTCAGAACAGCCCAGCGTGACTGTAGAGACTGGGCTGATTTTTGACTCCGCACTTCTGGTTGGGTCCCACACGGTATGAAAACATGCCTTCCTATGCTAATCAATAGCCATTCTAAACAATCAGGCTCAACCCCTTTGACTCACCTTTGACAACACCTTTGACTCGCTCTGTATTCAGTCACAGCAAGGGCTTAGGAGCATTTAACAAGTTTATAGCAACATTAGAACCTGTGATGTATAGACTGTTAATAACACCTTAGAATATAGTTGTCAAATTCAGTGTTCTGTCTTGCACAAGAGTCTGGTTTCGTGTTTGTGTTATACATTCTGCAATCTAATTTAATTATTCGAAAAACTGTGAACACACTATAGTGATGCTATATCCTATAGACTAAACATTAGCATTAAAAAGTGAGAGAGTAGAAACATCAGTACACCTGCAGAGTAATTCTCTCTCTCTCTGTCTTTCTCTCTCTCTCTCACACACACACCCATACACACCCACACACACAGACACAAAAACACACAAGCACGCATGCAATGTACGTCGGCAAACTCACTGGTCACGACTGATTTCCATGTAGAATGGAGTTGGGCGCTGTCGTCATGGTGACTCATCAGGACAGTCGGAGATGGGTCTTTGAGTGGCTTAGAGGCCCTGGGGAAAGAGCAGGCACACCAGCATCAGGTACACCTCATCATTACTGAACCATGACGAACGGGATTGATGACTCACCATGGAAAAGTCTTAGGTCTCTCTCACTCTCTCTTGTCCCCTCTATTACTTGCTCTGTCTGTTCCTCTCTCTCTCTCTCTTTCTCTCTCTCTCTCTTTCTGATGCACTTATCTAGCAGGAAAGGCAGAAGGGTTACTCACTAGAGATGCTGTGTGTGGTATTTGGCTCTATATTGCAGCCTGCTGATGTTACATTAAATAAACCTTATGTAAAACACCCATAATTGAAAGCTGTTAGTGAATCCATTCTTCTAGAACAATTAACGTACATAAGCATAAAGAATAAGCATCATATCTTTTTATGCATCATGTATCTTTAGACAAACAGACAAATGGTTGGCAAATCTAACATCACTGCCTAAAAAGAATGATTGACTGTAGTGTAGAATTTGGTTTACAACGGAAGCAATTTTAATGTGGTTTTATACATTGGGGTGGGGGAGTAGGATTGGTAAATAACATAATTTCTATATAGATCACATTCCAAATATAGGTGCATGTTGAGGGCAAGATACTAAAACCACCTCTGTACAACTCATTGGGATTGGCTGCTGGATTACGATGACAATGCAGAAATACAAGTCTAGGTGTGTAGGTTAGCAGCTTCGACCCAACACTGTAATTTGGGAAGGGTGGATGCTTTTTTACAGTGAACAGTTTATGGCTGTCCCTCCCATGGACAGACGCTTTTTTTCCTCTACATGCAATGTCACGAAGCACAAGATGTGTGAAGATTTGTTACACAAGCAAACAAACCAAACAAACAAAAAGTGTTTATTTACATGTTTTAAATGTAAAAATGGGAATATAGTGTAAACGTGAAACACTTTGTCCCAGGGTGCAGCTTTAGTTCGGTATTCGCTGTAATGAATGAGGGGTGGTATATTGTATTTATTTTAAGTGGAATGATTGTGGATGATTTTTTTTAGATCAATATCTGGAGAAAGAATGAAAAAAAAACCACGCACATACACATACAAGAGCTGCATGTAAAGGAAGTGCTAGAAGAGATGAAAGGCATTTCCATTTCCATATGAGTGTTAATGAAAAAGTCATTTAGTGGAGCTGGTTCACAGCGTTTCTAATGTGATTTCCAGAAGGCTTTTCATTTGCTGTATTTATCAGCGTTGTACCTGAAAGCTGTAAACAATATCTAAGCAATTAAAGAGGCTCATCCCTTCAAAAAATAGACAGACAGATAGATTTACTTTATTTATCACACAATATATAGTGTTTTATTCTTATGTATACATAAAATATTTCAAACCTATTGTTTAACATTGAGACCCTTCTGTTAATAGATACAAAAAGAGAGAGAGAGAGAGAGAGAGAGAGAGAAGAGGGAGAGGGAGAGGGTAAAGAAAGCAGAGAGACATTAGGGGGAGAGAGAGAGATAGAGGGGAATCAGACAGAGGACTGGGTGGGAGGTGTAGTTGTAGCTGTTGAGTGTGGCCAGTAGAGTAACCCAGCAGGAGACCATTAGGTTTTACTTCACATACACACACACACACACACACACACACAGAGAAAAAGAGAGAGAGAGAGAGAGCTTTGGTTTGTTCCCTACTATGTTATAAATGTTCATAAAATTGTTCATAAAATGCTCTTCATTATCTCACCAATATTCACAAAAGGGCTTAAACATGGCTGATTAGTGGGCCTGAATAACACACACACACACTCACATGCTAGAAGCACCTGCTGAGACCACTGTTGTTTCATATTGACTGAAATCAATACAGTTCATTAAAAATATGTCAGATGGTCAGCAACTGTACAAGAAATCATCGATAACAATAAGAAAACACACACACACACACACACACATACAGACACACATACACTCACTCACACACATGCACACCCACACCCACACACAATCTTAATACATTTTTGTTGCAGATATTTGACGGATGTTCATAATTGGGTGGTGTGTGTGCTTGTGTGTGTACGTAGTGTGCATATAAATAGGCAGTGTGTGTATGTTTTGTGTGTGAGTGTGTGTCTGGTGTGTGTGTGTGAGAGAGTATGTGTCTGGTGTGTGTGTGTGTGTGTGTGGGTATGTGCGTAAAGTGCAGATGAATGGGTAGTGTGTATGTTTTGTTTGTGAGTGTGTGTCTGGGGTGTGTGTGTGTGTGTGTGTGTGTGTGTGTGTGTTTTATGCAGATGAATGGGGAGAGTGTGAGTGTATGTTTTTTGGTCCACTGCTTTAAAATGGCAGTGTTGGTGTCATTGTCATTGAGGATGTGGTGGAGAGATAGACTCTTTATACACACGGCCTCCAGCACTCCTCTCTCCACACACACACACACACACACACACACACACACACACATGCACACACACAGATGCACACACACACACACACAAACACACAAGCAGACATGCAGATATCTGCCGCGTCACCACAGCTCTGGGGCTGGGGGATGGGAGGAGGTAGAGAGAGAGAGAGAAAGATAGAGATAGAGAAAGAGAGAGAGAGAGAGAAAGATAGAGATAGAGAAAGAGAGAGAGAGAGAGAAAGAGGGATTGACAGAGAAAGGGGGAGAGAAGGAGACAGTAAGAGAGGGAGGCTGAAATAGGGGGACAAGAGAGAGTGATAGTGAAGGAGAGAGAGAGGGAGAGTGAGAGGTGGAGAGTGAGACAGGGAGAGAGAGAGTGAGAGAGGGAGAGAGGGAGTGAGTTGAGGGTGAGAGAGAGGGAGTGAGAGAGAAAGAGAGAGAGAAAGAAAAAGAGAGAGAGAGAGAGGGAGGGAGAGCTAGAGAGAGAGAGAGAGAGGAACGCGAGAAGGATTGTGAGGTGGCATGGTCATGGATGGAGGCAGTGGAACTCTGCAGGTTGCCGTGGTGAACAAGTCAATACTGTATTGAGCACTTTGCAGCTACAGCAAGAAGAGCCTAGCAAAATGAACACACACACACACACACACACACACACACACACACACACACACACACACACACACACACACATAACTCATAACACAAATACCTTGCAAGTTTGTATGGCATGAAGGCTTCTGGAAGAACTAAGGAATATGTTAGACATGTTATGTGGTTTGTGTTTGTGTACCCTCTGGAATCCTGGGCAGAACAAAGAAGATGGTGTCATAACAACATGTATGTATTATGATTCTAGACTCTGTTTCCATCTCTCTGTCCCTCCCTCACTCACCCCTCTCTATTTAAATGTGACACAATGACATCTGCCTCTCCAAATTCTTTCTCTCTATCTTTCTTTTTTCTTTCTCTCTCTCTACTCCTCTCTCTTGTTCTCTCTCTCTTTCTCTCTCTTAGTCTGAAGTCCTGACCCCTCCTTCCTTATCCCTCTCTTCTGTCATGCAAATCTTGGATTTCCTCTCTCACCCACAGAACAAGGCTGTTGATTTAAGCACCTATACGAAGCTTCTCTCTTGCCCCCTTTCTCGCCCCTTTCTCACCCCTCTCTCACCCCCTCTCTCACCCTGCTATCTCACCCCCTCTCTCGCCCTTCTCTTGCCCTGCTCTCTCACCCCCCTCTCACCCCCTCTTTCGCCCTGCTATCTCACCCCCTCTCTCGCCTTTCTCTTGCCCTGCTCTCTCACCCCCCTCTCACCCCCTCTCACCCTGCTCTCGATCTGCACCCCTAGGCTTCCTGGGGGGAGGCTAATTTGCCTGTTTTGATTGTATTTCTGATGTAATGCTGGACCATAGTGAGGATAGAGGAGTCATGTAAATCACTTCCACCAAACCCACCATGCAGAACATAAACACAGACATCACCTTCACTTCACCTTCACCTTCATTCTTCAGTTATAGACTGGACATGCTTTTCAGATGTGGTCAAACAAATAATACGAATAACTGTAGAAGGAGTTAATAAAAAAAGTAAGAGACAAGAAACCCCCAAATTAACAAAACATAAAAAGAAACAACAACCACAACGACATCTTCTGGTTCATATTTCACAAAAAATCTAATAAATAAATTCATTATGCAATCAATCATGCACTTACAATTATTTATGAATTCAGAAACTGAGAGTTCATGTTTTAAACAGGAAGCAACGATCACATAATTCAGCCTGCGATAGGACTTTAAAGTCTAAATCAGACTTAATCACAAACATGAATCCCACTGACACTGGTCTCACTCCCTCAGGGGTAGAGGCTCCACCAGTGAAACCTACTGAGTATGTCACAAAGCAAGGCTTATACTTCCTGTTGTCTACTGGATAAACTGGAAAATCCATTGTAAAATTTAAATAGTGCCTGTTATATTCTCTCAGTCTCTTTAATTCATTCTCTCTTTCCTGCTTCTCTCCATCTCTCCCAACTTTTTCTGCTTATCTCCATCCCCCATTTGTTTTCTTATAACATTAAATAATCATATAAATATCTAAATAATCACGTAAATAATTCTGTGATGCACACAGCTGCCTCTACTACCATTGCCAGCTGGTGTTAAGCATCTTGTGCGAATGGAATGTGCTGAGTCACAGACCTTAAGAAGGGAGAGAGTGAAAGAGAGAGAGCTTGAGTGAGTGAGTGAGTGAGAGAGAGAGAGAGAGAGAGAGAGAGAGAGAGAGAGAGAGAGAGAGAGAGAGAGAGAGAGAGAAATAGACCCCCACATACACTGCTGCTTTGACATTTATGCCTGACAGTGCCAAGTTTATGGGGCTTTCAATCACAAGCACATGGAGATGAGAGGGTGGAGGGAGATCAGTCTGTCCTAACGGTCACATGGCAGACAGCTGGACAGCTGGAGTGTCTTTCTTCCTCCAAGCCAATCTCAGCACATTTAGTCAGTTCAGTTCCACTCAGTTTAGCTCTAGTCAGTTCAACTCCAGTCAATTCAGCTCCAGTTAGTTCAGCTCCAGTCAGTTCAACTCCAGTCAGTTCAGCTCCGGTCAGTTCAGCTCCAGTCAGTTCAACTCCACTCAATTTAGCTCCACTCAGTTTAGCTCCAGTCAGTTCAGCTTCAGTCAGTTCAGCTCCAGTCAGTTCAATTCCACTCAGTTCAGCTCCAGTCAGTTCAACTCCACTCAGTTCAGCTCCAGTCAGTTCAGCTCCAGTCAGTTCAACTCCACTCAGTTCAGCTCCACTCAGTTCAACTCCACTCAGTTCAGCTCCAGTCAGTTCAATTCCACTCAGTTCAGCTCCAGTCAGTTCAACTCCACTCAATTCAGCTCCAGTCAGTTCAGCTCCAGTCAGTTCAACTCCACTCAGTTCAGCTCCAGTCAGTTCAACTCCACTCAGTTCAGCTCCAGTCAGTTCAGCTCCAGTCAGTTCAACTCCACTCAGTTCAGCTCCACTCAGTTCAGCTCCGGTCAGTTCAACTCCAATCAGGTCAGCTCCACTCAGTTCAACTCCACTCAGTTCAGCTCCGGTCAGTTCAGCTCCGGTCAGTTCAACTCCAGTCAGTTCAGCTCCACTCAGTTCAGCTCCACTCAGATCAACTCCACTCAGTTCAGCTCCAGTCAATTCAGCTCCAGTCAGTTCAACTCCAGTCAGTTCAACTCCAGTCAGTTCAGCTCCAGTCAGTTCAGCTCCAGTCAGTTCAGTTCCACTCAGTTCAGTTAAGCTGAGCTATGATCTCCTCATCTGCACATTTAAACCCTCTTTATTAATGATTGCTGTTCCTTGCTCCCCGGTAGTTTAAATCTGATCTTTTATGACCATGGCTTGTTTGTGAAATTTTAGATTTTATATAGAATTGGTCCACTTTAGAAATGGGAAATTAGAAATAGGAAATGTTTGGCAGCAAGTGCATGTTGGCATGTCCCACGTCAGATTATTGTCTTGTGTTTAGCGACTCCTGCCTTCAAGAACCAAATGTCAAAAGTCAAATATTCTCCAAGTTCTGACATCAACTCAAAGAGTTTGTGCACAAAATTAAGTGTGTTAGCCGTTAGTCATCTCACCTCAGGGACATTTTTGACACTCTATTTCCACGTGAGAGTGGACCTACTTGGTCTGTGGATCACCGGCCGGTGCATTGTGTTGCATCATGGGTAGAGGAGTGCGCTGGAGAGGGAATGGTTGTGGCTGTGGGTCTCGAAGTGTGTGTGTGACTTTACTCTGCTGAGAAACGTGCGTGTGACTCAGTGGGTTTTGCTACGAAGGCCCAGGTGCTTGGCAAGACTGTCTGGCAACAACTTTGACAGGTTTATTTTTAGATAACAGGCTATTGTTGGGCACTGGGGTTGTGCGGTTAGCGCTGAGGTAACCCGAGGTCAGTCACATGACAAGAAAGATTGTAGGGAAACTAAGAGGGGTGTGAATTAAATGACATTACATTCTATTAAATGACTAAATGACAGCTGCTCAGTGTTGTTTATGAGAACATTTGAGGTAGAGCAACCTTAGATCACGGTGTATTTATATTTAGACATTTCAAAACTAATGTTCAAAAAGGTTAAGAACTCATCTTACATTGCCCAGCTAAACAGCCCATGTATAACCTCTTTTGTGTGTGTGAGTGTGTGTGTGTGTGTGTGTGTGTGTGTGTGTGTTCTGTGTGTGTGTGTGTGTGTGTGTTCTGTGTGTGTGTGTGTG
>JAOXYF010000001.1:13961973-13971973 GCA_028565775.1 Sternarchorhynchus goeldii | reverse complement strand
AGGTCTATAAAGCCTATCTGACATCATAATTCCTTTGTATATCCTGGTCCAGAATGCTTGAGGTCTGTCAGTCTTGAGTGAACAAATGCATCTTGCAAGAGGGAGGGCCAAGGGGACACTCAAACTCAACAGGTCTGGATGGGCTTTTAACTCTAAGTCATTAACTACAGAAGAATACGACCAATTTGTATTTGAAATACCCAAGCAGCAGGCACGATTCCAGTGTCTTGAACTGGGGTTCGGGAAAGAAATACCAAGAGTACTTGAGGAAGCATGAAAAGCGTCTTTTTTAAATGCACTAGATTTACTTGTAGCGTACAGATACACCGAGAGGCAGTTCTGTCGCAAGCGGGAAGAGGGAAATTCCCACCCGCAGTTATTTCTGATGTTGTTTATCTCCGTCTGTGGGTTAGCATTTGCCTCAGATTAATTCGGAGAGTACATGCGCACACAGATCCACGTGGTAGGTCCCGCTCGGAGGGACAAAACGGCAGACGTGCGTTTTACGCAGGGAAAAAAAAACATTAAAAAACAAGGCGGGTTTCCCATCCAAGCACACACTCAGAAGGACATGGATCGTTGGTTGCGGTTCCCCATCATGCCGTTTGCTGTAGAAATGCTATTTAATGTCACTCATTCAGTTTGTAATAAACGAATTGCTGTTTTCAAGCTCTTCGTCATTTTACTTTGCAACCCCCAAATTACAACACACGAGCCGCCTTCATGTTGGGATGTGTAGAAAAGTGTTTTCTTTACAGCTGCTCATCCAGTGAAATATATTACGAAAAAAGCTAATTACGATAAAAACGGATCACTGATGCTTTTCAGAGCTGTTGGCACGTTGCTAGCATTACCAGCCCTGATCAGACCATGTCGGTAGTGGTTAACATTTATCGATGCTTCACGTCAACTTGCTTGGCAAAACAATAGAAACGTTGGCGAGCCCTAGAGGGTTGTTCTCCACACACGTTTTTCGTCGTTGCTTGGGCACACACCACCACTGGAAGTTTCACAAAGGTCACAAAATGAGTTTCCACCTATACCTGTTAGGTGTTTGAGATGTTGAATGGTTCGGCGATTAAGCGTTACACACCTAACACGTGAAAATGTAATGCGAATCTCTATTTTTTTTTCTTTTCGAGAGGAGGATGACTGCACATCCCACGCTGCCCTTTGTTACAAAAGTTTAATGCCTGCAGAATCCCAATTAAGTGTGTCAGCATTCATTACTGGGTGTAACCTCAATATCCAGGCAATGGTGTCACTGGATTCAGGCCGCATATTTTTCCCCCTTTATGGGAGAAGAAAAGTAATTTCCAAATGTTTGTTATTCTCCCGCCGTGAATTGCGTAATAACCAGCTGTCAGTCATACCCCCCACCCCCACCCCAAAAAAACAAACAAAAAAAAAGTGTTTTCCAGCCCCTGAGTGATGCCCAGAATAACATTTATATTCCACAGTGCTACAGCAATCCAGATGTCATGGTGACCGTGGTGATCACTAGTAGTGCGGGGCAGCAGAGTAGTGACATCATCGACATACTCTGCCTATACTAAAAATGGAAGGAGCACATTTTGAGTGCACGTACACACACACACACACACACACACACACACTTTTGCTGTCAGTATTTCACTCTCCCTCTAGCAGAAAAAGACCTATCTCCAGGTTTCTGTGTCACAAGGCCATTCAGTTAAAGTGGTGATGGTGGTGGTGGTGGTGGTGGGAGGGGTCAGATAGTTTGGACCAGGGCAGTGGTATGATCCTGGTTTGGCCAGAGCCCTAGCCTGAAACAGTGCATTAAAGGTTTGATTTATTTCATGCAATTATGCTGGCATCTAAAGCATATTCCTGGGTATACTGCGGTTATGTTTGTTCCACCCAAGTTTTCATCATACAGCTGGACTCTGAGCTGTATTTTAAATGGCAGGTTAAAGCTACAGTTACGGATGTCATGAGTTTGTGCGCCAAAATGCTAAGAACAGCAGAAATGAGTTTTAAAGGCTTCCACGAGTGCATTAGCTGTTGAAACATCTCAGATCTTCTCTCTAGGCGATGAACATGGATTGCAAAGCCTTTGCACATTTTATCCTGTTACATTTAGCAGACCTCCTAATATACTCTGTCTGAAGGACAGCCTTGAAGCTATTCTTGTCACGCTGACCTCACTGCCGCACTCAGCTGAGAGCTGACAACATCAGGCCAATAAAAAGAAACTGCACCAATCGGCACCTTACCTTCCATCTGAGAGCCTCAGCCCGTCAATACTGGCCATTACCGCCAGCTTTATTTGCAGGGGAACCCAAACGAGGTTACCGCCTGACCTGCACCACCCCACTAGCCACGTAACGCAGCAAATATAAAACGATAAGAATTCTGTGAACGGATGTGGTAAACACAGCCCAGCTAGCGCGTTAACGGGCAAAACCGTGTGAGGATTGATCGTGGAATTACAAGTGCATGGCAGGACGGCCTTTTAAGGCGCTATAGTGGTCGGCGCAAGGTTCAATCAATACTTCACTTAATGTTTTGATGAGTTAATCAGAGAGACACGTGCTTTTAAAAGCGTTAGAGAGTGAAGAAGGAGTTCCATTTAAAACAAAAAAGGTCAATAGTAATTTAAATGTCCATTAAGACAATTTGGGTGCCGAGAAGAAAAAAAAGACATTTATTCAGATTACAATGGTTTAATTAAGACTTTCATTCTGACAAAGGTGGCTTGTCTACTCCTATACCAGTAAAATAAATAAATAAAGAAAAAATCAAGAACAAAGCAAATTTGATCCAGAGTGAGTTATGCAGACCAGAGTATTTTCACAAATTATCTTTTGAAGTAATTTACTCTAGTAATTATTTTCATCTGTTTCCATTTTGTCAATGAAACTAACGTCTGTCGTCCCCTGGACTCTCCTTGTTTGTTTTTATTGCAAGGTTTATGACCCAGATCCTTCTCGACAGACACATCCATGTCTGATAAAACGTACGATCATAGGTTATATTGCCCCATAAATTACGTAACGAACACACTGGGGAACTGAGTTCCTGCTTGTGGTTCAGCAATATGTAAAATATACTGAATCGTCCAATTGTTATTATAAACTGTATCTACAGGGTCATAGTATAGGGTCTGTTCATGTAAAACACTTCTTTTACTGTACTGTTAAAATTGGCAACCTCGGAGAGCTTATCTGAGAGGGGGGGGGATAGAGGAGACTGAGAAATTTAGAAATGCAGAGAAATATAACGACAGGCAAGTTCAAGAAAATGAAAGACGAACACAATAGAAGAGAGAGAGAGAGAGAGAGAGAGAGAGGCGTGACGAGAGAGAGAGAGAGAGAGAGAGAGAGAGAGAGGCGGGACGAGAGATATGCTGAGAGGAGGGGAGGCTGTGTGTGAGAGGCAGGGCATGAGAAGAGGAGGATGTGAGATTCTTTAATGGAATTCTGTATAAGCCATTATCAGTCCTCTCGACTGCACCTTTCATAAAGCAGCCCATAGTGGAAAATCCTGATTAGAAATATCATTTTCTCACATTTTTTCATTCATTCATGTCTATGAGGGTATGTGTCATATATATATATAATATGGTTTCTTTGGAAACCTTGTGTACACTACATTTATATATAATATTATATGTGTGTGTGTGTTATAGAGAGAGGACAGTTGTGCACACACACAAACACACACACACACACACACACACACACTGAAATCTGAAGCTCTTTTCAGAACCTTACTGGTGTGTGACCTAATACTATGACTTAGGGAAGATTACACTACAGCGGGAAAACTGACAAAATCAGCCCTGTATTCCCCATCAGCTATATTGCCTGTCCAAGAGCACGTTTCTAATCACAGTTGGACAGTGTACTGTTCACCTTCTGTACCAACTGTAGAATAAACAGACCTTGTATGTTTGCTAAATTGAATTCATAGCATTTTACACCTGCTGGTTTTCAACATTTTGGCTGAAATACGATTCTAAAGCAAGCACATATGATTATGCTGCTTTAGCTGTTGGATGTAGTTGCTACCTGTTCTACGTTAACTGCTCAGCCATGCTAGCAGTTCGGTGTTAGCTCAGACAGACAGGCCGGTCTCGTCCTCTGGGAATACTGGTTCAGTACCTTTTCAGCCCTGCCAATAAAGGGTGATTCAACTCGTTCAACAAATACAAATGAATACAGTAAACAAATAAAAACAACCAAACGAACAAAAACATTTAATTGCGTTTTCAGTGTATTTTCTAAATTTGGTGAATTGGAACTGAGATGGAAGTGAGGCGGTTGTGTGTGTCTGCGTGGGTGTGTGTGTGTGCATGTGCGTGTGTAACAAATGCTCCAACATGTCCAAAAGGCATCTGCTGTTCCTGCTGATGTCATCTGGAGGTAATTAATCCAGTCCAGCTGGGCACAAGAATGCTGCCAAAACTTCACACAGTGAGGAGTTCACAGGGATCTGGCAACCTCCAATGGTCAGGGACCTAGACACCTACACGGTTATGGAGTCAGACTGAAATATGGCATTCTCTCAGGATGCGACTGAGCTTTGGCAACCTGAGTGGCCTTATTGCATTAAAGCAGAGCGATATGAACCCCCACGAGAGACTGGGACAGTGAGAGTGAAATCTGCTATTCCTCACCAGTACAGAGAAAATGGGTGATAGAGAAAGCAAGCGATGACCAGAGGGCCTGTGCAAGAGTTTCCCTAGCTAGTGAGATCTGCCACCTGGAGGTAGTAAAGCAGAATCCCTCTGTGGTCCGTCCACTGACACACATGCCATGCAGAGAGAGCAAGTAACACACATGCAGACACACACACACACACACACACACACACAAACACACGTAGACATGCACACACACACACACACACACACACATATGTGCACACATACACAAAAAAACCATCTACAAGAGACCCACTGACTCAGATCTCTCACATCTTGAACCATTTCACTGGTAATTATATCCCAGTTATGGGATAATGATTCACTCCACACTTAATGTACCATTTCCATTTGAGACAAATTCCCTTACTTCAGGGTCATTTCCTCTCTGTTTGGTTTGGAGGCTTTCCTTATTACATCTACTCTACACTGGGCCTTAGTCTGGAGACATCCCAGTTTTTATGGGTGCTGCACAAACATCTGGATACTGTAGAACTTCATTGTGGAATCAAGGAGAGCCAAACTGATTGATTACACGCACCATGTGCCAGGCTAGAAAGCAGGAAATCCCACCTTTTCACATATCTGCTGTTCTCTGATTTGCCAGAAACCCTCTGCCCTTCCCCAGAGAGGAGGGCTGATTGCACAGTTCCGTGCTGACAGCTGGATACCTAGGCGACACCAGCCCACCACCCCAGATACCACTAAGCCTCTACACTAGGGAATGGAACGGTCCTAAACCACGAAATGTTGTCTCCAAGGGCTGAAAATTACAGCCTTTCTAAACAGAAATCCCAATGGTGTTAAAAATCCAAATACACCAGAGACAAAAAAAGGAAAAAAAAATCACACAGAGGTTCCCAAACCCACAGAGAAGCACACACAAAGCCACAAATCCCCACTGGTGCTTCTGCCTAACAGGACTTTGATAATGGAGGTAGATCTAGTTAGTCTAGTGTGCTGGACATTGAGAAAATCCATCCACCCAGCAGACACCAAGACGAGAACAACGGCTCTCAACCCACGGATCTGCAACCAGCCTAGACCACAAAACCTACACACATTACCATCTATAAGGGCGCAAATCTAGTTAGCATGGTCTGTAGAGCAAGGAAAGGATCCATCCACCCACCACAATGCAGCTCCATTACTGGGCATGGCGGAGTGAAGTGATGCTCTCTCACTTGGGGTGGGAGAGCATTAAATGCTTCAGTGCTGGGCTGACCACTGAGAAGGGCCCCCTGAGCCCAGCTGCATGACGATGGTCGGTGCTTATGCAGCAAGCTGGGCAGACACTCAAATCAGATTGTCTGAAGGCTTATTCCCCTCTACAGTTCATCTGAACTGCTCGCCTGTCTCCCACGGCAACCTAGGGAGGGGACGCAAGGAGAAGCTTCCATTGCGCAACTAATCAATGTGCCTTACACTTAAACACATGCACACACACACACACACACACACACACACACCGGCATACACGCACATGCAAACAAACATTTACACACTCACACTCATATACAAGCACACAACATTTTCACGTATACAAGTTTAAGAAATAGTGACAAGTAAACAATCCCACTGGGATGTACATTTTATGAGGGAAAAAACACATCTAAAGATATTAAAATTTGCATTTATCCTGCCAAAATACACATAATTCTTGGCTCAAAACAGTGCTATGCTTGTTCTCAGAGTGGCTAAGTACTGGTCTAGGATCAGTAGGAGCACTTCCTCTCCTAATAAGCACAATCATATTGACTGGAGGATCACGGATATGAGAGAGAGATGTCTCTCTCTCTCTATCTCCCTCTCTCTCTCTCTGTCTCTCTCTCTCTTTCTCTTTCTCTGAGACAATAGTCACTTGAATTGGGCCCTGTGTGAGGTTATTTTATCTTTAAACTAGTGAACCGCGTTCGTAACTCATCTGAACGCATCGGCTGGTCCAATTAAAACTGCTGAACCAGCTCAGGACTAAGCTAGTGTCAGCATGGGTCCATGGGCAAACCAAAGTGAAAACGTAGGACATTCTGAATGGTTTAATGATCAACTAATGACATATTTCTCTATATATTTACTTATTTATAGGATCTAAAACAAATTCAATCTAAACTACAGCCTTAACAGCACCAAAAACTGATGTTTTCATTAAATACTAATTAGAAACACTGAACACTCCTTAAAGCCAGTAACTGGATATGGTAATCCATATCCACAAAGCCTGCCATCTTTTCTACAGTCATAGGAGCAATACTGAAGGTCATCATCACCTGCTCTGATAAAGCAGTCATGTGGTCAGTCATGTGACTGATAAGTGAAACCCACAAATGCTCTTCTAGGAGTTACATTTTAACTGCTGTGGGAGGAATTACAGCAGCTGGGCTGCAAGCCAATGTGTCACAATAGTTTAAAGGTTGATAATAAAATTCTGTTTGTATATAGGTAAGACTAGGTTACACAAGACTGTTGCATTCCCTTCTTTTTTCCCATCTAGCATATTATTCATGGTACTGACTTCAGATCTGAGAGGATGATATTTGCTCTGTGAGAAACAGGAGGTTTTTCCCCAAGGCTTTGACAAAGGTGGCAAACTTCTTTCCTGGTATAAATACATGCGTGTGTGTGTGTGTGTGTGTGTGTGTATGCAGGGGTGCCTGAGTGTGCCTGCTGCGGTTGCAACACGTGAGCCTCACACGTCACACTCCTCGGTCACATAAAGTTCAAAGCTGTGGGATGCTAACCGTTATAATGTTAATGAGACATCCATACAGGCTAAAAAGGTTTCAGAATATATGAAACATAGAATGTACATTATGCAAAAATATGACACATAGTTAAAAAAAACCAAAGAAGTAATTTGATTTAGCTTTTTTTAGGAAGATAAACAAGTTGAGAAATCAACGATAATCCAGTTTTAAAAAATAGCGTGTGTTTGCATGTGAGACTCAGGGAACTGGTGTGTGTGTGTGTGTGTGTGTGTGTGTGTATGCGTGTATTTGTAGTGTGTTTGTCCTGTAATTGTATTCATGCCAAAGCACAAATTAACATTTGTGTCAAGCTTCATCTCCACCCTGTCACTCTATGTCTCTCATACTGTCTGTCACACACAGATATGCAACACACACACACAGACACCATTGGGGCTGTTTCCCAGCAACAAGAGTGGTTCTGGAACCTCAGTATAAAAAAAAAATCTGTCAGGAAATTGATTCTCTGAACTCGTGTAGAATCATTCAGAGTCAATAAGCCGGCAAGGCATTGCATTGACTGGAGGTTCCTGTTATCTCTGTCTGTAAACAGACCAGGCAACGGAGTGTACTGGGAAGCATGCAATCACACCGGCAAAAACGTACCAGCCTGCTCACAGCGTACGTCCTCGTTTCAGGTCTCCAGCACTCTCATATCCGCCGTTCTGCTACTGGGACGCCATGGCCATCCTCCATCTCCCGCCGCCCTTTGCTTTGGCTCCCTCTTGTGTTGAGGTAGTCATCAACAGGCATCGAATGGACAAAGAACTACCACCATTGGGACTGTCGCTGTTTTTTTCCACCTCCTGGGCTTTGGCCTGGATGCTATATGTCCTTAAATGGCTTCATAAAACTATTACAATTCTCTCTGAGGTGGGATTACAGTTATCTGACTATTTTCAGACAAATTATGTCAATTAATTATTTGTCTGGATTTACACCATGTCATGACCCTGAAATTGCATTAACAAAGCTAGTTGACAATCTTTTAATATAGGATACATTTGTTTTCTTTTTAGATTTTTAGTGCTTCAATACCATAGTCCACAACATCTTACTGGAGATGTTGGAAATATTTCTTAGTGGTAAAGGACAAGGTTTACTCTCCTGGTTTAAATCTTACTTGACAGATTGCTGTCAATTTGTCCTTGTACATAATGAATGCTCTGAGACTACAAAAGTAAATTATGGTGTTCCACAGGGGTCAAAACCTGGTCCCTTATTATTCTCATTATGAAAGCATGCCATTAGCTTCCATTGTTATGCAGACATTATGTGTAATTAGAAGACCTCAGTTTATTCAGAAGGGTATATATATGAATATATATATATTCTACTAAATCATAATTACATCATTTTTTAATTGGATTATCATAATAGTCTACCAATTAGATGCTCTAATAATTTATTAAATGTACACATTTCTTTTTAAAAAATCTTACAGAAAGAAACAGTGAGAGTTTTTACACAAGCTAGAATATTTGACCACATTAATGCTGTTTTTTCAGCTCTGCTTTGGCTCCCAGTTTAATTTAGGATCGAATTTAAAATTCAAAAACAGATGTATAAAGTGCCAAATGATCTGACCCCACAGCATCTGCCTGAACTCACTTTATACTCTAACCCTCCTCACCTACTTTGCTCTCAAAATGCAGGGTTTTTCTTATGTCCTAGAATTAGATGGTGGAAAAGCTTTCTTCTATAAAGATCCAAAGTTATGGAACAGATTTCGAGCTTTAATTTTGGACTCGGACATGCTCTCAGTTTTTAAATCCAGGCTAAAGATTTTCTTATTTGCTCAAATTTTTGGTTGACTTCCTGTCTATAAAGATGCAGAGCTCCCAGTCATGGAGCTCTGCATCTTTATAAACTTCTGACAATCTGAAGTGTTGATGCTGTCGTCCAGTCACTTTGGGTGGAATACAACGTCTCAGAGAGCCTTTAGGATTAAGGTCACCCTCTAGTCCATTCTTTTAGTTATACTGCTATGGATATACCTGACAGAGCTCTATGATGATCACCAGCACATCTGCTGAATATGCCCTCTTCATCTGTTGTTCATCTTTACAGATCTAATGAATCTTTCTGTTCTGATGATGCCAGATGAGACCTACTCAAAGCAATAAAGATAAAACCAGAAACCGTCTCAGTGCCGCTAGAAGATACTTCCATCCAGCTAACCACATCTACTCCAGTGCCCGCAGAAACAGCTCATCCACCTTAGACCCACCAGAGTAGCTGAGACTGCTGCATCTGTACCATAGTGGCTAGTTGGACTAAACAGAATGTGATCAATCATGGACTATTTATTATTATCTGGACCACCCAAAAAGGGTGGGATGCTTCTTGAGTCTTGGTCTTCCCAAGGTTTCTTTCTTAATTGCATTCTGGGAGTTTCCTTACCTCCCCCACCTCTGGCTTTGCTCATTAGGGAGTTGGAGCTATATGTTTGCTTTGTGACAACCTGTGTTGTAAAACGCAATATAAATACGTTTGACTTGTCATATTCCATCCCCCATATCACATAAACAAAACCCACAAAAAATGGTTTGACTGAAGTAGACCTGGGAGGGTGAGGGGGGTGGGG
>JAOXYF010000001.1:13944828-13956577 GCA_028565775.1 Sternarchorhynchus goeldii | reverse complement strand
CCCCCCCCCCCCCCCCCCCCCCCCCCCCCCCCCCCCTATTGGGAGTGACACCTGATGACCTGGAAGGGAAGCTGATACAGGAAGTGTTTTACCTTTATGTAGGTTTGCTGCTGGAAGGACAAGTCTTCAATCGCTCTGATCAGCAGCCTCTGTGCTCTGCAAACACAACAGAATACGCCATTACTGAAGTGATGTATTCCCACCATGATGTATTCCCACCATTTTTGTTAATGTTAAACTGGGAGTTCAGGTTATGGTCAGGTCCAAGATCCAAAATGGTAGCTACTGTTCTGTTTTCAGATCCAAGATGTCGGATGGTGTACCTGTAATAATTGGGCAGCGACCCGCTCTTCGAGTCCATCAGCTGACAGCTGTGGACATGACTGGCCCACCAGGAGTCGTTACCATGGTGAGTGTCCGTCACATGCAGAATGTCATTACAAGTGACGGACAGGGCTCCAGCCACGCCCCCAGGCAGGGACATGTTGACGCGTACGTAGAAAGAGTCACCAGATTTGATCTTGCCACTCTCCAGCTGTTTCAGCAGATTCTCATAGGCTGAAAGGCATAAAGAACATTATGAGTCATCATCACGACGAATCACCCTACCTTTTAAAGTGACGATGGAAAAATGATAATGATGGGTAAACGTATATCAAAACCAGAACAGGCTCGGTTCCACCCAAAATCACAAAACAGTGAAGCACTTATGGTTTGTATGTATAAAACGCTCCTATTTGTTTTCACTGGAAGGGAACACCATATATAAGTTTATCTTCCCTGTGAGCCACAATGCCTTCGAGACAGGCCAGCAGCAGGGTTGCCAATTAGTTCTTAAATTATCAACATGTGCAACATTTTCTCTAGTCCAGACCATGGTTCCTTCTGACCTCTGCTTAACCCTAGCCATGTACACTTTGACCTCTGACTGTAACTTCACAACTCAGTGCTGCCCAGAGGAGGAAGGCTGACGTTTCACTCTTGACTCGTCCCTCGTCGTCATGTCGTCTGCTTATTAAAGGGTTAGACCACACGATTTAGACCTCAGATCCAAAACCCAGTCCTGCATTTCGTAGTTTATTCACGTCATGAGAACACAGGTATCCAAAGCACAGCCCTTGAGTTGCAGATATGCCACACCCCCTGCTTTATTAGCTCCGGCTCCAGATTCTCGCAAAGCTGCTTTGGGGCAGTGCGAAGAGGTCTGTTCAACCGAAGTGAACTGAAGCGCTCGAGCATCTTTCTACATCCCCCGAAGGCAACTCGGCAGCTAATTAGCGTGCCGTTTGTGAGCGAGTATATCGCGGTTATTTACAGAGCGAAATGGAGACGGTAGAAACACTGCCACATAACCGTGTCAACATGTTAGCGGAGATTTAGATATGTGGATGTACCTGTCTCACTAGAATTGAAAAAAAAAACTGAAACAAAACATGTGCCCGACATCAAAGAGAGGCAGCAAAATCGCCAGTGGCTAAAAAAGACAGCTTTCACTAATTAAAAAGCGAAACACTGAAAGTCACTCTTTGTGGGTGTGCGTGTGTACATTCAGAGAGAGATTTTTATGCATCTAAATGGCAGCGAGAAATAACCCGCATTATTAAACTTACCATGTACACTCGTGCCATGGCACAACCACACGATGTATACAGAATTATACTCTACAGAGAATTGATGTGTGTGTGAACAAATAGGAACATCTGTGTGGTCCATCATGCGTTCATTTATAAAACGCCTATGCGTGTGAGTGTGTGTGCACGCATGTGTGTGTGTGTGCGTGCGTGTGTGGGGGGGTGTGGCTTGTGTATTTGGTTCCCTGTGCTTACCGTCCTGTTTGGGTCGGACAGACAGGTTGCAGACTCCCCTCACCTGCCCCAGGGCCCAGAGCGCTTCCTCCATGGTGGAATCTTCCAGAACCATGCGTAAGGCTCGCTGCTCCAGCTCACACTTCACCTGCGAAGCCAAAACAAAACAAAACAAAACAAAACAAAAAAACAGATAAACAGTGAGGGAGGTGAAATGTGAAGAACGAGGAAACGTCGCCAATTTTCTATGCTGAAAGGTTGGAAACCTGTAGTAGGTAGGAGGTAAGTCTTAAAAGCACGCTGCAGACATCTTTCTTCACCTATCACACCTGAGCGTTTACGTCCTTGCTAAATGCGTAATCCGGGGACTTTCAGAAGTACGTTTTTAACTCTTTTAAGGGTGTCACCAAAGCTCCACAATGTCAAACTCAAATTCTACAAATGGCAGGACGCAAATTATTAGATAGCTTAAAAGTAGCGGAAAGCCGGTTTGCTGAAGGACATAAGAATGAACACTTGCACGTTACCTCTAAGATCTGAGCTCCCGGACTGATCCCAGCGGTGCTGGCTGCCGAGCCCTCAGTCACATGGTGCACAAACACGCCCGTCTTGTTGCCCCCGACCACCTGCAGCTGACTCATGAGCGCCTCTCCCTGGAAGGAAAACGTCAGTGCACGGCCTGTGATCCGTAGAGCCTGTGGCCGGGAGCGCACCAAGAAAGGAGGAGCAGAGGCTCGCAAGACACTGGGAGAGGAGAGGAGAGGAGAGGAGAGGAGAGGAGAGGAGAGGAGAGGAGAGGAGAGGAGAGGTCAGAAGCTTTGAGTTAGAAACAAAAAAATCTTTTATCCCATTACATGGAGAAAAAAACTAGTGTGGAACAGGAGCTTCTTGTTGTTGGTTTATGTTCACAAGTGCTTACTTACCCATTCATGTCTGGCAAGCACCTGGAACCCGGACACGGAAGAGAAATTGGATATTTCGCCTCATCCTCTTTGAAAATAAATGAAAATAGTTTCCATTAGCATGCAGGTGCTAGGAATTGTGGGTAAAGAGCTCGGGGATGAGATCACGGGTTTGGTCATAGTTGATGGTTAATGTCACAGTGGCCTTATTAAACACAAATGTTAATGTGAAACACTGAATGGCACTTAGTCATCAGCAACAAGCAAATAACAGCAACAAAAATGTGGGACTAAGAAATTTAGCTGTATGTGTGTGTGTGTGTGTGTGTGTGTGTGTGTATGTGTGTGTGTGTGTTTACCTTGAGACACAAAAACAAAATCACTTTCTGAGTCCAGCAGACAGAAAGACGAGTCGTCTGCAGTCTCCTGACTGCTGGAAACACAACACAATGGCTCTCTTGTTAACAATTGTTATTCGTATTTGTGGCTATTTTGAGCATATTAAAATAACCACAGTGCACCTGTGCATCTTTACACCACATACCAGCACACATGATTTACAACACACATGATTTAAAGATTCTAGAGACAGTTTTGTACACTCATTTACATACACACCTCTTTGAGGAAGTTTGAAAATATACAAAATATTCTATGCAGATGATTTGTACAAAACAAAAAGGATTATAGGCTTCAGCATTGTCGGTAGCCATTTATATTTCTTATATTTAGATTTTATAATATTTCTTATTTATATATATTTTAAAATATATTTGGATATATTTGGATATACTATTTGGATATTTACAGGGGAAAAAAAAAAATTAACCGAAACATATGATCGGTTAAACTTTAATAGTTTAGTTAACTATTGGTTACCTATTTTACTTTATTTAATTTTATTTTCTATTTTACTTCACTATTTACTTCACTATTACTTCATTATTTTACTTGACTTATAAATACTCTTTCCATGGCCAGTATCTCTCTGTGGACATCTATACATCTCCACCTCTGAAAACATCTTCACCACTGAAAACATCTCTACATATGTACAACACAGCACAGAGAGGTCGTGAACTCAGACGGAATGAAAACTGCACTATACAAACCTCTCAGCTCATAATATCAGAACATCCTTTAATAATGTACTTCCTCTTACGTCCTGTTATGGTCTCGGTAGCTAATGAAAACTGATGCACTGCATGGTCTATAATTCCACGTCTCAGTCACACTAACCACTACTATGTGAGAGAGGCAGGAAACAAAGCCTCAGAGCACTGAATCCACCCGCAGTTTCCCAATTCCTTATTTTGAATCGACAACTTATTTTTCTGTGAAGCTGCAACAAGCAGAAAACGAGCAAACTGAGAGCGGTGCTGCCTCGGGACCCTAAGTCAAGAATCCACCCGCAGGGACTGTTTGATCAGTTTGGAAACGGCAGAGATGTTTGATAGGGAAGCCCGCCCTCCCCCCCGAAGCTGATACTGGCCACTGGAGGTTGGAAAACGAGGGGTTAATCACAGAGGCAGTCACAGCTTTGGAAGCAACAGGTGGTTCATGCCTTACAAACTGCAGCTCTGAAAGTCTGTAATTCAGCAAGGCATGGCGGGAGGTACAGGATCATTTTTTATATGCTGGCCAATCTTGGCATGAGTGCAGAGTTGAGCTGTCAATCACTAGGTTTCGAGCTGTGGTGTAATTCATGAGGCCTGCAGTCTGGGTGGATAGCTCACTCAGTGCATTTAGAACAGGTTATAAGCTCACCCTGTTTGTTTATAAGAGGTTATAAGCTCACCCTGTGTGTTTATAACAGGTTATAAGCTCACCCTGTGTGTTTATAAGAGGTTATCACAAGCTCACCTGCTCAGGTTGAAATCTGTCTTAAGGCATAAAGGTGTTGGACTCACCTTTGGTCATCAAACTGTGGGTCGATCTCTCTCCTGCGCAATGACTGTAAACATGGAGGCTCCGCCATGCTGGACCGGGCACTGCCAAAACCATCATCACTGCCCTGCTGTAGGACACACCCACGCACACACACACACACACACAAACATGAATGCACATGCACACACAAACTATATATCTCTATATTAAAGAGACTTGACAAACTGATATAAACCAAATGTTACACCTCTTTAACCATCTATATTTATATATATTAACAATAAAAATATAAATCCACCTTTAACCATCTATATATATATATTAACAATATAAATCCACAAACAACCTCTGTGTTTGTCCACTACTACAAGAGACTGTTATAATGTTTTTTAAAGTTAATCATTGCCAGGTAAAACCATTCTGATTTATTAGACTGTTGAAGTAGGGATTATCATTACATAATACATTCATAAAGCCTTTAAAAGACATACAGGAGTGGATTCGCAGGAGGAGCCAGGAAAAACGGCGTTCATGCGTCGCAATCTGGGCCGTGTCGGGGGGCTGGAGGGGGCCCCTTCACTGCTAGACCCCGTGCTGCTTTGCCAGCTATATTGCCTATCCTGCACAAGGAAAAGACACAGTCAGAAAGCCAACCAATGTATCGTTTCACCTATATATTGGTCCGATATTCTCTGCTTAGGATAACTGCCGGGCATCTGTGAATGATGACCATTAACCTTTTAACATTTCAACTCTTGTAGGATTAGAAATAGTCGCGAAGTTTTGTATCTTTTTTTTTTTTAATGAGCACGCAAATAATTAATGCCAATTTTGCAATCGAATGCGTAGGGTGCCATGCATGCAGAAATAAAGGTCACTCACAGTGGTGTTGTTGGACTGTGTCTGGGTGTTCAAGCCTCTGAGGGAGAATACCTTCTCCTGCAATTCTACCAGCTGGGCCCTCAGAGTGTCCTTCTCCGCCAGGCTGCATGCTATCTGGGTTTGTGCTTCATCTCGAGCCAGATAAGCCTGTAGACACATGCAGATGAAGACATCCATCACACACACATGCACACACACCAACACACATGTAACACAGTGTTACCAAGTAACTACAGAACACTGTCACATCTATCACAGATTTTTTTTTATCATCAGTTATTTATGGAATGTTCCAGATTAGCCTTTTAGGACAGTGTAGGTTTCTTTTTTATGTATTTGAATTTTTGTCTTGGGGTAACAAAGTTAAATTGTACTCCAGTTTTCTCTGCACAGTTGTCAGGGTTGTCAGATAAGCAATAACTCCCACAGATCACGGATGGGTCGTTGAGGTTCACTGTGGTGTTTTCCACAGCAGGTAAAACTGCGTCAAACGTACAAAATCTTCCACCCCATACAACAAATTAGTTTCACTTGCTTCACAACAAGGGCCCCACAGTCACGCTTGTTATGGCGAAACACTAAAATATCTGATCTATTCGCTGTAAAATAGCTTTAAGAAGGTCAAAAATAGCATTTTGGTATTTTAAAGGGTGTGTTCATTCGTCTGTCCAACGTAAGTTAACGAGCCAAATGCGGAACCCAGGTCTCAGCAGCAGGATCCTCCGGTGAACATTTACGCCCAATGTTGAAAAAGTAACGCAACACCGCAGCTATCACGCGCAATTCGCGGTTAACCCTCCAGAGACTGAGCAAAACCACAAGCGTCGAATTACAGTCTAAACATGCGGCAGCGTTAAGGGCACACACTTAACGCGACCGCACAGTACCGACAGCGCAGCCATCAACAAAGCGGCGAAGATTAACCGGCCGCTGGCCACAGACGTCCCGGTAACCGCCCACCTTGGCTGTGCTACTCCACAGACAAAGAACAAACGAATCACTTCCAGTGTAAATACAGACAGCTCAGAATGATGAAGTGAACGGGCGGAGCTGGTGGCAGCTAGGATGCATTCTGTGAGTCAACAACGAAGCACCTTTTGTAAGTCGCTCTGGATTTGTCTGCTAAATGATTCAAAATGTAAATGAAAATGGTCGTGTTTTAGGCCCAAGTTCGCTTATATTCACCGCTCAAGACAGCAAGGCGCTCTCACAATAATAAAAACCAGATGATCTTAAAATAAGTGTATGAACTTTCCTCTGGGCATAAATAAGTTAAAAAAAAAAACAGACAAAAGGAATGATGCTCAGAGTACGTGCAGGGGTGGGGGTGTTTGGTTGGGTGGGCACTGACCCGGTTGCGTTCGGTCTGCAGGTCGTTCAGCTGGCTCTGAAACACAGTGCTCTTTTGCTGGTACATCTGACAGTCCAGGGTGAGCTTCTGCACCTGGAGGGCCAGACATGCCTTCTCCTCCAGCAGCTAGAGAAAGACGGAGAGAGAGAGGGAGGGAGAGGGAGAAATAGAGGGAAAGAGAGAGAGGGGTAGAGGGAGACAGAGTGACTCACAGCATTTATCATGCAGTGATTACAGAGGCAGGACTCACTAGCATACTGCGTTAAACAGTCTGATAAAGTGTGAACATACTGAATATGAAAAGAAAAAAAAAAGAATGAAAATGAAAACTTAATGTTTCATATCCTGATACTTTCTCCTCTGATACATTTGACAGATGAGACAGAGGATTTACGAGTGTGTATTTAAAGTGAGAGGAGATGGCGTGTGTGTGTGTGTGTGTGTGTGTGTAAAAAGAGAGGGCTTGGCATGCATTCGTATTGGGGGGGGGATTTAACCTGGTGTGAGTGTTACCTCGTCT
Source organism: Sternarchorhynchus goeldii (assembly GCA_028565775.1). Lineage (NCBI taxonomy): Eukaryota > Metazoa > Chordata > Actinopteri > Gymnotiformes > Apteronotidae > Sternarchorhynchus > Sternarchorhynchus goeldii. The sequence continues at coordinate 13,949,227 of JAOXYF010000001.1, read as the reverse complement.
CTCTCGCGTGTGAGGGTTTCGTTCTCCTCATGCAGTACCCTCAGCTGCTCAGCCAGCTCTGAACGTCGGTCTCGTGCCTCTTCCAGGTCCTGGGCTAGGATATCCTGACATGCCTGAGACACATACACAAACACACACACACACACACACACACACGCGCGCGCGACACCACAGTCACTTGGACGTTCTTCATCTGATACGATAATGAGATTGTTGTGTTTTGTTTGTTTGCTCTAGCTTGACATTCCTTACTGCTGTTTTTACCAGTGTTTTAACTTTAATGTGATGTTCTCGTTGGTATGGTTGCCATCATGGAGATATTTCACACTGGTGTGACTTACTAACTGTGTGACTTATTCTTTGCCAGTGTGATTTATTCTTCATCAGTGTGATTTTCTCTCCTCAGATTTATTCCTCACTGCTATGATCTGGTGACGTCTCTCACCGGTGTGACTTCCTAGCTCGTGTGATGCCTCTCACCGGTGTGATCTTCTCGGCCTCCAGCAGCTGCCTGCGCAGGGTGTTGAGCTCGTCCCGCAGCTGTTGGGTCTCGCTGGGCGAGAGGCTCCTTAGAGAGCGCTGCCTCTGGAAGTCCGTCTCCGACTGAGATTTACGCAACTCGCACTGCAGCTGGTACACCTGAGGGAGATAGACAGGTAAGGATACAGGGGAAAACAGAAAAGGACAAAGGTGCGGAGAGAGAGGCTTTTAGTAAAAGCATCTCTATTACAACAAGTATGAAGGCTTTTATTATTTAATCTATTTAGAATAAACCATGATCCTTTTATTATGTTCAGGACCTCTCCCTGAAACAAGATGCAAATGAAAAACCAGTTTCTGTCACACAAACACACACACTCTCTCTCTCCCTCTCTCTCTCTCTGAAAGCATTCAGTTAAAGCTACAATGTATGGCCAGAACACTTGGCACTTACTCTCTGCCAGAACACTTGGCACCCCCCCTCCCCAAACACCACACTATACGCTTTTACCCCCCAATGCTCCTCAACCTTGTCCGCCATTTTACCCCAACAACACCCAGTGCCCCCAGGGAACTGTCACCATGCACTCAGCACCTAAAGCCTGTTTCTCCACTTTCTTAAATTAAACATAAGCTTCTCTACTTCTCTAAAGCAGAGGGTAATGAATAAAAATAAAAATATTTGAAATATTCCTGGTTTTACATTATGGAAAAAAAAATGTTGCTTTACCTTAAAAGTACATATGCAGGGTGCCTTACACTGTTTAGTATAGCTGAATTACTAATAACTGACCAATTATTAAACTAGTTCAAATTTCAATGAGCTCAAATAAAATAAGTTTGACAGGCATTCTACACAGCAGGTATGGGTCTGACTACATAGGAAGATATTTGGCCAACAATTATATGAATGCAGTGCTGACTGAAATTCTAATAAGTACACAGGAAATGCTTGAATGAAGGAATTCATACCAGATAAATTCATACCAGAATTCATAGCGCTCAAGAACAATGTGACCCTGAACAGACAAGGAACCAAAACTGACATGAAGGCGAAACCCCCCAGAGCAGAACTCTACTGAGCTGCACTTTCTTCCTTTTATTACAACTTAATTGTGAACTGTAATTCTTATAAGTCACACATGCATGATTAACACACACGCATACACACACCTGCAGGTTCAGATCTCTGCAGCGGATGCTCGCGGCCGATTTTTCCTCCACTGCAGCAGCATATCTGACGTACAGATCACACTTCTCATCCTTTAGACGCAACAGGTCTCTGTGCAGTGCTAAACACACACAGCATTCGTTCACACATGTATATACTATCTAAAACAAATCATCACACCCATACTTTATATATTACATACACACACACACACACACACACACACACACATCATAGAAAATAATCAATATCACACACACAACCACACACAATCATCAGTATCACATGAAAATGAAAAAAAAAAAACTGCATCTGGCACATTTCCTCCAGAACTGGGACCCTGTCCCGTGCGAAACCCCTCCCTCCAAGAGACCCTGCCCGGCGAGAGACTCTGCCCTATATGAGCACCTGCGAAATGGTTGCGCAGTCGTGCATGTTCAGCCTGAAGCTGCGTCTGCTCCTGGCTCTGCTGCAGTGTCTGCGACAGTGTCTCCTCCAGGCTGAAGCAGCGCGAGCGCTGCACCGTCGCCTCCTCTCGCGCCTCCTGCAGCTCCTTCTGCATACTCGTCACAGCCCGCACCAAATACTCCGTTAATTCCGAGTACTTGATCAGCCCTGTGCCGACAAAGAGACAGAGAGAGAGAGAGACATGGGCGAGGGACAAGGACAGATAGAGACAGGGAGAGTAAAAGAAGGAGACAGAGCGACAAAAGGTATTTTTAATAAGTTTGGTCTTATTAAACTCCATCAGTGCGACGACAAGGACAGGCGCTCACCGCTGAACCCGGACGGCTCTATGTTGGGCTTGCGGCCGGTCACCTGCGTGTACAGCGTTGGGTAGTGGATCATCAGGCTGTCCAGCAGAGCGACAGCTCCGTTGCGCCCCTGGATACGTAGCAGATCCAGCATGTGGCCTGCAAAACAAACACCATGTTAGCCCTCTCCACGTGGATGTCCCACCAGCCATGAACGTAATGCTCTAAACGCTCCCGAGATACACGTCAACCTCCGCTGGTAGAAATGCATCAACATTTCCACTGACCATCGTTGGCCAAATAATCCAGCCTTTACTTGCCATAATGAATCAATATCAAGTTTGTGAACTTCGCCTTATCAACACTGAAATCGTAGCTGATCTCATTTCTTACCTCATCAATTTGAAAAAAAAAACTGAAACTCCACAAAAACTCCATACACAACCATCACTGAGAACCACACATCATAATCTCGAGTGTTCAGACCATTTTTCATTATTATAACTCTATACAGGTTTTAAATAACTTTCTTTAGCAAAGACACCTCAATTTCTATTCTAACCTGAGGACATGGTTTCACCTTCCAACGTTAAACCCTGATATTGCTCCTCATCTAATAAATAGCAAACTATTCATCGCAGTTCCAGAATGCTGTATAATATGTCTTGGGTGAGCGTGGACTCACTGGTCCTCATGCAGCGGTTCGTGAATTTGAGGCACGTAAGTATCTCGTCCTCGTCCAGGTCCGTGAGCACGCGCGCCTGCCGCAGGTAAGGGATCAGTATGTGCGCCCGCACTCCAAGGGAGATGCCGTGACGGTTATCATTAATCAAATCCCACAACTCCTCTTCTCCCATATCCTTAAGGTCCGGGGTCCCTAGAACACCCTCCGCCATGCTGACACCAGAGGATCCCAAATGACAATAAAAGTTAGAAGAAAAACTTCGCTAAAGTCCACAGTGTTTCATAGCTGACACGGAGCGTGACCGCCAAGCACAGACAGTAAAAGTGTAGACGCGGTGATAGGGAGAACTGAATGGCACCGAGACGTTTAAAGTGAGCAGCCTCCTCCTTCTCTTCTACGCCTCATGGAAATACAGTATGTGAGAAAACCTGAAAGACCAGGATCGTCATTTCCCTGAAGCCGCGGCTACGCACAGTCCTTACAGTTCTCTTTCAGCCACGGTCTTATCTCCCTCACCGTCTCGTGTGTAATTTTTGTGTTTTTTTCCACCAAAAACTCCACTGCTTAGGGACACGTGGCTTTCTCAGCGTGTCGCATTACCTGTTTCTTTTATCGCATTAACAATTCAACCACAGACAACACAGATCATATGGGGTTTGTATTTACACAGCAAATCACATACAAGACACGAGACACATTGATCCACGTCCCCCTCGTGCAGTCTGTTTGGGTCTGTGTTTGTTTTCTGTCAAGATTTATTAATGAGCTCGCGCTATCTCTGTACAGCAAACGAAACACAGATCACAGCTCAGGTTCAAAGTCCTGCAGACGAGAGGAAATGAAAAAAGTGACTAATATTGCAGGAAGACAGCGCCGTAAAGGAGAGAGCGTGCGGGAAACTACGCACGTCGCAGTTGCGTGCGCCGCAAACAAATTAACTGGCGGGGGAAGGTGAGTTTACAAGATTTTTCCAAACGATAAACTGAAGTGAATAATCCCATTTATATAGTTAAATTAATCACACCTGCTCCTGCAGGTGCATTCCTAGAGCAACAGGTAAACACCATTTTAACCATGAAGGCATCCTCCCCGCTATACCCATAAACCAAACATGGAAAAACATGGAAAAAACACAATTTGTTTTATTAAGAAATCAAATAAAATATTCACATTCATGCCTTTATTAAATAACTGGAAACAAATGTATTGCATGACTTTCTGCCTTACTGGGGTGTATATACAGTGCATCCGGAAAGTATTCACAGCGCTTCACTTTTTCCACATTTTGTTACGTTACAGCCTTATTCC
>JAOXYF010000001.1:13907673-13944746 GCA_028565775.1 Sternarchorhynchus goeldii | reverse complement strand
TTTGGAATAAGGCTGTAACGTAACAAAATGTGGAAAAAGTGAAGCGCTGTGAATACTTTCCGGATGCACTGTATATAAAAATATGCCAAACACTGGAGAATACCCAAACAAAACGAGATAGAGGTCAATTATATTTATAAATCAATCACTGCCTGTAACAACAACAACACTAATAATAATCTGTGATGTGGAGTATGTTTCTTTTCAAGATACATGCATTATGGCTTTCACCAAATATTTTTGATATTCCTTTCAGAATCAAGGTTGTATCCTCCAATGAGAACACATACCTGAAACACCCTCTAAGAGAGGACTGAGGACTCTGATGAATCTCTAAAGCCTTCACATGTATGGTGTTATATGGAATGCGTTCTACCATCTCATTCAGCTTTGTATTTGGTGCTGTGTTCCCAAGAGGAACACAATGCAATAGAAACAGAAGTTTTGTAATATCTTTGGTATTCTTTTCAGCCAATCTTACTTTAAAACACTAAATGATTAACACACACGTCATTCAAAACTCATTACAATGCAAACTGTAACCCTTACGTCTTTATAACAAAAGCCTTCCCACCAGCTGTCAAAAGTGCAGTTTCGTAATTATTGTTATAAAAACATCGATACATAGTTCTTACGCTGAGTCAGACTTCTCTTTTCCTGCTGAAACATTACGCCAGGCAACACGAATGAAACACATGTAAAACAAATGCAGTAACATTTATTTCTGCTAAAACTGCATGATGCAAACAGCTAGATGTCTCACTTCCTACGTCACACAAAGAATCCGGCAAAAATGATGAGGTTCCTTCACTCTCCGTTTACTGCTGATGATTCCGAGTATGTGGCAGTGCACTGACCCACCTCACACTCCTGCTCTAACAGGTCATGTTCACATAACATGTTCATATAACAAAAATACAGCAACAACCACAGAGAATTGTTCCAAAAATCTCCTTTACTGTTCAGTTCCTGGGTTTTTATATTAAAAGGACACACACACACTTATCTGATGACATTTGGCCTGTTGGTTTTTCCAGTGAACATGAAAGCAATTTTGATGGACGCACACTAGACACTATTGCATGTAGATGGACAGAGGTTATATACAGCACCCTCAGTCTTCCCCTGGTACAGTCTAGTTTGGGCTGATAAGAAAAGGAAAGAATATAAAATTAATAAAGAAATATATATATATATTTGGTGAAATATGTCCACTGACTTTTTTTTAGGTATTGTAGTAATCTATGTTGGGTTCTTCCTGGTCCTGCAGGTCCCTTCATGCATTCCTATAGAAAATGTGTGCGAAATTATTCATGTGCCGATTTTGATGTGCCACTGGTTCTGTAGGTACACCTGTTTGTTTGTTTGTTTGTTTGTTTTTTATTAATCTCAAAATCCACTGCATACACTGCAGTGAACAAATGCCAAGTGTAGTGGATGTTTTTTTTTTTTTTTTTTTACCTTACATATTAAGAAGAAATAAAAATCAAACATGTTCATGATCATTTTCAGCAGTCCTGGAGAAACTGAGCCCGACGAGGTTGAGGCCGGGACACAGGTGGACTCGCACCTCCAAAAAGGTTCTTGTCAATCAGACCATAGCCAAGAGACATCAGGAGCATCAGAGGAGCAAGACAAGGCCCTGTGGGAGGCATCGGCGAAAAGCCTCGCTGGCATCTGCTAGCAGCCTGGAAGTGGGCGAGCTTGTCCGAGCAGGTGCGCTCCTACGAGGCCAGCGTGGCATAATAAAAATTGCTCATCTGCTACTGTTTTCACAAAAGACAAAGGTGTAGACCACGCCCTTCTCTGTCCCCGATGCAGGCCTGAATTGCAGGGCACTGCCATTCACAATAAACAATGGCAGACAACCATGTGGAAAATTTCAAAGGGTTTGTATGAAATATCTGGAACAGCTTTAGAGTGTCAAGCTCTCTTGGGGCTGATGTTTGTGTATGCAGACAGGATGAGGTTGATCCTGCGAAGGGTGTTCTCATTGTGTGGGAAGTTCTGCACCACATGCTCCAAAATGGCACTGACCTGTGAGTACATCGCATATAAACATCCACACCCACGCACACAAACGTCAAAGCTATAGAAATCTACATAAAGGTAGCTAAAGAATGTCGCACAACAGCACAAACCGAAAATGTGTTTGGCTTGGCACATGCAACTTCTGCATAGTTCAATTTGAAATCAGAGATCTCTGAGAGTGAGAGTTTACGTCTTTGTTCTCGAATGTGTTTGCATCTTGTGTTAGATGTTCCAGAATGCCTGGTCTTCTAAAATGTGTTAGATTCTAGAGTGAGTTGTGAAGAGCGTGTGGTGCCTGACCGAACGCAGTCGCCCCTGCTGTTGCTGCTTGGACACATCCAGTGCAGACTGTCCTGTTGTCATGGCACTGTAACGACCCTCCTTTACTGCCTGTAACTGCTTTGCCCGTGCCTGCAGCGCCAGCAGCTGCTCCAGGTTCTAGAGCAAAGAACAACATAACACATAGTCAGGATCCTAAACTGGAGAACAGGAGAATACATAGCTAAGTTCAAAGAACAGAAAACGGAACAAATATTGAGGTTTTAATCCTGATATCAACAGAACACGCAGCCAGGCTCTAGAATTGAGAATCAAAAACAATCAGGTTCTCTAACCAGATTCTCTAACTTGACTCATCATTCAACCAGAAAATAGCAAACCACTCAGAGAGATAAAGGTAGACCAGTCAACCAATTTAGTCAGTTCCTGAAGATAATACGTATGCTTCTTCAACATGCAGTTAAAGAAAAGCAAAACATTCAGTCTTACAGAGGTGTGTGGAGGTACTATCTCTCTTGTGTAGGTAGGTGAGGTTAGTGTGTGTGGGTGTGTGTGTGTGTACTCACTCTCTCTCTTGTATCTTGGAAGTTGCTGAGGTCTTTGGTGAGGGTGCTCATGGTGTTGTGGACGTCATGGATCTGCAGCTCTTTCTCTTTCAGACTCTCAATCAGAGAATTCTGCTTCTCCTTCAGAGCCACTAAAGTACCATCACATTCCTCCACGTGCTACCCCCCCCCCCCCACACACACATCACACACATCACACACAAACACAGATGTAACATACCCTAATGTACACACACCAAAAGAATTTTCAGGACTCCATGGAAACTGATTGCAGGTCTACTTTCTGTGTACTGAAATACACAGAAATATTTATTGAGATTTTTTTATTTGTTATACTGTTGTTTTATATTGTTGTTGAAAGTTTTAATAACTGTGCTGCACATGAATTGGCCCAATGGGAATTCAATCATAAATAAATGCCTAACATTCCTAAGGGATCTGCTGCTGATGACATCCCTTCATTTGGAATGTCCCACAATACCATCACACAGAAGAGATCATGCATTCTGCAGACTTTTCGTTTCTCTTGACAGCTGGGAAATCAGACAGATCCAAGTCAGAAAGTGGCTAGTCTGAGATGTATGTAACACCAATTCTATATTTTGCACATAAAATGAATATCTGGTCAATATTTACCTCACTAACATTAGCTAACTACTTAACAAGCTAAACTCGTTTTTTCCTGTTTTCCGATCAGGTTATTCACATCGATAGGTTTCAGCAAAACAATGTGAAAAATTAAAAGCACTCACACACATAAGTTTGACATATTCTGGTTTGTTTGCTGTTCAGCCATAATCCAACAAATCCATAAGCAAACCAACAGGCTCAGCTCACCAGAACATAGGGTAGTGGTTGCTAAATGGTTATGGCACTCAACTAGTAATCAGAAGGCTGCTGGTTCAGAAGGTTGCCCACCTCTGCCAAGATGCCACTGTTTGGCTCCTGACCAAGATCCTTAACCCTCAATTGTTCAAGATGTATTCAGTTACAATTGTAAGTAGCTTTGGACAAACTGTCTGCCAAATGCCATAAATGTAAGATCTTGACAAAACGTGAAATGAATGATGGGTAAACCTTACTTTTAAAATACTGAGAAACTATTATTTACTTCTCCCTTCAAACTGAATGTTTTCACTCCTCTTGGTTGGGAAGCTCACTTAAAAAGGCCAAAGTGGTTGTGCTGTCCACTTCGTAGAGAACTACCAGGTGAGTGGAATGCATTGTGTATATGTTACACTACCTCTTCCAACTACATACATGCGTATACAAACATCACATTTTGGTTTACTGTACTAGATGTTATTCTAAGCACTTTTTCCAACACCACCACTCACACACACACACACACCTTGTGTGTTTGAAGTATGGCGCGGCGCATGGCTTGCAGTGTGTGCTGCAGTTCTGTGTGTGTGGGCTGTTTACGATTACTGCGTGCCTGAACCTCGCCACGCGTGACAATGTTCTCACGCCTAGCAACCACAGCCTCCATCTCTCTTAGCAACTGCTCCTGCTGCTTCAGCAGCTGGGTGTGACGCACCTGAAAGCCATAAACGCACAAATTGCTTACTATAACTAATCCACACATAAGATAATGATTTAAATAATGATTAATGATTTACTTACATTAATGCAAATGAACACACACATACACACACACATACCTCCATGCGGTGTATCTCTGCCTTCATGGTGTGTATGTCTCCCTTCCCCACATCTGAGTCAACAGCAGAGCGAGTCTCGCGAACCAACTGGGTCTTCCTCTCCCACAGCATGACCTGTCGTCTAAAACACACATATAAACACACACACACACACATCCACAGACAAACACACGATGTGGGAAATTGGTGTGTCAGGGTGTGTAACTAGGATGGAGGTATTGGGGGTGTGATTAGGGTGTGTACTGGGTGGTTGTAATTACAGTGGGGGTATTGGTATCAACACAAACGCAATCCTTCCTCAAAGTGATGTGGTGTCTGACCACTTATATCTTATGAAGTGTGTCTTAACCGTGGTCATTTGTCGGTCACCCCGTTATCAAATTAAACAAACAGTTACATCTGCTACTTTAGCTGCATTTATTGATCATTAGCCAGAATTAACAAACATCAATCCACCAGCTGATCTAGAAGGACTTGAGCGTAAAACCAAGCACGCAGGGAATTTGTTTCGTACATCTTTAGACAAGGTTTACTCCTCCAAAAAAGAATGAGCATGAAGAGAAAGGCACCTGGTTTATACTCCTAGTCTGAAGCAAACCGCATGAAGCTTGGAACAGTAATGATGAACTACTAAAGCAGAATTTTTTTAAGTGTCATGGAAAAATAGGCTCATAGAATGAGTATGTCCGCTGTGCATCAAAATCACTATACTTATCATCCTTACTAGAAAGAAATTAAAAACAATCTTCTTTTTTAATACTGTACCAAAGCTGCAATATTGTATACTGAAAGTGAACGCCTTATCAGGATAGCAGCAGTAATACATTTGTGGATTTTTTTTTTTATGAAAAGATTAAAAATATTAGGAATAAAGTCATCCTTGAATAAAGTCAAGGATTCTTCAAATCCTGTTCATTTGTAAATGCATTCTGGCAATCGCCTGGTTACTTCACATAAGCAATTAGAATCTTTCTCTCCAATTTTTCTGGAGGAGCTTATTACTCTGATTAATTTAACAAAATCTTCCTCATGTATACTTGTATACTTCATGTATGGATCTGGTCCCACATATTTTAAGAATTACTGCCCTGTGGTATAGAACCTGTGATTACTTCACTGGGTCTAGGTTATGTCCACCAACCATTAAGACTTGAAGTCATTACACCACTAATTAAACAGTCTATTCTTATCATTCTCATAATATATGCTACTATTGGACACAGTTATTCATAAACATTGTATTAACTTCCATTGCTATGTGGATGATACTCAGTTATATCTGCTAATCCTGACGATACCCATACAAGAATTTAGGTGTAAAGGACTACTTTCATTTGACACTCATATATGTAATGTTACTAAAACTGCCTTTTTCCATATATGTAACATTACTGGATTCAGACATATACATTCCTCACGAGATGCACGAGATGCCCTTTTTTCACCTCAATACTCGACGATTGTTTATGGTCTTGATTATTGTTAATGGTCTTCTTAATGGATGCTCTAAAACGTCACTACATAAACTGTAGAACATTTGACTGCATTACTCCTGTTTTTTTTCAGCTCCTGTTCTTTGCAATGGTTCCCAGTTAACTTTTGGATTGATTTTAAAATTCTCTTGTTGATATATAAAGCTGTAAATGGTCTGGGCCTACAGTATCTGAGTGAACCCATTGCATACGACAACCCTCCTCACCTATTACAGGGTTTCTCTTAGTTCCCAGTCAGTAAGATTACAGCAAGGTGTAGAGCCTTCTCTTATGAAGCTCCTCAGTTGTTAAACAGTCTTTCTAGCTCTAATCCAGACTGCAGAATCCAATTTCTGGGGCCCTCAATATAGAGGTTTTGTTTTTGTTTTGTTTTTTTTCACTAAGATGTTGATGATGTCGTCAAGGCATATCATGCATTCACCGATCTGTTGCTATAGTGTCCAAGATCCACCATAGACTCACTACTGTAACTGAAACGCTTCAAGTACATTGAACTACTTGGATTAAAAACAATGCAATAAAACACAAACTAGTTGGGCTGCACAGTGGAGGAAGGGTTTTCTTTGAGTCTTGGTCCTCCCAATGTTTCTTTCTGTATTGCCCATTACCCTCAGCTCATTGGGGATCTGGACCGATACAACTGTAAAGCCACTTTGTGGCAACATATTGTAAAAAGCGTCGTATAAATTAGCTTGAACTTAATGGGGGTGTGATTAAGGCACTGTACTGGGTAGCTGTAATTAGGATGGCAGTATTGGTGGTGTGATTAGGGCAGTGTATTGGGTTGCTTTAGTTAGGATGGAGGTATTGGTGACGTGATTAGGGCAGTATATTTGGTAACTGTAATTAGGATGGAGGTATTGTGGTATGATTAGGGCAGTGTATTGGGTAGCTGTAATTAGGATGGAAGTATTGGTGGCATGATTAGGGCAGTGTACTGGGTAACTGTAATTAGGATGGAGGTATTGGTGGTGTGATTAGGGCTGTGTATTGGGTAGCTGTAATTAGGATGGAGGTATTGTGGTGTGATTAGGGCAGTGTATTGGGTAGCTGTAATTAGGACGGAAGTATTGGTGGCATGATTACGGCAGTATACTGGGTAGCTGTAATTAGGACGGAGGTATTGGTGGCGTGATTAAGTTTCAAGTTTATTTATTTTTATAGCGCTTTTAACAACAGATGTTATCTCAAAGCAGATTAGGGCAGTGTATTGGGTTGCTTTAGTTAGGATGGAGGTATTGGTGACGTGATTAGGGCAGTATATTGGGTAGCTGTAGTTAGGATGAAGGTATTGGTGGTGTGATTAGGGTAGTGTATTGGGTAGCTGTAGTTAGGATGAAGGTATTGGTGGTGTGATTAGGGTAGTGTATTGCGTAGCTGTAATAAGGGTTGAGGTATTGCTCTCACTCTGACTCCACTAAGCTGTTGAGCAGTCTTTCCTTCTCCTCTTGAAGCTTCTCCAGACGTAGTTGCATCTCCACAGACTGTCTCTCTGCATCCTACACACACACAGCCACACACACACACTTTAAACTCCTATCATACCCTCTCCACACCCAGTGAAGGGTGGCCAGCACTGGACTGATACCCTCTCCACACCCAGTTCATGTTGAAAGCTGAGCAGCTACGTTCTGAACCAGCTGCAGTCTTTGCCAAAGCTCCTTGAGTAAGCATTGCAAACAAAAGGAAGAATAATTCCTAAGATCAAACCTGTCTGCTCTTTGCAATGTTTCTCAGTTGGAAAAAACACAACTTTATCAAGTTTCCTAATATGTACTGAAAACTGTGAATCAGAACCAACTCCAGTATTCCTGGGGAAGGCGTTTACTCTTAGTAGGAGTGAACCAAGAGCCACCTGCAAATCCCCAGGAATGTCAACACCAACAATTAAAACAATTAAAACAATTAAAGAAAATTACAACTCATCCAGCCTTTAATGGCATAAATACACTCCATTAGATTGGCTACTCTACTGAAGTCATTTAGTTTAATAAAGGCATACAACTGCATGTCATTTGCATAAAAGTGAAACTAAATATTAAAATGCCTCATTAAACTCCAAGTGAGAGCATATAAAGTGAAAATAAAATAGGACCAAAAATGGAACCCTGAGGTACCCCACACTTAAGATCAGCTCCAGAAGACATTGTATTTCCAATAGATTCCAGTAATACAATAACAGATTCCAATAATAACTTTCTATTAGTTAAAAAGACACCAATCATTGTAAAGTAGCTCCTGATACCAACCCACAAAATAACGTGATCCACCATATCAAAGACTGCACTCATATCAATTAATAGTGATAACACCTCTTATCAATTAAGAGGTATCTCTCCAGAGTCAGAAGGTTTCAAAATATTATTTAAGATTCTCACAAGTACTATGCTTATAACCTGATTTTTTAAATATATTGTTAGTGTGTGTGTGGTACCTTGAGCTCCTGAATGAAGCTGTTCTCCATCACGCTGGTGCTCTCTTCTAGTTCTTGGCTCTGCTGATTGTGCTCATTCAGGAGGGAGTTCAGTCTCTGCATGTCCAGCATAAGGGCTTTAGAGTTCCTGTCCAACTCGGCCAGCACCCGACATTCCTGCTCGATTTCACCTAGACACACACACACACACACACACACACACACACGCACTGTGTGTGAAGACAGTCTACAGGTTACAGTTATTTGTCTTTACTTTCTGTGTGTGTATGTTCATAATGTGTGTGTGTGTGTTTGTACAGTTCATATTCCTGATTTAGATCATTCTCTGTTGTAGGATGGTGAGTTTGTCTGTATTGTGTCTGTTTGCTTGTGGGCATGTGTTTGTGATACATACTATTGGTTTGGACCTTCCTCTGTTGCAGGACGGTGAACTGTGTCTGCATTGTATGTTTGTGTCAGCTAATACATGTGTGTGTGTGCGGTACACACTCTTATGGATCTTCCTCTGCTGGAGGATGGTGAACTGTGTCTGCATTTTATGTGTGTGTGTGTTTGCGTTTGTGTTTGTGTGTGTGTGTGTGCGGTACACACTCTCGGTGCGGATCTTTTTCTGTTGTAAGATGGTGAGCTGTGTCTGTAGGCTTTGCAGGGCACTGCTCTGGGCTTGTTTCTCCTCGCTCAGTCTCACTAGCTCCCCCTGCTGCCAGAGCCAGAAATGCTGCTGCTCCTTAATCTCCACCCCCACCTCCTCCAGCTGCTTACTAAGAGTGCTGGCCTCTATCTCTAGAGGACCCAGATCTTCATGCTTCACACACACACACACACACACACACACACACACACAAGGAAGTACATAAAATAAAACTGGAAATTGGAACACATCATTTGTATGTGTAGATTAGTGTAACGTGAATAATATGAAAGGTTATTAACGCCTAAAGTGTGTCCAGCAAGAGAGGTGTGCAGAACGACTTGACCTCTGACCCCTGTGCTAGCCAATATCTGTGTGATCTTCTTGTTGTAGACGTTGATGGTGGCCTGCTTGCGCTCGATGGTGATGACGTGCTTCGCCACCTCGGCCTCACCGGCCGACAGCTGCTGATGCCAGTGGCTGATTTCCTGTTCCAGGTGGTTCTGCTGGCGAGTCAGGGCCTCCAGATGCAGCGCCACCTGGCTGCTCTCCAGTGATACTGCAGCCAGCTCGTTCTCCAGCTTCGAGAGCTGGGCTTCCTGGTGGAAATGAACATGGCATCAGACCCGGACGCTGTGGTTTGAGTCAAACCGTTTTCAGTGGTTTTTTTTACAGGGAATGATGTTGGACAGTGTTTGTGGTCCACACGATGTTGGGCAAGCAAGTGGGAAAAGAAAAAAAAATCCCAGTACACAGTAATGAAAAATCTATGACAGAACACAGAACCTGTCCTCTTCTGCCCTCTGGTGGCCAGCCATGGGTCCTGCAACTCCCTATTCCCAAGCCACACAAGTCATGCTATTCCAGCTCACACTACAACTCAAAGTAAAATGAAAACAGGAAGAAAAACAAAAAATGATCTGGATGGTACAGAGTGTGTGCATTTGTGCCTGTGTGACCCTCACCCTCTCTCTTTGGTGGGCAGCAGTCTTCTCGCTGAGAGCATGTGAGTATTTGGCTGCGTTGTCTTGGGTGAGCTGCTCCTGCATCTTCCTCACAATCTGCTCCTCAAGGTTCAAACGCACGGACGACTCTTTCTCCAGCTGCTTCCGTAAGACAGTCAGCTCGGACTGTCGCACACTGCATTCCTGCAGAGGAAGGTAGGGAGAGAGAGAGAGAAGGTGAGAATGCAAATGAACCCTTGATATTTAATTTCACCCTCAGTCAACATTATAAACATTATAAATTGTTTTGAATACTGATGTGGGGTCAGTTTCTCCCCTTCTGTGTTGGTGCAACACCTGTAAAACATCCTTCAGACCAGTGTGAGTGCGTATGTGGGTGTGTGAGTGTGTGTGTCTCACCGCAGTCACTCTGCTGAGACTCTTCTCTGTCTCCTGTAGCATGCGTGTGTAAGTGCTGTACATGGCCTGCAGTGCCTCCTGCTGGCTGAGCGACTGCGCGTTCAGTTTGCGGCAGGTGGTGCTGTCGAGTTCGGCACGGTTCAGCAGCACGGTGAGCAGCTCATTACGCTCCTGCTCCTGCGTGATTGAGCGCTTGCAACCCCCCACCTCTGTGTCCAGGGAAGACACCTGCTGATTGGCCAGCCTAGGAAGGGGAGGGGCAGGAAGGTAACCAATTAGAGATGGCTGAAAGTGGGTTTTGAAACAGCAGCGGGCTTTGATACACTGGTAGCTAATTCTACAAAACCGTCCTTCTTGAATCTTTAGGCTCATGTAATGTACACACACACACACCGGAGGGCCTCCTGTAGGGTGGTGCATGCCTCGTTTCTTCTCTTCATCCCCACCAGGCTGCTGTTCCACTGTTGCAGTAGTTGTTTCCGCTCCACTATGAGAGAGTCCATCTCCATCTGAGCCTGCAGCAGTGAAGCACACACACACACATTAACACACACGTGTGTATGCACACACACACACTCAAGATCCCCAGGAACGAAGGCGCTCGGAGGTACGCTGCAGTGCTTCGAGGCGGCGAGAGCGGTGGGTGAAGCAACCCGACCTCGGCAACGGCGTCCCTGGCGGCCCGGGTCTCCCCGGCCTGAGCGACCGTCTGTGCCTCGTACGTGGCGATCAGCCCCCTCAGCTTCTCCTCCTGCTTCGTCAGCCGCTCTACGTACAGGTCCTGTGGGAACGAAGCATCACCTCACCCACTGTGCTAATAATGATTGTGGTTAACAATGGGGGGGGGACATACTTCAGATAGATTTAACTTTAATGGTAGATGCTCAGTGTATGTGCTGGGCTTCTGCTGCTTTGATGTATTTGTTTAAGGTAATTATGTTGATGGAGCGTTCAGAAACCGTCGGGGTCTGGGGCTCACGGTGCCTGCTCCACTCTCACCTGCTTGTGTTTCTGCAGTTCGGCCTGGTTCTTCTCGACCTTCGCCTTGTGTGTTGCGTTCTTTATGGCAGTGATGTCAGAGCGCAGGTCAGAGGTCACGTCCTGCATGTAGTGGAGCCTCAGCTCCAGGTTCTCGACCTCTGCTTGCAGCTCGGACACTGCACGACATAAACACAAAGCATTAGAAGAGCATTGAGAAGCAGCAGGAGGCAGCAGGAAGCAACAGGAAGCAGCAGGAGGCAGTGGGAAACAACAGGAAGCATGGCTTCTTCAACCTCAGTTGGTCTTACATTCATAATCAAATGGAATGACTTGAATGAAGTAGAATTATGAAGTTAATTAAAAAGTAAAGAGCTTCAGAGACACAGTGAGACTTGTGAACTGGTTCAGGTTGACCGAAGCACTGCGGTAGTGGGAGTGCGTGAGGGGCTCACCACGGGCACGCTGGGCCCTGGCCCGGCCTGCAGCGCTGCTGTACTGGCCCCGAACCTCCTCTAGCCACTCCTGCGCCTGCCTGCGCTCAGTTCCAGCCTGGGCTCCGGCCTCGTGCCGCCCCTCCAGGCGGGCGTGGAGCTGTCCCAGCTCCTGCTGTGTCAAGTACAGCTCCACGCCCACCTCCTTCTGCTGGCAGCTGGCCGCTCGCTCCTGCGCCACCTGGTGGCACACAGGTGGTATTGTCACGGCCTGGCTTTCTGCTCCACCCCAAAAACAAAGCGCACACTTGTCGCATGATTAGGGTCGTATGAGCAAGCTGATGGTTCCACTCAGGGGTGCTGGATTACGTGTGGAGCAGAAAGCCTCCTAGGATAAAGGCTTGTAAGTCTTCTAAAGACTATAAAGCCTTTGAGAACCCTCACTGATGGTTTAATTTCATTCGAAACTTGTTACATAATTTATTCATGAAATGAGGCATGGGTGCTATTCTCTAAATAGTTTAAACAGATCATAATTATAATATAACATTACATTACAAAAACATGTACTCACTAAAATAAACAAAAATGGCTCTAGAACTACTGTGGTAGGTACCACCTTAATTACTGTGGTACCACCTTAATTAGAGACCATCACATTATAGCTGGGGGGGCTTTTATCATCCCCACTTGCCATATTGTGATGGTCACTAATTAAGGTGGCTCCACCCACCTCTCAGTTGCCACCAATAGCAGCAACATCCTCAACCTTACCACACTAGCTTAAATGAAACAAAACAACAAAAACTGTTCTAGATCTTAAGCGACAGGGTTGACCTTTTCCCTTAGCTCCAGATTGAGTCTCTCCAGTTGACTAGTGATGTGGATCTTCAGCGAAGACTGGAATCTCTTCATCAGAATCTGCGGTGGAAAAATGACACAATCTTAACGAGTTGCTGGCATGAGATTCGATGCCAACTTATTCCACCTAACGCTGTTATAGTGATTATACATACATCAAAGGCTTCCAGTAAAAATAAGCCAGTCATGAAGAGCTACCGTACAGATAAAAGTAAAAAGTTACGAACGTGTTCAGGATCCAAAACTATGAGCTCCTCTTCATCATCATCATCTTCCTCCTCGTTCTGTGTCAGCCTGGCTCTCTCATCTCCTTCTCCGTCCTGGAGTTTGCAGGGAACCACCATTATCAAGGCTTTGTTTGTGCAGATAATGGCAAACAGTACATGACTAGGAACAAACTAATGAAACAGTATTTGCACTCTGAAGACCTGGCTCAACTGACAGATAGGGAGAATTCTACACTTCCAGTGACATCCAAGTGACTTCAAATGATAAACAAAATGAAAACAGGACAGAAAATCACATAAATATCACTTGAGCATAGAAATATCTGATATGTATTTGACCCTTTATGCTTCATTGTGACTAGGCCTGGGTCATTACCATGGAAGTGGTTGTCCTGAGGTGCAACAGTGAGGATGGAGGCTCAGCCATGCTGCCTTGCTCTGGAACAAACATGCACACAATGCTGTACTCTTATATACAGTATGTTTAGTGAAAAAGTTTATAAAGAGTTTTAAAGTCTAAAAATGTCTACTTCTGACATGTCGACCTCAGTTCAAGAGATAACAAATAAAAAAAAACATTTTTTAACTCTGACAGGTCAAAAAAACAATTCTACAGCTTCTAAAGGTTACTGAAACACAAAAATGGTCATGCATGAATGCTGTTAGGATGCATGAAATGTGTCCTTCCTGCTATTTCTAACTGGTATTCCCTTAAATCCTGGCTGATGAAAGCAGACTCAAGCAAACCTGAGTATGTGTGCATAAATGGGAGTGTGTTAGAGACACTGGCTGCAGTGTGGGAGTGGGTCACATCACCAGCGCTGGACTCCACCTGCTCCACCTTCCGCAATTCTCCCTGTTTGGAAACCATCACACCATTTATTCAATGATTAATTAATTAATGCAGTGATGTATTAATGGTTTATTATAGCATTTCTCTCAGTACCACCAAGCAGCAAACAACACCATACTCTTTTGGTGTCAATATTGAAATACTAACATAAAATCATCAGTAATATTGATACTGATGGCACTTGAATGCAACCACTGGATAAAATAAAAATAAAAACATATAATGCCTTGGCCATTTTTTATCGAATTTTTAGTGGAATACTCTTGAATCATGTTTACGTCGACTGATACATCCACGTGGTACTAACGCTGACCTCTTGAGTCACAGTAACCACAGAACTCTCCGTACTCTCGCCTGGTTCCCCGAGCGTTGCCACCTGTTCTTCAGGTGAACCTCTCCTCTCTTCTTCCTGCCCTTCGTTGCTTCGAACACCAAACATCTAAACACAGCAAATATATGGGGGAATACACGAATGACGTTAATAAACTAAAAGCAAGATGGAAAATAACCTACAATATAAACATTCCTGTAATCAATATTTAGTTAACTAGCCTATAGCAAACACTAGGTTATGATTACCTTAGATAACCTTTCCTTTCTCCTTCCAGACTAATTCGCTAACTAGATAGCCAAGTAAAGTTTCCAGACGTAAAACGCAAAACTAATAGAAACTAAACGAGCCTGGTTAAAATATATCTCCCAAACAATTTCTTCAGCTGAAAAATAACATTTAACGTTAATTCTGAAATCAATA
This sequence comes from Sternarchorhynchus goeldii, assembly GCA_028565775.1. NCBI lineage: Eukaryota > Metazoa > Chordata > Actinopteri > Gymnotiformes > Apteronotidae > Sternarchorhynchus > Sternarchorhynchus goeldii. The sequence continues at coordinate 13,930,177 of JAOXYF010000001.1, read as the reverse complement.
TAAAAATAGTCCTCCGTTCTTTTTTTCGTAACGGCTCTGAACAGGTCACTTGAGAAATCTGTTGCTAAGAGATCATAAACATCCGGTCTTTATTTTTATGAAAATAAAACGATAAAACTAATAAAGTGGTGTAAGAGATGGTGCCGGTGTAATTACAGAGGGAAGTGACTTTTTCAGTTTGGAATGGATTTTTACGAATCTACGCGGAAATGATTAACAAATTGTAAATCTCCCGGTCTTCTTGTCAGAAAACGTTTCATTCTATTCAAGAGAAATTGGCTCCTCCCAGACAGTAGATGGCGAAATGGCGTTACTATGTAGAAAATATGAAAAACACCAAGTTAGTATCAACTTCTTGGCGGCGTTGTAAATAAAATGGAAAAGGAGACGGAGAGCGTGAATTAGCTGTATGACTCGGTATTTCTTTTTATTGCTATATATTTTGACAGCACAAAGACACTGCTTGACTAAAACGTATTTCCTGTGGTATGTTAAATAGTTGTGCAGTATCCAAGGTCTTGGTTGCTTGCTTTAGTGGCTTTAGCTAGCTAGCATCATCTGATGTGCCTCCCTTTGTCGTAAAACAAATGTTAGAGTGCTTGTAAATACACTCAGTGCTGTGTCACGTAACGAGCTACTAAATAACTAGGCGCGAAAGATTTTCAAGCATATAGGGACGTGTGGTCAAATGCTCCGTTGGCTACATTCAACAAACATCTCTTCGTTTAAAAATGATAGGACAGATATCGGATATACACTCTTCCCACATCTTTTCAGTTTCAGAGATTAAGAATGAAGGTCAAAATAAAGCAGTGGAACGGCGTGGCGTCCTGGTTGTGGGTGGCCAACGACGAGAGCTGTGGCATTTGCAGAGCTCCTTTTAACGGCTGCTGTCCAGAATGTAAGTGACCTTTTAAAACATTCCACATCTGCTGAGAGGGTCACTTATTGGTATTGAAAGAGCAAGATGTTATTCTGTAGCACCTTTTTAACGTAACATCATAGACAGCTAAATTAGATTAGGTAGCTGCAGTTGAAGTATTCTGTTTGTGTATGCAGGTAAAGTCCCCGGAGATGACTGTCCTCTGGTCTGGGGACAGTGCTCGCACTGCTTTCACATGCACTGTATCCTGAAGTGGCTGAACTCGCAGCAGGTGCAGCAGCAGTGCCCAATGTGTCGCCAGGAGTGGAAGTTCAAAGAGTGAGAATTTCACTTGGATTTTCTCACTGTCGAGACCATTTTCGTAGCTAAAAAGCTGACTCCGCACAACTAGCATTTTATTTTCTAACGTGTTTTATAAGCTGTTTTTTGCACAAAGTAATAGCTGTTCCTTTTCTTATTCAGGGGGGACACATCATGAGGTGATGAAATAAACTATTGCCATATCAAATTGCCGATTTATTCTTTTCAAGACAATAAATATGTACTACAACCTGAAGTTGATAAATACGCTAAAATAAAACAGACGCACATTGTATTCTTTTAATGACAGATAAAAAGATAGGTTTAAAGTTACATTAACATTTAGCATATTAAAGTTCTTTCACAATGATCAAACACCAACAATCCAAAACATTCCAGTGTTGGCAGCTGGTTTTACAATTTCCAGAAAAGGCCAGCATGAATGGGGAGAATTCTTAAAAAGCCACAAATATCATACATGTGGCTTTCACACCACCCTTAAGTCAGTGTTTGGTCAGTGTGAAACAAATGTTAAACTGCACTTTGCAGTCCAGTAGCTGAACATCTCAATATATCATTACATGGAATCTTGCCTCCAGGTTGAAAGAGCCAGGCTGGTAATATAGGACCAACATCTCTATGCACCAACAAATATGACCAGCTCTTTAAACATACTGCCAACACACCAATAAACTTAATTATACATCACTCCAAGTCCAGAGTCACTGTTTATAAGAGGCCATTATTCCTGAACAAATTCATACTATTACACTATCTTGAATATCATTAGGACTAAGACTAATCTCTGTCTTCAAAATGGAGGTTTGATCCTATATCATCTTCCTGCTCAATCGCTTAAAACTACAGCTCCATGAATATGGCAGCTTAATGAGTTTGACCGCAAACTCATTATGCAAGCTTTCAAGAGTTAAAAACTTCTTCTAAGTAATGTGGCCTGCAAAATATTAATCATGACATGGCCCAAGTAACAAAAACTTCAAACAGAACGTCCAGGTAGGATTTTGGATTCTTGAAAGCAGGAATGGAAGTCGTTGTGATGCATTCAGTGGCCTTTAACTGATCTCGCTGAACAAGGGGTCGGGAGGGTATAGATGGCGGTGTCTCACTGGGTCTGCACCACACTTTGGCTGTGCAGAACTGAGGTAAGAAGGGTTAGAACCCGAGGTGACCGTAAGCGCGTGCTGCCTCTATGCTGGCTCTCCTTTGGCCAGTGAGGAAGATGAGAGCATTCGGGGTAATTTCACAAAAAGTATGTTTCTTCAGAGTTCCCGGTCTGCCTTTATCAGACTAAGAGTGCTAGTCTATTGTGGCTTTTTACACCCTAGTGCATGTGGTGAAATGAAAAGGTGAGCACCTCATCCTAAATCAGCTCTGTAGCATTAAGATATCACAAATATGGGTTCTTGATGTGTGGTGAGGAAGTACTGATAACAGGAGAGTTGCTGTAGAATCTGTTTTCATGGACAAAAATTCTGAACAGGGAAAAAATCTGATTGTAGGTCAGCATTTCTGCTGTGTGGTGGAGACCTTGTTTCCAAATGCCTCCTAAATATATGATTGCTGATCCAGGACATGTGATCACCTATAGCTAGGTCCCAGACCTTGTATCTTAATCTAAGATTCCTAAAGCTCATGGACAAAGTCAAGCATATGGTCCAGACGGGGAAAACATGTTTGCACCCTGGACAAATAGAGCACAGAAAATGCGCTGGAAGAATGAAGTGTCTTCACAACTTGCATAACCTTAGACCAGAGTGAGTAGAGGTAAGGGGGGTGCAGGTCCTCAGTAGGTCGCAGCATCTGCAGAGGGACAGGGACCTTCTACAAGTTTAGTTAAAAACCAAAGGTGTTTGCTGGACACATGCACAAGCAGGCTGGATGGTCACTATGACTACGGTTTTTTGGAGTCTTGCGTATTCCGCCGTCTGACATCGTTTAAGTCCACTGGTGTGAAAGCTGCAAAATGACAACAAGCAATGAAACACTACAGATTTACTGGAAAATTAAAAACAACACTAATAGTAAGCTAGAAAAAACATGTAAAAGCATGGTGATAAGTTTCTTGAGGGTCTGTGCATAGTTTACTTGCTATAAAGTATACACACTACCAAAACTCAAGAAAAACAAGATACCTGCATACATGCATAGTTAGTTTAATAAAATGTTTCATGGTATTCCTTAAATATCTGCGTTAGCCATTCCCATAACCTGCAGTTAAGATGTAAATTAACCTGCATCTACTTACAGCTCAAGTTGGGGTTCGGGGCCCTCTCCACATATTTCTGAGGTCCTTTATTGTTGCTATCGGTTCCCTGGCAAGACTGCATCTCTCTCATCACGCACTGCCAGGCTTCAAAAACAAGATGTGTACACCAATATAATTTAAAACAGTCAGCAACAAACAATCAGTTGACATGACAAATCAGAAACTTCAAGTATTTGGAAATCTACATTAGACAGCTTTCAACTCGGTTAATATGGTAGGTAATTTCTTACAAAAATTTAGTTTATTACAACATAGTAACATAGGCTATATAAACATTTATAAGATACATACTATATAATATCATATATTATAAGATACATACTATATTGAATGAAGCGCACATTCTCCTCATGCGCTGGTGTAAGTAATTCTTCTGTGTTAGGCGGGGAGCAAGCTCCGGAAGTCTGTTTGTAGTTCTGTACCATCCTTGGAGCTGGTGAACTGACGACAAGAGAGAAAGATCATTTTATCTAGTGACAAGTTTGCGCTTACCTAATTAGTTGATATAATCACTATCTGTATAACAGGCTACGCAGGCGCATTTTGTAGATGTTGTGAGACAGGCTAGTCATAAAGTTTATCACCTGTTCATTTTTGTTCTTCGTGATGTTAAGGAAACAGCTCTCCTCAGAGGAAGCAGCCGGAAGTCTCAAGAGCAGGCTGCTAGAACTGTTAAAGCCTGCAGATGTAGCTATTGCTTTTTGAGTACGATGTTTTCCCCAAGCTTCCTACACTCACTTCACTGGAATGATTAGCTAACTAGTTAATTATATAGCAAGACATCGCCCATGGTTGCAGGTTTTGGGTCTCTCAACCAGCCTAGCTAATTAAAGAAGACTGAAATTCGCCAACGTTAAGATAGCTAGCTAACTAGCTCGCTAGCTGCAGTATATAGTGGACACGGGGATTTTTCCCACAAAATCTCGGTTAGCTAGCTAGCTACCTTGTTTTACCATATGGAATTTTGAACAGTCCTAATCAGACTTATGTTCTGGCAACAAGAATACAAGATATTTCACTGAATATCTTGTATTCTGATATCTGAATAGCCCCACTGAATGTAATGGTTATACAACATCTAACGTAATTCTGTTAGCTATCTAGGTTAGCTACCAGCTAGCAAATTAGCTCGCATAGCAAAGGTGAAAACGAAAACGGCAAGCTTTTTTAACAAATTTTTAAAACACACGTTAACACTTATGTGATGTCGAGCGTTCATCGCCCGTGTGTTATTTTTTATATCAAATGTCGCTGCAAAATTAATTTCCTGTGCTTTGATAAGATGCTCACTTACAAACTGCCAAGTGAAGTCCTTTGTACTAGCTGAAGCTTCCAAAACAATGTAGCTAGTGGGGGCGTGTTCAACACTGCAGTAGGGGCAGGATGTCCAAAAACTACCGCGCTGCAATAATGTGCTGTATCGTACAGTATTCTGTGTGGTCTGTGTCACTGATAACAGCTATTTTTATGGAGTCTTTATAAGAAAAGTGGGAAGAAAAACATCACAAATAATTTAGTTTATAAAGCTTTAATAAAAAAGTATAAAAATTAAGACTTGACATTAGGCCGTGCAAAGTAGGAATAACCAGAATTACAGCTACAGTGAAAAACACAGGATCATAACCGTGTGTTAGAACAAAAGTCTCTTATGACTTCTTTTGGCAGGTCAAACCTGCTGGGAAGCAAAAGTACTTTTTTTTTTTTTTGCACGATTAAAAAGCTTCCACCGCACAAAAAATGAAAGTATCTAAAATACAGATGTTAGAAAATTCCAGTTTTTTATGCAGGTTCACAAGGCAAACTGATATTGACTGCTTTGTTTCTCATTCCCCAATGGCATAAGTACAGCTATGCACAGTCACTGTTTTCTTAAGGAAACTCTGCTACGTCTTGACTGTAGCCAACCACTGCAGTCTGCCCACATTCCAGGCCTAGACTGGAATAACCAGGGGCACCCTTCAACAAGGAATCACAAGAAGAGTTCCGCCTTAGTAACAGTGGTTGCTCCTCCTATTGCCATGGCAACTGAGGAGGCGGAGGAGAGGGTTCAGCTGGGGTCGGAGGGCAGTGTCGCCTCAGTCTCCTCCTATCCCGAACAGCGCTTCCAGTTCCTTGTATTCTGGGTCAATAAGGTCAGCAGGCTTCTCTCCACATTCATTCTCTGCCTCTCGATCAGCACCAAGAGACAGCAGGTACCTGAATCACAAAGCAGTATCATGTTAGCTTAATGAAATAGTTGGAAAAAGACGCTCCCCCGGCCACATACCCCAGACTGTAATTAGCTGATAAAGGCGACTGCATAGAGAGCAGAAAGCTCACTTAGCAATTTCGGGAAAGCCATCGCTGCAGGCCATGTGCAGTGGCGTCCAGCCTTCCTCGTCTCTCTGCATGATGTCAGCCCCATACTTCACCAGCAGCTTGACACACTCCAGGTTCCCCGAGAGCACTGCCTCATGGATTGCTGCCATACCTGCAGAGAGTGAATGGCACATTCAAATATCCCAATTTGGACAAACTCTATTACCAACCATGGTTAAGTTACAAGACAACAGTCGAGTGATATTTACAAAGGCACCTTACCAGAGTGGTAGATGGTGTCAAGGGTCACTCTCTTGGCCCGGATAAAGCGTCCGATCCTCTCAAGTTCTCCGTGGCGAATGTAATCCTGAAAGACGACGTCATTGGGGAAATGGACATTACGGATGGGCTTGGTGGACCTGTGAGGGTTAAAGCATGGTTTGGGGCTCTCGGCCTTGGAGCTGCAGTCCTGGTAGGTGATGCTTGGGGTCACTAGACACTGATAGTACTTCATCTTCCTTAGAATGTTCTTCGCGTCTCTCAAGAAACAAAGCTGGAGGTTTACTGTGCTTCCTGCTTTAGGCTTCGCTTTATTAACCGCAAGATGGCTTGAACTTGGTCCTCTTGTGGTGGTGTAGATCGTTTGTGTCTTGCTGGACAGCTGGTCAGTAGTGAGGGTGTGAATGGCTCAGAGCTCTATATACCCTTTACCAGATTATTTTTGGACCATTTTCTCACAGCTCAAGTAACAGAATTGGAAGATGAGTGGTTCTTGGCCCCTCCCACTCAGTCATCAGGCCTCCTAAATGATGAGATGTAAACTCATCCCATCTTCACCAGTAAACACACACACAATCACTTATAGCTCATCACGCACTGCACAGAGAGAAACTTCTAGTAAACAACCAAGGGGTATAAAGATGACTTATTTGCGAAGCTTGCCAGAGCCAATGGGTCAGCAGCCTTTACTTGACTTTCAGCAACACCACTGACAAAAAGCCAAGAAATAAAAGGTCTGCCAGCAAAAGCAGCCATTTTAACCCCTTGCTTTAGGACATTAGCATGCAGTGATGCCATGAAGCAGAATGTCCATTTAGTTTTAAACCTATTGTACTGTTAACCTCTACCCTTACTGTTCTGGAAATTTCTTAACAAATCAACTTAAGGCAACTAGTAAGGCCAAGACAAAACCTGCATTATAATTTATAATACTAACTTGCATTATAATTCACGAATCATGAATCATGCTTGAATAGCATTTCAAAGTTCAAAAGACTGGCGTCAACCACATTTATCTACATCCATGTACACAGAATTGCAAGATTTGAGGAAGCATTACACTTCGTGATGCATCAAGATTGTGTAATTTTACAATAAGGCTTTGCATCACTGATAACGCCAAGTACAGTCAATGGCAGCACACAGACAGTAAGAGGTCAGAAATTAAGATGTCCGACAACCTGACCTGTGACCCCTCCCAGAGGTCTTTGCAATGAATAACCATTATTGCCCCATAGTTGACCAGACCACAATAATTCACACAAACTCCCTTAAAGATCTCTAAAAAGCTGGCCAATTAAAAATCTAAAAATTAAGCACACTGAAGAAAATCCACAAAAAACTCATCACCATTTTGTTGTTTATTAGCCACCAGTTTACTTTTCCACATCAGTTTGAAAATGATGGAATGCTTTTCTCTTCATACAATAACCTCTCTCCATTACAGCTTTCAATTAAGGAAAACAAAATCAAAAAACCCTTTACAGAAGTCCCCCACCCCACCTCCCTATATAAAGCCCATCCCCCTGAAGAACCCTGTAATAACCACCCCTCCCACAATCACCACCCCTCCTAGAAAAATAAAGACACAGCTGGCAGGTAGGGGGAAAAAACCCACAGCATCCACAACCCTGTCCGTGGATGCATGAAAGACCAAAAAAAACAAACAAAAAGGTAGATTTAGGTTATACTCGCACAAGCTCTTCCCCCTCCCTGCTGTACTGAGCACACTGTTAGCCAGAACAAACACTGGCGAAATGAGGGAGGTGGTAGGGCTGGGCAACTCAAGGGCTGTTGGGCAGTAAAACCTCTTCCCCAGCATTTATGGAACTGCTCTTAAAGCACCAAAATCACCACCATTTCAGTAACCAATATACAGAATCTCTGCAGGCGTAATGAAGTACTGTAGGATTGGGTGTCTCCCACCCTGATGCCCAACATACAAGAGGTGGGGGCCAGTACACCAGACACCCACCCTGGTCCCAGGCCCTCAAGCAATAACAATTACAAAATCTTCAAATAAAATAAAAATAAAAAGAGAATTAAATAAAAACAATCACACACCTTTAAAAAATTCAGTAGCCAGGTATTGATTTGTTGGAAGGCGAGGGGGGGGGGGGGTATACAAAAGGAAAAGCAGTAAGTGAGAGGTACCTCAGGTGGGTCAGCGCAACATCTACATAAATGATAATGGCCGATTAAAGACAATACATTGTAATGAACGCCCTAGTGAGTGAATGGCCCCAGTGTCCTGAGAGATCCTTCCATCCCAGTCACCAAACTCTTATGTGGAAGAACACAACTGGCTCACTTCCCTTTCCCACTCCGTTTGAGTTGACACCAAATTAACTGCAAAGTCTTAACATTGATCTCCTTGATCAGCAGAGACGGTGGGCTTGTAGAGAAACTAACATTACATGATAAAAACCTCAAAAACCTGAGGATGAACAATGTTTAATGTTAACACGGGTTAAACAATTAGACCAGAAAGAAAGCATTAAACGCTTTCTGTAAGTTTATTTATCCACCCACCCCCACTCCCCATCTTAGATGCCTGGCCTTAAAGGACAAGAGTCATTGGCCTGGGCTGGAGACTGGTTGAGGTGGAAACTGTTGCTAATGCGGCGACTAGCCAAGCAGAGGCCCTGTAGCTGCAGGATTGGTTGGGAGAAGCTTGAGGGCTCCCGGGACGGGGAAGGACTTAGAGTGGAAGTGGTGGTGGTGGTGGTGGTGTGTCTCCTCATTTCCTCCTCCCTATCCCACTCTTATAACTCATCGTGCGATTCATCTGCATCTGAATCAGCATCCTCCTCTGTATCCTCGAGATCCACATCCTATGCAAAAAATAAGCACATCCAACAATCTGCAATTACTAGGAAGTTTTGACAGCAGCTTCTACCATTTTTGTTACCTCAAATCACTGCCAAGTCAGCAAAGCAAAAGCACTGATCCCCATACCATTAACACCAGTTGGACCTGAACACGTCTTGCCAAACATGTACTGTAATTTTGACCAACAAAATGGCACATAGGACAACAAGTCATTAAGCACACGGGTATGCGCAATCCTCAATTGAAAGGTATGTGCAGAAGTGCACTGTTGGAGTTGGGTTTGGAGCTGGCCACTGCAGGCTGTGCGAGATGGGTGGGGATAAACAGTCAGGCATAGTGGACTTTACAGAGTGTGGTAAAAGGACTAGGTACCACCTGCCATGTCCAGCCAAAGACAAAAGGGCAAAAATCAGGATAGGGTGTGGGTTTGTGGAAGGGCAGTTTCAGGTGTGAGCCCAGGAAAGCATTGAACTGGGAGTATTAGAGTAGTTCTGTGGGTTCTTGAACAAATGGGAGTAAAACAGGTGAGACTTGCTTTACCTGGCTATTGGTATCTGGCTCAGGTCCAAGAGCAAACAGTTAAATTGTATGCTCAACCCTCATTAGCATTCTTGGATTAAAAAAAACCACAAAACTTCCAACCTATAAACTATAACCATAAGATGCAAAAAGCAGGTGTTCTGGACTCTTGTCAGAACTGTTGGATTCTGGCTTGTAAGCAAAGACTCGCTGGAGAAACTGAACTCCCTGTCTTGTGGCCAGCATCAAAGCCCCTTCAGCCTCATGACTTTGCAAATGTGTCCAGTAAGCAATGAGCCTGAAGACCCCTTTTGCAAATGCTGAACTTGCACCCTTATATGAAAAAAATAAGTCTCAAAACAAGGTTTGAAACTCCAAAATGAGGCAGGCCCAAATGCACCTCAAATGCAAGATGCTTGATTCTGCTCATATCACTTAAGCCTTTTTAGCAACTCTGGGTTGTGGAGACATCACTGGTCCAAAGACCCACTATACTGTTCAGACCTCTTGGCTCATCTTAGTCATTTCCATCTACTGAACTTACAACTGGTCTTAAATCTATCTACTCTTAATTTAATTTCTTCAAAAAAGATCTATGGAACCTTTTAATAAAGCCACAGCAATTATACTCACATCGACCTCTTCATCCTCATCATCTGCTGGGGCACCACCTTCCTTCCCACCGCTCTCTAGGAACTTTGTGAAGCCCTCTAGAGTCCTTTCTCCACTGTAGTCAATAATCTGCAGAGACAACAAATGGGCATTAGAGCATGGTACAAAGTTCAAGTGGGTGTTCAGACATCAATCGGCTATAGATACAAACGGCATATTTTGTCAGTTTGTACATAATGCACAAATGTTTCCCCAATTCTGCTCTAGTAAGATTTTGGCTTAAAATATACAGAAACCACAACACAACAGAAGTTGTCCTTGGCCCTGCATTCATAAATGGACATTAAGAAAAGTTCTGAAAACATTATGCATTTTTCACACATGCAAAATTACCCCGTCAATCTCCAGCTGTCCAGCATTCACTTTGACTGCCAACTGAGGAATTATGAAGAAACCTCGATAATCATGGAATAAAATGGCCTCCAAATACACCACCTACAACTGATGCCAAAGGCCAATCTCACTTCAGATGAGGGATTTGAGGTAGGCAATTGCTCAGCTTCTTCCTTAAGAGGAACTTTCCGTTTATATTCTTAGCAGTAGTAGTGGTAAACAGCTGAATCACATTGTAGAGGATTTGTTTGGATTGTTCTTTTCAAAGTACCTTTGAGGTAACTTGAGGTTGCAGCCCTGTAGGAATTGAACCCCCAGCCACAGGGACTCGGGACCACCTGCTGTTGAAAAGGTCTCACACCTGTTGGGTGCGGTTTTGACTAGATCTCTGCCACACAATAGGCCAATAGAGTCTCTGGGTCAGCCTTCTCCAGTTCTCCACCACACATGTTGCCAACACTGTAAACAAGCTACTCTAAATTAGTAGGTCATTAATTCTGGATGGGCAGTTTGAGTGCCATTGCTCACTTAAAAATAGACCATGCCACCCTCAGCCACCATCAATGACTCAAAGGTGCAGGGGAATGTGTTGGGACCTGGTGATGAGGTGGGGGGGGGGGATTCTCACCAAGCCAGTGATCACTGGAACTCAATGTGTGAATGCAACCCAATGAAGCTTTATAAAAAAAAAGTGGTTTATGGTATTGGGTCTTGATCAATTTTCAAAATACTGAACTGATGTTTTATAGCATAAAATCCAACAAATTAGTTTGTTTTCAGTGCTCAAGTTAAAACTGGCTATTTGTCGACCTTCCTCCAACAAGACTAGCCTAGTGTAACAAATGTACAGCTCATTTAGTCACTTTAAAGTTCATTTGCAACTTGCTTTAGGATTAAGGTCTAGGCCAGATGGAATGACTTTTTGGTCATTATATACAGACGTGCATAGTACAATGAAATGTTTTCACTTATCCCTGCTTTTGTAAGCTGGGGTTGGAGTGCAGGGTCAGCTTTTGCACAGCCAGGATTCAAACTCGCAATCTTCCGATTGAGAGACCAAAATCCTAACCACTAAGCTGCCACTTGGTGCACAGATGCTCTTTAGCCTGCATAACAGCTATCCAAGCAGTGTGATAAAGCCTTACCTTTTTCTCCTCCCCAGCAGGGAAGAACTTTAGTGTGGGGAAGCTGTGGACCTTAACAGCGTCTATCTCGTTGGCTGTAGAGTCCATCTTGGCCACTACCACATCTGGGCTGCCCTTGTACTTCTCACCCAGCTGGTCCCAGATGGGGGCCAGTTGTTTGCAGTGACCACACCAGGGGGCATCTGCAGGAAAGAAAAGCTGGGTAAGGATGGGAATTGGTACTGCCATTGAAGGTATAAACAGTTGCAAGACACCAGGACCACTGTCCATGCAGAGAAGCTACCCCTTCATGGTAGTATTGTAAGTCGCACTGTTCATGAAGCTGCAGTAACTAGTTGGGTTGTGTGCAGTGTCAGCTAGCAAGCAGCTACTTGAATACAAATCCCATAATTCAACAGGTAATTCAATTCTGGACGAACATTAGGGACACGAATGCATCATGATGCAGGCTGTGACAAACGGAAAAGAGGGATTATATATTTTTAAAAAGGCTACATTCAGAAAGCACAGATCTTTGGTTCTCTTAGAAGTGGGACCAAGATTACTACAAAGCACATGATCCTACTGTAAAACAGATGGTGAGCACTGTTTAGACGGGAAACACCTTATGGTAAACCATAATGAACATGAAAGTGCCAGAATTCCACTTGCAGAGACAATGTCAGCTTTTCCCTTTCTACCGAACAGCCTCTACCGAACATACACCATCATGCTGGGAGACCTTAGTCAGCAGTTAGTGGTAGTGGTAAAGGTATGGGGAGACTAAGAGGTGTTGAACAAGCGGGTGTGGAGGTTAAAGCAAACATGCAATGAAAAGCTTATGGGAATGATTTGTTTTCCTCTGGGTTCATCAGTTAAAAAGCACCAACAGCTCTGAAACTCTGCCCACATCCATGCCAAGGCAGAGGGCAGCAGTGGGCACATGCCAACTTGTTAAGCATCCCTGAAAATACCCTTCTCAATTGGGAAATTCTACAGCCCAGAGGGAGCCACTCGAGGGGGAAAGCTTAGCCTCCACCCCCCCCCCCCCAGCAACAGGAAAAATTCTTCACTTTCTTGGCCAAATGAAGCTGCAGAAAGCAGATAACCATCATCAAAATTAACATTCTTCCAGTGTATCCCATTACACTGGAAACTAGTGGTGAAGATGGCTTTTTCCCCCTTCTTGGAGTGACTCCTACATTTCCCTGACCAGGAATTAGGGGGAGGGGGAAGAAAAAGTGGGCAGGATGAAGGCATGAAGCAGAGAGCCCACCTCAAAATAAAACTGGGCAATTCCCCAAGAAAAATCAGGCCAGCGGAAAACCTGTTCTGAGAAGCAGACGAGCTGCAGGTTCATTGCCAGCCAGTGTTGGTCTATGTAAAGTAACATGGCTACAGTTGGAGTTCTCCAGCAAGTAGACAAAAGACTTACAGAACTCGACAAAGACGTTCTTTTTGGAATCAAAGACAACTTCCTCGAAGTTCTTGCCCACCAGGACTTTGACTGGGTTCTTGTCCCAGTCCTTGGGAATGTCTTGGCTCATAAGATGAGGCTATGGACAAAAGAGAAAGGCCATATGTAAAGATTGGGGGAGGGGAAGCATTTGAAATGTACAGTTTTACAGACCTCCCTGGATTCTTGAGCTGAACGAACACCACCCAGGCCTGATGCAGGCTATAACATTTACAGGATGCGTGTCTGAAGCCTTTTTACAAAGCTCCAAGCAAGCCATTGAGTAAATTTTGCTTTTATAGATATGGTCTACTTTAATTGCAATGCGCCTCAACACAAGAAAAATAAGCTTTGCATAACCTACAGAATCAAGCCTCAGGCATGCCCCGTCTAGCCTGACCTATATATACACCCAGTCAACCCTTGCAACCAAATATTTCATTCCTTTACTCCAGTATCAGTTAATAGGAATGTGTTGATCAGATTCACAAACATTTCACAAACTCTGAGTATGCCAAGGTTATAGCCCAAGAAGCTAAGCTTCGACTACAAGAAACTCTGCCAAAAACAATTTGACTCCTGAAGTCATCAGGCGTTTAATTCACTGCCGGTGACAAGCTAGAGAATGACGGCCAAATTACTCCACAGTGCCCTGAAGTGACTGGCTTCATGAAGAATGTTCCTTGAAACAAGCTTAACATTGCACTTTAACTGTCTGAGAATTGGTCTCATGTTAGATGGGGCACGACTATCCAATCTGTGTAGTATGTGCCCCATCTCCTCAAACCTAGTAATTGCATTAATGGGTTCAGGAAATGAGGAAATGTTTGCCAACAAGACAAATTTCAGGGATGTGGTGACAAGTTTATTCCTGGGGGGGATCATTAGATCACATACAAAGATGCATACACCCACACCGTTATGATGCAAGGTGAAGATCAGTAAGATATCCATCTCCAGGTCACTTTGGTAGTGAAGCTGTTCCCCAACCTCCCTATTCAAACTTCTTTCAAAGCATCGCTAGTCAAAATAAATGCTCAGACATTTTTTTAAGTAAAATCACCAAGACTATATTACTACAAGATCTTCAAGTTCATGATGTTCATACAGTTTCAGGCTTTAACCTCCAATGTTTGCCATTATACAGTACCAATTAGCCAATCAAAGACCCACCAGTCACGAAGGCCTGTAATCTCACAGGCACAATGTCCAAGCAGCATGAACATACCTTCAGTTTGCCCTCTACGAAGTCTGTACAGAAGGCTACGATATTCTTTGCCGTGATCTCCGATGCCTCTGGCTTATACTTGGTCATTTCATCCTCTAGGGTTATGAGGCGCAGGGCAGGGCACTCCTCCTTCTTAAGACCAAAGAACTCCAAGATGCGCTGGTTGTCATCGACGTCACTGTCGATAAAGATGAAGAGGATCTGGAGGTGGGAGTGAAGAAAGATCATGGAACAGCAATCAACCCAAGGAAGTCTCACTTAAACAGCAGTGTCCAAATTATAATCCTACATTAACACAAGAAAGGGAAGGATTCCCTATTTATATCTGAAAGAGCACAGCAGGTTTAAAGACCACTGTGGCCTCTCCATGGCTACTGTAGACCCAATAGTTCCACCCACCTTGCCCTTGAAGCCTGTAGCAGCCTTTTTGAATTGGTCAAGCTTCTCCTGGAAGTCCTCACTTGCTTTTGGTACAAACAGCAAAATGTGCGATTTGATGTCTCCACCGAAGATTTTAGGAGCAGTCTGCAGTTGGGGGTGGGGGTGGGGGGTGGAGGAGGATATATATTCATTGTAACATAACACCATCCATGGCCACACAAGACAAATGTGACGTGTGTGTATACACACCAGTTGGTCAGGTTTACAATATAGAACCTTTAATTTCATGCATCGCAGTATTGGATCAGGGATAGCTGATGCAGGACAGACATCTTTTCCATGAATGCATTACAAAAGCCTGGGCAAATTCATGACTGCGTTCACAGTACACATTATGGCTTGTCCCAAGGTTGAGCCAAGTTTGCCTACCATGACGTGTTATTCAGAAAGTGTAGTGTCAAATGTTTTGCTCTAGACCCTTGAAGGGGGTTTAGATTCAAGTGAGCATGCAGTGAACTAGGATCTGGCTCAGTATAACAAAGATGGGGTGGAACTCAAGGTGCTAGGTGGTGCAGGTTACCTGCTCGGTGAACTCAATGACCAGTGGGAGCTGGTTGGCCTTGATGAAGCTCAGGAGGCTTTCTTTAGTAATCTCACCATCATACGCGTT
Organism: Sternarchorhynchus goeldii; assembly: GCA_028565775.1. NCBI lineage: Eukaryota > Metazoa > Chordata > Actinopteri > Gymnotiformes > Apteronotidae > Sternarchorhynchus > Sternarchorhynchus goeldii. The sequence continues at coordinate 13,914,915 of JAOXYF010000001.1, read as the reverse complement.
ACGACCTTCATCAAACTACACACACGAGAACATGGGAGATTGACTTGTTTGCATTTCATCAGAGTCAGTCAAGCTGCACATATCTTCACACATCCCCATTTGAGACTATAGTCTAGAAGATAACGACTTGCATAACACCAAGAGCACAAAAAAAAAAAAAGCACACGAGTATTCATACAACCAGGGTGACAAGCCACAGAAAGAGGCTTCAGCAGACGGGTGAAAGATCACAAGTGGGTAGAGGGACACAGACAGGACAGTGTGCACAGTAGTAGAGGCAGGGAGAGATCGCTAAAGGCAAGGGGATAACAGGGGAAGAACAAAAGGCATTCACTCCCAGTTCGTACAGAAAAATTGCCACTTTGTAGTGAGAAAGAATGGGCATTTATAGAAGAAATGTAGCTTTATGCTTTTAACAGTAAAATTTAACCGTTTAAAATGTAAAAAGTTTTTCGCAATAAGTTCATTACACCCACCCCCCCCCAATCACAGACTGGTTTAAAAAAAACCAACAGGTCCTTTGTTTTTTAAACCATAAAACTCACTAAGTGGAGCAGAATTTGGATACACATGAAATATGCATAGATGAAAAACTGTTTTAAATGTGTTAGGAAGCATGTTGCATGGTTTCAAAACACTATCAGACACCCACCATGGGCAGACAGCCAAACGTGGCCAAAAGCAGGCAGGGCGCCAGAGGTGGGATTGACCTGCCTCCCCAGGCCACGCTAAATTTAGCACAGGGCCCTATGTGGGCCGACGGCCAGCAGGGTTTAAGGATGGCCTGGGTCGGGTTCCTTGGCAGCAGAGGGGACGTGAGGGAGGTGTAGGGCGTGCGTCTGAGGGCTGTCCTCATACTGACCGAGTGACGTGAATCTACCACCACACGTAGACCAGCGGGGAGTTACATTCCATGTGTCGGTGGCAGGACTAATAGCCCTCAGTAAAAGAAGGAAACAGCACGTCTACCACATGGTATCCCTGTTTACTGGTAAAAATGGCCAAATTTGGCTTCAGAATTGGCAATTGTCTGACTGTCCCAGTCTCACCATAATTCGTCCTTTAATGCAGATTCAAATTTTTTAAATATTCTATGGGGCCCATTCATAAGAAGCAGTGGCATTATGTCCGTCACAAGGTGAACAGCTTCATGTCAACAAGGCCAAATGCAGGTGCCTTACTACCCGTTACCCTGAGGCTGTGGACGTTTTGCCAGATCGAGGAATTTTAACTGGCTATTGAACATTGAGAATGAGAATTTTAGTCGGCTATAGAAAATTTAGGCGCAATAAAATTTGCAGGGGGGGGGGAATGCAGGTGCGTCAGACTAGTAATTTTATAGATCGCTGTTCTAGCTTTGTGCTATAATGTGGGTATTTAGTACAGGGATTCTTTATTGTGCACAACTGGAATCTCAATCGATATTAAAATAAGTTCAATTTACTGTGACATTTGCTGCGCGACGGTAACTCAATCGTAAAGGCTCGACATCCTATGTTGACAGGGACTGTAAAGGAACCATTTCAAGTACCTTCTTGAACAGTACAACGGTGTCCTTGGTGACTTCGAACTTAGAGAAGATGGCATCTTCGGAGGTGATGGCAAATGGAACGTCGTCTACACCCTCCGCTGCTTTGATGTAGGTCTTGGCACCTTCAGATTCCACGTCCTACAAGCAAGAGGGAATATGCAGGCAATGACCACTACGATCAAGTGTGTGCGAATTAAGCCCATCCCTGACAAGTTAGTGGCTGCCATTGGTAAATACACCTGTACAAACATGAAATGAGAGGGTGAGAGTCAGGGGAGGGGTGGCTCAAAGGTGTCGCTAATTGGACTGAACGGCACCTTCTACTACCAAACATAGGAAATCTCATTGTTGAAAAAAAATGAGCTACATCTTCATGACTACTCAAGGTTATGTACAGGCTTGAAAGATCACAGTATGTTGCGTCTAGACAAGCAGGCATCATGCATCGCCTTCCTGTCTAGACATAATGGACAGTCTTAACCTCGAAGAGCTTAAAACCACGTTTGTCCTTAATGTGTACAATTCTAATCGGTTCTTACCTTGAAGAATCCGATAACGGCCACCTCATTGTCAGCGATCAGCGACTCTGCCTGAGTGACATCACTCAGCGGCTGGGCGGCTGGCCCCGTTCGCTTCTTCAGCCAGTTAACGATGTCATCGGCCTGACGACCAGCTGTGGGCACACGTGGTACAAAAGGGGTCACAAGCAGCGACTGGCGGTACGCTGGCACAGAACAGCACGTGCAGCCTCCGCAGGCCAGAAGACAGACCTCCATCTTCACCACCGTCAGATTAGGGAGCGTCGGACTGATTTCCAGGCCTCCGACGATGGGAAGCTATGCAAATTCATACATGCCCCAATTTTAACAATGTACTCAAATCTGTTTTTTTTTTTTTTTTTTATAAAAACAAAATGTGGTAGCAAGGAAGCAGGGGGGAAAGCTAATAAAACAGGCAATCACAGGTTGTTTTTAAATCAGGTGAGATGTTAAGCCTCTATACTTTCGCAAATTGAGTTTTTAAAGTTTGTCCACGTAACCAAATTACCAAGCTGTAAGCCAACTTGCGCAGATAAAGTTCTGCATTAACTGATTATAATTGCCCAACACAAGAAACCATGTAGATGAGGGCAGGACACACTGATGCAACATGGCAGCAACAGTAGTAAGGTCTCAGCTCGACTTTAACAAAAAGGGTGGAAAAACCCTGGGTCCTAGAATTCCACACAGTGGATGGAGAAAAAAAAAAAAACCAAACAAAAAAAACCAAAAAACAGAGGTGCCGTGCTGAGGCAAGGTTTGTCTGGAGAGTGACGGGAGTTCCTCTGGCTCCGGTTACACATTTCTCAGGAGCCATAGGCCCTGCCCCCTGCTGGAGGAGCAGACCACAGGCAACGTGAGAAACTGCACATCTCACTCAGCTGGCTGAGGGCCGTACACACGCACCCTCCTCCACGTACAGAATGGCTTCAGCAGTTGGGCTCATGGCAGCACGTGGGCATTAATCACGCTTGGAGTTCCAACAGCACTGCTCACAGACATGACTACTGCACGTTCCCTCCACAACACGTAGTAGAATTAGCCCGACCCAAACAGGACATGACCAATTAGGACTCCTTTATCCAACCTAATAAAAGGCCAAAGAAGCCTAGCACAGTCATAATGGGGAAAAAAAGAGTAACAAACCGATCACAATCACACCAGGTTGTTGGCTTCCTGGTGTGCACTCACCTGTGTATTCTTTGGGTGAACTCTTGTCTCCACCCTTGAAGAACTTGATGGTGGGGTAGCCGCGCACACCAAACTCCTGTGCCAGCTCCGTCTCTTCAGTGGCATCCACTTTGCCCAGGCGGATGTCCGAACCTTCCGACTTCAACATGCCCGCCGCCTTGGCGTACTCGGGTGCCAGGGCCTTGCAGTGCCCGCACCATGGAGCATCTGTGACAAACGGCAGCATTAACATCAAGGGAAATTACGTACTAGAACATTCCGTGTAGCATATACAACGCTTGGAAAGCAAGACGTGTTTTGCACAGTACAGTACTTGCATTAGGTAATAAATGGACATACACAAGTTGCACTGGTTTTTCTGGAAAGGATCAAACATTTATTTGCTTCCTATGAAATAATACTTAGTTATCGGGAGTTATGTACGACAGCGGTAGCGGGAAGGGTACGACCTTAGACCGACCATTTAATCTTACTCATTAGTCACCACTGTAATAACTTGCCCTGTTGGACGGTAAAAGTCCAAGGTTCGTGATTATTTCATGGGCACGCATTATACATTGACATTTGCGTGGAGATCTGGAAGTTCTCCGCGTACTTTATCGAATGTTTTCGTTGGGTGGACGGACAACGGCGCTCATTGGCCGTCCTGCGAGAGAACTTCATGGAGTTCATGCAGATGTACACGTCAACCTACCACTTAATGAGAGGAGTAGTCCCCGCCTACCCACAAAACACAGTGATACAATATTGAACCCTCCCCCTCCTTGTTCCTGGGCGAAGTCAAACTCGTGGACTTCTCTGAATGGGCAGCCTAAGGGCCCATCACGGCGCACCACGATAACTTTGCGAACGGCCAATGAACCTCAAGCCGGACAACACAAGATTTAAAATGGAGACTCGGCGAATCACAACTTTGGGTACGACTCACAGGGCCTCATTGACTTTGCGGTCAAACGCAACAATTCACGTTTTATTTGTGGGAGAAGTTCCAAGAACTCCACGATATACCATATCTAAATAAAATACTCTACCTACTCGGAGAGATGAAACTGACCAAGTTACCACCCAACAAACACACTTTTGTAGGTCCTCCTACCTAGTTACAATAAGTGATTTGCAAGTTGCAGAGTTGACAGTATTCAGACATTTAGTTGCAATATACAATCCATAAAGCTCATCACAAAGCATGAACCATCAAGGATTGCACCACCTAGTCATGTCACTGGCTAAACAGGACAACTAATAGATTTACCAGAACACAAATCTAGCTTGGCTCGTAACAGCTAACCTAGTAGCTAACGTATCAAGCGCTGGTAGTTGGCTGGCTAGCTATGACAGAGATCTATAAAATTAGCAATTCTCAATTACTAGTCTAACGCACCTGTATTTTAGAACCTCTGGATTACATATGTTGAACATACTGGCTAGCTACATTACCAAATAAAAGAAAAATATGTAGTAGCCAATGTTATTAAGTTAGCCAGTTAGCCTGTCGATTGGCTTTCAATTTGGTCTCTGCATTTTGCATGCCTGCTCAGCAGAGATCCAATCACAGAAAGTGCGATTTGCAATGCAAATATTGGGCAAGAATACTACTTACAAAATTCGACAAGTATGTTGGGGTGTGCTTTCAATGCCTCCTCAAAGTTAGTTTTCTTCAGTACCAGAACGTCCTCCTCTTCGGATATGTCAGCCCAGCTTGCCACCACCAGCGTACAGAGCAGCAGTAACTTAAGCATTGTTGGATTTAGCGCCGGTTTCTTTAGAAGTGAGAAGTCGTAAGGAAGCCGGAATAGCAAAGGCCGGACAGACCGTTTGTGAGGCGAATATTCTTTCTCTTCGAATAGTTTGCAGAGTTGTCTGAATTTTGTGTCTGCCGCTACTAACGTGGCAGTACACGCAGGAACCAGAGAAGTTGGCCTTACTGCGCGTGCGCATTTATCAGCTTCAATGCTGTTCGTGTTGAATTGTGACTGGACCGCGGCTTCCTGCACCTGGAAGTGAATCAGGCAATCATTTTAACCGAAGAACTATTTTTTAGCAGTTTATGTTTGTTCGAATAGCGGTTACTACGTGAGATTAAATGAGATGATAGTCAGGCTGGGTGAGACAGACTAATATTTCATGGGCAAAAGACCAATTTAGAGGTATTAATTTAATAAGATAAACATACTAAGGCCATTTCAAATGTCACGTCGTTAGTTGCATCGTTTGGCAAACGTACCCATCCAAAGCGATTTGCACATATTTATCAGAATGCGTGCTCACTGATAAACGAAATCATGACCTTTATGTTGCAGTTACATGCTTCACTAGGTGATCTTAGGGAACACATAGGCTAGTTTGTCATTCTTGTACTTTAATTATTTGAGCTGTTACAGCTGTATACACGTCTTTTGCAGTAATAATAATGTAATTAACCTGTCATGCAACGTATAAACCTGCATCACATAATATTTAGGCCAACAATAGGCTTGTAAATATATGTATATACAATATATACACATATTAAATATGTGTATATACAATATATATACAATACATATTATATATATATATGACTTAAGTACCATTTTAATTCTTAATTTTAAAAAGTTTATCACCATTATTATTATTATTATTATTATTATTATTATTATTATTATTGAGATAATGTAGCTTATTGGTAGCCCTAGTCTTAATACAAAGCACATAAAACATTAAATGCTGTGAAGTTTGTATTGCAATCGCAACATTCTTCCTTGTCAAACTATTTGTGGAAGTAGATAGCTAATTAATCAGCAATTGGGGGGGGACCCAATAAATCTAATAAGAAGGGGAAAAAACAATCACTCATATTCATAGTCACTCATATTCATCTTACATATCTTGTTAAATATATGGCTGGTCATTAGCTCATAAGCACTAATCTGAAACATCCTGTTACTGCGCTTGTAACAGGTTCAGCACAAAGCTTCTCCGTGGAAACATTGCCCTAAATTGGTCATTAAAACACACCAAGCAAAAACTAGCAACTATGGTTATTTTACACGCTTGCTGTTTCACACAGGATGCGACTCACAGAAGTAATCCTCGACGGGGATGGGGATGCGCTTTACAGTAACCTAATTCTCTGGGAATGATGATAAAATATCTCTTAGAAAGTTGGTCTAAAAAATAATCTAAAACAGTTTCTGTTCAGAGGAGTTTTTCTTTGAAAAGTTCAAATACTGATTTAATCTAAATACTGACCAGTAAATTAAGAAAAGTTTACTTCAGACCGGTGTCGAGGTTTGTATTTATGGAGAGTAACGTAAATTGGGCTTTACCCCCCCAAAAAACAAAAACATTTGTTAGTGGAGATTCAAGAAGCATGGTTCAGCCTTGAAACTCTATACACTGGGCCTGCTATACACTGTGTTTGTTAATTTGATTCACAATACAAAGTAGTAAAACAAACTAGCCAAATATGCTCGCTGAATTTCAGCTAATGTTGCTTGCTTAACAGCTTGTTCCTGCCAGAGAGATACAGAGGGACAGGTCACAGAACACTACAGCTCCTCAGCACATTTTCACCTACTGCAATGTGCACTTTTCCCACATAATAAGACACCATTAGGATAACAGTGCTGGTGTATGGAGTAAAAGGAAATGCGTTACTGCCAGTCGATCTGTTGAGAACGTGGAGTAAGTGAATTTGTTCAAAAGCTCTGTTTTTTGCTACATCACTAATGTCAGCAAACTAGTTTCACAAGACAACACCCACCACCACCACCCCACAAACAAGTCTAAAAGGCATTCATTTAGGTGCTGCAGTGTGCGAGAGAGAGAGAAAGAGAGAGAGAGAGAGAGAGAGCAGTTGTGTTCGAACTGCTCTGTTCTTCCTGGTTTTATGTTTTTTACAAGCCTCTTGTTGAACTGGCAGTTGATCTGTCAATTTGGATTGGGTTTGCCTGTATAAATATGAGGAAGACCAAGTTCCTATTAAAATAAGAGGGGGGG
>JAOXYF010000001.1:13875985-13889607 GCA_028565775.1 Sternarchorhynchus goeldii | reverse complement strand
CTGGAAAATCCTTGGTGACAAAGTTATGGCCAAGAAACCCACAACAGTCACAGAACTGTGGAAGAGACTGGAAGAAAAGTGGACCAAAATCACACCAGAGCAGTGTGAAAGACTAGTGATGTCCTGTGACCACAGATGTGCTGAAATCATTTAAAGCAAATGCCTCTACACTTCCTACTGATTACTGACTGTTGTAACCTTCAGAAAATTTGTAATCTTTCTGTGCTACAGTCATTACTGTTCTCTAATTAGGATTATGTTTTTTGCAAAATAAAGGTTTCATGTTGATATATTTTCGTTATTTTGTAAAACACTGTTCTAGTAGCATGGTGTACCTCTTACAAAAATCCATCAAATGTTGATTAATATAGATTACATTATTTCTGAAAAAAATCCAGTGTTCATACATTGTTCTCTAATTTTGATCTCCAGTGTATATACAGACGTGGACAAAATTGTTGGTACCCCTCGGTTAATGAAAGAAAAACCCACAATGGTAACAGAAATAACTTTAATCTGACAAAAGTAATAACAAATAAAAATTCTATGAAAATGAACAAATGAAAGTCAGATATTGCTTTTCAACCATGCTTCAACAGAATTATTTTAAAAAAATAAACTCATGAAACAGGCCTGGACAAAAGGAGTGGTTCTGCAGGTGATGTTTCTGCAGGTATTTCTCTGTTCTCATCCTTTCTAGCAGATGTTTTGATCACTTTTGTCAGTGCTCTAACCCCTTGAGGTAGCATGAGGTGGTGTCTACAACCCATAGAAGTTGCTCAGGTAGTGCAGCTCGTCCAGGATGCCACATCAACTTGAGCTGTGTCAAGAAGGTTTTCTGTGTCTGTCAGCACAGTGTCTAGAGCATGTAGGAGATACCAGGAGACAGGCCAGTACAGCAGGAGACATACAGGGAGCCATAGGAGGGCAACAACCCAGCAGCAGGACTGCTACCTCCTCCTTTGTGCAAGGAGGAACAGGAGGAGCAGTGCCAGAGCCCTGCTAAATGACCTCCAGCAGGCCACTAATGTTTCTGCTCAAACTGTCAGAAATTGACTCCATGAGGGTGGTATGAGGGCCCGAATTCTACAAGTGGAGCTTGTGCTTACAGCCCAACACTGTGCAGGGTGATTGGCATTTGCCAGATAACTCCAAGATTGGTAGATTCGCTATTGGTGCACTGTGCTCTTCACGGATGAGAGCAGGTTCACACTGAGCACGTGACAAGAGTCTGGAGACGCCGTAGAGAATGTTCTGCTGCCTGCAACATCCTCCAGCATGACTGGTTTGGCAGTGGGTCAGTAATGGTGTGGGGGCCACACAGCACTCCATGTGCTAGCCAGAGGTACCCTGACTGCCATTAGGTATCGGGATGAGATCCTCAGACCCATTGTGAGACCACATGCTGGTGCAGTAGGCTCTGTGTTACTTCTGATGCATGACAATGCTAGGCCTCATATGGCTGAAGTGTGTCGGCAGTTCCTGCATGATGAAGGCATCCGATACTATGGACTGACCTGCCCTTTCCCCAGACCTGAATCGAACACATCTGGGACATCATGTCTCGCTCCATCCACCAATGCCACGTTGCACTACAGACTGTCCAGGAGAAGACTGATGCTTTAATCCAGGTCTGGGAGGAGATCCCTTAGAAGAACATCCGCTGCCTCATCAGGAGCATGCCCAGGCATTGTAGGGAGGTCATACATGCATGTGGAGGCCACACACACTACTGAGCCTCATTTTAACTTATCTTGAGAAATTTCTGCTGAAATTGGATCAGCCTGTATTTTAATTTTCCACCTTTATTTTGAGTTATGATTCTAAATCCAGACCTCCATGGGATAATAATTTTGATTTACACTGATCATTTTTGTTATTTTGTTCTCAGTGCATTCCACTATATAATCAATAGATATTCAACTGGAATATTTCATTCATTGAGATCTAGGATGTGTTATTTTGGTATTTATTTTGAGCAGTGTGTATATAAAGAGAGAGAAGTACCTGCATCCTTTTAATTAGCCTACTGATATCACATTACCCCATTCACACCTCTACTAGGTGCACAGAACAGAAACCAACCAGAACGTGTCCCACCCTAACCCAGACACTATGAATTTGCAACTAGACGTATCTAGAACTGCAGAATCTTGGACCTCTTGAGGGAGCACAAATTCACATCGCAGGCAGCATCTAGATATCAGTAAAGCAAGGCAGAATAATCAGAATACTGCACTGTGTTCAGAGAGGACACGGCTCTTGAGTCAGGAAACTTAACTGTGTGTGTGTCTGTGTGTGAGAAAAGGCAGTCTTCATGAGAAATACACTTATGAGACATTTATGAGAGCACATGCACTCGGATTAGAAAAAAAAAGCAGATCAAAAACAGCATTCAGCAGAAGTGAATGTGTATTTGGTTTATTTGAGTGATTTCCTTTCTTTTCATAAAAACCACAGCCAGCACAGCAGTCTACAGTCACAGATAACAACCGATTGCATTCTACAAGTTTCTCTTTTTTTCTTTAAATCTAAAATTTTAAAACTCAAAGCAGAATAATCTGAGAAGGAAGGGGAGGGGGAATAGTCAGTGACCGTTCTGGTCTAGTCAGTGAGGCTGCAGTATGTCCTACGCACCTCTAGAGGGAGCAGAAGAGTTGTGTGTGGCGCAGCTGTGACCAAGGTCCTTTATGTACAAACGTATTGCTCCTGAAGTGAGTCCAGCCTATGAGCCAAGCATTGGACACAGCTTGGACCTGACTCTGAAGGCCAGAGGGACGTGGGAGGAGGCGACCGTGTACTGCAGCATCGTACAGAAGAGGCGTGGGGGAGAGAAAATGTATCTCTGTCGAGCTCAAGGCAGGCGCTGCACAAGGCTAACAAACATAACGAGAATTTAAAACACAACCATGTTCAAAGGGGGGAAAAAAAAACAAGCGCACCAAAGAGGATATATATAAAAAAAACTAATTAAAAAAACTAACCAAAATACATAGCAGCAAGTAAATGTTCCAACCATCAGAAATCAGAACCAAAAGGTATATCTTTGCAGTAGTCAGTGTCAGAGGTTAAGAATTTGGCCTGAAGGTACAGAGGTGGAGGAAGCTCATAGTGTTCTGAAGGGATGTCCACTGGTCCTCACTGGGGGACTCCACAATGGAGAATCTCCTTCCTGGATCGATTTGGGAGAGAAGCTTCGACTGACTTTGGCCCCAGTCTCTGGTGTTTTAAGCATAAAGACGTTACCATTTCAGTTCTGAAGGCTGACAGTGGAAATGTCACTGCAGAGTTTTTAAACATGGCTGAGCTGAATCCCTCTTCTCACACACATCGTCATGACGGTTGCCCCGGTGACAAAGTTTGGTATTAAACAGTATGTACATTTAAAGATTGTTTGGTGACAAACACGGCTCAACAGAAAGCCTCATTAGTTAATTAAAGCCTAATTCCACACTGTTCACAACAGCAGCTTCCCTTGTTATTACAACAATTTTGAGCAACTGAAATGAGTCAATTTAAGATTAAAAAAAACCAAAAAACAAAAAAACAACAATAAAAAAACCCCTGTAAGATTTACAGTGCATAGCTTGGACTCTATAAACATTTTTTGTCTATTGTCATCTTCAGTGACATTTGAATATTGGACCTAACAGACAAAACTTGTCCCGCATATGACGCGTCAGATTTGACTGCCGTTTCTGCTGGTGTCTCAGGACCGACACTCGACTGCTGAAACCGCAGCTCGAGTGAGACCTGGCGTGGCTTCTGAGCGTCTCCCAGCGCAGCTCCTCCCCACGACGCCTGTGGAGAGGCCTGGGGAGGGGGGGGGGGGGGGGGGAGCCTGGGCGGGGGGGACCCATGGCGATGGGAGTAGCATGCGTGTCACTCAGAGTGATGATACGGGGCTGTATTTGAACCGCTGAAGGGAGAGACGAGGGAGAAGGAATTGGGGGAGGAGAGAGAAAGATGAGAAGGGAGAAAAAAGAAACGAAAGCAGAAGGGATGAGGCGGACAGCGAAAGCAAGCGTGAAGCCGGACGCCTTAAGGCCTTAACTAAGAGGCCGGATAATCTGATTAGCAAGAAGCGCTGAGTCATGAGGCAGTTCTGTGAGCCGAAGTGTTAATCAGAGAGCAAGAGTGAGCAGAAAGGGGAGAGGGTGTGTGTGTGAGAGAGAGAGACTGTTTAAGTGTGGGTCTATGTATAAATCTTTATAATATGTAATTATTTATTATTATCCTTTTTTCAAGTTATGATGATATTATATTAAGAATGCTATAATCACTTTGGCAACGGTTGTTAATTACAGCTGATGCCAATAAAGCTATTTGAATTTGAGAAAGGGGTGGAGGGGCAGATGAGGAAGCAGAGTACTTCTTGTCTTTGAGCTTTGTGATGTTTGGCTTTCCAGCATTGCAGTAGCACTGACCCTGTGACACATCCAACTCCAACACACCAATTACAGAACAAAAGCAAACAAACAAAAACAAACCAACAAAAAAACAACAAACTGAAAAGCGAAGTGTTTAAAAAGTCCAGCTGGGAAAACGCATTTTTCCGAGTCTGACGCGCAAAAGCCATGATCTCTTGGTCGGCCTACGACCTTTCAATAGTTCAGAGTTCAAGAGGTCATGGACACACCCCGGACGGAGAAGAAACAACAGGCCACGCAAACGTCCATGTCTGCAACAAAGTGTTTCGAAACCCTGCTTTCACCGAGGTGGTTTGTGGGTAATGCTCTTTGTGCGATCGCTCTGGCTCCTGTATCGACCTGCGCACTTGTGGTTGGGGGTCGTGAAGTCTCTTCCTCCAGTGATCCAGAGTGAGAACGTTCAAGGCTGTTTCTGCACGGAGGCCGAGGTTGTGTGCTCAAGTGTGTGTGGAGGTTGTGTGTGTGTGTGTATAATGCAAGAACTGAACTATAAACCAGTCCGAATATGTTGTAAGAGTCTGCGTGCTGGTTCATGAGGTGTGATGTGTTACTTCAGCATGGGCAAGATGCACACGCACACACACACACACACACCAGGGTATGTATCTGTGATGCCTGTGCTTTGTTTCAGACACCTCAGATGGAGAGAGAGGAAGAGACAGAGAGAGAGAGAGCGAGAGCGTGAACTGCTTGGTGTGGTCTAGTCATACACACCACACACACTCTGGCTCCATGCAGATTCGGGCCCGACGTCCCAAGGGTCGGCGTCTCCCAATTCGTGTGTTCAGGTTTGTCCCGCTCTCACTCCACCACCGTCTCAGAGATAACGCCTTAACGTCCGCACTGCTCCCTGACCCCGCCCTCCCCCTTTATGACCCCACCCCCAAACTGGAGGAGGAGGGCATGTGAACACTTCCATCACTGCTTCAAAGTCTCTTAGCAGAACTGTAAAATATATTTCTGTACTTCTGTCATTTTTTATATGCAGTTTAAATATACACACTGCTCAGCACAGCCAAGTCTACAATCAGTAATTCCCAAATAAGAAGAATTATGACAATAATAATTATAATAATAATAATAATATCATTGTGTGAGTTCAGCAGCCTTCACTAGACATTCATGGTGGTAGTTGCATATGTACAAGAAGTCATTTACATCCTGCCTCCGCAAAGCGTGTAAGGTCAAAAGGTCAGAGTGGAGGGGTCATGGTGTTATCTGAGTCTCTTCTCCGCTGAGTAGATGGACATGTAGTAGTCATTACTCCCCACAGCCAAATGAGGCTAGAAAGAGGGGGGGGGGGGGAGAGAGAGAGAGAGAGAGAGAGAGAGAGAGAGAGAGGGAGATAGAGATAGAGAAGGAGTGTGGATGTATGTAATGGGGAGGAAGAGAGATAGAGTAGAGAGGGGAGACGGGTAGGAGATAGAGGGAGAGAGAGATGGTGGAGGAGAAAGATAGAGAGAAAGAGGTGGAATGGTGTAGAAAAAAGGTTCATAAATATTATTACATGAGATGGGTACAGAGTTGCTAATGTTACTATTTTAGATTTTTATTTCATGTCATCATTCAATGGCATAATAACCGAAAAACGAACCAACACGCAAGTATACAAGAATAACAACGTAAATAAATAAAACGATACTAGACAGAGGAGATGGTTGGCACTCATAAATGGCCCTCTTAACTCAAATTACTGCTCGACATGTTTATCTTATGACCTCACTAAAGATAGTGTACTCATAAGATAAACAGAGTCTTAACAGCATCTCCACCCATCTATACGCTAAAACAAGTAGTTCGGTGGGTGTTCACTGTGGCAAATGGCAGAGCTTGTGTGTGTGTGTGTGTGCGCGCGTGTGTGCATGTGTGTATGTTCTTACCCAGTAGGGGTGGAAGGCCAGGCAGCTGATAGCACCGATACGCTGTCCCATAAAGCCATCATAGTACTTAATATTACTGATCACATCCCCAATGGAGTTATAGACTGCTATGAACTGATTCATAGAACCACTATGGAGGGAGAGAGAGAGAGAGAGAGAGAGAGAGAGAGAGAGGAGCATTACTGTATATTTCTAAGCTTCAGGACCACGTTTCTAGCAATACTCATGTCAAGCATCAGTGTAATTCACTAAAGAAATGAAATCCACTGTGCTTGTTTGGCTTCCTCATAAAGGTCTTGCCTTGCAAACCAACCAGCATCAGACTTGTGGCAAGTGATGAATTGTGGGTAAAAAGGCCTTCATCAGGGTACCACGGGCATTAAAATGTTGAAGATGATTATGACTGGGCTGTGGTAAGTTACAATCTCAATTTGCACTAATGAGCGTTGCCCTGGATACACACTGGCTGCATCCACAGCCAATTCGCAGGTCAAGGCGTCTACGGTCTACTCACGTACCCTCCTTACACCTTCTCACACTGCCAGAAACTGCCCTGGTGTCTTTATATCAGGCACGTTACAAATGCACCAGTGTGTAGACAGGAGGCTGTTAGGACTGTATCCAGTGGTGAACAGAACAACCACATTGTCTAAAGTTACAGTCATACACAAAACTGTTTGTATAATCCTTTAAGATATGGGATATCACCATGCTACCACACAACGTCCTGCTTTTGAGGTAGCATAACATCCAGATATCTGCCTGCTACCACAATGTTACCACATAACTGTCTACGTCACCAGAAAGCAGGCAATATGACCGTTATATTACCACAGAACCGTGTCTTAAATCGCGAATGTTCAGATTCCATCTTCAAATTATGTTTTTCTTTATTAAAACGGACTTTAGCAGCTCTAACACTATAAAATAGGTATTTTTTCCCCCCTCAGCAGGATAAAAAGGTGGGGGAGGGGAGATTTTACACATTTCAGATCGCAAGGGCTACAAAGCAGATAATTTCTAAAAATGATTTAACAAAAAGTATTTTTACTGTTACGCTATGACGCGTCAGTTCGCAGCATTAGCCCACTGGCTAACCGTATTGACATAACGTTAGCCTCTTCACTGTGAAATAATTGGTTCTTGGTGATCTAACAAAAGTATACAGTCTGGTCGAATAATGTGTAACTCCTTTTCTGCACCCCTTAGGTATCAACTGGAAACATTTTCAAACAGAAATTCAAAGAGTTTTTGGAAGCCAGCGTTGCGCTTAAATACCGCAGATAAAATTGTAACCCTTGACTAACGTTATGCTAAACTTTCGCCATTCTATACTGGGACCATTAGAGGTCCGAGCAATGAATGAAAAAGCCTTAATAAAGCCTCTGACATCTTAACCATCAACACATATACAATGAGGAAGGATAGGTTTACCTGTGGATAAATCAATCACTTAATCTCAATCTCTCTCTCACACATACACACACATGCATGCACACACATACACACACTGACCAGGCGAAGAGGTTAGCCTGGGGGTGAATGTCCAACGCTGTCAGACCTTTCACTGTCTGCAACACATTTACGGAATCGGGCGTCCGAGGCTCAAAGAAACGCACGTCCCCATTTACACTGCAAAGTAAACACACACACGCACACATGTATAAGACCCAGAGTAGAAGGTAGAGATGACTTGTGTTACAAACACTGTGAGTGTCGAGTCCACAGTACTGAAATAAGATACAGTACTTAAGATGGATACAAATTAAATGGTTTATTTGGATTTGTGTGTATGTGTGTTACCCAACACTGATGATGTGTGTGTATGTGTGTTACCCAACACTGATGGTTTGTGTGTGTATTTGTGTTACCCAACACTGATGGTTTGTGTGTGTATGTGTGTTACCCAACACTGATGATTTGTGTTAGCTAACACTGATGATTTGTGTGTGTATGTGTGTTACCCAACACTGATGGTTTGTGTGTGTGTGTGTGTTACCCAACACTGATGATTTGTGTGTGTGTGTGTGTTACCCAACACTGATGATTTGTGTGTGTATGTGTGTTACCCAACACTGATGGTTTGTGTGTGTATGTGTTACCCAACACTGATGGTTTGTGTGTGTTACCCAACACTGATGGTTTCTGTGTGTGTTACCCAACACTGATGGTTTCTGTGTGTGTTACCTAACACTGATGATCTGTCCGTCTGTCTCCCTCTGCAGGTGAGCTTTCACTACCCACGCCCCATGCTCTCGATACGTCATCACACGACTGCAATGTGCAACGCAACACACACACACACACACACACACACACACACACACACACACACACCTTCATAATTGCTTCTTTTATAGTGCATTTTATGAATTCTTTAAATTTCATCAAGCTGGTTGCCATGGAAGACCACTGGGGGGTGGTGTAGGAACATCAAACAGAAATCCAAACTGCAGTGGAGAGAATGAATCTAACAGTGGGACGGGTTGATAGTCCTGTTATTGTTACATCCGCTAATACAATAACTGTTACTACTTTCACTAATACTTTTAATACTGTAATAACAGTTTCATCAATAAGCAATAAGTCTGTGTAAGAGGGAGAGAGGGGTGGGACTTTAAGGAAGTGTATAATTCCTGTTTTACAAAAGCAAGTTTAATGAAAACATATCAGGCACTGTGCATTTATTAGCACAAGGTTACTACTGACTGGTTCAGACCAGTTGCATTTGTGTGTGTGTGTGTGTGTGTGTGTGTGTGTGTGTAGCCCCAGTGGCCTTGTGTTCTGAGTGTGTACTTGACATTTTCAAAACATAAAAACAATTCGACAAAAGAACAAGGAGAAAATACGAGAGGGCAATAGAGAGCAAGAGAGAAAGAGGGATGGAGGTGGAGAGAGAGAGGGATGGAGGTGGAGAGAGAGAGGGATGGAGGTGGAGAGACAGAGAGAGAGAGACAGAGGGATGGAGGTAGGCAGAGAGAGTGAGAGAACAGGAAGGGGAGAAGTAATAGAGGAGTGAGACCCCACAGGTCTCCTGGTGGAGCACAGAGGAAGAACAGCTTGAGTGGTGGAAAATGCTAGACCCGGGGGGAGCAAATTAGCATTACTTAAAGATTCATGTGCCATTTTATGGCTTCATTACAATGTTTTCTCATAGTGTGTGTGTGTGTGTGTGTGTGACTCGTAACTGTCATATCGAAAAACGACCGCACGTCAGCATGTGCACACGTGCGCATGAGTGCAAACACAGCTCTGCCTATGAAAAACAGCACATCAATCCAGATTTAGAAGGCAGTGTCGTGTCAGTAGTGAGTAACGTGCAATGGGGGTGACGGGGGTGACATCTGTGCCCGGGTTGGGCTGAGCGCAGGAGCTTCCTGTGACCCATCCACCCTGCTGAGCCAAACAGCGCAGATGACTCTTTCTTTGATTCTTTCTACCACATAAATACAGGGATTCAGGAGTGATTCAGAGCTGGCACTGGAACAGAACTGATTCATTCGGCCATTGCCTTTCGGTGATGCAGGCCCATTTAAACTAGAGATACTATATCACTGTAACACTTGAACCTGTTACAGGAGACAGGTCAGGGTTTTGGGATCGCAGTTCGTTATCTTTAAAAGATGGAGTCACTTCAGTTGTTATTAAGTTAATTGACTCCTTGGTTCAGTGATTCAGTGGGATTCAAGTCACTTCATGTTGAATTCATGTCTCACCATTCATTGGAGGCCATTCTGCGATCGTAGACCCGCACTGAGCCGTCGCCCAGTCCAGCCACCACTAGGGAACGCTGTGGATCACAGGACAGACTTGTCACACAGCTGTCTGCTCCTGTTGGGATGTCCTGTGGGGAAACAAGAGTATGTGCACACACACACGCGCGCACACACACTGTGTAAGACTGAGCATTGTGTTGTCAAAGTTATTTTGCATGTGCTAATTGTTAAAGTAGGTTTGCAATCTTACGGTGCATTGTGACTGGATGCCGTGGACATTGTGAGAGTGTGTGAATGAGTTGAGAGATTTCTGTGAAAGTCTGTGGAGTACACAGAGTGTGTGTAGTTACCTGCTCTTTCACCTCTCTGTCTATTATATGAGTGTTATTTGAGTGTGGGTGGTTCATGTTAATTACCTGCACTTTCATCTCCCTCTCTGTGTCCCAGATGCGAATGACCCGGACATCACCTGAGGTCATCAGGAGACCCGTCTCCTGCTCCCAGTCCACCACCATACCTGCACCTGACACACACCCACACAAACACCAAAATACTACTTTACACGAGTACAAAGGGTTTAAGATGCCCACACACACACACACAGAGACACACACCCACGCAAAAACACTGACGCACATGCACACGTGTACTCACACACCCCCATGTACGCGTACACACCCCTCCACCCCCGCACACACACACACCGCCGTGCCCGGAAACAGATCGTGCACGTCATCCACCGTGTGCTCAGACTCATGCTCGCCATCTACTGGTGTCTTTATTCACTGCTTCACCCAGCTCCACGCAGCTCTAATAACCACATCACATTCCTGCTCCCCCTGCAGGTCACGCAACCCCTCCCCTCTCCCTCAACCCACTTACCTCCCAGTTACATCTGAAGTTTGTTTTCTTAGTTCTCTGACAACTTTATAATTTAATATTTTCAAAGGATTCTATAGATGGCAAAAATGAGTAGAGTTGATTGTTACTTTTTCTTTTGAAGTATTCTGACTGACTCACACATCTGGATGTCAGTGGTAGCAACAGTTCAGTCTAATGTACTCTGTAGTTCTGTCTGACACACCGACACACACACACACACACACACACACAGCAACTCCATCCCTGGTGTCCTTGTTTCCCAACTTTAGCTCTCAGTCAAAAAACCATAACCAAGGTGGTACGTGGGAAACTTGTGTACACACACACACACACACCTGACACACGAGAGTAAAACGCGGAGACTACAGTGAGGGGAAAACCTCTCAAACAACTCCGTTCCCACAACAGCGTCTCATAAATAATGCTAGCTAGCCGACTCAGAGCAAAGCCTGCAGCACATAAATTAAACCTGCCAGAAAGAACAGGGTCAAATGGGACGTCCTGTTTCATCACTTCCTGCTGATGCACCGGCCCCAGCATACAGCGTACGCTCTCTCGATGTGGTGTTGAACAGGGCTGAGCAGTGGTAAACAGCAGGAAAGCTTGGCTGTGTACAGCTACTGTCTGGTGTGTGGTTCTCTGTCTGCAGATTATTGTCATTCCTGAACAAACCCTGAAATGTAGCCAGGACACTTTTTCGTGTAGTAAGGTTCATATCAAAATCAGTGCAGTTCGGCTTCAGTAATAGTATTGTGCTGGAGAGGGCGTCCCGTTAGGTGTCCTACGTAGTGCGGAGGCCACCTACTGGTCGAGGGAGAGTGATCAAGTGGACCGTTTGTTTGTTTGTTCCTTCGTCACTCCCTCAGGTGGCGCTCGTCAGACATCGCTGGGTGGTTATGCAGTTATGGCATTATGTTTCTGCCCGTTATATCATGCTTTGTGTTGTGAACTCGAGTCATTCTTATGATGCAGGTTTTGTGTTAGTTCATGCACTTTTATGTTCGGTTTTGTTTTCATTCAACTTTGATTGTTTTTGTTTTGTTTTGTTTTCGTGCCCGTGACACGAAACTAGCGAAGACTATGCTAGCACCAAAAAAAAAAAAACAGATTTAAAAAAGATAAATGAGCAGGTAAATAAATTATAAAAATAAAGTACTCTGAACCAAGGCTAGATCATGAAAGTGAAATTAAAAACTGCTTGGAAAAATAAAATGTAAAAATTGGTAAATAACAATAATAATAATTAAAAAAAAAAAGTCATACGGGGTAATGCAGGTAGGTGTGATTGATGGCCCTTGGCTCTGGGGCTTACAGTGAGTCATGGCTCACTCTGTACATTACATTGCATCTGTGGAAGGGTGTCGGCCCAGGGAAAGATGCAAGACGTGATGGGCAGTTGCTGAAAAGGAAGACATGGGAATTCATTGTCATAGTAATAACTCCAGCCAGTAGCTGTGCTGGAACGAAGCTCTGGTGTCCACATCAGCTGTTAGCAGAGCCGTGACTGGACGTGGGGAGGGGAGTGAGGGGGGACTGTAAAACATGGTTCGTGAAAAGCCAAACTTGGGACCGTTCCTTGGATTCAAAATGGTGACTGTGTGCATAACAGCTGAGAACCGACTCATGTGATGAGAACATCTGTAGAGGGCCTCAATCTAGCAGGCTTTCTCCATCTCACACGCACGCACGCACGCACGCAAGCGTGTGCGTGCACGGTCCCACGTTCCCGGTGCAGCACACAGAGGGGTGCATGGGAAGTCGATGACAGAGTTCATCGGGGGGCAGGTGGCCGAGCGGATCTGTAGCGCGGGCGCAGCAGATAATCAGCACTTGGGACGGATCAGGGACGGATCAGAGGCGGAGCAGAGGCGGAGCAGAGGCGGAGTAGAGGCGGAGCAGTTCCGACAGACGGCTCAGATCAGGGGGCGGGGCCACCGCGAGAGGTTGCATGCGGTAGAGAGAAAGCAGTCCTGATTGGACAGTCAGGGATTTTGACGGGAATGATAGATGATAGACATTTTAGTGCAGTAGTATACCCACTTAAAAAATGGAGACTGGGGAGAGGAGGGGGGAGAGGGGAGGTGCGGGACAGAGAGAGAAAGAGAGAAAGAGAGAGAGAGAGAGAGAGAGAGAGAGAGAGAGAGAGAAGCACTCACCTCCCTGTTTACTTCTGTCAAGATAGATTGAAACCCGTCGAGCTAGACCTGTGAGATGAGAGAGGAGAAGAGGGCAGAATGGAGGAGTGGAGACAGAGGAGAGGGGAGTAGAGAGGTAGGGATGGGAGGAGCGGGGAGGAGGAGAGATGGGAGGAAAGCGAGGAGAGGGAAGGAGAGGAGAGAATAGCGGGGGGGGAGGAGGGGGGTCAGTACGTCAGCCAGAACACACAGAGTTAGCACACAGATGCATGTGCTCACAGACACGCGCACACACACACACAGCAGGAGTGGAAGTAAGAACAAGTCTGGGGTTTCCCAGCACGAAATCTGCCAATTAAAGATCAATTAAAGTTCACCCTGAGTCAAATGCCACTGTGCACTAAACTCTTCTCTCTCTCCCCCCCCCCCCGCCTTCCTCCTGGAAACCTCTTCAACTAGATCAAACTAGATCTGCCTTCTCCTAAAGCAGGGAAAAAAAAAAAAAACCTCCCCAGAAAACTCACGCCTGGAGCCCCTCCTTACACAATGCCAGGATAATCCAGGACAGTGTGGCGTCCG
>JAOXYF010000001.1:13808255-13822348 GCA_028565775.1 Sternarchorhynchus goeldii | reverse complement strand
GATAGATAGATAGATAGATAGATAGATAGATAGATAGATAGATAGATAGATAGATAGATAGATAGATAGATAGAGTTAAACAATATAAAACGTCCGATTAAACTGCACGTGTTTGCCTAAACATTTGGAAAAATACAAAATCCATATTTTGCTAAGTGTGCTTGGCCCAGTAAGAAATCGCATTACGTAACGAGAATTCAAATTAGGCCATTACCCTCCATTGGAAAAGAAAGTCGGAAGAAAATATTAGCTGAGTGTGTCGCTTGGAGATCAGATGAGACCAGTAATTGACAATTCAGCTGTGATACATTAAATGCCGTCCAAATTCACCAACATATTAAGATCAGTACTGGCGGTTGGATTTGGGTGAAATCCAAATTATTAAGGAACTTTTTTCGTGTTTTGTTTTCTCTTCATAGGACACTCTGGGAGGAGGCTTCGATGCGACGCAAGCATTTGTAGGAGAGTTGGCAAATTTCAACGTTTGGGACAAGAAACTGTCTTCTGCGGATATCTACAATCTGGCAACCTGTAACAGCAAAGCTCAATCTGGCAACGTTATGTCCTGGTCGGAGTCGAACATCGACGTATTCGGGGGAGCTACAAAGTGGACCTTTGAGCCGTGCCGCCAGCTCAATTGAACTGCATAGGAGACAAAAGAAAAAAAAGCCGATCCATATTTCCTAGCTTATGTCTTTCTTGTCTTCATTTTGACGTTAACAACAAAAAGAACGGTACTCGATAAACTGAGTAAGAGGTAAGCGCGGATTTCTATGAATACTTAAATATTTATGTGCAAAAACAAAGAAAACAATCGTTTTTGGTCTTGAAAAATAGTTTCCTGTCGTTCGTCTTGGAAACCTCAGTGAGACAGTGTTGTTATTACTTTTTAAAAATTGGAGATCTTTTTTCTTCTTTGCAATCGCACTCAGCTTTTTTCTTGGTCCGGCAGCTGTTGTCTCTTCGTGATGGACAGCATTACAAAAAGAAAGGGAAAAAAACTAACAAAATCCCCGAAACGTGAGAAAAAGAAAGTACTTCAGAAACGGCTCTCGTCTCGTCTTGAGAATGAGGCTACGGCTGACAAATCTATTCGACTGCTTTTTCCACGACACGGAAACGACGGTTGAGGTCAAATCCGCTCTTGACGGCGTCTCACTCTCCTGATCTCTCCCGCACTGTGACTTGACGTGGGGATGGGATGGAACAGGACGTTCACGTTTAATGCTCAAAAGGACAACGCGGTGCACATCCTCTGCCGGCTGTCGCCCGCTCTCTACGCCCGTCTCTGCGAGGATGTCGTTCAAATTGCCAACACGCTTATAAGCCTGAGTGCCTTAGGCTGGAGCAGACTCAGCGCCCACCCCATTCATTTGCTTAATAATTGTGTTACTTTACCTCTTTGCTTTTACAGACGAGTTCTTGTTCTGGTTAAATGTGTTAAACAGCGATTTGTTCAGACCATGGCGTGTTTTTGGCAGGTGTTTGTAATCTGTAATAGGAATGTTAACTGTATAGTAACAGCATGTATGATCAGATGCTGCAACGCCATCGTCATCTGCTTTTCCTATGGTTTGGGTCGGGTTTTTTCTACTGTATTGTTATATGCTAAAAGCATGGCACCACCGAAAGATGATAAAGATATAATTTTTGTAATAAAATTGTGATATATTATAAAATGTTTTACTATTATTATTTCGGTTATTAACAGGTAAACATCTGTATTATGAGCATGCGTGAGTGGAAGGTCAAGAGCGCGCATAAGAAAAAGATAAACAGGAAGGAGAAAATAGAAAGGTGATTGGGGGTGGGACGAGATATTTGTAGAAAATGAATCAGTATTGCATTAACTGAAACGGAGTCGAATTCTCACACCGAATTCCCCTTTTTCGTGAGTGTCAAGCGTATATCACCAATGTTATGGGGTGACGTGGAAAGTAGCGCTTATCTCTCCATAAAGTGCAAGCAACTGGCGTGTGTATGATAGACAGGTGTCACTGCTGATCACGCGAGAGAATCGAGAGACGGAGCAGTTCGGAACAAAAGTATTACAAGGGAACTATAGACATGGCGTGTAACGTTCAACTCAACACACGCGATACTACACAGATTGGCAAAGGTGCAAGTCAGCACGGGATCAGAGCTGTGATGCGGCATCCTCACGCGCCAGGTGCTCGGGCAGAGTCTTCGAAGGAGTGAGAATCGAGAGGCGGCACTTTCAGTTTGGAGTCACGGGTCGGGGGTCCCACGTGATACAACTGAACTCACGCCAAGGAAATCCTGGCACCAGACAGAACCGGTGTGTGTCCCGTCTCCAGTAACTGGGGGTTCTTAAAATGTCCTCACTTGGCTAAGTTATCCATGCTAAACGAATCTCCACAGTTACTCACCATAGCAGCTCTTGAGGATTAACGTTAACAAAACAAAGAAAAAGTGAGGAATGGCGAACGGTGGGGCTTCATAGTTTTGAATGACTTAGATCTCGAGATCAAACTCACACTAATGGAGCTCATTCAGCTCCCTTTGAACCAAATAACAACCACAAGAAACAGTTTATCTCAAACCCTGGCCGTGGAGGACCATGGCCATGCACTGTAACTTCAGCCCTACCACATATGATCCATCTAATCAATTCTTCAGGAGCATTTTGATACCGGGCCAGGTGTAGGCTATGTGGTGCGCTCAACTGCGGGCTGAAGCTCCAACGTGGAGGGTGGCAGATGTACAAGAACAAGCTTCAGTAGAGATAATGAGAAACCTCCCACAAGCCCTGAATAGTGCACAGGGGAAAGAGTTCAAAAAGTTCGACTGTGAAATTTCAAACACAGAAACACACGGACAAATATTTAGCGCAAAATGCTTAGGCGTAAAAGACATATTTTTTTAATTCTCTAGAAAAGTTTTTTTTTAAGCTAAAACATTTCAGGTTCTTATTTTCAGATGGTTTGCTAACATACATGGATGTAAAGCTCATTTGTGCTAAATCTCCCTTCCCTTTCTAACTGCCTTTTTTTCTCTCAATACCACATGAACTATTCATTATGACATTTAGAAAGCGAATAAATCCATCGGGGAGGGCGTTTACTCATGCATCTTGCGTCACCCAGGCAACAGGATGCCAATGGAAATGGTGACATCACAGCCACCCGTCGGCTTGCCACGCGGGCTAAACCTGTCGGCTTTCGCTGTGATAAAATGAGCCAGACCGGTTTGCGTTTCCTGATCACTGAAGCTTAGCCGTGAACGGCTAAAGGATTGCTCTCTCCCGGTGCGACCGGACGTTGAGCTGAACACAGTCGCTAAAGATGGGAAAATACAGTGACGTCCCGTAATCCCATGCTAAGATACTGATGAGCTGTTACATAATGTTTCGTGCCGCTTGGCACAGGGAGCCGTTCCGATGGAGACAGCTAGCCGTGCTATCTATCAAACACAAGGTCACCACACATGCCAGCTTTTATGCACGCTCCGTCTTTGTCTCTATCGCTCTCTCACTTCCAGGTTGGCATGATTAAAAGAGCACTATACACAAATCAGGATGGAAATGTGTTAAAATCAGAACGGAAACAAGTAGCGGTGAAATGAAGGCTTTGGCTCCGTTAGATTTGTATCTATATTTTACCCTCTGTGAATATTTTAAACACAAAAGAAATCAGTCTTCTTCCACTCACTAACACTGCATCTCAAATAAGAATGTAAATATCAGAATGTATAAACATACACATACAACAAGTGACACACTGAACCCGACTGACTCATTTGTGAAATGTGATCTTACACCAGCTGTTAGGGTGCAATCAGGAAGTCATTGCCATTTTCTGTATGCAGATGTGTAAATCTGTAGAGCAGATCTGAAACTAGAACACAAGCATGTAGCACAGAGCTTCTCATCTCTCTCTCTTTCTCCCTCTGTCTCTCATTCTCTCTCTTCTGCTGTTCATTAAAGACTGTGAGTGTAGCTTGGACAGCCTGTGGGACACTTTGAGAGAGACTGGGGAAAAGAGAGAGAAATAGAAAAAAACAGAAAGAACGAGAGAGAGGCTGGCAAAAAAGGATAGGAAGAGAGAAAGGAGGGATAATGAGAGAAAGCTTGGTTTTGATAATAGAGCTGTGAACACAGGACTGACATCAGTTACTAAATGTGGTGGTATAATGGTTAAGAAAAGGAGCAGAATGCCAGACTGTTCTGGGATCAGGGGTAAAGGCCAGCACAAGCTCCCTGAGAAGGTCTGGCTAACAATTAATAACTGCTGCACCACTGGTTTCTATCAGGGATAAACTGAGCACAAAACTACACTGGGACAATCTTTCCAATTTCCTCAATCATAATGATTCATTCTTCAGCACTCCTGACTATAAGCCCTACATTAAAACTTTCCAGTGCTGTCTGTACAACTGTTTAGTCTGGGCTGATACAGGCACAGTTCAGCTCCCATGACAACATGCATTTCACAGAGTTTTCATCACAGCAGCGCACATTTGGCAACGGCGGAAACTGATCCTGGGACAGATGTTTTCCCCAGCATTGACGTCCAAAGAGGAATGGCTGAGGATAGGCTGGGCTCATATCCCCCTGCTGATGTCCGTACGAAAGATGCAGGAACGGGGTGGAGACATTCAGCCAGACTCGACAGAGAGTCGACCGGCGGGACGAAGAAAAGTGGTGGAAAAGGGCAGGATGACACAATGGATGGATAGAGAAAAAGAAAAGAGAGATCATGAGGGCAAGATGGAAGGATAGAGACAGAGGGAAAGAGTGGAGAGGTGACACACCAAGGATGAGACCCCATATACACTCCTGGGCAAAAAGTAAAAAGCTGCCAAATCCAAAACTGCATAATATTTTTAATGATCACAAGAGCAAAACTATTGGAAAGTTCTGCACACCCAGAGGTGTTTGTTTGAATTTTATATCAAGCATTTTGATCTTTTCATGATTTCATATTTGTGTACAGGAAGAATGGAAAAGTGAATTTCCAGCTTTTTCTCCCAGTTCATTGCAGCAATGAGCAGTGATGGGCACATGGCAGCACATCTCTCAGGAGTGCATTTTTAAAGCTCATGTTAATTTTTGACCAATAATTCATTTTACTGTTAAGTTTCATTTTGGTTTTAGTCCATTTTTTTGCCCAGGAGTGTATATATATTTACAGACTGAAATAGAGAATCAGATGTGTTTCATATCTATCTGACATAGGCTGGAGGAGCTGATCTGAGATCAGGATTTGCCTCTTCTGACAAGCCTTCTCCCATTTCGCCAGCCACTGCCTATACAGTGATACAACTTCTCTTGTTTTGCGATGAGGAAAAATAACCCAAGAGCGTCCTACACACAAGACAGGACTGCCACATTCCAGTAACCCCTGGAGATGTGCAGATCTTCAGCCATACCGTTCGTCTTATAGCACACCACTATGCTAAAGCAGATGCCAACATATATTATTACTCCTCTGGCAGAGGAAGTTATCACCTCCTGTTATGCCAGTACAAGAGGTGGGATTTGCATCGATGTGCCTGCAGTATGTGCTTTACAAACACATATTACTTAAAGTATCTTTAAGGGGAAAAAAGTAAATGAAATGCAGTTTCAGAAGAGGAACAACTCTGATTCTTGTCAGTAAGAATCCCCTTATTCCCCTTAACCCTTATTCACTAGGGCCTGCTGAAGGTTCCACACTCTCATTCCTCAGTCTTGTAAGTACGTGCTTTTCATGTTTGTTTTAAATATAGATGCTTGATAATTAGCTGGGGTTACTGAATACTAACCCCTAATATTAATAATTGAATAATAAATCTGGAGTATAAGAGGAAGAGTTTGACTGAATATGTTTCTGAACTCAAAGGTAATAGTCTACTGGTTAATTACACAACCACACACATATGCTCGCGCTAAGCACTTATGAAAACATATTGACATTCTGAGAGTTGTGACACAGTCACACACCCCTCATACATATGGAGATGAAACC
Source organism: Sternarchorhynchus goeldii (assembly GCA_028565775.1). NCBI lineage: Eukaryota > Metazoa > Chordata > Actinopteri > Gymnotiformes > Apteronotidae > Sternarchorhynchus > Sternarchorhynchus goeldii. Next base: position 13,816,379 of record JAOXYF010000001.1, on the reverse strand, counting down.
TGCTCTTCCCTAGAGGCCGTACGACTCTTACTGTAAGCAAACTACAGCTCACAGATGCTCTGCAATATACTGCTTTGTGGGAAGGTAGATGTTGCAAGGTGGTGGGCTGGGATAATGGTCCTGGCCTTGGCTGTCCTCCTGGACTCTCTCACACAAACGAAGCAGGGGAACCACAATCTCCACCAGCTGCACTAGACACAAGAACTACGGCCCGGTTTTCCATGAACAGCAGATGGAAAATGCCAGTGGAGAGAGAGAAGAGAAGGGGGTGATGAAGAGGCAAAGAGAAAAGATGCAAACAGTGAAAGGATGGCAGAGAGGTAAAAAAGAGAGCTGGGACAGAGTTGCCATCATGTGCACCCATAATCTCGTTCCCATAGTCTCTGTGTGTGTGTGTGTGTGTGTGTGTGTGTGTGTGTGAATGCTTTCTGAGTGCTTGCTGATTACACACATTATATACTCAGAAAAGCATATATATTCATTTTCCTGCCTTGTGCACTCAAGAAACTCACATGTCCATGGAACTTTCCTTTTTTTTCCAGATTTCCCTGGATTCCCTTTTGCAGAAAGCAAAAACAACAAAGCAACAAGTTCCTTCCTTGGAGCATTAACATGACATAAATGGTCTTGATCAGGCAAGTCCCAGAATGCACAGCTGTAACCACTGCGTGACCAGGGATTTGTTTAGTTTCTCACCAAGGGAGATAACAGCCTCCTCTTTGTGCCCTCCTCACATTTAAATGGAATTTGAGTTTGCATTACGTTGGATTCGGAAGCTCTTAACACACACACAAACAGCTCTGTTTATACAGACTCACAGAGGACAGATGCGACAGGGCAGACCTCTTTGTTTCACCATCTATTACTCAGAATATTTGTTACAAATCAGTATTTCCATGTCCTCCAACTATATCCCAAAGTTAATTAATTGATGTCAAAATCAAGGAGTTCCAAGTTGTAAGAATAACTTGATTTAAAAATGGAGACCACACCACAAAATATGCAGCTGAACAAGTTTATTGCGCGTAGGCCAGAACTTGAACAAAAACATAAACTGCTAGATATACCAAAAAACAAACAATCAGGTGTGACATGCTAATGTGCACCTGCCAGGTAGGCCAGCCTCATGTGGACTCATAGAAAAATACAAAATGTTCTGCCTCCAGTCAAGGAAACACTTCAACAGGTCCTCTTACTGCGCACTGAATCCTTTAGGGCTGCTGTGATGGTCTGCACTGGCCAGCTGCCTTTGTCCTTGTTCTTTGAGTTTTTGTCATTTTGTTATTTCTTCCAGCATCTGCTCAGGGTCCCATGCAGATGTAGTACTCTGGTGACGGTCTGCCTTTCTCTGCCTTATCTCGAGTGAGGCAGGTATAAATACGTGTGCACGCACACACCTATCGGTTTTTCTCACCCACCGTCTTGGCGTGCTGAATAAAATAGCATAGAGGAAAACAAAGGATAGAGAAAACATGTTTAGTTGTCATTACAAGGTTAGGAACATTTTTAAAAGGTGTTACAACCATTCAAACTGCTGTCAGCCATTGTTTAGCTAGCTGTAGCGTCATGGTGTTTTGAAATTAGCATATATAATATGCTTCATATTTGAAACTACGTTTTAATATAATACAGGTTACATAATTCAAGCTTCAGCAGTGTCAGTACTGGAGTGGAAGAGGTCGCCAGGTGCATACATTTTTAGTGAGAAAGCTTTGATACAGGCTACAAAAACTTCATAAAGCCTGCATTAACCAACTACATGGGACTCTGAATGTAATCTGAGTGTAAAAAATAAATATTTGAGCAACCACGCAAGTGTAGACTTTATAAAATCATCAATAATGAGGATATACGAATCACGTTGTGGTAACGACGGCACCCACTGAAGCTCCGCTATAGGTGCCAACTGAATGTAAAATGTATGGCGTCATGGCACCATACACATAAAGCATGAAAGCCTGTAGCGTTGTTTTCATCTTTGTTTTGAAACCCTAACGTTACTTGAGGAAAAAAAATCCGATATTCTTGCTTGCTGTCGTTCGCTATTGTTGCTTGTCTGGAGGAGGAAACTGCTCAACAAATATGTTAAATAATTTAAATATATTTTCCACACCCCTCTACAAATCTGTTTAAACCCGTTCTGTACACAATTTATGTTTTATATTTATTTTTGGCTACATTTTAAAGTTTACATTTATTGCTGAGAGTAAGATGCTACAACCTTCAGCTAATTTCTACAAGCCACGAGCTGCTTGTAATTTTTTTTCAGATAAACTGTACCTGCTCTGAGTCGGTATCATTAGTCTTTTTTCCCTTTGACGTTTTGTAAGATGAAAGAAGAGTGCCGGATAAAAAAGAGGAAAGCATACTATAGAGTGATATGGAGAAGTAGTTCAAATCATTTAGCTGAAAAAACACTAGATGTAGTGCATATTTTCATTAATAAATGTATTTTTTGATGAGCTAAACTGATTTATATCAATTATATTCCAGTGTTTTGGCAGCTATTCTTTCTAAACGGAGCACTATTCAGCCTGAGGAGATCCGGGAAATGTTAAGTTTGAGAACTCCAACCCAGGAACTAAACTGCGAGTACCCCGCTTGCCTCCCTGTCGTTCTCACGGCGCTAGTGTCGTGCTGTTTTTTAGTTCTTGCCCCTATCCTTATCTTGTCATCTGTTTTCCCCGCCTTGCATTTAGTCCACATGCGTTTCACCTTGATTCCCTTCTGTATTTTTCCCCGGATTTTCTGGTCTTTGTTTTTGGTGCCATTTTAGTATCTGTTGTTAGCGCTGTTATACACTGGGGTAAACTCTGTTGGGGGGAGGGGCTTTGTTCTAAAAAGTATATTGTAATTTGCATATTTAATCTGCCCCTCTCCTGCGGTGAGAAACCAGTTTTTAACGAACTTTCTCAAAGGTAAAGTAGCAGAGGGAAAGACCTAATCCTGGTGCTTGAGGAGATCAAATCTCTAGAGGGGAGGTTCTGTTTTCTATGTCACCTCCATCCTGTGACCTTACCAGAAGGTCCTGTCCTGTACCTCCAAGCTTCTTTTCCAAAACGTCTGCCATTTTGTTTCCCACTCTGTCTACTCTGCAGCTAGTTTGCTCCATGGTCCCTTGCACAGCCTGGTGTTCAGTGTCCTATCCAGTCCCCTGTCTCATGTGTGGTTCTGTCTCTTGTCCCCAGTCCAGTCTCCCTTCCCTTCCCAGGTCCCCGCTCCTGTCCCGACCCCTCCTGTTGACTGCCTTCTCTGTTCTGTGTTCTTGTCGTGCCTCGTCTTGCATCTGATTCGGTAGCTGCGTGTTGGGGGGTGGCAGGTGTTTTGTCATGGCTCCTGCTGAGGTTGTGTTTTTGTCGTGTCACAGTGTGACTTCGCTGCTTGACTGTCTTGATGCCCTTGTGTATTTTCTCCACCTTTCCTGACCCTCTATGTCAGAGTTCGTCCACCATGTTCACTCCATATTGCTTGTGGTTCCTGTAGGTTCCCTGATTTTTCAGAACTTTGGGTTAGTTTCACCCATTTAACCTACCAACATTTAACCTATGACTATGGACTTAACCCCAACAAAGCTAGTTTTAATTTACGTAAACGCATCTTGTCTCGTTTCCCTGAAAATAAAATCAAGCTAATTTCCTGAGTCACTCTCCATTTGCGCATTAGACATGCTGTGAACCAGAACGCACAGCGAAGGACGTGTTCGAGCCTCTATTCAGAATGCACAGTGTAAAGGACAGAGCTCAAGGACAAGAACGGTCTCATTGCCTCCGTGGCTGCCTCTTCTGCCTCAGACTGAGAAACTTGGCTGTGGGTTAGAGGAGTGAAGGCCTGAAATTAGATTAACGTTTTTGTTCTTAAATAATCACAGGCGTAACACGTTACAGCTTTGAGCAAACAGTGGACCGGCTAGACTGGTAAGGGACTATGGTCAAAATCACGGACTGAGATATGACCCCCCCCCCCCTGTAATAGACACCATGAAAAAGATGTGGCATGTACACCATACACAGCATACCTACACACAGGCCATAGAAAAACACACAATGAGGCAAACACACACGCACACAGCAACGAAACCTCTGTATAAAAAAAAAAATTCATCCTGAATGTTTAATTGTTCATTGTCTTTCAGCATCAGAGGGTTCGCAACCGGGTGTGTGAGACATATAAAGAGAGAGGAATAAAAGAGAGAGGGAAAGAGAGAGAGAAAGAAAGAGAGAAAGAGAGAGAGAGAGAGAGAGGTACAGCACTTTCAGTTATGAGAATCTCTTAATCTGAATCTACCCTCTGGGGCATCAGTGGGTCAGATGCCCCAGAGGGGTAGAATGGGGAATGACATCCACGGCTTGAGTAGCCTCTAAAATCTCAGGAAGACAGCAGCTCCTGGCTCTCTGGGTATAGTATGTGTTACAGTGCAGAGGCTGTAGCCTCTGGTCTCATAATTGAGCTCTCCTGCCTGCTCCCTATATCTGTCCTCTGTGACAGGGGGGAAAGTGTGTGTGTGTGTGTGTGTGTGTGTGTTGGGGGGCACTAGAGGGAGTCAGGGAGAGTATACTGGAAGGTAGGACTGCTGCTGATTGTGTGTGTGTGTGTGTGTGTGTGTGTGTGTGTGTATGTCAGAGAGCAAGAGAAAAAAGAAAGGAAGAGAGAAAGAGAGAGAGAGACAGAGATACAGATGAAGAGAGAGGGTGAGCAGGATATGTGTGTCTTTGAGATTATATAACAGTGGATGGATATTAGATGAACCCTCATACTGAGAGCTTAAGCCTGCTGACACCACACACACACACACACACACACACATATAAATGTGCATGAATCTATTTACAGAAGAATACACACATATACACACACACACAAATGTGCAGGAACATATGGACACAAACACACACATTTACACTGACATTTATTTCATTTTGAATAATGGCCATTTGCCCTGCCATGTGCTTTTACAGTCATTCTGATATAAAAAACGAATCTTTTAGTAAATCAGTCAGATTACCATAAAATCTCAGTTGCATTGTTTGGTTGTAAAAAAAGTGCTGTTTTATAAACATACACATGAATTATATTTAAAAATGTACCCTTGCCCCTTAATGATGAGAAGTCTTCCAACGTCTAGGTTTCCTCTTCCACTGTGGTGAGCTTCTCAACAAGGTCTTCCACACCTGGACACACACACGTGCAGAAGGACAGAGATCAAAGCTTAATACATACATACAAACACAGATAGTGGCTGGGAAAAGAAAGGAGCTCTATACAAGTTCACAGTGAAGGTAACATGAAGCTTATCTGCTAACACTCAGCAGGCGAGAGACCAAGCCGAATGTACATACAATCTAAGCGGAGACCTGTGGTATTTGAGGCTACTATTATAGGTCAGTTTCCTCGCATAATTAATTCAAATCAGTCAGCCAGCCAAACGGTCAACCGGCAAACCCAATTAAACAAATCACAGCGGCTCTGCTGTTACTCACTGAGCACCAGAGCTTGTGGGAAATAATCTGTAGTCAAAATTAACCCCGCCCACATTTCTGGCTTGCACCTCATAGGTTGATGCGAGCTGAACGGCCTCGTTTCTGTGCCGTGGCGCAGAGACGTGAAAGCCAGGTGAGAGGCTCTTACAGTAACGGTGGCAGACTTCATTACGCTGAGGCAGTTAGCCAGGTCAGAGTGCCGACCAGGCTGGAGTGAAGACCTGGGTTAATGGTACAGTAACGGGTATGTGAGAGAGAGAGAGAGAGAGAGAGAGAGAGAGAGAAGGAGCAAATCCATTAGCATGAAGGCTGTGTGGAAGTCTCGGAGACTAATACTGCAGCACAGATCATGTTTCTGATATTAGCACTCAGGCAGGAGGCGTCCGATTGGACGGCTCTTCCTTAATCAGCCGAAAGCGCACATATCAGGTTCAGAAGGCATGGGGATTGTTGCTCCAGCTTTACAAGGCTGATCTGAGGCCAGTTATCAGTTCTGATTTGTAATTAGAAGAATGGATTAGAAGAACTGGTTGAAAATGAGAAGAATGAAGAGCTGCTGAAGGCTTAACTGGTTCAGAATCAGAGAGATAATGTCAGTAATATTAAGCCATGATGTCTAGAAGCAGCGTAAACAACATCATGCGCAATGAGAAATATCAAGGTCTCGCTGGACAGGATCTCAGCATTTGCAGTGTATGGCAGGAGGACTCTGACATTTACGCAGCAGGCAGAGAATCTATAAGATGTAGATCCAAGTGCTGTTGTGTGTACACAGCGTTGCCGGGGGCTGGTCTGGGATCAGTTTCCCCAGCAGAGGGGAGCACAAGACTTTTTGGGGCGGAGCCTGGTGGCTAGTAGTGGTGCCTTATAGCTGTAACCCAGACAAGCCTGAGCAGACAAGACAACAAATCACAGAACAATCTAGAATATACACCCACCTCTTGGTGCCAGGATAAGCAACTCCTCTAATATAGGCATAAATATTCTCTTCTCTTTTTTTGGAGAGCTACATTTATTCTCCTGCGATCCAGTTATATGGATATTGAGAGCCAAATAGAAGGAAGAGAAATAGAGATAGAGAGAGAGAGAGAGAGAGAGAGAAAGAGAGGGAGAGAGAAAGAGAGAGAGAACTGCTCTAATAAACAACACAGCTGTGTTTGGACCCGGTATTCAGTTGGACTGAATTCCGAACGGGGAGATCAATAACTACAACCAAGGCTTCTCACTACCAATAAATGAAACTGCCTTGGCTGGTGTTAAAATGTTTGAATGTGTTCCCAGTTATTGGACACTGTCCTGTCCGCTGCGTGTTCTGTTTGCAAAGCACGTCGACACTCTCCTCTTCCCGGTCTCCTTGGTAGCGCTTCCTCAAACCGCAGTGTTCCTGGGCCCGAGACGCCCATGCTCCCATTGTTCTTCAGCCCAAAGGAGATTTTGGAACAGTGACACCGCAGCCCAACCCCCCAACACCCCAGCCCCGCCCTCGGCAACGGGTCTTTCTCCATATGTGCGTTGCTGTCGCTCATAAAGCACATCGTCCCAGATGCCAATTTATGATCGTTTCTGTCCTCTTTGTCTCTGACAGGCTTTTAACTGTGATCTAGAATTCCCCACCCCCCCCCTTTTTTTGATTCTCCTGCTCTATTAGAACCCTCATCACTCCGCCCTCCTGCAACGAGGACAGTATCCTGACTCCGCCCTCCCATAAGGCTGACAGCATCCCGACTCTGCCCTGCCATCACTCAGACAGAATCCTGCGACACCTCAGTGAAATCACGTGAACGATCTCCTGTTGTGCATGCGCTATGCTTCACAGCTGTTCTCTGAGTGTCAAAGGTTTGAGTAAGGTTTTCGACAACAAACAAAAACAAACAAACAAACAAACATATTTCACTCCACTGTAAGCCCTTTACTTAGGCCTCCAATGAATGACAAACTATCAGAGCTTCACCAGCCCTTTTTCTCTCCCATTCACCCACACAAATATAAATATATTTATTTTTCTTTAAATAAAACAGAAAGGACATGCATTTATAACACACACACACACACACACACACACACACACACACACACACACACACACACACACACACACACACACACACACAGACAGACAGACAGACAGACAGACAGACAGACAGACAGACAGACAGTAACACAAACATATAAACAATACCCACGGACTGGAATATGTGTGCACACATCACGGCTATATGCATGCATCCACCTGCATGCGTACACACACATACTCTCTGCTGTTGTCAGCATTTTCCTGCTTGTAGCTGCTTACAGATGCAGGTGGGGTTATTGCCACCCGCCCCGCCTCCACTCCACCCCCGCCCTCCAGGGTGCTTCATCAGGGCTGTGCAGGATGGCGCTGGAAACACCCTCATAAACATTCTCGATATTTTCTCATTTTCACTGCAGGCACAATTCACTGCTACAGTATTATTAACTAAAACACACACACACACACACGCACAAAGATATATGAATACTGACATGAGCATGGTTCACACTGACAATAAGAACCAATCGCAACTTCGCAGGCACGGGGAGAACGCTAACGACAAAGATAATGATGATGATGAAGTCTTTTCCTTAAAAGATGGAAAATTGGGGTCCATCAGTTGGTCCTGAGAGG
>JAOXYF010000001.1:13763555-13799003 GCA_028565775.1 Sternarchorhynchus goeldii | reverse complement strand
ACACACACACACACACACACACACACACACACACACACACACACACACACACACACACACACACACACACAAAAAAGCTGCACTATGGCTGAGTTTTATGGTTTATTTATGAAAGCACAGACAGCGTCAATCCCCAGCCTGCAGTCTGGCCTGGACTTTCCTCTGTTAGTGAGGAAGAGATGGATCCTCACCCAGGAGACCTGGAGCTGATCTCAGACCAGCCTTCTCAGAATACACTGAGGGGGATAGCTGACCGCTGTACTGCTTTACAGTCAGATCAAAACAGCCACATCTTTATGGTAAAAAAAGACAATCTTCTGCAGGGCTGTCCAAGTTTCTATTTATGCGCATCAACCGTAGACATTTGGTCTTCTCAAATCAGGCCTCGAATTCTAGAAGTGCACTGAAAACTCTAGAAGCAATAGGGAATTCCAATGAGAGTATGAACTCTAAAATCAAACTCACCTCACCTGTGAATGATTTAAAGAGCAGGAGGGTCTTCTGGTTTTGCTCTAGTTTGAGCTTCATAAATCACAGTTACTCTGTGTTTGAAGGGTCCTGGATGTAGGACCCCTGTTTCCCGCCCGGCGATACCGGCTCTGATCCGCTGCTCACAGGTGGAGGAAGGGTGGTCGGCTGTACTAGACCTGCCAACGGCCCCGCCCCCTGACCCGGCTGACACGCCCCCATATCTGTAACCACCCCCCCTTTTTCGACAGGAGTGGCACAGGACGTGTTTGACAGGTGCTGCTCCTCCTCCCCCACCTCCGCTGCCTCTCCACGTCCTGTTCTCCTCAAGTCTCTCCTCTTTTCCTTCTGTCTGTCCCTTCGCCTTGCATCTGGTGCGTGTATAAACAAAGCAGGAAGAAGAATGTGTGACTGCCGCGTGCTGTGAATTATTTATTCTTGTGAGAAGAGTGTGGTTGGGGGGGAAACGAGTTCCAGTTAGCAAGCAGGTGACAATAAAGACCCGTTTAAAGTCGCTTTCCCTTCTCTCTCCGTTTCTCTATATCTCTGCATTTTATTGGCCTCTTTACCGCTGCCACATTCTTCTCTCACTTTATAAAGGCAAAAAAAACCCCAACTAAATAAAAAAAAGCAGCCCTCTCATGGTGTTAACAGAAACTCAAAGAGAGAGAGAGAAAGGAAAGAAAGATATCAAATAGCAGGGAGAGAGAGAGAGAGAGAGAGAGAGAGAGGAGACCCAACAAAGGAGAGCTGTAATCTGTTGAATAACCATGATGGGATGATGGTGAGGTACCCCACCCCCCCCACCCCCTCCTCCCCTATGAGACTGCACTACTGTTCAAGGTTCTAAAAGGCTCCAAGATCACAGAGCTCAAAACCGGGATCGCCCCGGAAACCAGTGTAGGCAAGGGGGCTGCGTTTCCATTGCGTGTATCTGACGTGGGGATACACTCACAGGCTTTGATGAGCAGATAGGGAGCAGGGATGAAAGTGTGTGTGTGTGTGTGTGTGTGTGTGTGTGTGTGTGAGGGGGGTACAGATCAAAGCGAACTGCTGTCTCCTCTTGTTCTCTCTCACTGAATTCTCTTTCACCACCTCTGTCTGCTACTTCATCTCTCTGTCTCTCTCTCCCTCTCTCTTTTTCTGACCATTTCTTATAAGCAAGGATTCCCTACTTAAATCATAGGAGACTGCTAGCACTGTGATTCACAGAAGGTCTATCAGGTTCTCGGTCTGTGTTTAACTGGTATTAATGTCTAATGCTGGTCTCAGCGTGCATAGTTCAGTGTGTTCTTGACCATTAACCAATAACCAAACCTTCACCAGCCAGTAGCTAAACCCATTATAAGAATCCAAACCATTTAGTACCCAATAACCAAACCCTACATGAATATCTAAACTCTTCTTAAGCTAATTAACAACCCCTTTATCAACTTATAACCGAAACGTTCATCGGCTGAAACAGATGTGTCGAGAGCAGGGGTAGCTATGCCAACACCTGGCACTCTCCATCACTGCCTCTACTGGTCACCTCCGTCTACCTCTCACTCCGTCACACCTCTCGTTAATCTAAAGACCTCCTGCAGGTCATCTCCACCATGTGGCCATAACCACTGTGTCAACACGGTTAATGTCTCCAAGCAAGTATGACGTATTTAAGGAGTTCACAGCGCTGAAAGGCATTTTGTTTTAGGATCCCAGTGCCTTCGAGTCAAATTAGCGTGTGTCTGCAACACTGCGAAACACACACTTACGCATCGCTGATCGGTTTGAAGTGATGCTGAGGGCAACAGTCATGACAAAAAAAAACAAGAACAAAAATTTTTAATAATCAAACAGAATTTTAAAAGAGCCAGATCAAAGAGTCATGTGTGTATGAGAGATGGATCTGGGGTCAAATGCTTCGCTTACAGGAAATGGCTTCAGAGGTTTGGCCTGATCACATGTGCATATATGCCATCTCATCCGTGTGTGTGTGTGTGTGTGTGTGTCTATGCAGACACTCAACCCTTTGTGTCTATAAAGAGACTCACCTGTGTGTGTCTACGGAGAACTGGATGTGGGGAACCGTGTTCTCAGGTATTCTCTGGAGCGAATATCTGCCTGCAAAGCACACACAGATAGAAGAACCTGAATCAGTTTTACTAAACCATTTTTACTCACTCACGTATCCTCCCAGTCTAGCAGGAGCCTGTCTGTTGCAAATTTTTTTTTTTTAATCCCCACTATGATTTAAAAGTCGGTCTTCGTTCAAAAGTCCATCGTTTAGCGTAGTTATACCTTATTATACAAGGAGCAAAATGTGTCCTATTCAAAACACATCCAACAGTTTCAGAATTTTAGCACTTTAGCCGTGGGTTCTCAAAACATTGTAGAATTCTTTGCACTTTTTTTGCAGGACCACTGTTACTCAGTAATATTCCTGAAGAACAAGACTGGAGTATAAAAGCTGAAAAGGTACTGTATAATTGTGCAGAAATAAAACTGGTTTTGAGTAAAAAGCCTAACGAAGAGTCAAGAAAATGTTTGCCGAGTTAAATTCTCACATTTCTCCTGAGTCTGGCCACTTCAGGCCTGGTGAAGCTGGGTGGTGTTACATAAACTCTCGTCAGATCCAAACACCAACATGTGAGCAGAATTGGAAAAACGCCTCACCAATCCTCGCAGACCTCTTAACTAGGATTTCTTCCATCTTCTGTCCTACAAGGTGTTTGTGACTCAACTTGCAGATAAAGATGTGCGTTGGTGTGCGTGTGCACGCGTGAGCGTCTGTGTGCGAGAGATTTTTGACTCAGCACTCCCTTACTCAAAACTGTTGGTGTGTGTGTGTGAGGTGTGAGTTTGCATGAATTACATAACTTGCCACTGCCTTTGTGTGTGTGTGTGTGAGAGAAAGTGAACAAAAGGCTGTAGCTGAATGTTGGGGTATGTGTGTGTGTGTATGCGAGAGAGAGAGAGAGAGAGAGAAAGTGAATAAAAGCCTGTAGCTGAGTGTTGGGCTGTGTGTGCGCATATGTGTGTGTGCATGCGTCTCTCCGGAGGCTTTCTGCTTCTCTCTGACAGGAGTGTTCGCCTGCTGCTCACAGGATGCCCTCACGAAGCCAAACTATGACTAATAACCCCAGCATGCTTGGAGAATCAAATGCCACCTGCCACTCGCTCGCCTTTTAAAACCGCACCCCTCTCTACCCCTCGAACCGTCGGCCTGAAGAGGCAGCAGGGAAGCTCCGGAAAGTTCAAAGCCGAGTAAGAGAAGCGAGCCGTCGTGAAAGGACCGGGGTTCGAGAGCGCGCGGCTAGCGCTTTGCTCGTCCTTGACTGGCGCCATCGCTGAGAGGAGGAGGAGGAGGAGGGACGAAAAAGGGAAGTGAGAACAAAGAGTGAGAGAAAGATGGATAGAGTGGGAGAGAAAGAGAATAAATAAACAGGGGAAGGAGGATGGAACAGAGTGAGAAACAGAGAGAGAGAGAGAGAGAGAGGGAGAGAGAGAGAGAAAGAACAAATGAATCTTTCCTGCAGGATTCCACAATAAACATTAATGACCCCACCTGACAGAGAGAGACTGAGCCAGTGTTCGATGTACATAAACAGAGACGAGCTGGCGTGTATAGTGGTGTGTGCGTGTGTGTGTTTGCACACACATTTGAGATTCCACTTGCTTGCATGTGGAATGCATATTTTTGTGGTGCACTGGTTTAACAGGCCAGTACACGCAAAGCAGAAGATGTTATAGTGTAAAACAGAATACGTTCTAGTGAAAACCATATGTGCTAGCATAAACCTAAAACTAGGGTAAACCAGAAGCACACAGGGAGGAGAGGAGCCCCCAAAACCCTCCCTCAAAACTGGCCTCTCCCTCCTAGCAGGCGTCTCCATTCCAGCAAGCCCCGCCCTCCCAGCTGGCCCCGCCCTCAAATCTCATTCGTCGGTTCCGGAAACAACGACCCAGTACTTCAGCCGTCCTCAGTGCTTGTTGGATGTGGCTTGTCCCCTCACTCTCCAAAAACTCATCAGGCCTCATTAATTGCATTGCATAGAATTCACACTGGATGGCCACTATATTTTTTTCCCTCTCCTGATTTCGTCACAGGTTTAGCCCTTCGATGCATATTGGAATACACAGTGTAACATAAACATTTAGGTTAACGACAGGGGAGGGTTTGCAAAGTGCTTCAGAAGTTCTAGGAGGAGAACCCCGTTTATGTTTTTCTGATATAAACTGGTTCCTCCTCCTGGAACTTCAGAAGCACAGCTGATAAAGTGATCCTGTTTCTCTGGAAGCCGTGTGTACTTCACTACAATCTTGAATCTCTCTTTTACTATAGTCCCAGATCTTTTACAGAGGTTCCTCCCTGTATTTGTCTCTGCATATACGGGAAGGAGAATACCAGGGTCCTCATTACACCCCTGCTTTGAACTGACAAAAATAACAATCAACGGTCAAAAATAATTTCTGGGGTAAAACTCTGAATCCAAGGTCAGTTTGTGCATTCAGTTTCAAGGGATGAGAAAACAGTTAATTCCTCTCAAGGCTACTGCTGGACAAACAAATGAAATGGCATTTGCAACTGGCTGTCACACTTTAGAGGAAAGTTCAGATGACCAATGAACAAGGACACACTGGCGACGTGCTGTTACCAGCTCTTATGTCTTCGGCTGTACAGAAAACCCGCCAATTAGCTAAGAGCAGAATACAGAAGCAATGAAGCCATTATGTCAGTTCCTTGAAGCTGATTGGCTGAGGGAGTGGGGGGGGGGTGTAAAACCGTGGCCCTGCCAGACATTCTGAAGAATAAACTCCACAAAATCAACATCTGACACATCCAGAAATGATGACTTTTTTCTGCAAATTCGCCATATCAAAGAGTAACTCACATGTGGAACCCTGCAGAATGCTGAATCACTCTAGAATGAGAATATTAATATTCAAAATTCAATAAAGAGTCCATTTACTGTTGGTTCTGAAAGACTCTGTGAAAACCTTTCAGGGTAATAGTTAGACGATGTGAATGTGAGACAGTGAACAAACCAGAATTCTGAAAAAGAATATTTTCAAGCCTCTAGAGGAGTCTGTGCATATGTGTGTGTGCACGCACGTGTGTAGGGGAAACACAAATGCCAGTGTTTTCTCGGTGTACCCACAATCCCGCTGAGAGCCACAGAAACACTGTGGTTTGTGTTTGTTTAACTGAGGAGACCTTTCTCTCTCCCCGTCTCCATCTCTCCCTCCCACCGCACCCCCATCTGTCTCAGAATTTGCTCCTCTTCCTCTTAGCCTGCTCCTCTGCTTTTCTCCATATCTCCTCCCATCTTCGTGCCTCTCCCTCGTGCTCTCGGTCACTACGGGCGCTCGAACCGACTCCGCCTCCGCTGTGCACTGCACACCACAGGTGTAGTTCCTCTCTCCTCTCTGACTCACTGGAGCTGCGAGAGCTTTTTAACACTTTGGTTTATTTGCGAGTGTGACAAAAGGCATGGAGAGATAAAGCCCTGCCCCTTTGCCACTCCCACCCTCATCCCTTGCCCCGCCTCCTCTCCTTCCCAAGCCTGCATAAGCAGAGAAACAACCCCACTGTAATTATCTCCAGCCTGCAGAGACACGATGGAAACTGAGCGCTCAAATGTGTCTTACTTAGTCGGGCGTGCCTGTGTGGATGAGATTTTGTTTGTTTGTTCGTTTTTTTTCAAACAAACAATTAAAAACCATAAAATAAACAAAACACATGCAGCAGCTGTCCAACTGGCCCATCTTAGCGTAACCTGTGTCTAATGAGAAACCTGCCACAGTTCTGGTGGTGAATTTGGAAATCTGCCGTAGTTTACTGACTGTGCTTCTGGTCACGTAGACCACAAGGCTGTGCTCCAACGCCGCATCCTGACGTCCAGGTACTGGTTTAGCGTTTTAAGGAAAGCTGCTGAAAAATCCAAAACAGCAGTGCTCAAGCTGTTATTCTCTGCTTTGGGGAACAAGAAAGGCAACGAACAAACGCACAAAACAGCACCGAAACATCTTTAGTCAGTTTCCGTGGAACGTGTTACTCTTGGTTTTCTTAAAAGAAAGAAAGAAAGAAAGAAAAAAAAAAGCCTATTACGATTTCACTGCTGTTGTTTTTCACAAACAGAAGAAATCTCTCGAATAACCAGAACATATCGTTCCAACTCTACGGGTCTTATAACCCTCCCATGTCATGGTGTAGCGGTTGATGACGCTGCCATCACTGGAGTGCAATCCCCATCCATATATATCAATAAGAGTCCTTGGGCAAGACATTACACTTGCCTGTAATCTCTGTAACATGATTACAAACAACTGTCTGTAATCTCTGTAACATGATTACAAACAACTGTCTGTAATCTCTGTAACATGATTGAGAATCGTAAGACAAATGCAGTAAGTGTAATGTAGATGTAATTTAGCGGCCATATTCCAGTTTCACTGATGAAATGAAGCTGGATACACGGTGATCCCAGTTCCACCCAGTAGGGTGCTGATGGTCTGCTCTGATGTGGGCTGGTTAATCACTGTAATTGAATTTAAGGGCTTGCTATGGCCATTAGCTGCGATTCTGGAAGATAACCGCTTGGTAACACGGTGGGAGGAGATCAATGGAGGGAGATGGAATGGAGGAGGAGGTGAGGAGGAGTGTGAATGGAGAAGGACGTGAGGGGCAGTTCGCTTTGTGGAAACACAGAATCCAGGGCAGGTGACCAAAATGGAAAAAGAAAGTCTTTCTTCTCAGTGCTGGGGATTTCTTACACGCAAAGGGAGGAAGCAGCGTTTATTTCCCACTCTTCTCTGCTGAAGGAAGTGAAGACAGGCTTCTCCACACCTCCTCTCCAGCTGCCTTTAGGATGGAGTGAAGAGAGGCTATGTAGGGACCCCCTTGTTCTGCCTCCTGTGTGATTATGTCTCTCTCTCTCACTCTCTTCCCACCTTCAGTGTGATTCCCACACTCTCTCCGTCTCTCTGCTTTTCAGCTTCCCTCCTAAAAATATTCCTTCCCTGACATGAAATATCACCTGAAACAATCCATCATGCTCTCCTATTCTGCCTCCAGCCGTCTCACCACCACCCCACACCCCCGCCCCCATCTCACTCTTCCCCCTGCCTTCCCCCCGTTGGAGGGACCGCCTCCCTCTCCATGTCCTAGTTAAAAGAGCCTTCAAGACCGTGATGAAAACGTGCTGAGAGCGTTTGGCCTGTCCCACAGGAGGGAGCTGAGGTGACGGTCGGCAGAGACCTTTGTGTGTGTGTGTACCTGTGCACATGCACAGACAGAGCGACGCAGGCAGACAGACAGACAGACAGAGAGAGAGACTGTGATCACAATAATGTCTTGTGGTTTGCTGAGAACGTGGCACGTTGAATAGTTGTGAGGATGCATTCCATGAAGTGAAAGAGTAGGGGGAGAGAGAGATGGGAAGGAGGGAGAGGGACAGAGAGATAGAGGGAGGGAGGAAGAGGGAGAGAGAGATGGAAAGAGAGAGAGGTCGAATTAGCTTTAGGTAGTTGACAGAAGTTAGAGATTCAATCACTCTGCTGCCACCAAGTAGACACTCTGCAACAATGTTATTTTCCCTCTGATCAAATTACCACAGTGTGTGTGCGTACGCGCACGTGCACGAGCGCACCTGTGTGTGTGTGTGTGTGTGTGTGTGTGTGTGTGAAGGACAGATGCATGGTGTCTGCATTGCAGAATCAGGTGCACTTTAAGGGAAAGAAGCTGAATAACATGACATACAGAAATGACTGAGCTGAATTACACTGGCATACTTTTAGCTGAACAGCACCCCCTAGAGGCAGAAAGGCTTTTCTGCAGTCTCCACTGCTAGGCTGGGCTACACGTTACCAGCTGCATGCACTTCTCAAATGGTCTGAGGTCTGGCAATGGCGTCATCCAGTGTGACAAAAGAAACAGGCTTGGTTTGTGTTCAAAGCCGGAAACTGGAATGTGTAATTGTTCAAACTGGAATGTGTAATTGTTATGTAGTTAAGTGTGTGTGTACCTGTCGGATGGGCTCAGGCACACGGTAACGGCAGCAGGTGTGTGTGAGGCGCACGGCTGTATCCAAGCTGAGGCGATGGCCCACTGACACGTACACAGGTTTTGTGCTTTTGTTTGAACTCCGCAGGGCCTGGAATTGCAGCGTGCACACATACACACACACACACACACACACACACACACAAAAAAAGTCTTAACTACATTACAGTTACATACAGCCCACTTATAAAAATCTCTTAAGTAACATTACAACGCATCCAACTGTCAGCTCTGCCAAACATGGTCTAGACTAAAAGTGGGAGGGTTCTAGAGGAATATGGGCTGGGCCGTAGATGTGAGAGGAGTCCAGAGTGAGTTTGGGAAGAGTCTAATGTGAGTGTACGTGGAGTCTAGCGGGATTGTGGAAGGATTCTAAACAGTGGGAGGAGTCTAGAAGGAGCATGAAAGGAGTGGTTTTGGGGGAAGTGGGAGGAGTCTAGGAGGAGTGTAGGAGAGGTCTAGAATGACCTACCTGCCCAAGTATCCTCCCAGAAGCAGCAGTCAACGGGAAACTGTCTCCAGCTTTCTTCAAGGCACTGATCTAGAGTGTGTGTGTGTGTGTGTGTGTGTGTGTGTGTGTGAGAGAGAGAGAGAGAGAGAGAGAGAAATAAAGACAGAGGCAGAAAGATAAATGGTGCAGGTGGGGTTAAGCAGAAACAGACAGGGGCAGGTGGAAACATTACAGGGCAAGCAGTATCAGGCAGGGTCAGGTATACACACACACACACACACACACACACACACAAACACAAAAAGTCCTCCACCGCCTCTTTTATAATCCTTCTGCAAGTCATGCAATGGGTCTCTAGCTGTATAGAATACAATAACCCTCTCAGAGGGTTCTTGCTTTTGTGTTCTTTTTATCTCAACCTCTTTCTCATGCACTCAGCTGATATCAATTTATCATTATTGTGAATACTGAAAGGTCTCTCTCTCACACTCTCTCACACACACACACACACCCCTCAGCCATGGAGCTGAACACTTCTGGAAAAACACCCACTTCAAACCTTCTCTCCCAACTCGCTTTTCATAACTAAAAGTACATACAGACATACACTACACCCACCCCCACCCACCCACCCTCAGACACCTCAACTCCACCCTGTGGGAAACACCCATTACACACTTCGACACCCACCAGACATCTTCAGGAAACAAAGAACCTGCTGGAGGAGCTGGTTGTTGAGATGACGAAACACGTGGACAAGTGGCATGTCTTAAAATAGCAGGTGAGCGGGAGAGACATCTCCCACCTGGACTCAGAAACAAGGCAAACGGCGTCTTCCAGTTACGCAACCACATCTTACACGCTTTTCTTAAAAATCACTTAAATGGATCAAAAATGTCTTCTGCTGTGTCTGAAAGACTAAAGAAAGTCTGAATGGTAACAGGTTTGGTCTCTGCCTGAAGACCAGACGGGATACACGTGGAAAACCCAGAACATTCTAGAATCTAAGGCAAAGGATGCCATCAATGAACTTGAATAGAACCCAGTCCTTTTGGTATCTTATGTGTGAGGTTTACATCTCGTGAGCGCTAGTCAATCGAAAAAAAATCTACCATAAGGTCTTTCCGCGGGTTATTAAACGCTACGCATACATTTTTCTCGCCCACCCCTTCTATCTTCTATCTCTTCTGTCTTTCTCTCCTGCTTTTAGACTCTCGTGTCCTTTGAGGGTTTCCTCTCTCTCTTCCTCTCTCACTGAACTTATCTCCTGTAAGGAAATTAAAGGATAACTCATCTCTCCGTGGGTCCCCCAATTTCATTTACATGTTATTAACAGCACAGTGGAGTCTACTGGCCTTCCCCACAGAGCTCCCGCTGATCCTGGAACAGTTTGGCATGTTTAACGGTATAACAGACAGGACAGATACCCTGGTGCTCCGGTCTGACTGTGAGGCCTCTTATTCAACTGTTTTCCTCCTTCCCTGCCCTACAGATTTTTAGCATTTCTCGAAACACTTTTTCCTAGCCTTTGACCTTCCATTAACCCAGTCAATCCCTGGATTCCCACTTTGTCCCTTCCATGTCATTTTTAATGCCTTAATTTTGCAATGCTTACATTGTTTTCTGATGTCTCTGGCATTATATATCTGCACTGTGTACTTGAGTCGTTGGGGTTCTTGAAAAGCCCTATATAAATGTGTTATTTTCATTTACAGACACTCTTCCATGACTCTGAGCTTCTCTACTGAATTTATTCCTTCTGCTACAGTGAATCTTTTCTCTCCACTCAAGTGAAGCTTTTCCACCCCAACCACAGCAAAGCTTTCCCTCCTACTACAGTGAATCGCTTCCTCTCACTAGCGCAAATCGATTCTACCCAAACACCCCCCCCCACTCCCCGCTGAGAATCTTTTCCTCCCTCAAGCAGATATTT
This sequence comes from Sternarchorhynchus goeldii, assembly GCA_028565775.1. Classification (NCBI taxonomy): domain Eukaryota; kingdom Metazoa; phylum Chordata; class Actinopteri; order Gymnotiformes; family Apteronotidae; genus Sternarchorhynchus; species Sternarchorhynchus goeldii. The sequence goes on along the minus strand of JAOXYF010000001.1, from coordinate 13,788,107 downwards.
CTTCTTCTTTGGTGCTGCAATCACACCATGTGGGCGGGGCATAAGAGCGAAAAAGTACCAATCGGAGTTTTCCTCTCAGAAACAAGCAAACAAACAAACAAGAAAACATCAACCAGGGCTAGCTGGATAACCAGAGGCCAGATCAGCTCTCTGGCCATTAGCTACAGTGTGGGTGAAGTGACAATAGACTCCAGAATGAATCATTCAACAGCTTTATCACGTGCTTATATGGCACACGTGAATGCGAGCTGTTAGTCAGGTTACCGCGCACATGCTGTTAGCAGCTGTACTGCACTTGGGCAGTTTGCAGTGTTGTTGCACTGTGATTTTGTACGTGTGCCGTTAGAAGCAGGTATAGCTAGCAGCTTTTTTTATTGCCTGTGCAGTTAACAGCTTTATTGTTAGCAGATTTATTGGCATGTGTTGTTAGCAATGTTACTGTACTCATGCAGCTAGCAGTGCTTCTGCAATTAACATATTTATTATGCAGACGTGCTGATAAGCAGTTTTATGGCACGTGTGCCGTAAGTAGCTTTCCTGCACGTGTGCCGCTGACAGCTTTACGGCACGTGTCCCGCTCACAGCCTTCCTGCACGCGTGCCGTAAGCAGCCTTCCTGCATGTGTGCCGTAAGCAGCACGTGTGCCGTAAGCAGCATTCCTGCACGTGTGACGCTAGCAGCTTTTATGCAAGTATACTGTTGGCAGGATCACTGCACTCGAGCAATTGACAAACCTATTGTATGTATTCTGTTCGCATCTTTATGTGCAGTCAGCAGTGTTTTTGCACGTTTGCAGTTAGTTGATTTACTGCACGATTGCTGTTAGCACCTTTACCATGTTAGCACTTGGACCGTTTTACTGTACATGGATGGCTTTTTTAAACACGTGATATTAGTGAGCACGTGTGCTGTCAGGACATTACTGCATGTGCACTATGGTTGGGAGATGATTGACACGATGTCACCTGCCCGGTTTGGAGACTTCAGAGTATCGCTGGGTACACCAGCTCCTAATGGAGACTGAGACAGCTAAGACAATTTCCCTAGTTAAACCATGCTATGTGCCAGAATGGATCCCAAAACGTACTCTAGCTTAGGGTTGCAGATCTGGGGGTTAACAATCTGTAAGTTTTTTACAATAGCCAATAGTTCCAGCACACTTGAATAATCTTGATATTTTATCTGATGAGATAAACTAGATGTATTAAAGTAAGTCAAAAATGTGTTTCAGGACCAAAAGAATAAAATCTTTCCAGGACTGTAATGATTTGGAAATCTGCATTATCTAAACACGTTTCTGATCATTCCAGGATGAAACCTGAGAAGAACCAATCAGTGTAGTATCTGTGCAAAGTATGTGCACGTCCTACCTGTGATAGGTGGTCCTCACTTTTGATCACACCCTGCACCTGAAGGAGATTCTTAGCCACGCCCACACAGGGCAGGTCTGAAAGCACTCCAAGATGACATGCCAAGCCAAACTCTGCAGAACCCAAGACGAAACTGTATTAATTCAGGTCTTGCAAACTTCCAACAGTGAAAATGAGATGTCTGTGTTTTGGATGGATGTACTGACAAAACAGTCCAGCAATACTCAGTAATTGTTGCCATCTTTATTTAGTAATGCTTCAACACTCCTTCGACGGTCCAGACTCACCTCGGTAATGAAAAAGGCCGTTTCCATCCACAAAGAGCACCTAGCACGGGAGGGGGAACCTCACACAAAGAAAAAAACAACAAAAACAAAACAAAATTCAGAAAGTAAACTTCAGAAAACATTTGTCAAGTGAACAAACAGAGAGGACGGGGCCAAGAATCGTGCTGAGGCAGGAGGGAGTCAGATGACAGGGTGGTGAGATACAAACAAGTGGGTACACACTTAGTCAGCGTACAATACGGACATGGAGAGAGGGAGAGAGGGAGAGAGGGAAAAGGAGTAGCAAAGAGAAGGATAGAGATATAAAGGGATGCTGACAGAATGCCGGCAAACACGTGACAGACGGAAAAGAGCGATGACAGAGAGTGAAGGAGAGAAGGAGCAGGAAAGGGAAAAAGGGAGAATGAGAGAGAGAGAGAGAGAAAACAAGAGTAGGAGTTGTATGTGGGCTGAATGTAAGTGAGGAAGATAGTTGACTTTAAGAAGAGTTTACAGTAAATGAATCAATTCACTTGGGTGGGGAATAAGAGATGAGAGAGAGAGAGAGAGAAATATCGCTTAAAGAGGTCATCATACAGTAGAACTTTTCAATTCAGAAGTCACACACTGGATCATAAGTGAGTCTTATCTGTGGAAATCTAAATGGTATAAACCAGTAATGGGTCTGGTAGTTTTTTCTTTGACCTTGAGGTCGGATTTCTTCCAAACAAACCATGAATGGATAACCAGAGGGCATGTCGATGAGTACAAGTGTGTGTGTGTGTGTGTGTGTGTGTGTGTGTGTGAGTGAGTAGGGGGGAGAAGCAAAAAATCTTCTTTTGCACAAAACCATGATTTAATGCAGCTGTGCAAATCATTCTCCTTACCATGAGAAACTATCACTAAGTTTTCAATGAGGTTGGCTATAACTGGAAGATACTGTGCTGTATGCCTGGGCTGTTTTCTTGGTGTGTGTGTGCATGCTGTTCTGATCTGTTCTCCACAGGTGTGGCTCTAACCGAAGGTTTACATTTATTCTATTTGTGGGTTTGGGTACTCCTGCATCTTAAGTTGTTGTTTTCTTTTTAACCGTGTGTGTGTGTGTGTGTGTGTGGTTATCTGCATGTTTATTCCTGTAGTCTTGGTAGGTGGGTTTGTGGTTCACTTCATTTCTAATATGGGTGAAAATCAACTACGTGGTGTGTGACGGACAGGATTATATCTGTGCAAATATATTTGTGCATGCATTTATGAGTGTGTTTTAATCTGTGTTTACTGGTGAGCACATCTGTGAGTTGTGTGCGTTTGTGTCTAACCTGAGGTATTAGGTCAGGCTTCTCCATTTCCAGTCTCTTCAGAACCTGGAGCAGGGGCGGAGCCTCCCTGAAGGCCAGGAACCCCGGCAGATAGGGGGCAGTGAGGGTCACCATCTCACTGTCCTCATAGAGCAGCTACTGGGCAGGGGCAGGGGCAGATAGAGAGAGAGAGAGAGAGAGAGAGAGAGAGAGAGACTCAGTATCTCATACTGAGTAGCTCAGTACGTCACCTCATTCCTCTGTGCTGCTGCTGTCCCCTGACTGACACATTCATTATGGTGGCAGGCAGCAGGTGAACATCTGGGTGACCTGGGCCACAGAGAGAAAAGCCCCCGTCCACTGTGACTCCAGCAGCAGGGAGCTGGAAGATCGTTCAGGACGGAGGGGGGTAAGAGACGTAGGTAACCAGAACCGTAACTGCCAAGGGGGTGGTGGGCTATCACCCGGGTAACGGGTGATGCAACTCTGTGCAGTTCATTAAGGGCTTATATAAAACCACTGCCTGGAATATCTCGAAAAATCTCAAATATGAACTGATGCTGAAGAGGTTTATGAAAGAGAACACGTTGTGAAAGTCGTGACAGATAGATTGATGGGTGTCAGATAAATACACAGACAAGACGTTCACAAGAAACGTTCCTTCAGCTTACATCAGTACCTGACGCTGGAAGCTCAGCATCTTTGGTGCTTTTGCTCATGCAATGGAACTCACAGCCAATCACAGCCTCACTTTGTCTGCCTTCAAGACCTGACTGGGCCAGTAAACGAGCAACAAACAGTATTACAATGATGACACATCCGTAAAAACCACCCTAATTGATTTCATACCTGCAATCCGGGGTAGCTCAGCACGACAAGCTGGGCGCACGCGTTGATGTCGTCTCCTTTGATAAATGACAGGTCGACGCCTCCGACCCTTTCCAGGCCGCTGAAGCTGCTGCTCTTCTGCCAGGTCTCCGTGTCCTCCTCCAGCAGGCGATCCTTCAGGCAGGCCTGCTCCCTGCACATGCACAGTTCAGCCTGTAGGGGGCTTTAAAGAGCCCTCTGAGGTACAGGTCAGTTATTTAAATACATCCTGGAGGGGTGCATAACATGATTCCTTCAGTCACCTTTATCTTATTATTATTATTACTATAATTATTATTACTACTATCTTATAGAACATTCTGCTTAGATAGACATAAACCTCTTATTGCTGTACTAGCAGTGGTCTATAGTACGTTGTACTCCATGCGCAAACTATGCTACAGATACTGTCAAACGGCACAGCCATTAACAAGCTCTTCCTCCCGATGAGAATCTCAACGGGACGCAGTCACGAGCAAATGGCACTTGAACAGCAAATCGGTAAAACGCCAAGAGGCTCAGTATTGCCAGCAGAGGAGACCGCGGGACGCAGGGGACATCCGACTGGCAGCGTTTGTTGTGCCCTGGTAGGCCATATCTCTCCTGTGGGAGGAGAAGGAAAGGTCTCCCAGCGGCCCCTAAGGATCCCAGTGGGGAGATCCCGCTGGTTTCCGTCGTGTTGCTAATATTTAATCGGGCATAACGCGGTATGGTCTGTCGATGTAGTCAACTGCCTTTCGACTGCGTTGAGGGACTTTAAGAAGCTTCGGAAAGCACAAGGCAGATTAGTGATTCTAGACCACAATCATTTGAATTTGGCTTCAGTAAACACTGGAAGTTAACTAAACGTTTAATCAAATGGTTGGGCATTTTGTCGTTATAGCCGACTGACGGGTAAGCAGTAGCTCTTACACGTTGATTAGAATTCTGAATATTTGAAGTATTCAGGTTAGAACCGTGAAGTCTGAGAAATATGACAAAAGATTAGCCAGGAATATAGACTCATCCGCGACCTCGGACCGCGCGTCTCGCGTAGTAGAAATGATAACGGGCATTTCTTAGACATTATAAAGTTTGGGGGCAAAAATAAACATTTTAAGCACTCAACCAGACCTCTCCCATTGCTTCACCAACTCCTCGTCCGGAGCCAACATTCGGCACGCCTGTATTGGTCTGTGTCAATGTAATACTTCCTAAACATGACAGTAAGGGTGTGACGTGTACAGAAGAGGGCGGAGTCAGGTACAAAATATTTAAAGCGGCAGAAACTATAGTTACAAAACGTGTTTCAGAGACTGCCACTACGCGTCAAAACGTTTACATTAAACACACACAATAAAAGTTATTAGTTTTACTCTATTTTGATATAAATCTATTAAGACGTCACTCTAAAATAGGATTTTTGAAAGGATTCAAAAACTTGACACCCTCACCTCTTTTCACAATACCATCTCTGGTCTGAATTATTTTAAAGCTCGATGTTTTGTATGACGTTGAACACAAAACAGTTTATAGTCATGTTTACAGTCAAACTCTTACATGTATAACTTTTATTCGTCACAGATTTAAGGTCATCAAGTTTGCCGCTGATTTGTATGAAACGCAGAAACACATACGTATGCATTGTACAGCAAGTCACGGATTTGGTCCGTTACACTGTAAGCGAATATGAACATAAACGAGTGCATTATTTTGACATTTACCAGGCGCTCCTATCTAGAGCAACACAAAACGTTTGTTTTACGACGAGCACCTGTTGTTATGCAATAGAACAAGAATAAACATCGCTGATCGTAATAAGCCTCGTCTCCTTATTACATGTGCAAAATTGACGCCATCTAGTGGCCATGATTGTATAGTGTAATGGATACTTTTCCCCCACAGGTACACCAACCACCACATGAAAAAGAATGAGGGACACAACACTCAATTCACCAATTCAAGTTTAATAGTTTCAAAAAATTTAAAGATGTTACTTTGTATATTAATAATAATAAAAATCAATTTTTCAGAGATGCAGTGTATGAGTGGAGAGGTACAATATGTTGGAACAAGACTGACAAGTACTGGGGGAAAGACATTTATAGCCCTCATACACCAATATGACAAAATCACTGTTATTCAAACGTGAAACAAAGTCTGAGAGTTTGAAGCCAAGCATTGTAACCACCACCAAAAACTGTTAAAATCCTGCTCAGTTGGTGTCATCAGTACAAGTTTGCCCAAACATCCTGATCTGGTGAGATAAACAACTCAGATTTGCAAAGCATCGAGAGATATCCTTGTGCGCATACAGTACTACTGGCCACTCTGTATTGATAAGTGCCCAACTGCATTTCACCTGGTGTACGCTGGAGCCAGTTTGGGCAGGTGTGCTATAATCCAACCGAAAAATGATCACATGGGGTTTGTAAGAAATCTCAAACCAGGGGCGATCAATGTGTTATAGAACGCATATGCACTCAGAATTGTGTTTCTCCATGAGCCAGACCTGCTTTTCAAACACATGGGACAAAAGCGTACCCGAAACACAGCTGTGTGGGCGGCAGAGATGGAGGCTGTGGCAGAAGCCTTTGTCTGCTTTGTAGCTTCACTGTAAACTGTTGAGAATCAGAAATGTGTGCATCTCTCAACATACAGCGCGTAGTCGAAGCCACAGATCGGCACGACGACGACAGCGGTTGTGTCTAGCGTCTGTGTTGCCGTGGTGGGGGTGATTGATTTAGGAACACAGGACAGAAGCAAGTTTCAGAAACAACATGTAAAAAGATTTCAGAAGACTAGACTTACAATCTTTAAACATACAAATGACTGAGCAGCCCTCTGTGTAACTTTTTTTTTTTACTTTTAAAGAAAAGCATTTACGGTTATTGCAACACTTGACAAGTTTGATTAAGGATATTTGTTTAACAGTATATAACTGCTGAAAATACATTAAAAATCTTTATGCAATAGAACTTCAGTGCTTATCTTCTGTATATTCAACCCCAAGTTAAAAAAAAAATTACAACTTGTCAGCCAGTTGAGTGACTGAATAATGGTATGTCCCACCAGTTTTTTTTTTAATTAATTTTTTTTTTTTTAACCAACAAATCAAAAAAGGTGCCAGTCTTTTTGACGCAATAAATTGCTTATGGCCATCGAATTTCATAAATCACTCAAAGGGCAGCTTGTAGTAATGCAAGGATGCTGCCTCCTCAGACACGCTGGGTTTGTCTGTGCTTCAGAAGCATAGTTTGCATGTGGCAAGGATAGCGATCAAAAGTTTAAGCTGCCACCACCCTCTCACTCTCCCACTGCAGTCCAAGGGGCCTGTAACAGATCTCAGACTATTTTCCCCTTTCAAGTGTAAACCTAAGGAAACTTGATCTATACTTGGACACTAGCAATCTTTTCGAGAAACTTCACAAAAGGATCACACAACGCTATAGTATAAATCCGCAAATCTGATGATGATGATGAACCGTGCTTTTGGACATGGGTGAAAATGTTTCGGCTGATTTGAACATTACAGCCTGATTCAGAAGAGCTGCTTCTCAGTACGAGCATCCTTCGGGTTTACAAGGCACGCCCCCCACGCAGCCATTGGCCAGCCAGGTACACATGGGCAGGGGAAGCACGCTAAAGCACCTTTCATGGCAGAAAGTCTCTGGCAAATAAAGTACCACGGCACTCTGCGTCCTTTACAGTGCGTCCTCCTGCAGGAGGGCTGCAATTAACTGGTGTTCAGGTGGGGGTCCTTTATTTGGCAGCACCCACCTGATTTCAAATGAAGGTGGGTCAGTCCAAAACAGCAACAGTGCAAACTCATCACCTACTGAAATGATTACAACCGACAGCCTAACGTTGACGTTTTTACGTCAAGACCTCCGACTGACCTCAAGAAATATTGCAACCTTACTATAATAAACACACTACACTAACTCATTCACATCAAGTCTTAATCTCAAAAAGGAACCAATTCATGAAATCTAGAAAAACCTGACCTGAAAAACCCCCTTTGTAATGCATCTAATGTGTGACCTATTTTGGTAATAATTGGTTACATCAGTACATTTTCAAAATGGACTTTTTTTTTTAGAAATGCATATTTTAGAAATGTTCCCATAGGCTTGACTGGACACAATTACATCACCCTCATTCAAGGTTGAGCAAATATATGGGAGGTGCAATGCCATCTTCACTAAACTGCAGATTTGGAAAATAGGCATCACTTATGAAGGTTTTTATGTGCAACTTTTCTATTCACATACATTTTATTGATTTATATAACTTTAGCAAGAAACATTGGCATGCAATTAAGCTCTTTACAAAACAATTCTACCTAATAGGGAAGGTAGGCTCACTAGAAACTACAAAACCCATAACGCCCACTTTCCTCTCACTCAAGAACATGACCTATAAAAAGTATTATTTGACCCCTCGTATTTTAGGCTAACTGCATAGGAACTGATCGGTAGCTAGTAGGACTATCCATCTCAAGGAATTTACACAAATTCAGCACAAATTAAGCGATACACATAGCAACCACTAGAAGCAGCACTAGAATTATGAGATCACAAGCTCTACTGCTTTTTAAAGTACTGAACACCTAGACTTCAGAGCCAGCGGCCAGACACTACGGCTAAGCGCTAAACACCACGTAGCACCCAGAAGACTCCAAAATGTCTCTAGAATTACATGTACCCTCCTTTGATAAATTCAGATCCATACAGTATAAAGGTTCCTAGGTTACTGCTTCAGGCAGACAACCTGCCACGTTTTAAACCTGCACTTTGACCTATAAATGTTTTACCAGAAGAAAACTCTCCTAGTGGTATGGCATAATTGAGCATATACAGTATTTGACGAGTGTGTACTGTTTGTGCACCTGTGTTTCAATGAGATGGTGTGTGTGTGTGTGTGTGTGTGTGTGTGTGTGTGTGTGTATATATATAAACAGCGCATTTCATTTATCCATTTCATATCCATTGCTATTCAAGAGTACTTGTATTGCTAAGTCCAGCATCAGGTTGGTCAGTGTTATAGAAATGTTTCATAGACCATAATATCTCCCAAACCGATGGTGGGAGTGGAAAACGAGGAGGGGAGAAAAAAAAAAAAACCCAAACAAACAAAAACAAACAAAACAACAAACAAACAAACACAAACAAACACTTGCCCATGAACTGACCTGCAGTCCAGCTGAGCACTATGGCAACACAGATCCAAGCCCTTTTAAAATACTGACAATGACCTCGTTGCTTTGAAACATTTTGTTATTGTTTTACTTTTTCTCCCTCTCATCATCTGTTGTGCAAGCTTGTTTTGGAGGTCCTTATTGAAAGGGCCAGGGTGCTTGGGGTAGGGGCCACAAACACAATAGGCCAGCTGAGCCCTGCTCGTTTGACAGAACGTTCCGGATAAGCTCCACACTCTATCTGGAGATCATTGAGCTGGACTGCGATTGGCTGGAGGAGGTGGTGGCCGCACTGAGCTGGGAGAAGCCGCTGTGGCTGGATTCCAGGCTAGTCATCGAACCCCTGAAAACAGAGATGATGGAGAGGGAGAGAAACGAAATTGTTGAGAACACCATAACCAGTAACAAAAAGTCAGACTACATGAAGAGTTAATAAAACCCCTTTGCACAAGCAGAGACCCATTGTCCCATGCCCAGGCCCATGTCTACACTCCAGCAGAACATGCAGCAAAGACTGCAATGGCTCTGCACGTGAACTGCTCCACGTGCACGCTCGCTAAGGGATCCAGAGGATTCAGATCTCTGCAGGCTAAACCAAATAAACGAGAAAAAAAGGGGGGGGGGGTTGGCACTGCACCTTTATGCATTTTCATCTCATTTAAAATGGACCCAATGCATTTCATCAGGCAGAGAACTGTGTTCGAAAAGGAAACAAACAGAGAGCAGTGCATCGTTCCCAGAGGAACCAAACGCTTCACCTAAAAATGCTAGCACGGCAAAACTAACAAATGAACGCAACTGTAGTCCAAGTGAGGACGAACTTAACCTGATCAGTAGCAATGTTAGTATTTTTTGGGTGAAGTTCTCTTTTCAGCTACAGGTGATCACTCTTGACAAGAGTGATCTCACTATTTGGGGGGGGAGGGGTGTAATAAATTGGACCAAAATGTTTGTCGGTAAATAAAAAAAAATGAGCTTCGCCTGATCGGGGGACAGCACTAAAGTAGTAATCAACATGAAATGATTTATTAATAACAGCCAAAATGCACCAAGCCGTAGGTCACCTACTACGCAAAAAGCTTCGCGCTGGGCACGCATCCAACCCCGGTTGTTAAAGTTATCACAGTACTAGCTTAAAGCAGGGAATGTGAGAACATGATATCTGGTGCTGCAAAGAAACCTGAAAAGGAATATTTGGATCCAATTCAAATCAACACGCTAGCATGGCTAAAGGAAACCTGGAGGCACCCGATTAGCATACCATTAGCCCTGACAATGCTGGCTACGGTGTCGTGTTTAGAGTGCAAGTGACTTCCAATATTTAAATGAAAAAATAACACGTATTCCCAAATGTTCCGGAATAGTGCTCAAGCCATGATAGCGTTCAAACAATTCCTTCTGTATCAGAGACAAATAGAAAATGTCGTTGTGAGGTTAGTAGAGTACACACATACTTAGAATGGATAAAGCATAATGGATTTATGTTTTACCAACAGCCTCTTGCACAATGGAACTGAGAGTATTTGCATCAGGCCTTCATAACTGCTAATGTTACACTGTTCCGACTACACCACTATAAAAGATGACTCATCAAAAACGTTAACGCACTGGCCAATTGCATCAAGCTTTCACGTGCTAACCTTTATGGTGTCCAAAATAAAGTAATTACTGCCCAATGTGTTTTTTTTTATGGCGTTATGAGGGCCTTGAGCAAATTTATGTTGTCTCACGGCAGTCTTAAGCCACACCTGCACATGCTCTGTGAACGGGAAGAGTTACTGACACCCAAGCCAAGCGCGTGTACAGCAGAGCTCAACGGCTTTGTTAGCATGTCGTCAATGCTAACAAACGGGACGTCGTTAGCGTGGCGCTAAAGCTAGGCTAACGGCAAAACAGGATCACTTACAAACTCTGCACATCGCAGCAAGCCGTTCTTTACGGGAAGAAACAGAAAGGAAAGCAATCATAAGAAGGTAAGCGCAGAGAAGCGAGAGAGAGAGAGGGGAGAGAGAGAGAGAGAGAGAGCGAGAGAGAGAGAGAGAGAGAGCGAGAGAGAGAGAGATGCAGCAAGCTTGGACAGTGAACTCATAGCTAACACTGGGCTAGTAGGCAGATTATTTTACAGCAGTTGTGGCAAATAAGTAACATCAACCACAGGAACACTGAAATAATGACTAACGCAATGGATATTCCACAAATAAGCACTAATATGAAAACAATAGCTATATAATGATGTTACTGCTGGCCCGTGTAGTTTATACATGTCGACACCACCGACACGGCTTCTTTATGCAAAACCGATGGAAATAAAGCAATGAAATTATCTTCCTTATCCCACACCAAAAAGACAAGTGTTCAATTCTTAACGACTGCCCATCTTTCGTTGCCAAATACATGCTTCTGTAGGGAAGTCGTCCGCTTTTCTTAAGGGCGCGTAAACAAACCGGGAGATGACGTAGCGTCCGGCGTGTGTGCATTAAAAGGTGCTGCGTACCTGAAGTCCTCGGAGCCCAGCACCTCGGTGTAGTACATGACTTTGCACTTGTGCGAGGAGACCTGCAACGTGGCCAGCACATCGTCCACGCGTGGCAGGTTGGTGGCGGCGCACGCGGGCATGGAGTGGAACTTCCACTGCAGGATGTAGAAACCGGGCCAGCGGGTCACATGGGAACCCTGTGTGGAAAGCGCAGGGAATGAATTAGTTACGACGAAGTGAAAAGGAAACTGCTTCTGTAATTTCAAATGTTTCTGTAATTCATTCCATGTGGAAGTGCTATAGCTAAATGGCGTCTTACCAAATTCAGAATGTACTTTTGTAATATTGCATTGAATATATGCCCAAGAACGTTAATTAAACCAACACCTGTTTGACTGAAAATACAAACAAATGAGTAGTTGATCTATAATAGCTTAATATATCTGAACCAGTTGGGATCCATTATCAGCAAGAAAACATGTTCACAACGATGAGTGGAATGTCTAGTGCATGTTATGAACTAAATCCAATAGGTGTAGTGTTGATTTTGAGGCATGCCTGTACAAAAATCTCAAATCTAAAATGGTAAGAAGCTAACTTCAAGCCATTTCTTTCTCGCTTGTTTACAACTAACGATTCCTAAAACTTCACCTAATTTCAACTAACCTGAGTTTTTTTTGCCAATTTTTCAACATGCATTTAAGATTTACAGCCTCATGCCCTCTATGGGCTCAATCAGGAGTGTCAAAGTAGAAACGCCAATGAAGATGTGTGCTGCAGATCTACTCCAGCAGTGGGCCTGAACGGCTGCACTGCCGAGCGTAGCCAGCAGAGGGCGCACCTGCACGCTCTCGCCCTCCTTGCAGGTGAGGGGCGACTCCACCATGCTGTAGTCCTGCCCGAGCTGCCATGACTTATCGATAAGCTGCACGTTGTTGCCTCCGGGTGACGTGATGCTGTGGGTCGCCAGCGGGTCCTTCTTGGGCGGCTGTGGCGCCCTCTTTGAGTGGTAGATGTTGAAAACCACGTCACCCTTACACACGTCGAAGTCCCACGTGATGACAGAGGAGGCGTCGATGATCTCAATCAAGAGCTGTAGGGTAGGAGACAGACGTTTAAATGTTCTCGCTGAGTGAAGCACGCAAAATTGATGCATTTAATTTCCAGTAGGTGGCGACCTCAAAACAAACAAATGCAACAAAGTTTACGTTAATTCCAAACTTATTTCAGTGCTTTCCTAGTGCTGTAACTTACACCTTTGGCAGAAATGCACTGTTTGTGTGTGTCTGTTGGAGGGGGCAGGGTCTTACTTCGTGTGGGGCTCCTTTGAACACGCTGGCGCTCTGGTAGATGGTTTCGGTCCAGAGTCTGATGTCATCATTCTCCAGCTCCTCAGGGGTCCGGTACAGAGACTTGGGCACTAGCCCACCCTCAGGAACCTCACACTGGTACACACCAAAACGTACATGAGTCCTCACGCATTACATGTACTGCTTGCGCGACGCTGAGGGGTTTCAAAATGTTGTTGATGTGGCCGACAAACGTTTTCACTGCGTTTCACTTGAACCTATAATCTGAACTGTGCAAAAATTGGTGGCACGTACAGAAATGGGACTTTTCAGTTTATGTTGTCCATGCAAAATCCCTTATGATGGTGCCATATTTAAAAACACTTATAGCAAACGGCTCCAAAACCCACCATAAAAGACTTCCAATGCAAAGGACAGTACCTTTGAACATGCATTAAAAAAAAAAAGACTGAACTTAATGGAAATTTAAAATGTACTTGTATGATCAGTACTGGTACCCACCACTGGATACCATTCCATTCATCAACTGTGATGGAAATGTAGGACTAAAGAACAGGGTGTCGAGTACATGAGAACTGAGTTTCGTATGCGTTACGTGTGCCACAGAGATTCACAGCTGCGGCTACGATGCAAACGGATACACTGTTCCAGGTGTTCAGGAACCACCAGTGCTCACCATGCATTCTCCACCCAGAAAGTCAGGGATGATCTCTTTGTCGATGTAGTCGAGCAGCCCGCCGGGACCCTGGTAGTCGTTGCCGGCGTAGATCAGGAACTTCTTACGCGTGTTCTCATCGATGAAGGGACTCACCTGGAGAGAAGTTTATGAACAGGTGAGTTTATAATGAAAGTTACAATGCTAATACGAGTAATAACACAAGGGGGGTGTTAATGTACATACATATGCATGTATATACACACACACACACACACACACACACACACAAGTTTTATATAAATAAAAAAATTGCTTGGGGAAATAAACAAACAAACAAATTCATAATACATGGGACAATCCAGTACATACTCTGCATCTTTTCTAGTTTTAGGGAGAACTAGGCCCAGAACCAACACTTATTATTGAATTATTGAGAGCATTAGTATTAGGCTGACATATGCTATTCTGAAATACTTAGTTAATCGAGAGCCAAATGATTAACCAATAAGGAAAATGTAAAAGTGGAGCGCAGGGTATGTTGGTCTGCAACACTGCCACTAGGGGGCAGCAGTTCACACTGCAGTGCCTTTACTGGAGAATCTTAATTTCAGCACTTTCTGTAGGTGCCAGTGCTGCAATACTGTTGCAGCATTTAACTCAAAACCCAACCGGCAGGTGGAAAGAAAGGGGGAGAGCGAGAGAGAAACGGCAAAAACACAACAGTGAAGAGCAGCATGAGAAGCAGCAGGGTGTCCCACCAGGGTCCAGAGGACGGGGAAGACACGGGGCGCCCGCAGGATGAGCAGCCGGCCCAGCGTCTCGGGGTAATTAGCCTCCACGACCTCGATGATGCGCAGCAGAGCCTTCACGCCTGGACGCCACAGATGGCGCATGTTCAATCCCTCCAGATCCACAAGGCACGTCCAACAACTGGAAAAAGAGGGAGTGAGCAAAGCACAGAGAGAGAGAGAGAGAGAGAGAGAGAGAGAGAGAGAGAGAGAGAGAGAGAGAGAGAGAGAGAGACACACACACACACACACACACACACAGGGGTTCAATGTGTGAAGGGAATAAAAATTAAATAAATAAATAAATAAATAAAAAAAAGATGGATGATTCATTTTTATATTTGGACGATACAGAACTGACAGGTGGTGAATCACTGGTTTAGAAAGAGAATTAGTTTGTTGTTACACAAGCAGAAATCAAACCGAAAACAGAAAACAATGAACTTCTGGAGCAGAAACACAAATTAGATTACATAACAAATGCCTTATTTGGGCTACTGAAGCTGTAACTTGTGCACATATGCGCAGAGCAGGATCTCTCAGCATTACCTGATTGGCCGACCAAACACTTTGGTATTTTCCTCACATCTCCTCAAGCCCTCCTCATTGATGGACAACACCTAACATGTTCAAACAAAGCCACGGTACTTACTGCTTTTGGAGTGGCAGTGCATATGAAACATGATCAAAAGTATGTAGTTTAAGGTGAGGCATGTTGGGAATTGTAGTTTCTTACATGTCTCAGGAGAGACTCCTCCCCGAGAGCTCGCACCAGGCCCTTCGTGTCCATCTGGCCCAGACGCAGTATGTAGAGAGGACGACCATCTGCACCACACACACACACACACACACACACACACACACACACACACACACACAGCATGTGGCAATTTTGCATAAAGTGTTCTGCATAAAGGAAACAAGGATCCAGACAGTGGCTTTATTTCCATGAGTCATGTGGTTAATTTACACCCATGAACACCATGACCTGCACCATAATTCAGCATAAATGCTGCACGTCACTCAGCTCCACAGCCAACAGACGGAACCAAGACTGTGGGCTTATCTGCTCAGGAAGTCATATTATATAATAAACCCCCAAATTAGTGTGTGTGGGAATCTCTTCCCATTAAAATTCTAATGTAGCACTGCACGGGGGCGTACACACACACACACGGTGCTGTTTTTTCCTCTCTGACTCACACACACTTCAAGCATGTCCAATTCCCTTAGTGAGAGTCATATTCAGTGTGCAAGTCTGACAAATTGCCCCCAATTTAACTATATAAGGAATCAAAAGACACACACGCGCAAAAGTGCGCACAAAACCCCGACACCATGACTTTTAGGAACGGGAAGAGAGAAGATGGGGAGAAGCTTGGATAGAGAGAACACAGCATAAGGAGATCAGAAGAGCACAGGGCAGCTGGAGAGAGGAGAGAGAGAAATTCCCACTAAAAGACGTGCTCCGAGTGTGAGTGGGCGTGGCCACAGGGAAGGGCTAGCTCACCCCGGTCGTGATGATGCCATCCACCGGTGTAGTAGTCGAGAAGGACCTGCGGGGACGTCCAGGTGTCCAGCAGATAGTCCACCTGGTGTTGCTTCCTCCAGGTGAGCGACTGGCACAGGATCTCGCGGGCCTTGTCCATGTTGAAGTCCCGCGCGCGGAGGAAGCGCAGGATGTGCTGGTCTTTGGGGATCTAGAAGGGGGCGGGGCATAGTTGAGCGTGCGTGATGATTCGTTTATTGGCCTAGCTATGTTCGCAGTACTGATCTTAATACTGTAGTTTAAAACAGGCTTTTATCACAGCACTGCTCCTTCACTGGTCAGACTCCAACTGCTCATACTGAGAGAGAGAGAGAGTCACACCTTGCCCTTGTGCATTTCCTGTAGCCAGCTACGGAGGCGTATGAGGCAGCTCTCTTGCAGAGGTGTGAGGTCACCCAGATAACGGTTGATGTAATCAGCGTCTAGTTTGTCTGTAATAATAAAAATACAAAAATAATGATATCCACACACACACACACACACACACACACACACACACACACACACACACACACACACACGAGAGAGAGAGAGAGAGAGAGAGATAAAATACACCTGCCAAACTTTCAGAATTACTCTCCATCAACACGAATGATGAAGCTCATGGTGGGGGAGGGGAGATTTCTCTGCCACCAGAGACAGCTGCTCTCCAGCACCACTGTGACGCCACCGTGCTTACCGTCGGGTGTGGCAGACAATGCTTCGCTGGCCCCGCCCACTGGGCTGGCCCCGCCCTCCTTGCTTGCCGGCCCCTCCTTGGAGGCGTCGGGCCGGGGAGGGATGTCGATGGCAGGCGTGGCGGGTAGCATGGGGCGTGCGGCGGGCGCTGCTGGCTTGACGGGAGAGGCAGGACGTGGGCTCCAGCGGGGCACGTGGGTGGTGCCCTCGTCTTCTAGTTCACGCAGGTAATACTCTATTATTTCTTTACCCTGCAGGGGGTAAAAAGGCAGGGTGGAGTGTAAACATGACGTTTCACAAAGCAGGACCCACCCAGGCGCTGCTCTCACCCGCTCTGCATTGCCCAAGTCTCTCCACTAAATCTTTCCATTTTGGGTTTGTCCCGCACCCCTTGGATGCCCAAAGCAGTCCACCCCTCACGTACAGCAACAAAGATGAATCGCCAATGGCCGCAAATCATTTTGTTTCCAGGGGTATACCTCATACACATGCATGCAGCGTTGAATTGCAACCAAGTTGATCGATAGCTCATAAAAGAACCATTAGAAATGAATTCCTACAAGTTGGACCTTAGGACAGTGTTGAACAGAATAAGTGCAATTCATTTTATCTGAAATAAAATCATAGGCTGTATATTTCATCCCCTCAGGAGCAAAGGAGTCAAGTTTCTGGTCATCCACAGCGTAATGATTAATTGGGGCTGTAGCAGCTGATCCTGGATCAGATACCTTTTTGATGCTATTAGCATACTGCTTCATGGCGATTTTCTCCACGGTGCTCTCGAAGCCAAAGAACGACTTGATGTCAAGGCTGGCCGACTGCTCGAAACACGTCCAGTCCTCGTTCTCCGGGTGTACCTGTTGCAAAATGGAGACAAAACAATGCAATGAGCCCCAATTTTTTTCTCAGCACTGGTGGAATCCTGTGATGTTACTCTATATTTACAGCAACAGCTTGTAAAGGAATCAATATGCCTTCAACAAAACAAGAGCCTTGGTACACACTAAATATATAAACAACTGTAATTACATACTTGGGTACGTACTAGGGTTACAGTTGCCTGACTTAACTTGTTCTCACTCAATCAAATACGTACTGTTAGTTGAATAGTGCTTGTAGAAATCAGAAGGTTCTAGAGAGTAGATTAGAACTTCTAGGTGACTAAAAGGCCTGAAATAGGATCAGAGGAGTTGCAGGCATCAGCAAAGATGAAGCCCACCAGCATCATCAGCGCCACAGACCTTCTACTGCATGCACACTTGCACACCCCTCTCTGTTTGCAAGACCAGAGAAGATTTGGCAAGAATGCAGACAGAAGCTTCTGGAAAGCTTTATTAACTCACTCCTTGTTTGATTATACCACTGGACTAGTGCGTACACGTGCACGCACGCACACAAATTATTTAAAAAAAAAGTTTGAAAAAGACAAACTGACAAAGTGAAAAATAAACAGATCAGTGTGCCGTTTTGAATCAAAACGTGCGTATGTGCAATTTTGGATCACGGAGTGCACTCCGTTTTTCTGCTCTCTCTACTCTGCTGTACGCTGACCTCAGAAAGCCTCCCGACTGTGTACTGAACCCAGATCAAGCTGCTGTGCGGTAACAAGCACTAGCTATGGACCCGATCCCAGAAAACTGATCCCGGAGCAGTATTTCACAGGGATTTTGCGGGCTTGCCGTCGCCCCAGCGCCGAGGTCACAGCCCGAGCGGCGTCTGTACTGATCTGGAACTCCACTTTGGGATATCAAGCTGGAACGCAGCCAAGAAGTGCAAAGAGCTCTTCACATCCACACAAAGCCAAGGTGCTCCCAGAGGGGTAGAGAAAATGTGTTAACAAAAGAGCACATCAGAGAAGGGGGGGCCCTCGATGAGTAAAAGCCATCACTTCCTGACTGGTTTCTGTGCATGTGGGATAGATTTGGAGCTAGATGATGGAACAAGAGCGGCAGCAGAAAGGCCAGGGACCTTGGAGCCCCGCTGGAACGGGCTGCCCATGTGGACCCAGCTGGAGGGGAACAGCTGCCCTGCCCCGGTGGCCTCAGTGTGCCAGAAAAAGTCTCTCTTTCAGGCCATGTTTGTAGCACATGCGCATCTCACCGAGTAGCAGCACAGCTCGTGGATGATGACCCTGTTGGAGAAGGTCTCGTTGTGGGACTCGATGTGCAGGGTCCTCTCTCTGCGGTTCAGGGTGTTCTCCTGGATGAAGTACACGTAGTCCACCCCCGCAATCTGAACACAAGTCAGAAACGCCTAGGCTTAATCTTGTCTCCTACTTTTCAGCAAGTCTGAGATGGCAAACAATCTTACCAGCTCACAATGGAAAGAAAATCAATCAATCAATCAGCTTTATTTACAAACAGCCTAGCAATTCAGGAATGTAGGAGGGAACCGGGACATGAACTGCCAGCATTGGAATGTTGGAATTCTGGAAACTGTGGAATGCTGGTGGCTTTCTGAAAAACAACTGGCAACTTGAATACTGGAATGACAGAAGCTGCCTACGCTGGGAGACTGGAATTAGCACTTTACCCTCTTCAGAAGGCGGGGAGCATCAACGTCCAACTTGCACCTCCTCTCGATTTTGTGCGTGGAGTCGTCATCACTCTTCTCCTCAGTGATGACATCACTGGCCACAAACATGGGGATGAGGTGACATGTAGGAAACCTTCTCTCATACGCCTGAGAGAGAGAGAGAGAGAAAGAAATCTAATAAAGTAATCCATTAAGCCATGTGATAAAACCAACAATAAACAAGTTCCTGGAAGTGTGGCAGTATGTAAAAGCAGTTCATAAAAAGCCCATGAGTAGAACGAGTGTAGGCAGATTTGCTGTGGCCATTCCATTAAGTGCTACTGGACGCAAATGCCCTCCAATGACATTTAAACAGATGGAGGCAGGGTGGGTGGGTGAGCAAGCAAAGCACATTGAGTGTGTGTCCACATGCATGCCCACAAATCAATCTCTCACTCTCACACACACAGGTTTCAAAGAACAGGCCCTTTATCGGTCAACACTTAAGATCTGATTACTGCGGATGTGTTATGCAACTGTTCCAACTCTCCACAGGCCAGGACTCAAAGTGCAGGTCTGAGATCAGCCAAGACGGCACTCCTACAAGGAACAATTCAATCCAAACCGACAGCACAGATTTCGGACTGTCTTAAAAGGCTGTCACAAAATGGGTGGCTCAATACACACACACACACACACACACACACACACACACACACCTGTTGGATGAGATTCTTGCCTTTGGCTTTGCTGAAGAAGCTGTGAGCTGCAGATCTGTGTGGACAGTTTTCTGGCCAGATGAATCTGTGGATGGCACTGATGCTGGATCAGTTCCAATGAACAAGCCAACCTTCACAGACTACAGCAGGTCACCGTGGGGCGTGCAGGTGTGTTGCATTTTCATTGTACGGTTGGACCCTGCTAGACTAGAGCCGTGTGTGTGCGCGCGTGTGTGTGTGTGTATTTCAGAAATCATGCGAGACTGCACAGACCATGTAATTCTCCCTTATTGTTAGTAAGATTCAGATTAACTGTTCATTTGGAGACTAAGAGGAATGAGTGCAGAACACGCATGCAACACTTAAACGAGTGGAGAGCTGCACAGAGGCAGTGGAGCCCGAAAAACTACCAGACCGGATCCCACCACGTCTGGACACGGTTACTCGGGGCGGGACAATACAGCAAAGGGCATGTAGAAGCACTTCGTTAACCCAGACTGTGAAAATGAACGCACATGAGAAGGGAAAATACAAAAGGTAAATCGCCGTTAAAAATCCTCCTCAGGGGGTTTTCTAGCATTGCTCTCATTTATGTGCGCGAGGCTCTGGAAGAAGAAGATTTGAAGTCAAAGGGTGCTTAGTTTACCACTGTTGCAGACACCCAGACGATGCTGGTTAAAAGAAAGGGCTAACCCTAACCCACAGTCATGAAGTTGGACTGTTACGAGACGTGTAGAGTGTTTCCCCCACCATGCAACGATGCAAAACAAACCAACAGCAGGAAAAAAAAAAGAAAAACCACAAACTAAACAAATGCCGGAAAACCAGGAAGAAGGACATGACACAGGCTTTCGGAATGCCAGATCTTTGCGGAGAGGGAAATACCGCATTGGAGTTTCAGAGCTCGTTAGGATAGATCTGCACACCAGTGAGAGCATGCAAAAAGGAACTCTCCCAAACTCAAGAGCAACAACTCCGCCAGATGTTACAAGATCTAAACCGCCGCTCCGGCCCCGCACGGCTTTCAAGAAACGTTCCTCAACTTGGCTCCTCTCTGCACTCAACTACGGTTTCCTCAGCCGAGACGTGGGCTTCTGCAAAGCTATATTGACAAAGCCTACCGCTGAAAGGGCTATAAATTGACACGAATTCCAAACGAGGGAGGGGAAAATAGCACCACCACCCAACAGGAATTTGAGAGTGAGGGTGAGCGAGGATAACGTCCCGCTCAGGTCTGGTCACGCTTTAAAAGCGGAGGGAACGCCAAACCGCCCCGAGCAGAAGGTGCCGGATGCCAGCCATGCACGCCATCCTCGAAATACACAGCCTTGGCAAATTGGCATTACGTGCAAAGGCCCCCCTTTAACAACTCCTCAAAAACACACACGTCCCAATTTTAACAGAAAAGCACATAAAGGAATGGGGGTGGGCATTTACCAATGGGACAGAGACAGCATTAGCTAGCAATTAGTTAAAAGCGGAATTTAATGTCGTAGTGTGTACCGTGGAGCTCTCCAATGCTTCTGCAGTGGAGTCCAGACTACAACTCTTGCTTGGGTCATGAGTTTGTCCCCTACTGTGCGATAAGCCTCTAGCCAGAACGATCAGCTGTTTAAGGCCAGACTGCACTGCCCTGATTACCGTGGCAATGGAACAGCGGGACGGACCGAAGCTCCCATCGCCATGGCAATGTCGGACAACACCTCGTGGAAACTCGGCTTCGTTTGTTCAGGCTCAGAAATGCAGCTCGTCTCCGACACATTTCCTCCCTCAAGTTTGGTACAAAATGTTCTTTTAGCCTCTGTGTTAGTGCTGAGCTTTCTTTAAAAAAATCACCTCTCAAACTGACATCAAAATATGTTTAACAAATTACACCACTGCTAAACACAATCGCATGGTTAGTAGCTTACAGACAATTACACAAAAACACCAACACCCATAAACATGTGTGCATTCGACTTTTCAAATGCAAAAAAAACCCCAAAAAGAACCCCAGAAGAAACACATAGAGGCCCAGGGCAGGAGTTGGTGAGCAGGTAAACCTGCCTAGAACCTCTCCATCTCTCCTGGGGTTACTGCTCTCTTTCCCTCGCTTGGATACCGGGTGGGATACTATAGTTCACCACACGGAACCCACCATCCTCAAGTATAACCTCTAGCATGTGCACGTTCACGCATACATCCGCACTCAAAAAGCACGACCTTCTAGCTAAATGGTAGCTTAGAGAGGGGGGCAGTTCTGGCTGACGTTTACTGCTGACATTTGTCTTCTGACCTTCACTGCATCACTGTCAAAAAAAAAAAAAAAAGTTGTGCCTGGGATAAACTTGCTGGCCAAAGTACACTAGGTTCATAGAAGTGCTAGGATTTAAATTACAGAACTCTTGGACAGCAGATGAAGAAGCATCATCCGAGAGGGTGTGAGAGAATGAGCACACACACACACACACACACACGTCCCCCTCCTCCTCCTCCTTGCAACACCAACTCAGCTGTCTACTCTGCACATACAGCCTCTCACCCTCTACCTTTCCAGACCAGAAGATCTGGAAACGACCATTTCTGACCTTTTCTTGGTCACTGCTATGTGTGCTTAGCGTGTAAGCCAGGTATCATCATCATCATCATCATCAGGCTGAATACAGGCCCATGCGTTTCCAGACTACCAGAGAGCCATTAAATGTATCCAGTGCCCAGCCTCTATGATCAAAATCGCAAATGAACCTCTGGAACAGAACAGTCTGGTCCTTCTAAAAGGTCAGATCCCCCCCCCCTCCCCTCCCTCTGTTTAACCGACCATATGATACCCAAAAACAAATCAGAGCAGGGGGTGGGGTTTGTCGTTGCATAAGCGACTGGACTGGCCTTGAGCTGCTGTTTCTTTAGATATAATTTCACAATTACAATCGCTGGCTTTATCTCAGTGCTGCAGTCAGTAAAGTCTATACAGCAGGAGACGAAGGAGGAGCAGAGGGGGAAAGACGCACAAAAAAAAAAAATAAATAAAAAAAAATCCCAACAACCACCACCCCGCAGACAAGTGTTCGATTCACAACAGGGCTAAGGCTTCCATTGTGTGCAGCAAAACAGAAGAGCCACTGTAGGGCTCGCACGTTAATGACCCAGAGGCATGCTCCAGAACACGCGTCCCCCACACTGAGCCCGGCAGGCGAGCTCAAAACACGCATCCGATCACAAGAACAATGCTGGTGAGCTCACGTGTGTGTGTGTGTGCGCGCGTATGAGACGTTCCCCCGGCTGGAATTTTCCTCAGAACTGTTTTGCTTTTACAGTGACATCAACAAGGATAAAAGGCCGTGGGCAACTTTATTTATTTATTTATTTTTAAACCATGCAACAATAACGGTTCTCGGTGCGTTTTGGACACATTTGTACGTTGGAGCAGGGCTGCGGCAGGGCCGACGATTGTGATGCGGTGCGTTTGGAAGGCATCGTCCTACAGTGCACGCAGGCAGCCAGCGCAGGGAGAGGCAGCATGAGCCAAGCAGAGACCAGCACGTCCGCGCACATCACGTTAGCGCCAACGCTTAAACCGTCCACGCGAAGCGGTTAAAAGAGCAAAAGCAACGCTGGGGAACGGAGGAGACTGCGCTCAAAGCACACGGCCCGAAGACATGCGCGCAAACGTGAGAAGTTAATAGATTATATTTATTGAGGAAATGGTCCATCTGCTTCCCCTACTAGATCAAACCCTACTGTTCAGTGTCTGAACTTGAGCCGTGACATACATTTCACCACTTGAAACCCAGAGTAGTTGGTTGGGCTTTTTTCGAGTCAGTAGGTGAAAGCTCTGGACAGGACGGAGAGCTGTACTTTCTCCCTAAAGGCGGCGTGGCGAGTCAAAGCCGTCCACCGCCTCGCGAGTCGCATCCAGATGCCGTACGCGCGCCCTTTTAAAACGATTAAACAGTCGAATGAACCGCTCAAACTGTACGGCCGTTTTTAAAAAACGAGCAGCTTTGTCGCGCAGGCTCAAGCGCTAGTAGTGAACGCCATTAATAAGCTCCTAAGTGAATTCACGAATGGGTCGGCCCGACTATGGGCCATACGTCATGTACAGAAATCTATACATAAATGCAGGAAAAGGAGAGAGAGAGAGAGAGATGCTGATCAGGGCTGGACTTCAGCAGGTAGAGTTATTTCCAGTCCCGTTTTTTTAAATCTACTGTGATGAATTCAAAGAAAGGAGGTCAAGCGCAGGGGTGAAGCTGTGCGCTGCTATGCCTGGCTTATCTTGAGAAAACACACATCAACGAGTTTATATGTTAAAAAAATAAATAAAGCCATGGTTTGTCAGATTAGTTGCCACTTGAGGTAACAGGCCCACCCAAGAATCTGTGGACCACAACCCTGGAAAAACAAAAACATTCAGCCATAAAAATAAATAAATAAATAAATAAATAAATAAATAAATAAATAAATACATACATACAGGTCAAAACCACCTTTCTGTATCAGAGTAGCCTTTTCATATTCATACATGGAGGAGGAGGACAGTCCCGTATGTTGTGTTCTCATAGAAACCTAAACTACTGCCTGCATCAGCCATACTCGCACCTCTAGAAGAACCTGCTCCAAAGCCAGCGCTGGATTTTATGATCGCTTGGAGTGGATGAACGTGCTAGTCAACAACGGATGTGTACAAAAATACCGATAGGGCGATTATATGCTCTGTATACGCTGACGAATGCAGAAAGCGCAGTCACGGCTGTAATATTTATGAATGTACATGTTCTTTACCCGCTGTGAAACCCAAGGCTTTCAAGTTTAATTGTACCATTTAAAAAGTCCAGCAGGAGCCACTTCAGAAAAACAGGTGGCTTTTGAGGGTGGTGGAGGGGGGGAAATTGGAGCGTTCATCT
>JAOXYF010000001.1:13737610-13748747 GCA_028565775.1 Sternarchorhynchus goeldii | reverse complement strand
CCGTTTTCCCTAATAGTTTTCACTGTCAGTTCCCTTTCCTGCTCATTCTGTGTGGTTGCATATATATGTTTTTCTGGGCTTCATCCCCCATTTACCCCTCCTTAAACTCCTCTTTTTCCTCCTCCTTCCCTCTCCCACATTTCTCAATGTATAGACTAGATTAGACCGGTTGTGATCGACATTGTACTCGTACATTTTTCTGTGTGTCAATAAACTTGTCAGCACTGAAGCCGTCCAGTCTCCTGAATCTCAATCTGATTCCTGAAGGTCAAATTTCTAACAGTTGACAGGGTTTGACATCATGGCCCACTCATAATCTGTCTCAGAGTTTGCGACTACATTGTTTCTGTGCAACATTCTCCGCCATAGTGGCTCTCAGCTGCATTGTTTCCTGTCAGGTCAGGGTCAGCCTGTAAGAGAGTCTGCGAAACAATTTATGAAACAGGAAATAGTTTCTCTGTAGCCTGTTTGGAAGCAGCATCTGCATTCCTCTGTGGAACAGGATGGTTGTTTATTATGTACGTCACATTTACATACTGCAGCCACCTTGGGAAGCAGAACAGCATCGAGCAGGATGTGATAGGCAATATGTGAGCTTGAGGATGTTAAAAAATTCCTGGGCTTCCAAATAGTTACAAAATCATGAACTATCCCCAAAGAATGTGTACATATTCACTGTTTTGCCCTCAGCAATTATACAGGCCTCAATAAAGTCTAATTAATCATTGTCACATAATAGTGTGGTTAGCCATTGTCATCTGTGGGTACAAAGTTGGCTGGGTTAACAGCACAATTATTTACAGTGATGATTGGCATTTCTAGAAGTGGGCTATTGTATCTCAACCACCTCTGAGTTGAAAGGCTGGGAGAATTTCTGTTCTAGCAGAAAAATAGAGAGATGGCAAATAATTGTCTTAACTTTATCAGTTGAAGCGATCTGTGTGCGTGCATGATAGCTCTGAACCTCCTCATGTACGCTTTCAACCAGTGATTGAGCTGTACCGTCAGTTCTTCAGTGGTGATCCGCTGAGTTGACTCCATGCCCTGTTTTACCAACAGACCTGAATTCTGCCATATGTCATTTTCATGTTCTGCTAGAGTAAGGCATGTCGAACATGTGCTCATCACAGCATTTTGCTTGGGCTGTTGGGTGGGGGTGTAACACTTGCTAAGAATAACTGCAGCTGCACATCTGTGGTCTGACCATTAAATGTCTGTCAGCAACAGTTTCCCCTTTTCACAAACCCACCTTATACCATTCCCTCTTCAATTTGACATATTTACATTTACATTTATGGCATTTAGCAGACGCTCTTATCCTGAGCGACTTACAAAGGGTGCTTTGTTGTTGACTCACAGAATGACACCTTGCCCTTGTGCTGTTGTGGGAATTTACCTGCAGCCTTGTCTAGGTGATCAAAGAATACTCAGACCACGCTTATTGAAAAAATATTGAAGCAAAGACTTTATTTTAGAAAATGGGTATACCCAGAGGTCTCTGTTACACATAACCCTCAAACCATCTGCAGGAGAGAGCTGGCCCCTCTCCAAAACTGGTCTTATTTATATCACTTGCTATGTTCAGTCTCCTCAAAGCTTACTTTTATCATGTGTCCCAACATTCACCTTGTGGTCTATCCAACTTGTGACTTCACCTCAGATTCTATCAAGCTCGTTTTACTTCTCTAGCTTCCCTATGGTTTCTAGGGTGATAAACATGCCTCGTCAGCATGTGGCTCTCCTGTCCAGTGGCAGGTACAGCTGCATCGTGACAACCTCCTTTGTCCAGCCTTCATGTCACACAGCTACTCAAGCTGTGATGAGCAGATCTCCCCAAGGGACATTGCCGTTGTAGCATGGCAGGTGGGCGTGTGCTAATCATCTCAAATCCATCGTCATGTAAATAAAGCGGTGGAAAGGGATCGGATTAAGGTCTCACATTAATGTGGTGCCAAGAACAGAGATGCAGTAAAACAACTATTATACAACAAGAGGCAAAACATCAAGAAACCGTCCTTGAAAACATCAAGACTTCCAGCACTGACATCTTCCCAAGGACTTCACTGATACTTTCTAAAGGTATACAAGTACAGTGATATTCTCCCATCCAAGCAAATCAAAGTCATTTTTTATTACAAAACAGAAAGGTCATTCTCATCCCCATACCTATATTACCTTTTACTTTTACATACTTTTATTTGACTATACTGTGTTATCATATCATTTGGGTGTCCTGAAAGGCGCTTTTCAAATAAAATGTTGTTGTTGTTGTAGTAGAGTTAATCAAGTCAAAGGGGCTTCGGTGGTGAGTAATCAACAACCATCAAAGACAAAGCGAACTGGTCTGTACATGAAAGCATCAGAATTCATTTCTATTGAATCATCATAGTTAGAACTGGGTTTGTATTTCCATGCAAACTTCATAGATGGAGTAGCCTAGACCATAGGGTTAGGGGTTAGGGTTAGGGCTTTTTTGGGTAAATGCATTTAAGAAGACCCTATATGGGAAAAGATTCATTTTAATTCATTTTAATCGTGGTGTAAGACATGGATAGAAAATGATGTTAGTTATAGAGGAATCTTCATAGAGACAGTTGACAGTGGTGTGTGAATGATTTCCTGTGTCAGTTTCCTGTACATCTGGTCTCAAGTTCCTGTTCCATTTCTTATATTGATGTGTTTTTTGCTCTTTAGCTCTGTTGCTAGGGTTCAGAGAAGATATATAGCAAACATACAGTCTCTGGAATAATAAGTGAGAACATAGGGGTATAAAGGAGAAGAGGGCATATTTCTTCCTTCTTCTTGACTTCTTCTTTCTCCCTCCTTCTTTTTGACAAATTGTGTTCGGTATTCTTCTGCAGCTCGCAAGCAATAATAAAGCTTCTGCAAAGGAGCAGTCCAGTGGAGTTTGTCGTTTTTTCCACGACAACCCATAGAAAAAATATCCCACAAAATAACATATCATTGAGCTTGATAATAGGTGATTTCAATATAATAAATATTAGGTAAACACTGGCAGTGGTAGTGAAGGCACTCAACTCATCAGCCAAATGCTTAAAATGTAATGATCAAAATAGCTTTTAGTTAATTTGTCGAATAAATGTGAGAACATTATAAAGACAGACATTAAATCACGTGGGCGATCTCAACCAATGGGACAATGAAGGAAGAAAGGATGCGTCCTTACACGGGGATACGTATTTGCCAAAGAAGGCGCAAAGGGCTTTTTTTTAAACGATCAGAAGCTAAAGAGACATTTTAAGGTCTACAAGTTAGTTCTCTACGATATGTCACCTGTCTGTATGGTGTTTGAGATATTATTTAACTAGAAGGAAGGAGGAGGACTTAAAAAAGGTCAGTTTTCTTGTAGAAGCTGCTACTGTCCCACTGTTTACGGTACAGAAATAGAAGGACGTTACAACAATTTATGCCCGTTTGTGACAGTGTGTTATATTGGCGATGTTCGACTTTACTGGGTGAAATCAGAGGAAAAATGCAAGTAAGTTTATTAGACGAGAGACCGATTTCTACAGAGATGTGAGATGAAAAAAGTCTTCGCACACATGAAACATTGTCACTTTAGAAATAACTTGCAAGGAAAGCTTATGAAGTAAAGCTGATGTAGAGCTACGGTGGCCTGGTAAATGCCATAGTAACAACGCTGCAATGC
Source organism: Sternarchorhynchus goeldii (assembly GCA_028565775.1). Lineage (NCBI taxonomy): Eukaryota > Metazoa > Chordata > Actinopteri > Gymnotiformes > Apteronotidae > Sternarchorhynchus > Sternarchorhynchus goeldii. The sequence goes on along the minus strand of JAOXYF010000001.1, from coordinate 13,745,077 downwards.
TAACATGTAAGCATGTAGCTATGCCTTTTGATCTCCTTTCGTCGTTGGAAAAAAAAAACAAATTTCCCAGACTAGCTTACTGTATAATCTCCTGAAGAACTGCAAAGGTTATGGTGCTTCCAACTCCGAAACAAAAATAAAGACAATGGTATTGCCTTAGCAAAAAGTTAACACCAAAAACCAATACCGACTACCATGTAAGTAAAATGGGAATCTTTCTTAAAAATAATCGCATCACACAAGCTGACGGCTGAAGTTATTTAATCGCAGCATCCCGTTCGTTTGGCTGCGCCGCGCTTTTCGGAGTGTTGCCATGTTGCCACAAGTGTAAAAGGTGTAAAAGCTCTTGGGCCAGACTAAAACCAGACTTTTCTTACGTTTGGTGCGACTTCTTTCTGGCTTTCTCCTTATGTTTATGTGGAATTTAAGCTTTTTCCATTTGCCATTGCCCCATATGTCGCTTAATGTGTTGTATTACCAATTAGTTTTAAGGTGTGAAACGATGTTGGGCCAGGCTAACAAGGTTTTTCTTGTAGGGATGGATTTGTAATTTTTCTGGCCCGGCCTGAATAATGGCATTGGTACTCCTCCAGAATCCTCCCTTTGAGTCCAGTTACCTGTGTGTACCATAGCTTATTGTGCTATGTTGCCCATTTGGGGTGTAAAATGATTCTGATGGAAATCTATGAATCATGGGAAATTCAAGAACAAATGGTTGCACCAAATGGTTGGTGCAGACTGCAATAAAGATGTGTTCAGTGGTGTGTTTCAAGCCACTCAAGCAGTCAGCCTGTTGCAAGGTCATCACTCCCTGCATATGTTCTTTCTTATTTGAACTACTATCACTGTGTAGATCAGACTATAAATCTCTCTTCCAGTGTACTAGAATGCAGAACGCTCTCTCATGCAGCTGTAGTGTTTCCTTCTTCTAAATGTATGCAGTGAAGCACACTTAATAAACCGTTCAGCCAGATTTTCTTTACAGGGTGTAAGACCTTCATTTCAGGCAAGTAGGCTTTCAGTATGCCTCAAGTGTGCCATGTTGTCAGTTGTAATGTATGTCGCCATGGACCAGCCTAAAATGAAATGGAGATTATCATTTGTCTTGTAGTTATTTACAGATCTGGTATTTCTTCCAATTAATTTTTATATCACTGATTTTGTTAAGTTCTTAGTTTTGCTAAACCTTATTTGCCAAATCTCATCGAATTGTGCTCTTGTTGGTTTTGTTGCCCTTTCCATTATGTTAATATTTTTAATACTAACTACATTCTTGTGTCTCATGGCAACAGTCCAACAGTGTAATCTGAGGAAGAGGTGACACTAAACCCATTACAAATGAAGCACTCTGAAGACCCTGAGGGACTCCGGTGCTCACTGCAGAAAGTGAAGGATGTGTCCTGTCTCTCTGAGTCATTGGGCTGTAAGCATGGAGACCAGCGCTCGGTGCAGACTGCAATAAAGATGTGTTCAGTGAAGCTGGTGCCCTGCAAGACGATTCCAGATATGAAATTAAAAATAGTGACACAGGGAGATCATCATGATTGTGATGGTGGTAATTAAAGCCATGTTTTACCACACTGTAATCTGTAAATAAGTATTTAACATTTTTCCGTGATTCTGAAGATGATTTAAAGTGGTCTTTTCTTTTTTTTGCCACTATAGATAAATGCAGATCACCCACTGATGATAAAAATGGAGGCGAGTACACACAGCAGACTGCATTAAAGATGTGTACAGTAAGGCTTGTGGACTGCAGGAACATTATACGTAGAAAAACAACAGCTGGGGAACAACAAGAAAGCAGTACTTGCGCTGCTTATGAGCACAGCAGCAAAGATCATATTTCTTCCAGTAAGTTCACAATGGTTGCAGAAGTGAAGCCTCACTATTGCTCTGAGTGTGGGAAACGGTTTTTATGTTTTTCTTATTTAAAAAAAGCACCAGAAAAGACACGCCTGGAGAAGGAATCCCCATCAGTGTTCCGAGTGTGGAAAGCAGTTTGTACATGTTGGGTCCCTGAAAGATCACATGATGATGCATACTGGAAATAATCCTTATCAATGCACTGTGTGTGGAAAACAGTTCAGAACTTCAGGATCCTTTCATCGTCACAAGAAAGTACATACTGGAGAGCGCTATTACTGCACTGAGTGTGGAAAACCATTCATGAATTTATCACAGCTTAAGAGTCACAAGAGAATACACACCGGAGAGAAGCCTTATCATTGCTCTCAGTGTGGAAAAATGTTTTGCACATTCTGCAAGTGTTGAAAATCATACGAGAGTACACACTGGAGAAAGACCTTATAAATGCACTCAGTGTAATAAGAAGTTCAGTACTTCCTCACAATTAAAAATACACCAGAGAATTCACACCGGACAGAAGCCTTACAGTTGCCCTTTATGTGGAAAAATGTTTTCCCAAGGATCACATCTCAGAAGTCACCAGAGAGTACACACTGGAGTAAAACCTTACCAGTGCCTTCACTGCAACAAGGCTTTTACTCAGTCATCACACCTCACAGTGCATGAAAGAGTACATACTGGACAAAAACCGTACTGCTGCAATACGTGTGGAAAAGTATTTGCAACGACAGACCACCTCAAATTGCACAGGAGAATACATACTGGGGAAAAACCTTACCAGTGCTCTATGTGTAACTGGTCTTTCACTCAGGCACACAGCCTCCAGCAGCATCAGAGAACACACAGTGGAGAGAAGCCCTTCCAGTGTTCACACTGTGACAAAGCTTTTAAACAGCTACAAACCCTTAAACGCCACCAGCAACTGCACTCCTGACTAGTCTTGCCCTTGTTCTCTGGGTGAGGTTGTTCCCTCATTCTGGGAAAAGTTAAAAACACTGAAGTATCATGAACAAGGACTTTATTGGTTATTGGATTGCATCCTTCGATGAGTCTGGTCTGATGATATAAATTCTTTGTTAATTTTTTAACACAGAATTTGCTTATTTATTGTCTGGGAAAAATGTTGTTATAACTATCTTATGCTCCAAGTCTCAGCAGGATGGAAGGAACTGATGTAAAAATACTACAAATCAATCTACAAATCAACTCGTTCTGGTGATTAATTGCACTTTTGTACAGGGAAATAAATAGCAGATTCAACAACTATTGAAAATAAGTGGAAATGTATAGAGAGATCGATATCATTTATTTCATGCATTTGGAGTTATTGGGAGTCTTTTGTCTGATTCTGGAGGACTTTTTACTTGGTTTTTTTTCTTTTTTCTTTTCTATACCTTTATGCATTTTCACGTTGGGTACTTTTGAAATCTAATAGATCTTTATCACACTTTTGGGTTGTGGAATTTCTGTAAATAAACAAGCTTTGACATGAACATTTTTATGTTCCTCATTCTACCCTGCAGAGTAGGGCTGTTTCATTCACAGAGAGTCTCGGAGAAGAGGAGCCGAGGCGCATACACGCATGTATATGTAGGATGAGAAGACCAGTCAGGACAAGCTTCCAAGAGTACAGTCAAAAATAAAGCGATTTTTAACTAGTTCCTCTCCCATGTTTTTTTTACATAAACCACACAAAAACGGGTCTCTGGCAGTCAGATTTGTTTTAATAATCCTGTTGTCATTACAGTGGTCGAGTGATTATTAGCTTCCTGCTCACCCTAATTAAAATCTTAATTGATTTCATTTTAACCGTTACAAAGGCAGAGTTTCTGTGCAGTAGTAGTTCAGTTTCATTTTATTGTGACATTGGTTGGAGCGTTATAGCTTTTGTCAGCCTTATAGTACGGACCTATTCTGATGTTCTGTGATGTATTTGTATTTCAGCTTAGTAGAAATTTAGAGAAGAGAGGACTGCAGAGGAGAGCCCAACAGACTAATGAACTGAATGAACCACGTATACCGCCACCTCACGGACGTTGCCTGTTGAGTTCAGTGGATGCTCACTGAGTGGGCGTGGACAGGGGAGGGGTCAGCGGAGGAGGCGGGGCAACGAGAAGCGTGTAGGGAAATACGATAAGGGAGAGAAACCATGGGTTAAGGTTGAGATGATGATTGCACGACACATATAATACATGCTAATGTATTACCACAATGAGATCTACTGTCGATAATATATATATTTTCCAAGGATTGTGATTATCCATCAGTTATCCACGTGTTTTGCAAAACATTTAATGCGACTAGCCGATGAAAGGAACTCTTCACAAACCTTCATCGCCGACGTTTTAGTCTAATATAGGTTTACGGGAATATATAATCCGAGGCTCCACTACTTTCGTTCAAGTGTTTCCACAGGCCACACATGAAAAATCGAAGCTTAGAAGCCCTAAAATGAAACTTAGACCGCGTGAACATCTAGCTAATTAAATGGAATGCACATTAGTTAAGCATCGGACATCAGCTTGATTTACTTTCTTGTCAGAATAACGAGGGATTTCTGTAATTTGCTTAGGCAGTTTGCTATGGATTCTGGCCATGTGGCAGAATTTATGTCGTACTACAGCAAAGATATACATCAAAGCAAAGTAAATAATTTTCATTTACAAAGACAGGCTAATGGAGAGAAATTCTCAGTAAAAATGCTCAGTCACGCATTACACTCAATGATGGCCAAATATGTATTCCATTTTATGCAGTTGGCTACAGCAGTCAACACCTAAAACATATAAGCCTGGTCGTTTAAGTTATATATTCATAAAATAACCCCCCCCCCCCCCCCGTAGTTGCCATATGTAAATAATCTACATCACATAAATCCTCAAACATAAACCATGAGACAAGTAAGGTGGACCAAGATCAGTAGGCTTGTGGTACTGAACGGTTTGTGATTTATTGGTCGTTTCAAAATGCCCTTTTACCAAACGATAGCAGAGCTGGAGGTGTTTCTGATGACGGTGGAGTGTTAGGAGTCTGTTATAGTACTACTGGGCTGACCAGCCCCGTATTTTCTGACCAAGCAACATAGATATATTAAAATAGATATGTAGAAAGGCACATATTTTGTCAAAATACAATTTTGGCATGCATTGGCTTAAAAAAAACCCTAAGAACAAAAGCAATAAAAATGGTGGTAAACTTTCGGAGGCTTTCACCTTATAAAGCGCCTGTTCGTTTGAGAGATCAGGACTCACAGTATAAACATTCCTGTTCCTGTTTCTCTAGGAAAGAAAAATAAAGTCCACACCACCATTGGTACAGGACACAGGTCGTATACATCAGTTACACTCATAAATACTTGTTAAATGAGAAACAGCATTAACGCAAAGGCCTGTTTGGTCCAACACACAGTAGCAGTCTGCTAAAATACAGTGTAGATCTGGGCTTGTCCTGAGAGAGGGAGGGAAAATAATTTCACTACAACGTGTCCACTCACAAGCATGCTAAAGCACATGAGAGTGGAAAACAAGGTTTTGGCACATGTTTGCATCTCTGCTGTGTGAGATATATACAAGCACTTCTTTAGGTCATGTGGTCATAGCTGAAACACCTGATACGCGCGTTTCCCTGCTCAGTGGTGCCCTCTAGTGTTGAGCACTGTCAGGGAAAACATTACAGTGAATACCTATATCTGGTGTGGAGGGGAGGGGAGGGGAGGGGGGGAAAAAAAAAAACTAAATAAATAAACTGTTACCCTTGTACTGGCTTTTGTTTTTCATATAAAGCTACAAGGCAAAATATATCAAGCACAGTGCACATGAAAGAATTCATTACATTTTAAATACAAAGAACAAAGGCGCCCTGCAATTCTTCTCCGTTCGGCTGCACTTCAAGTATGTCATTTACATGTACAATGAACAAGACCGGACTCATTGAAGCAGTAGTCCCAGAATTTGGGGCTAGTTCTGCTCAAAGGGCCAAGGCTTCCAGAACAACTGGAGTGACCAGTTAAGACATCACTCTGCTGGAGCAAAGGACAGAGGGCTCTAGCGCTGCAGCGTTACTGAGTCTGGATTTCACTGGGCTCTATGGATCTGGGGTTCTAGAGTTTCCTGATAATTCCTGATAAACAATGAGCTCAAGTATCTCGAAGAGCGGGTTAGGCTGGGTCTAAGTTTTATTTAGGCGTTACCATTATGTGCAGTTTAGTTCGGAAAGAAGTAGTTTAGGCAACACAAGGGTGAGAGGCCAGACCCAGACAAACACACACAAACACACACACATACACACACAAAGACTATGTGTGCTATGGCCATGCAGAAAGTGAACAGCATCATTCCAGTTTACTCTGGGTAGAGATGGCAGAATGGCACAGTGCTGCCACCTTGTGGTTAAGGAGAGTAGTGGCAGCACAAAGAGCTCATCTGGAGAGCTTGCTGATCACGCGGATGAGGGCGGCGTTCTCGTCTTTCAGGCGCTGGTTATCGGCACGCAGGTCGATCAGAACCTATGCAGAAGAGAGACGGAAACCAGAGCAAGAGGAAGAAGAACAAAGGGGAAGGTTCAGGTAGAACTGGTGGGACTGCTTTAATGAGTAAGGAATTTGTTTAGTAACAAATGAACTAAAATGATTGTTACATGTTTAACAAATGCTATATAATGGCATGGTTTAAGACCACATAAACACAACCTACCTTCAGCTCATCCTCCAGTTCTGATGCTTTTCTCTCAAGGACCTTCTTCTCCTGCAGTGCACACACAGATGGTCAAACACCAGCACAACTTAACTGCTAAGAATGGCAGGCAGGGTTCAGCTAGCCTGCAACAGTCTAAATCTAAATCTTCCACCCGGTTCAGCTTCATGAGTTCAGCCTTGCATTCCCCTAATAACAAGCCACTACTGTGTGGAAAACGCACAATAGCGTCAATGTCAAGAGCTCTAGCCAATCGGGTTTTACGCCATGCATTAATGTCTCATCCACTGAAATTCTCCAGGAGCACCTCGTCTGACAAAAAAACGGCGGGTAAAGGAAAATAATCTCGGCCGAATGATTGCGTCTGCTAAAGAGATGGAGAGAGACACACAGATGCAGGATAATCCGGTGCTGACAAGAAAGGCAGAAAAAGACAGAAATGTAGGGTTAGTGATCGAAGCACAGCAAAGAGAAAACCACACTTACAAATCTTTCCAGCTCCAGCAGAGCAGGTCGCTCACAGCCGTTTTCCTGAGTCTGAAAGCAGAGAAAGACGTGAACATTATTGTGATAATGTATTTCCTTCAGACTAAACACAATCTCCTAAAATGTTCTATTTGTCAAAAAGCCCTGGGATTTTACTAGTGACTTGCCCAGAAATTGAGGAAAAATGGAAAGGAAAATTTCTTCCCTTGAAATTTAACATGTGATCAGTATATTTTTCTTATCAATATACTACTACCATTAATATCCTCTGGTATACTTGCATGCAATTCCTTGAATAATAGCATATGCTAGCAATTGAGCATGAGAATCACAATTTTAATAAGGTCCCAACACACACACACACACACACACACACACACACACACACACACACACACACACACACACACACACACACACA
>JAOXYF010000001.1:13719129-13732804 GCA_028565775.1 Sternarchorhynchus goeldii | reverse complement strand
CACACCCACACACACACAGTACCTCCGCTGCCAGCCATCCACTCGCACCCGCTCACACCCACACAGCTTTAATACGGCCTGAGGCAGTTTTCAAACCTGCGCTTTTTATTCGCTGCACCGCCATTGCTGGATGCTTGAGCGTTCTGTTTCTCATTTATAGCCTGTTCTGTTCGCCACTGTAAGACAACACAAACAACACGTAACAACATCCAACGGTTTATGCAAAGCGCGATGAACTGTATTTGCCTATAATGAAAGATTTGTTAAAAAAACAACAACAACAACAACAAAAAAACTACCTGCTTTGTTTTAAGAGGCTTTTTTTTTTACATAATGGGGAGGTGATTTTTTTTTTATAATGGAGATCTAAAATCTTTATGAAGCAAATATCAAAGAAACTGACAGGCAGAGTGTACATGTGTTTCTCGACTCACATTAGCTTGTCTCTGAGACAGCTCCTCCAGTAAGGTCTTCACACTTTCATCAGCCACATCAAATGGAGTTTGACCCTAAAGCAAACAAGGGCAAAAAAATAATGCCATATTTAGTGCCCAAACACCCACACACACCCACACCCACACACCCACACACACACAGTCTCTGAGTACAATAAGGACAATACAATGGACACCTGATGGACAGATTCTGCAGCCAAAATCAACATCATCTGACCTGCCAGTTGTCAGTAGGTAAGTGTTGGAGCTTTCAGTACTATGGCTCCAAATCGGTTTTGACTCTCCTTTCTCAAAGCTGTAGTTTGTACGTATAATAGACGTATAATATAAATATTTAACTTTTAGAGGAGCAGCGCTGATCTGAAATCAGTTGTTCTTGTCTGAGTCATTCTGTTCATGCCAATATAAAACAGCAAGACCCCTCCCATACAGCAACACTGGTTTTTTTTAAAAGTACTTTAATGAATAGAACAAATGAAAGCACTGCCCTCTGACCACGAGATGATCACATGATCAGGTAATCCCGTGAGCATCACCCATTCTTGCTCTTGAATGGGTGAGATGCTCACACAAGAAATATCAGCATAAATTTACTGCTCACTACAGTTACTGTGCGAGCGCACACAAACACACCTCTGTCCCAGTTTTCACTCATGTGGTTGCTGTTCACAAAGCCAAGCTCTGTGTGTGTGTGTGTGTGTGTGTGTGTGTGTGTGTAGGTGCACTGTCTGCTAAGCTAAAGAGCACAGAGCTCTTTGGCACAGTCCGGCACCCACACACATCCTTCCTAGTGCTGCTACCTTGCACAGGTTGGGGCCTCCTAAACCCACTCAGCCTACTTCAGAGCTGACTGCAAGCAGACATGGCTTAGACTGTGTGATATTCTATTATGACTGCTGTGGCTTGGAGAAACGTCAGGGGTTTTACTCCATTTTGACTGTCTTTCTCTCTCTCCCTCTCTTTCCCTCCCTCTCTCTCTCGATCCCCTCCCTCAACTGTCAGAATGCGTCTTTTTAGTCGCAGAGTCTCTTTGTCTCCGTATGGCAACCTGTCCATCATTCTCTGTCCTCCTCCTCTTCCCTCTCCATCTCCTCTCACCCCGTTGCTGTGAGCCTCCATGTCGCAGAGCTGCTCGGCGAGCAGGCAGCAGGCCTCGCTCTGGCCCCAGTGTGCTGCGGCGTGGAGCGGAGTCCATCCATCCCGGTCCATAGCCGATACCTCAAGCCCACACTGACATAGCAACCTGGGGCACATACAGAAAGGGGGGGGGGGGGGGGCAAGAAAGGAAAGGGAAAGAGGTGAGTAGTGTGAGTGGGAGACAGAAAAGTACACAGTTTTAAGCATTGAGGATAATGCTGTCTAGTACATAATGGAAGACTTTCAAGAGCTCTGCACAAAAGAAGTGAAGGGACATGCAGTAGATCTCATGGTGTCCCTGGCCACTGCATACTGATCCCAGATCAGTGTGATCTGATCCGATCAGATCAGATGACCCTAGCCCTTTCTTTTGAAGTGAAATCACAGTGCAGTGGGGTGTTGTGGAAAACTGATCTTGGGTCAGCAAAAATAGCTGAAGAACTGCTGAAGGAACATGGCCATTTCCACAGGAAGTCTCTCACCGGAGACAGGAAATAAACAGCAGCTATTCTTAGAGAGATCAGAGAGCTGTCCAATCACGTGCCAGGCCATTTCGAGAACACCCCACCCCGAACTGCAGATCCAACAAAGTAAAGGCGGCTGACTAAACTACACAGTGTTCATGTTATTAATTTAGGATCATGACTGCACAGCACACAGGTTTATCAGTGATTACACTCCGACCAATCTCTAGCCTTCAGCATGGGCGTCTTGATGAATCATCCCCATGATCATAGATCATGTACAATTTTAGTCAGAATAATGAAGGTTAAAGAGGTATAATCAGGTACAATAAAGCATTCACTGCTGTGTTTTAACATATATCCAGGCATACTGTGACAGTAAGATATTCACACATGACAACATAACTGCTGGGAAGTCTTCTGTCCATATAGCATGTATATATGATTAGCCATATTTTATTTGCCATTAAAGTGGCTAATAATGAGAGAATGTGGCAAGGAAGCAGTGAGCGTTGACTCAGATGGATCATCTTAATCATCTTAGGCCCCTGTTGGTTTTCACTTTTTGCCACACTTACTTGATGGCCTCCAGGTAGCCCTTGGCGGCAGCGACATGGAGGGGCGTGGCCCCAGTTCTGGGGTGACAAAGATCGATGGGCGGACCGGCTGTGAGCCAAACACGGGCATCGCGCATAATTAGCTCCTCCTCCAACCGTTTAGCTGCCTCCAGGTCCACACCTGGGTGTTTTACATAGTGAATGAATGATTAACTGACAGTAAAGCTGTCACCCTTTCAAAATTGTAACAATTAAGAGAATTAGAAGGAGCTTTTTATTCTTTTATTGCATTATTAATCACTGTTTTAAGAGGTAGGAATTTGGTCTCTTTTTTTGGATTGATGAAAGTGTGTAAGGCAAACAGGGAAGGACAAAAAGCCAGTGACAGACTTTCTTTATCGTATATGACATACTCAGAACAAAAGTGTTACAAGTCAGCTGGACTGTTTGATGGTGGCAACACCATCTGCCTCCCTCTCCTTGTCCAACACATACTCACCCTGTTTTAGGGTATACTCCTGCAGGATAGCCTCCATGGTCTCGTCTTCTGCAATGTCTACTGGTACATCGCCATCACAGTTCACCGCACTCAGAGATGCACCCTGCTCCAGCAAGTATCTAACACACACACACACAACCCAAATCACCCATCACACACACCACACCCAAGTAAATGCTTTTTACTCTGCAATTCTGCCATGGCAGCTTGACGTTAGCCATTTAACTGATCTGCACAGGATCAACACGCTTTGATGCTGCACATGGCTACACTGCTCAGTTACTTTATTTAAATTAGTCTTCAATTAAAATTCACCGTCTCCATTTAACACTTTGTGATGTTTTACTGACTGTCTATCATAACACCTACTATCCAGTCTGTCATCTCCTTGACTCATCCAATTTTAAACTAATTCCATATTCAATAATATCTTCTTTATTTCTGCTGTGGTAAGGACCTTGTAGCAGAACAATAATGAATGTTCAAGCCGTGTGCTCAATCAAGCATGCTCTTACAAACTGTTTATACAGAAAAGTGCATGCCAATGTGTTACACAGTGTGGAACATGCAAGCTTTTTACACCAAAATATGACAGACCAATTGCCTAATTTCCCATTTCGTTGACTGCCGGAAGCTGCACGCCATCATGGTCCTTGGTGTTACCATATCTGATTAACCCCCTTTTGAGCAGTCTAACGGACAATTCAACCTACTTCCTCTGCGCTTACTCTTAGACAAGAGCATAAATGTTTAGTTCATATGCTGGATATACTTCAGAATTCTGAAAACGAGTGCATACTACATGAAATGCATACTACATGAAGTGCATACTCAACAATCTCCAGGTTCCCGCAGGATGCTGCCACGTGCAGCGGGGTCCAGCCCTCACTGTCCACCTGGTTCACGTTGGCCCCCTGAGACAGAAGGAAGGCCACCACCTCCAAGCTGCCATCGATGCACGCCTAGTGGAAACCAGTCCTCAATGTTAGGGGCCGTTTCAAACCAGCGTGGCTGGACAACACACAAACGCTCAATCTAAACCGCTCCTAAATTGCTCATGGGTTCGTTTACACTACTTAAACTACCAAATCACGATGTCTCCCTCCCTTTCTCTTTTAAGAAAATCATGTGTGAAAAAGGTGCAGCCAATCCAGTGTTACTACATACAGTAAGATACATGGACCAGCATACACAGAGGAATGTGTGGATCGCACGTTCTTAGCTTAACGTTTCAAAGCCCTCAGCGTGGCAGTCTATGAGGCACCTGTAATATTCTGAAAAGGTTTTGCCTCCACAAATTCCCATCTTCTTGTTTGCAGAAACAAGCCAGAAGTAATCATAAGTGATACGATATTATAACGTAGGCATCACTTAAAGGAAACTCAATAAATGTATTATTAGATGAAATATCAGAAGAAAAATAACCCTTAACTTGTAGGAACAGAACACACATAGCACCTTTGTTGGTACGTTTAGTTAATAAGGCTTTGATCATAGCAATGAAATTAATCAGCACTAAAATCCCCAACAAAATCATTCATTACTCCCAGAAATAGCTAGCTCAGTTCAATTACCAAAACATGAAAAACATCTGTCAGTAGGAGTAGCATTACTTTATTTCTAATCTTACTAGTTTGATGAGCAATTTCAGTTAGGTTATTTGACTAATCAGGAATTCTGTATTTACATTTATGGCATTTGGCTGACATTTTTATCCAAAGCGACTTACAAATGTGACTGTATACATCTTGAGCAGTTGAGGGTTAAGGGCTTTGCTCAGGGGCCAACAATGGCAACTTGGCAGAGGTGGGGTTTGAACCAGCAACCTTGTGATTACTAGTAAAGTGCCTTAACCAGTGAGCTACCACCACCCTGTGGATTTGTATTCTATACAAATCACAGCACACATCCCCTCCTGAGAGGCCAGAAGATAATCCAAGGAAGCAAAATTTTGAAATTGCCATCATACCTGCAGCTTCTAACTGATCTGCAACTAACCAAAACCACAGAGCAGTGCTATTAGCCAAGATAAGGGCCAAATCATGAATTTGATCCAAGGTTGACATTACTCTATAAATGGAATTAATAGCCCCAAAGAATCAGCTCCAAAAGGTCTATTACATGAGTAGTTCATCTGCTCTTAAAAAAAAAAAAAGTATTATCTTACTGATAAGATTCTGGTAACATCTCAGGCACTCTCATAGCAGGTACTAATCAGCCTAATCTACAACGCCCTGTTCAATTTATAGGGGGAATGATCATGAACTTGTTTTACTAGATGTAGTTCTTCATAGATTGAACAGATTCTCTGCAAACAGTAATGGTGCTGCCAATACTGAAAGCAACTAAATCCCACAAACACAGTGTCATAAAGGATCAATATGCTACATAACAATATAAAACACTAGTTATATGACAGTTGTAATGTAATTCAGAGTTATATTTTTCAGTTTTTTTTTCCCCCCACTCCTCCTTAGAGTGCTCAAGCGCTTCTGAAACCCAGAAATAATTAGTCATGTAGACAAGTTTCCCACCTGGTGCAAAGCAGTGATTCCGTCAGCATTGGAGCTGTTGACCAGAATCTCAGGCGAAGTCTCGCCTTCACCGTTTTCCGCCCACGCTTCATTCAGCATCGCCTTGGCCTCCTCAGTGTCGCCACTGGCACAAACAGCCAGGAATTCTGCTGTTCTCTCGAATCGAACTCGAAACCTGACATGCAAACATGTTCTATTAGTCTATCCTACATCCTCTTTTCTTTCGGATGTATTACACCAATAATGGGCTATTGTACTTCCCATTAAACATTTTATTATTAGTCTGAGGGTCCTATTTAATTTCTTCATTATTCAACAGAAACACTTCTAATTTAGCAGGACAGGATATTCACTTTAAAGCCCACTAGTTAACTCTTTAAGAATCATTCCCAGTCATGGACTATGAGTCCACATATGTGGCCACACAATAAAACAAAACTAAACCGTTTGGAGTTGTGTGGTGTTCATCATCTCACTGGCTGCTGGATGATACATTCAGATCTTGTCATGGCTTGTCTCGAACATTTCCGTGTAGCAAGGCCCCCAACCCCTTTCGTCAGTATTTCTAAGTATTTAAAATACCGTGCTGTTCATAACCGATGTGGTTCTTAAAAACAAGTTTAACCATTTGAAAGTAAATGAACAATGAAGAAAATGCTTTCGTTTAAATGCAGTTACTTGGTCTTAGTTAAAAAGGGGAAAAGTCGAATAAAAAAATATAAAATGTGTCAAATTTTCAGCTTCAAAATGAAACGTCTTCTAAGAGACTGAGATGTCAAATATAATCAGCTAACTAGATTGCTACTCGTATTTTGGACCTGCTGAATTCAGTGAAAGTGGAAGTCAGCTTATGAGGCAACAAATGTTCCGCTAGGCAGCACAATATATCTAAATACTGTCCGAAATGCCTGACAGCCAGAACAGCAAATTAAACATCTTCAGGAGTTATCTTGATTAGCTAGCTAGCTACCTGTCTACTAAAGAATATGCTAGCTAGCTAATTAGCCCGTTTGCTGTGAATAATTCCGTTGTTCTTTGACAAAGAATCTGGACTTATGCAGTAATACAACTACAGCATTTTGAGCGACTGACAAACACAATAACAGTTTTATTATAAGTGAGCCACCTTTTTTTAACTGGTTGCCGGACAGGTCCATTTCCGTCTGCATCTTGAAATCTCTCGGAGTCCTTAACTTCGCCATCCCGCCAACGTCTTCTCGGCAAGGCAGGTTCCTTGTCTGTGCAAGATCCGTGCCAACGTTTTAACTGTTCCCGACGCTGAGATTTTGCTGCGTCGCCCATTCTCCAACGAAAGATGTTTTATTTAAAAATTCACTCGGACACACCCTCCATGTGAGATGTTTACACCTAGCAAGCTAGCTAGCAGTGCTAGCCAGCTAACTTGGTTGCTAGCTAGCTATCCTAGCTAGCTACTTCCTTATTTAAATGCTTCGAAGGAAGTTGAAGCGAATTCTCAAACGTTAAAATATAACAAGGCGCAAATATTTCAGTCTAAAGCATACAATTTTTTAAGAACATTCTCTCTACCTAACGACGAAACGCCACTCTAAGGCGAAGTAAATAAAGAAGTTTTATACAGTCAAAATGCGACTGTCACAACATATCGCCGCTTGTCAAATATCAGAAGATCAACGCCCACCCCAAACGCTAGGCGGACTCAAGAGCCACTGAGATCATTTAGATGTACTTCCGGATAAGTGACAACAGTTAAGGGCGCTAGCTCGGTGGCTTGGTGGCTAGTCGTTTCAAGTGCTGTATTTATTATCTTTTAAACGCCAAAATGTCCGAGGATAGGTCTGAGAGAGCGGATGGAAAGATTGTGAAGATGGAGATTGATTACAGTGCTACTGTAGACCAACGCCTCCCTGAGTGCGAGAAAATGGCAAAAGTGAGTTGAATGAAACGATATGTGCGGCTGAGTCATGATGCAGCTAGAAGGCTGAAATAACTTAGCTAGCTGGCTAACTACTATGTTTATTATTATTATATATATTATTATAACTCTATTATTTTAGCGTTTTTCCCTATAGTTCAAAATACTTCTTGCAGTAAAACACTTCTCTCGGTTTTGGGGGTTCATGGATGTAGTGCTTTTTAAACCAGTGGTGTGCACTTCAGCTAGTTAGCTAGCATGTTAGAAAAAAACATTCCCGTGCATATCGGTGATTGCTAGCCCTAACCAATATGATATAGTAGGTGTGGTATGTTATAGTAGAAGGTGTTTTAGCATCTGCCACAAGTTGTAGTGTCACTTCAGACCAAATCACAATATCCCTGAGTTTATTTACAAGCCCTGCAGTGACTTTATTTCAGTCTTTCCCCTTTTCGACTATTTGCATATAACATGGGTAGCGTTTCGAAAACTTTCAATGTTAACTATCTTTACACAGGAAGGGAGGCTTCAGGAAGCCGTTGAAAGCCTTCTGTCTTTGGAGAAACAAACAAGAACGGTTAGTCGTGCTATTTTGAAATTCACATGTAAAGATAAAACAATTCTCATGGTACAGCACTGTACTTGGCTCTTGGTTTATACTCCTGTCCCCCTTACATCCAGGCTTCAGACATGGTGTCCACGTCCAGGATCTTGGTGGCCATAGTGCAGATGTGCTATGAGGCTAAAGACTGGGACGCCCTCAATGAGAACATCATGCTGTTATCCAAGAGAAGAAGTCAGCTGAAACAAGTAAGGATGTAGATTAACAGGTCATATGTAAATATACAGAACTATTGATGTTTCCAGTGTTAGTTATTTGTTTTCCAGTAAAAAGTACAAATACAGAAAATCACAAAAAAAACCTTTGAAAACCATAGTGTAAAAAAGTGAGGGGCAAGGTGAAGAGCAATTTTCCCTTTACATATTAGTCATGTGGATAATTTGGGTTATCAGGAACTACAGGAAAGTAATGGCATTCCTGTAACTGTGCAGGCTGTTGTAAGGGTAATTGGGTATATTATGTTTTAAATACCTTAAAGTATATTGTGTGAATCAGATATGTGAAATTTATCCGTTTATTTGGGTCATTATAGGCTGTTGCCAAGATGGTGCAGGAATGTTACAAATATGTGGATGCAGTTAGTGACCTGACAGTAAAACTGAGGCTCATTGACACTCTCAGGACAGTCACCGCAGGAAAGGTATATTTTGGTTCTTTTCTGCTGCCTGTTGTTGCAGAGGCATCATGGCGTCAACGTTAAAAATGTGATGGCATTTTAAATCTCTGCCACACTTGGTGGTTGATTTTTAAATTTTTATCTATTTATTTATTTATTTTTTAATTTAATTTTTTTTTTAAATAAATCTAATTTGATCTGGATTTTCTGTTTTGCTGTTATCTTTGTTATATGTTGTTGATCTTTCCCAGTCAGCAGACACATTTTTAATACATGTCTGTAACATGTAGATCTATGTGGAGATTGAGCGTGCTAGACTCACAAAGACACTGGCCAACATTAAAGAGCAGAGTGGGGAAGTGAAGGAGGCAGCATCCATTCTGCAGGAGCTTCAGGTGAGTCTATGTCCTTTCATGGTGGTCAGTATTACTTCCTTATAGCAAATGAACATGGAGACGTATCCTCTCTTCATAAAACTTAGGAGAAACAGGAACAGCTTTTCAGTGTGGATACATGAGAGTACAAACCATTTGCACCTCTAAACCCAGAGCTCAGATCATAGCTCTGTGATGGACTCCTTAAGTAGATGGGTGTCTGAGGTAATGCATGCATTGGTTGACTTGTAGGGATGGGTTCTATCTGTCTGTAGGTGGAGACATATGGTTCCATGGAGAAAAAGGAGAAGGTGGAATTCATTCTGGAGCAGATGAGGCTGTGCATAGCTGTCAAAGACTACATTCGCACGCAGATCATCAGCAAGAAGATCAACACCAAGTTCTTCCAGGAAGAGGGTACTGAGGTGAGGCCTGAGTTTAGACTCGCACAAACCGTCAAGAACCATTGCAACTCGAGTCACTGCAAGACAGCAGTACATTTAAACAATTTTAATGGCATAGAGGGTATTACTTTGCAGGTAAATGCTTTTGGAAAAATGCCTCAAAATACCTGTCCTCATTTGTGTCTTGGTGTGGTGTATCGGTCATAAATGTAAGGTATTGTTGGCCTGTATGTTGGACTTTTACTTCATTTTAATCTCAACTGGTTTCCTCTGTTCTTCCTAGGAATCAAAACTGAAGTACTACAACTTAATGATTCAGGTCGACCAACACGAAGGATCTTACCTCTCTATATGCAAGCACTACCGGGCCATTTATGATACTCCCTGCATCCTGGACGACAGCTCCAAATGGCAGCAGGTAATTCGATAAGTAGTGCTTGCTGAAGAGAGTTGTTTTTTTTTTGGTTTTTTTTGTAAAGCATCAACAGGCTTTAGAAAACATTTGCATTTCAAGTTGTTTTGGAGGGTTTGTTCATTCAGCTTTTTGGCATGTAATAATTAGACAGTTGAAACACCTCATTGTTTTCCAGCACAATCGAAGTGTATTGGCTTTGGTAGAATGCTTGGTTCAGAATGAACTTTGTGTCTTTTTTTAGGATTTTTACAGATTTTAGACATGGAGCTGAATTGATTTTTTTTCTTTTTTTAAATCAATTTTCTTATTTTCTTGGTGTTCCTGCTCCAGGCCCTGAAGAGTGTTGTTCTGTACGTGGTTCTGTCACCATACGACAATGAACAGTCTGATTTGGTTCATCGAATCAGTGCTGACAAGAAACTGGAAGAAATCCCCAAGTACAAGTAAGTAAAAGATTGATTAAATGCTAGAGTTTAGTTGGTTAATCGTTAGTTAATCTGTCAAGTAAAGTGGTTCTAGACGAGTCATATTTGAGGCACAAAGGATGCATGATGAGGTTTGTGGGACATCAGTGCTTCCAGGTATGAAGGGAGCATTTCCTTTTTTGGGTTTTTGCACAAGCCTCTGCAGCAGGCAGCTACACGAAACCACTGATGTGAGCAAACTTGGAAGGACTGAATATGAATTTCACAGCTGTGTTGTTGGATCAATTTCAAGGCCCTAGTGCCATCTATAAGAAGATCTGTCCAGTCTTAACATGGCAAGAGACTGGAAAGCAAATGGGTCACCTGCCTGAACACAGAATGGTCGAGTCCTGCACCATAAATATGTTTTATGCATTTTGAGTTTGCAAGATCATGAAATTCTCAAAGGCGGTGACAAATCTTAGTGTGGGCAGGTAACGCCAGGAACAATGTAAGTACAATGCAAAGCATTATTGCGTTTTTTTTTTTCCTCCAGGGATCTCCTGAAGCAGTTTACCACCATGGAGCTCATGCGTTGGTCCTCCCTGGTGGAGGATTATGGGAAAGAGCTGCGTGAGGGCTCAGCAGAGAGCCCTGCCACGGATGTCTTCACTTACTCGGAGGAGGGAGAGAAAAGATGGAAAGACCTCAAAAACAGAGTGGTAGAGCATGTGAGTCACTGTTCATCAGTTAACATGCAGTGCACTTCTCAGATCTACTGAAAAATATAACTGCATCAAAGTGTTTTAAAGTGACCTCTACAGAGACCCACACCCACAGTCTTTCCTTAATGAGTTGCCATAACCACTGTTTTCCCTCCACTGTAGAACATAAGGATTATGGCCAAATATTACACAAGAATCACTATGAAAAGAATGGCTGGACTTCTAGACCTTTCCATTGATGTGAGTATTTGTGTGTTTATGATGAGCTTCAAGGACCCCATTAGGCCCTGGGCATGGATAACTTTAATGTAATATGTGTTTGATTTAGCTATGGTGGTTTGTGGTCTGACGGTGTACTAAAGGGTTGATGTTTTGATAAGCAGAGGTATAGAAGCTCACGTTCAAAAAGCCATGATTTCATTATGTGGTGTCTGTGGAGTGAAATGCTTCCATTGGTGTGTACCACTTAGGAGTCTGAGGAGTTCCTGTCTAACCTGGTGGTGAACAAGACCATTTATGCCAAAGTGGACCGTCTTGCTGGCATCATCAACTTCCAGAGGCCCAAAGACCCCAATGATCTGCTGAATGACTGGTCACACAAACTGAACTCTCTCATGTCACTTGTGAACAAAACTACCCACCTCATCGCCAAAGAGGAGATGATCCACAATCTGCAGTAGTCATGGCAACCCTTCCTTGAGCTCTGAATTTCTCTAGTTGATTTATAGATTGACACCTTTTTTTGTCTCCACCTTGAAACCACTTTATAAAAGGATGGAAATAAATAACCTTGTCCTTATTTTGTAGATACCCCAACAGTTGGCAAAATGGGTTTAGCTCTGGGCTCAAGGTTTCATGTACAGATCTTATAGCTGTTCTGTAACTGAAATCAGCATTGTTTGTCAGGCAGTATCATTCTGGACTGGACATTAATCAAAAGTGCTCATCTTGGATCAGTATATGCAACAGAACTGATCTTGGAACATTGCATTTTTTTTATTTGGATACTTCATGAAAACAGGCTTTCTTGGTGCAGACCAAGCATGCAGACCTTGGACTCGATTCAATCTGTTAATTGATGGTTACGTTTCACTGATGGTGTGCAAGTGAATGTAGTTCATTTTGATTTTGACGTCATACCTATACAGGTTTATGGCTATAATACATTATCATTAAAAAATCTGTGCATTTCTTCCCCTCCATGCCTGCAAATAATTGTTTGAGTCTTGCAATATGCACATTAAACCTTTCTTTTGAAGATGCCATTGTTTTTCATTCTTTTGACTGCTAATTGGGCTTATTAAAATAAGAGCCTTCGTGATGTTTTTTGCTGCAACTGGCTTTTTATTTATCTGCATTTGGTCCAGTATAATGCTTAACAAGTTACTGTAATGGAAATAGTAATATGTCATCTGATAGTCAACGCAAATAAGAGGTATCAGCAGACTGTTTGCTGATTTGTCCACTAGAGGCTGTATACATTTGATATTTCTCCTGTTTGGGTTGATGCTAACCCAAATTTTGACTGAGTGTCATGAACCAGGGGACTTGGATTTGGTCTAAATTCTTGTCTGTAATCCTACACACACATCCATCCATCTGCCACTGCTTATCCAGGTTGCAGCGGCAGCAGCCCAGGCCTCCCTCTTCCTGTTCTTCTGGGGGGATACCAAGGCATTCCCAGGACAATAGAGAAATGTAATCTTTCCATATTCTGTCTCAGTTATAAGAGGAAGAATGCAGGTTCTGCCCTGGTTGGGGACCAGCTTTTCACCCACGCAAAGGTCCTGCAGGGTGTGTGGGAGTTTGCCCAACAAGTCCAGGTGTGTTTTGTGGATTTGAAGAAAGCATTCGACCACGTCCCACCCCTATAATGAAGTACTTACCAACATGGCAATTCACTTGGAATTAAAATGGCCTAGTGTTTTTTCTTCCAGGCTTTTTACAGTAAGTAGGACACAGCAGATTCAAGAGTAGCTTAACCGAGGAACTTGGGTAATCATTACAATACCCCACATCCTAAAACTAATGTTGTTATATGCATGACTTTATGAATGCACAACAAACTGACAAACATTTCACTCTATTCTTAAAAATAAGAACCATTCATTATGCATAACTGTAAAAGACATTAACAATCCACCCAATCACATATTTATTTCTTTTTTTCAATCTCTGCATTTTTATATGGCGCATTCTGCCTTTCTAGTTTATTTTTGCCCTCTCCATCCTCCAGTGCCAAACACTGTTTTTGATCCTCATTGAAATTTCAAAGTTCAGTCAACCTTTTGACCTAAAGCACAAAACTGCACTTCATACTGACCTATCCCTTCTTTAATGCCTTTCTTCTCCCATTAATTGGAATATACTTTGGAATACAACCTTGTCTGCATTGCTATGTCAGGATTAATAACTCCAAAAAATTGTGTCAATAAAGAAAATCATGCTTGTCAGAAATGATACTGAGAAACTTATCCAAGAATAACAAAAACAACACCCCCAAATTCACCCTCTCTCTCTCTCTCTCTCTCTCTCTCTCTCTCTCTCTCTCTCTCTCTCTCTCTCTCTCTCTCTC
>JAOXYF010000001.1:13686885-13699820 GCA_028565775.1 Sternarchorhynchus goeldii | reverse complement strand
GGCAACACTCTTAATAAAACCCTTTTAAGTATGTTCCCTGCAGCGTCCGCCTTTGCTCCCTCCACCCCGCCGTCACATGATCTTGATATGACAGAGATTCTCCTTATTTGAGATTCTGTAAACACTTATTTATGATTATGTAGAAAAGTGTGCTTTTGCGCTTAAAAATGTGTAAATGCATTTGTGCATGTGCACATGTGTATGAAATGAATAATGGGTGTATAAAAAAAGCTTAAAGGGAAGGGTGTGTGTGTGTGTGTGTGTGAGTGATAGAGAGCTCTCAGTGAGTGTGTCAGCTGTAAAGAGGAAGTGGCCCAGTGGGTGGGGGGTGATCCTTCCTGCCAGGCCTGGACTGGTACACACACATAAACACACAGAGACTCAAAGCTCTCATCCCTCCTCCCCCAGCAGACACAGACACACTCATATACACACACACACACACACACACATACACACAAACTTGAAGCTCTCATCCCTCTTCCTCCAACACACACACACACACACACACACACACACACACACACACACGCAGTGCTCAGGGCGCTGTGTGGCATCTCTCCCTCTGCCTTTCTTTTCCTGTCTCTTCTGAACGTGCCTGCACTCTGTATCTTCTCATGCATTTGAGATCATCTTAAAGCAACAGAAAGCTTGCAGTCTCATACCTCTGTGTTGTACTTTTAGCTTGAGGCTTAAAAATTCTTCAACTGAGGGGCAAAAAATTAAAAATGAAAAACCACTAATTGGTTATCATACATCTTGGCATGTTATTATCCGTGTTAAGTAGGCAACATGCTGTGTAGAAGAAGCTCTAAGAAACTATTCATTCTAGCAAAGACCTGCTTAGTCATTTACCGTGGTGTCATTTCTATAATGCTGCATTATGCAAATTAAATAGTTCTGAATGAAATATGGTGTACTTTATTCATTATTTTGTATAGCTCCTTTAACAACCTGTAGCTGTTTGATGGTTTTGCAGGGAGAGACTTGTTGCCAAAAAATTTATTGGCTACACTTGCAACCAATAGATATGCAGAAAGTGTGTCTGAACATTTACATGTCTTTGAAGATGTTTGTTTGTTTGTTTATTCATTAGTTGAAAGGGAAATGCACGTTTCAGAGAAAGGTAATAGTCAGTAAGAGTTCTCATAAGCAACAAAATACACAATACACAAATACAAACACGCACACACACTTTCACTTACACTCTCTCTACCCGTCACTGCTCCCAGCTGCAACTCGGTGGTAGTCATGGCGACCACCACCTGCCTCAGACCTTTGCAGCACTGGGATTATGCAGTCGAGCTTACGGTTTGGTGCGGACGGCCCGAGGAGGCTCCGCCCAGGCTGATCGTCGAGCTGTTGGGCTATGGACGTCTGGCTTGGCCTAGCCAAATGGCCTGGTCAAGCCTGGCCAGCCAGAGGCGACTGGAGCGCCTGCGAGGGCATCAGATGCGCCAGGGACTTGAAACCCCTTCCTCGATCTGGACCGCAGGTTTCACACTTTCCTGCCCTCCTGGTGTTGATGGGATATCTGAGGGCCAAGCTTTGGGACATGGTGGGATGTGTGCTGGTCGTGCAAATGGTGGAGTATTCCACTAATCTGAAAGCACTTAATCTCTGGGTGTCTCATGTGCAGTCATGGAGAACTACTGCTCTACAGTTTCATGCTTCCTGCTTATTCAGTATGTTATTTTATCAGATATTTATCAGGCCCTTGAGTAGCTTGTTCAGGTGTTGGTGAGCAGAGAGAAAGGGCACCTGGACCCAGGACATCAGAACTCCTTTGTCTTGAATACACATACATTTGTGCAATGTACTGAAGGGGTTCTGAAAGTTCTAGAATTCGAATGGAACTCTCTGAAGGTTCTGCAACATGTGCGTGCAGCGGTGTGACCTGCACAGCATTTGAGGGAAGGATGGGAATTTACTGTACTGAAGAGCAAATGCCGTAACCTCCAGTTTGTTTTCTTGTGCCCCCCCCCCCCCAACCCCAGCTCCTCGGGCTCCACCGTGGGAGGCTTTCTCACTGATTTCACCCTTTGCTGACTCGCTAATGACAGAGGGAACAAGCAGCATTGTGATCATATTAAACACATAGCAGTGGCATCGTCTGTGTTTCTTTGCCACTGGGGGCAATATGGAAGAGAAAAGGGCTTGTTCAGTTATAAGGTTGATTATTTTAGTGATACTGCTGTTACAAACACTTGTTTGGCAAGATGGTACTATGGCAGAATATCCCCAAGGTATTGTTGATGGGTGGCTGTGTTGAAACGAGCGTCCAAAAAGACTATAAATATCCTTTTCCATGTCACTGCAAATCAAGTATTCCCCCCCCACTCCACACCCTCCCCCCTTCATGCTGAACAAGAACACATGCAAACCCAGGCATAAATGAACATGCTAAATGTCATATGAGTCAGAACAATGTCCTCTTTGTATTCTTCTCCTCCTGTCCATGGTTGGGAGCACATAACTATCTGAGTAGGGTTTCAAGTGGGTGTGGGTATACATGAGTGTCAGGGAAGACATTAGCAACACCCTTAGCTAAAATTGTACAACAAATCTGGAAATAGAGGGTGGGGCATGAGTCAGGCCATGTCATCTTAATTCATTAATTAATGCCAAGTATTTTTTTAAGAACTAGAAAATAGCATTTTGTGGTTGCCTGCGTATGGGTATGGGTACATAATAGGACACTGGAAATTTAAACATACAAAAGCTACAAGACTAGATAATTTCTAAATAAGTTCATGATTGGGTCTGGGTTAAGAATCTACTTTTGAAATGAACTTGTTTGCACCATATAACACTTTTTCTACGCAACCAGAAAATATAGGACATTTCTATGCAGTATTAAAAAACAGAAAAAAAATCTGAGAAAAAAAAACCTCCCCTTACACTTGAGCAATGGTAGGAACCTGGCTCTCTTAAAGTCTCTTAAAGCCTGTTATAATATACCAAAAGATTACTTCAGAA
The DNA here is from genome assembly GCA_028565775.1 of Sternarchorhynchus goeldii. Taxonomy (NCBI): domain Eukaryota; kingdom Metazoa; phylum Chordata; class Actinopteri; order Gymnotiformes; family Apteronotidae; genus Sternarchorhynchus; species Sternarchorhynchus goeldii. The sequence goes on along the minus strand of JAOXYF010000001.1, from coordinate 13,696,841 downwards.
CACAGTCTCTGCAAAAGACTTCGAGATGTGCAAATCTAATGGTGGCCAAAGTTTTTGCACATGTACTGTATGTACATTTAAGTGGTTACATATACACTCACATATCTATAGATAACCAAAAAGATGGAGGGAGAACTGATAGTTTTTCTCTTTTTTTTAACCTTCATGCCCATATTTTCTTTCAGAAAGTTTTCCTTACAATATAAGTGTTATTGGGGTCCCAGATCTTAGCAAAAAAGGTTCCATTTACACCTGAGTGAGCATCTGATCTCCTCCAGCCCTGGAGCAAATCCCCAACCCGGTGTCTGAATGGAGAAGTGACCGGCGATTTCCAATTTAAAAGAATAACCCTCGGGCAAGGAACGTGGCCAGGGCAACTGATCTTCTCTGGGTAGCCATGAGATGTGAATCCATTGGCAGAACACCCAGCAGGGTGATGCAAGGGGAAAGTCAAATGGTAATGTTGCATATATCAGAAAGACATTTAATATCTTGTCCCAGAATCTTACCACTTGGGGACAACACCAAAACTGAATAGCACAGAGGAATTTTTGCACCTGATCTAGGTACAGTCAACATCAGTTGCTAAACAGCTTAATTTGGTCTTTAAACCAGTGTACCCAGTGGACAACTCTGAACAACATCAAACGATATCTAGCACTGAAGGACGTCACTTAAGTCTAGACTCCATGCCTGGACTTTCACAGGTGAGACTGAAGTGTTATCCTGGGAGATACTTCAAGATATCTTAAGTGAGCTGACTGAAGGAAACAAAGTAGTTGACAACTTAGAGCTGAGAAAGAGAATTTATGCCAAATGGAAAAGCACTACCAAACGTGTAAGGGAAGAAAGCAACACTTCGGTTAGAGCAGAGTCCGTACTTTTTGCTAAACCACATACTCAGCGCAAGCACGCCCAAAGTCGAAGCTAGTGCCTTATTAGCTGGTTGTAACCAGTTGTTTTTGCCCCAAGGAAGAGGAAGAGAAGACCTCAGGAGAGCTGTCAGAGTGCCTGAGAAACAGGAGGACCACGCCATTTTAACCCACTCTGCACGCGACTCACCAGGATATAGATTTTAGTAATGCTAAGCTCCTGCTTGTTTCCGTAAGGGCTTCTTGCCAATATGGACTGACTTTTATTTCTGATTTTTGCACATTGTATCAGTGAGTCTTGGGGATTCATTACATTGTGTACATTTCCCCAGCAACAATACACCATAAATATACAACACATCAGCTAATTACAAGTGAGGAGAATGGGGTACCCAAGGTTGTCTGTATGGGTGTGTGTATGTGGTACAATGAATATTACGTATTATTTCTAGTTCATAACACTTTTTGCATGCCTGAAGAATTATTTTTTAAATTTTGTGTAGTTTAATGTCTTGTTTACCAGAATGGTTTGTTTTCAGGTTAAAAATGAACAAATTCTGACTGGTAGGAAGGCCTTTGGGCTAGCCTGCAGCGGGTTGTGTTTTCTGACTAGTCACCTTTCACAAACCTCTCAGGTTTCCATGCTGAATGTAACAGCTAACTGTAGAACTAGTTGTCCTAATACAAGATTATGTAATCTTCAGATCTAAGTAAAAAAATAACCAGAACAAACAGGGTCTCTAAGAGAGTTACATGCATGTGTGTGTGTAAAAGATTTCTGTCAGATAAATTGATTTGAGAAGCTCTGTGAATGAGCTCTGGATGTGTGGGTGTGGCCCATTTTGAAGCAAGCGAAGCATTTCTCCTCCCATTAGGCAAGGGCTGTTGTTTGTTTCTCTCTCTCTCTCTCTCGCTCTTGTTTGCTGGAGCTGAAATGTGTCCTCCTCTTCATCTCGAGAGAAAGGTTAACTAAATCACTGACAACACCCCTCTAGATGAGCACACTTCAGACTGGATTTAATGAGGCGGGCTTTTAGAGCAGTGTCTCTCTCACAGCTACACACATACAGAAACACCTGTTCGCACAAAGGCTTTTTCAAATGTGCATGGCTGATCCGGGATCAGAACTGCATCTGAAACTCTTCCCACACGAAGGCTCTTTCAGATGTGGTTGGCTGATCTTGGATCAGTACTGCATCTGAAAAATCTTCCCACACAAAAAGGTCAGGTAGGTTCTCTCCTCCTTGTGCACGCACTATGCAAGCATCAGATTCATTGTGAAAATAATTGCCCATAGAGAGTCCTCCAACCATTATGAAGTACTTTCATGCAGTTTCACACAATGTCTGCACTTTAATGGCATGTTATTGGCCATTGGTCAAAGTCGGAGCATCCTCTTCCGGCCAAATTCTCTCCTCTTCTTCTTCTTCTGGTCAACACTGGGGTCCACAATAATACTGGTACAAACAATAATGGTCAGGATAGCTTTATTCCTGTTGTCAGTTATATTAGTACAGGGTTTCCCAACCCAGTCATTTAGGGCCCACCTGATGGTTCCAGGTTTTTGGCCTGCCCAGGTTCCCAACGCATTAGGCAACCTAGGCAGAGCAAAAACATGGAACCGTTGGTGGGCCCTGAGGACTGCTCAGGGAAACACTGTACTGGAGGATAGCTAGAGTTATACTACTCAAATAAGTATTGCACCCTGTTACTTTCTTTCCAAAGAAGGCTGTCATCTAGCAAAGCACTTCCTGTCCATCAAAAGTTAAAAATGTGTTATTATTTAAAATAAATTATTGTCAATAAGGATGATGCTTCTATAAAATTAGATGTAATTAGAAAACAAATAAACATAGTAAAAGATTTTTTAGTTAGTTTGTTTTTTTTGTAACAAGTAGTAGATGTGTTGAGCTAGTGTAAAGAACAAAGTTTGTTTCCACATATGTATGGATGATGTTTCCATACATCATCGTATGGATTTGTTAAATTACCAGCACACTTATGACAGATGAAGTGCTCAGTCAGGTTTTGTTGTAGCATTCCCTAACCTCTAGGGGCATTGGGTGATGTATAAAAGCTGATGTAGAGACTAAGGAAAGAGTATATATACACAAAGGGTTTACATTACTGAAGTTGTCCTTCTTTGATGGATGTGTATTTGGTTACTGTGGTGTGGCCTTTGCCTTTGGAGTACAGCAGCGATGGATAACATCTTCCATTACTTGTCTGGAATTGTTTCAACAAAAGTCCTGATTAACCATATAAATGGATTGGTTATTGGTACTGGATGATGTGTACAAATAATACAGGAAGGGAGATCTGAAAATGGTTAAACCCAAACATTTTCATACAGAAAACCTTCACTTACTCATTTTCTCAGGTGCCTAAAACTTTTGCACAGTACTGTTTATCAACTGCCATTCAACTGTTATGGCTGGAACGCAAATAAAAAATATATGTTATAAAGTCAGTAAAAAAGAAAACGTACAGAGAACTTTTTAACAGTGCTAGCAAATCGGCCTGCGCAGGGAGCAGCTTCCTGGAAACATGGCGCCATGGTGACAAGCTTTGCCAACAACTGCTGCGCTGCACATTCTAATAAACTTTATGCCGCTTCTTCCCTTTCTGCTCGCCTACTCGCCTCCCCAGCCGAGTGACTGCCGGAAGGTTTCGATGCAAGGGGAGGCCATTTTGGACCCTCGCCTTTATTCCCCGTCTCCACGGCGATATGTCCTCATTATACTTTCAAAGAGCGGAGCCATGATCTCCCTCGGCCTGTGTCCCTCTGCTCAGACGTCATATCAATATTACATTCATGCCTTTCGCCGAGGCCCTCGCTGCAAATTACATGGCCTTCGAAATGATGCAAAAAGGTGTTATTACCAAGAGGCTGGGTGATGTAGGTACTTATTTTACTGTTGCCAAAAAAAGCTGGCCAAAATATAACCACTGTAGTGCTCTGATGTAGCTGGATTGCATTCACAGGCAATGAACAAAAACCCATTAAGGAAACCCATTGCCTGCTAAAAAATGTATAGTTAAAAAAGACAAAACAATTAATAATCTCTCTCTCTCTCTCTCTCTCTCTCTCCTTAAAATTTAGGCAGTGCTCATAATTGCAACAATTTTCCTCACAGTTGTAAAGTCAGTTGTTGCATGAACAGGCTTGTATAGTAAAAGGTTTTTTACAGCCTACCTCGTAATCCCTCATAATCACAGCATCTTTAAATTCAAGGAGGGAATTTAAGTGTTTCTAATTTACTGGAGTACCTGTAATCTGTGATTACTTCAGTGACAGGATAGAATTTTAAGAGACTACAAACCACAACCCAAATTATTTCAATGCAGAAGAAGAAATTTCAAAACCACCCCTTTCCATTCACTCAACTCTGTCACTTTGTATTTGCTTGAAAACAAGAATACATATACAGTCTTTCCATTTGATCATGGCATTATACTGTATATCATTACTGTGGAGGGGGTTCAGCTCTCTGCTGGAGTATCATTCACCTGTAGAGCATTACTGTGGTTTCAGTACAACTTCAGTTTTGTTTGCAGTGAAGGTCAATGGCCTGCAACATTTCTGAATGTCTGAATTAGACTGAGACTCTCTCTCAACAGCAATTCCCAAATTCTGTTTAAAATGTACATAAAGTATTTAGGAAATTACACATGCCCATGATACATTTGGATTTAAAAGGCCAAATTACTAATTTTTCAATTAAAGAATGCAGTTTAGTTTGCCTCTCTCCTGCTCTCAGTCACCAGTAAATGAAAATAGATGGGACACATTTAAAATGGAATGACTTCTTCTGTAAGACCATGCTCACAGTAAGGTATCATAGTTTTTGCTTTACGCACACACTCACCAACAAGTAGTACATTTTCCAACAAACTCTATCTATGTAGACAATATACCACCTAAAATGACAATGAGCCCTGGTGGACAGATTAATTATTTCTAATCACGAAATCATTTGGCCCATGTTCAGAACAACTGAAGGCACAGAGACTGGATATGACTGCCATTTGTTTTTTAATGGATTCAGTGTCTGTTTCTGTGCTCCAGGAAGACAAAAAACATTTAAAGGATCACTGTTGGCACTGAGACCCTAGACATGAGGAACTCATCAAACAAACAAACAAACAAACAAACAAACAAACAAACAAACAAACAAACAAACAAACTCTTCTTGAAAACTTTTCTGTGAAGGCCAGTATAGGATAGCCACAAGCAACAGTCAGTGTTGCCTATATGCCTACAATTATTTTCAATATAAAGAACCTAAAGCCTGATCGAAAAAGTTGCCAAATTTCACTACATCACGTATTTGTGACGTCTTCATACGACATATGTGCTACCTAACGTTTATATCTGGTTGTTTGTATGTGTGTTCATATACTGTATTTTAATAGGGCCAAATTCCTAACAAGGCTGTTCTTATTTATATATTTTTCTGTTCGTACTGTCAGACATTGGGACAAGCATGAAATAGTTACTGAAACGCAGCCCATCAAAACAGCATGTCAACCAACAGTTAGGTCCAAGCCATGATTTAATAACCACGTCGTCTGACAAAACAGCAATACGCAACATTTTAAAATTATATCTGTGAATATATTTCTTCTGTTGTCTCCATACAACTGACAACCTCCGTTTAACGTTTAAGATTGTCCGTTTAACGGTCAAAATGATCAAATTAAATTGTTTACATTAAAATGAACGCGAGGCCATCAACACAGACTAGTGAGTAGCCCTTGGCAACAATGCACGCGCTCAGCACATTCACGGGTGCGTCAGCAGCGCGCGAACTGGACGCTGCCCCGCCTATCTGCCACTCACTGAACAGAGCAGACCGCCCACTCGTGAGGCAGAACTGGCAACTCTCTTCTGTGGAAAGTTGCTAAGGTTAGTCCAAAAAAAATTTGCTAAAGGGATCTGAAAATTTGTCAAAATAGCAACACAGTCGCTAAATTGGCTACATTGTTGGTTCCATGCTGCTTCATTCATAAGTATTCATATAAAGTAATATGATTTAAAGATTTTCTGCACAGATTAAAAAGAATCTTATCAACATAAGCATTTTTCATTCATATGCTTTAATCTTTTGTTCATTTTTAGCATGTCTACAATAGTGTTTCATACACAGGTATGTAGTGTTTTTTTTGCCTGTTTGAGTTACTGCTATATTGCTGATATTGTCACAGAGAGTTTGCCTGTGAAAGATCAAAGAGCATTCATTTGCAACCTAGCAAGCATCTTGATCATTGGCTGGGTCTGAACAACATCAAAAGCTATTTGTACAACAAGCAGAATGTTTGAAGACTAGGTCTAGTAACTGTCCACGCTTTTACTGTATGTCACCAATATGCCCTTAAACACCACATGCTGCCAAATTAGTGTATGGACTGCCATTGTGCACTGTAAAAGTTAGCTTAATGAAAAGGTACACTGGTTTTCCCTGCTATGAATATCAGTAAGTAGAGAATTCAGAGGAATGTGCAGATGTAGACATCTATGATTTCTCTAGAGAAGCCCAATATTGTGCAAAAAGTTTAATTGATATAAAATATTTAAATGTTTTTTTAAAAAACTGAAACAAAGACCTTAAAATGATCAAAAACTCTGTCCAATCACAATTAACAGAAAGAAATGTTGCCTTTCTGTGCTGGCTTGTGTGTGAAGCACCCCTCCCTCCTCCCCGTTATTCTGCCAATCACGGCCGTTCCCAGTGGGCGCAGTCACATGCAGGGAACGCAATCATGACAATAATGAGGGGGGACGAATCAAACATCAGAGAAAGCAGCGGCACCGGGTCCAACTGTGTAGAATTACAATGAACCGGGATCAGGCGATTTGCACTCCCCAAGAGAAAGAGTGTGTGTGTGTGTGTGTGTGTGTGTGTGTGAGTGTGTATGCATGACAAGGAAGGAAATGCCATTATCAGAGCTAACCTCGAGCACGCAACTGCTCACCAAATAAATTAAATGACGTGTCTTATGTGACATTTTAATCTTCAGCAAGACAAGAGCTTTATCTTGGTTTTCATTTGCGAATACAGTAGGAATTCATTTTAAACTAATATGCCTTGGATTTTTTTTATTTATTTATTTTTATTTGAGAGGTGTGGGTGTCAGGTGATGGTTTCTGAGAGTTAATGTAGCCGTGACTGCACTGATTGAGGGAATCAAACATAGAACAGTTCCTTAACGTAATTAGGTATCCCCTGTATTTGTGTGAAGTGGTAGGATTTCCCTACAAGCTGCAGTTTCAGCATTGACCCTATTTCTCCCTTGCGTTGCTCACCTTTGGACACTTTTGGGTTCATTCATTCATTCATTCATTCACCCATTCATTCATTCATTCTTTCTTTCTTTGATTATCGATGTGATGCGTTAAAATTACATGTTGCCAGTTATTACAGATGACTGCATGCCATAATTTCATTGTCCAAGGACATGTTACATTTGTCAGAAGTATTTGTTTCTCAAAGCTGTATTTCACAGTCGTTAGATGTTACATTAGTATGGGCTGGATGCACCAGGTCCGATTTAAATAACACTGTCTGCTTTTCCGAAGGATCGTGAATAATTAGCTCACCTCCAGGCTTCGCCACATGGCTGTCATTCACAGTAATAATAGAGACAAAAACTGCCACTGCTTAACTGGACCACAAACTTTCTGCTTCCCATCTTATGTGTCCAGGTGTCAAAGTTCATTTGCCCTGGCTCCAGAAGAAGATCCTGATGCATCATAATGATATGTCGTAGTGAATTTGGCGAGCCCAGTTCTTCACTGCCAGTGCCACCTGTCTGTTCTACCACTAGCAGAAAATAAAAATATCACATTGGCATTGTACATATTGCACATGCAGACTGTTCTCACCTAACACATCAACCTCAAGACAGACTGGTCCTCAAAGCCAAGCTCCTCTGTTGTGGAGCGCGAAGATGTAGCGTGGCCTGTGCTTTTTTTAGCCCCAATTCCAAGGAGGCCGATCCACTCCAGATATCTGTTCCAGCTCCCTGCATTCACAAACCATGGATTCAGGCATGGCCTGCTTGCCTCAGGTGGACAGAGCAAAAATGTGGAGTGGCTCAGAGCCTACCCTGAGGTGACTGACACTACAGGAGAAGAACTAACATAGTAAATTTTAAACAATTTATTAACGCAAATAGTGTCATTTATTATTAACTTTGACTACAAATATGTCATATAAGAAGCATACATCAAAGTGTTTTTAGAAAGATATTTTGGAAAGAAAATATATCTGCAATATACATCTGAAACCTCTCGTTTTGAGCATGCAGATAAGAATGAATAATAATGGGAAAAAATACAAATAATATCATGTGTTGTACATTACAAACTGTACTATCATTTTAAATGTTACATTTTGGTTAATAGCTTTGCAAAGAGCTGAGTGGAATTTATGACCATCTTAATGATTTAAATAGAGGGTTTCCTCTGAAGAAGCAACATCTCTCTGTTATAATCAAATATGCTGAAATGCTACATGTAACAAGGTTAGTTCAATGTTTCTCAAATGAAAAAGTTGAAATGGATTATGCATTATATATTCATAGCATTTTTAACTTCTTGAGAAACACAATGAAGGTGCTAGACTGATAGATGTTGACCAGTGACTCCCAGGCAAAACTTCCAAATGATTTGTTTCAAGCAATGCTTTTTGAACGTGTAAATTTAGGATGTACGATATCATATTAGATTTTCTATACTGAAAAGGGAAAGTGTCCTTTAGTAGGGTTAATGTTTTAATGAAGTGAGTTATGATTCTGCGTTTATCTATGTTGAAAGCCACTCTCAGCTCTTTCTCAAGAGATATGAAAGTATCATTGGCACTCGCACTGTCTATGTTTTTCCATCTTACTAACCAACAGATTTAACTGTATTTAACTGACCAGTAAAACATATGCATGGAACATCATGATGTCTGGCAACTTGGGCAACGCAAAATGAACAATTTCGGCACCATTACTTAAAGGTTAGGATTGCTGGCCCTGATTTGAAACATTTTCAAGTTTTGAAGTGTGAGTTTCTGAGAAAATACGACCCAATGTAAGGGCAAAGGTGGAACTCAGAGAAGCATAAAGAAGCGTCTTTACACTTAGTTATACGAAGAGTATTATGAGAAACAATAATAACAATATTGAATATCAGAACTTACCAAATGTGGGAAAGCAATACATCTGATAATCTACAAGGCAAAGATTGAAAACTTTGGCTGACTGGCTGGAATCTGTGGGAGTTCTGGGAAGGTAATTGCTGGAAGAGGGCAGAGGGTGGGGCTAAGAGGACAGAGGGTGGGGCTAAGACTGGAAGAGGGCAGAGGGTGGGACTAAGAGGGCAGAGGGTGGGGCTAAGACTGGAAGAGGGCAGAGGGTGGGACTAAAACTGGAAGAAGGGAGAGGGTGGGGCTAGGACTGGCAACTGGTTGTTTTTGTATTTAGTGAAACTCTAAAGAGCCATGGAAGCCATTTTGTTTGCACCTGCCAGAACTGAAACCACTCCAAAGTGTCTGGCCAGGCATTCAGAGGCTACAACAGACCGCATATTAAAATTCTGTTCCGGGCTGAAAGCAGATAACACATCTAGTGTGTCCCTAGACAAAACCAGCTTACAGAGTTCTCAGTTCCACGGCCTTTGACAATGCTCAGTGCCTTAAACAAGACAAAATGAAATGGATACAAAATCACATTACAGAAAAGAAATACAATAAATGTTAACATTAGTCATTTAAGTATTACATCAGAGTTGTCCTTTTAAAGATGACAACTGTCGAAATATACATGATCAAGATAGTTCTTGAAAATACTGAAATTATTGTAGTCTTAAAATAAATGTTGCCTTCATAGGCACATAATTACATTCTTCATTAAAAAAAACAAAAAAACAAAGCCTTTCATTATTTCTTCATTGCTGGATGTGGACTTGATCAGAAACCAACTTGGTTTTAAACAGCATGAGAATCACTCCGGATATAAATAGAGTGTAAATGTCCAGCAATATAATACCAAACACGCTTTTTAAAGCAGACCAAGTCACCTTGTGATGGATATATA